>CM023486.1:107468822-108158786 GCA_013339685.2 Hyalomma asiaticum
AGCAATAAGCGACAGTACAGGAAACGTTGTGGTTATGCTGCACGCCTATCCGGTTTCGTTTCCGTCTCACGGTATACGTTGTGTTTTGACACATGCTACCGCTGCGACAACCTTCACCGCGATGAAATCGAAAAACACAAAAGAATTGTACATAACATTGCGCTCAACGTCTGCGCTGCTTCTGACCTTTCTGACCAGTTATGTCCCAGAATGGAGCTAATTTATATAAAATACATTTGACGATGCAGCGTTATCCATTACGTACGCGGAACACGGTTTACCACTGGCTAAGCCGTGGTATGCGTCACTGAATGGTTGTCGCACCTGAGGAACGAGATAGCATAATTGGGAACATTGTAAAGAAGTTAGCCAAAGTAAATGTTTCAAGATCATCAGCTCTCCACTCCTGTTCCTTTACATGCAAACTTCCGCCAGAAGTTATTTGCCGCAGCACTAATGCACAAACTACTCGCTTGAGTACAGATCCATTTGGTCCATTTGCTTTTGTTAGCCGCGTAGCGAGTTCCCTGTGCGGCTAAAGAACACTTATGTTGAGCGAAGCTCTGTGAGTGGCGAACACGTAGCTATGACACTGTTATATTTCTTCTGCTGATTTGTTTTGACCACGTGAGTGGGCATGGAGTAAAACATTGCTTGAAGTAAACGTAATGTAATAAGACAGCTCTGCCCGTGAATTCCTGAAATACGGTGCAGCATATGCGAGTTGTCTTTTTTTTTTGTTTACTGACTGTGTTGAGTAAAGAAACAATAACAGGCATGCTTAAGACAAAGACTGCAGCTAGGAAGCGAACAGCATGACCGGAACTGAGCTCACTTGTTCGCCCGAACGCAATGCTCAAACTTTGCCTGTAAAGCTGGCTTCTTTAATTTTAGATGTGCGCTGTAACAGAGCACCTAAAGGTTAAGAAGGAGATTATAATAAGTTGTACGAGGTATACTTAAACCAGTGGCGCACCGACGGGGGGGAGGGGGGGGGGTTCGGGGGTTGTAACCCCCCTCCCCACCGCCTGAGGCCGACCTAACCCCCTCCCCCTCCGTAACTGCTCCTATGTCCTAGAAGAATGTGGCGCTAATGTCTCTGCAAAACACGGAAAAAATAATAAAGATCATCATCATCATTGATGTTACTATTGTTTGGCATTTATTTACTTTTTTATACACACGCAACAACTGTTTAATCGCATGGCCGGCCCTTCGTGAAGGATTGAACCCCCCCTGGCAGAGATCCTGGGTACGCTACTGACTTAAACGTTTACTATGCTGAATTGTGGAGTGACGCGTGGGGGCAGTTCTCTTTTATTATAGCATAGGTACAATGCATCACACGGAGCATCGAGTGAAGACAAGTGCGCTGAGTGGCTTTTGTTTTCCTTTTTACTTCACAAGTTTGTTGACCAACTGCACTGCGCTTATACGGCGGACTCACCGAATGTGCAGCGCGGTGCGGGATATCTTTTGTAATTCTTTGAGGCCGTATTTTTCCTAGCTCTCTCCCACCAGAATTCTGTAATGAAGTACGAACACTTTCTGGCCGACTTGAACTACCGCATTTTCTAGCATACCACCAGCACTGGCTTGTACTGTGCGATGTCAGTGCACGTTAAAGAACCCCAGGTGGTGGAAGTTTCCGGAGCCCTCCACTATGCCGTCTCTCATAATCATATCTGCCCTTCGGATGTAAAACAGCCAAAAATCAATCAATACCAGCGCTGGGTGATGTTGGCTACTTGACGGCTAATGCAGACCAATGTTGGCTCCCCGATGTTATAACATCAGCACAGGATTCAATCGATATGAATTCAACGAATGAATTGTCCGCCATTTTCAAATAAAATAAAATCTTTATTTTCCGGTATGTTTCACGGATGGGGCTTACCGGGTATAGATTCAGTCTTTGTTCAAAAGCCTTGAAACCATGGCGCGCTTGCACAGTACGTGCCCTTACTTGCAGTCGGAACACCACGAGGGAACCGCCCTTATAAGTTTATTCCTTTTCTTTTCTTTGTTTAAATGCCATAACGCTGGTAGAAAGCACTCCCGCAAGTTGTGCGATTTTTCGGAACTCGAATACCGCAGAAGGAACTACGCGGACCTTCGGGTGAGCTCTGCAGATGCACAGCTGCGCACTGCGACACTTTTTTTTTTTCCAGCAGGGGAATGCTTTCGAAACGCTCAACAGAGACTGTCACGTGCCTCCTGCCGCCCAGAGCAACATTAGAAGCACCGCTGGACTATAAACTTTGTTGACACTATTTATGCGAGCATCGCGTAATCAGTGTCAAGAACGAACGTGCCGACCAGCGAAGGACCACGTCCGTTGAGGCCGACGGTCTCGGTGCCAAGGGAAGAGCAATACGAGACGCAATTGTCACTGCGCTAATCGATCTGCTAATTGATGCGAACAAGAGCGTCCGCGCCGTACGCACGAGAAACACGGCAGCGACAGTAAGAAAATCAAATTTTCGCTCGCCCGCTCGGCCGAGAATACGAAACGAGCAGCGTCTGCTCGCGACTCGGACGCGTACTAATGGCTCGATTATTGGGGCTGCGAGACATTACCCCTACGCGCATCGCGACTGCTACTGATTGTTCTGGACTGCGAGCGATAAATTACGAAGCAAACGAGCGCTTCGTGGTGAGGTCTGCGTAGGCAAGCACGAATCGTCAGCAAATCGCTCTCCGAGGCCCTAGGCGACAATTTGAGTCAGATGCGGAGGAAATGAGCGATGCAAATTCTTCGGAAGGGTTTTTCTTCGACCTTGGCATAACAACAGTAATAAAAAAATTCTTGCCAAACTTGATTCGGATTGACGCTGCGGAACCCCTGTGATGGGGGCCTTAATTTACCTTTCTTCATCGTCTTTTTGGCCAGCGTATCATTGGCACGTTGGCTTTACTATACAGGAAGCGTACAAAGGTGGTCATGGGCAAACACTAACGAGATATTTTATTTTAGCACGCCTCCTCCCCCCCCCCCCCCTTTCTTTTTTTTTTTTTTGCAAAAGGTAGGAACCCAACGGAGGCGCCATTAATTGATTTATTGGCTGATAAATATTCAAAGTGGTGACATTCTTCACCTCGTTTACAGAACGGTTGGTTTTACTAACTCTTCTTCGACAGTCGAGATACGTAACAGTATGAACTGACAAACACCACATGACGACATTGTAACAATCAGCATGCTCATTCCTTTTTTATTTTTGGGAAGGAATGGCTTTCTTTACAGTTGATCGGTGATGATGATTTCCCTGTCCGGACCCTAAGCACTTCGTCCTTGTCTTCTCTCAATCTTCCGACCTGCCTCTTTTATAATCGTTACAATATGAAGAAATAAGCACCTACGCATACTGACGCTCGTCATATACAAGACATTTTCAAATTGTATTTATCTTTTTAATTGGGCAGTACTTCAGATATATTGTATTTATCGAAAACGGCTTTTTTTTAAAGAAAATTCGCTCTCTACTTGGTGCACGAGGATGAGATAACCATCTGGGAGAGACACGCGACCCACATTCGCGGTTCCACATGTTCCGTGACGCGTTGCAAGCAGCGGTATAATGTATGATAACGCGCAGGCCGAGTCACTGCGCAGCACGTGTCCGCCTGTTCAGCCATTCGAGCGTACATGCCTTGTAAATATTTTCGCCCCTTCCCACGCGGTCCGGCCACCAACCGCGCAACTGGCCGAGTCGCCCGAGGGGCCAAAAAAGGGGAAAAAGAAAAAGCGGTTTTTCATGAAGCACGTCGCCGACCGCGCGGCCGAGCTGAGCGACCCGAGCCGCTCGGCTGCCCCGCGTAGCGTAACGGGACAGGGCCTAAACGGCCGCCGGCATCGAGGCGACCGCCGGTCGTGGTAGTAGCCCCGCTGTGGTGGCCGGCGCTAATGGTGCAGCGGCGCTCGTCTGACGGAATGGAGGTCACGTGTTCGACGATCCTCCCTTACTGCCTTTCTTTGCATCGCTGTCGGGGAGGGAGGAGACGACAGCCATCGAAGGAAAATAAAATAATAATAATAATAATAATAATAATAATAATAATAATAATAATAATAATAATAATAATAATAAACGTCGGTGGGAGCGGGCCGCGTCTGGTCCGGTACGATATCGTTATGTAAACAAAGGACAAGCTGTGGCTGCCTATACAAAATGTACTTACACCGTGAGGCGAGACGGAAAATGACGGCAGACGGCTCGCGCGGTGAATTAACATCCTTTCAAATCTTTATTGACATCATGCTGTTGTTGTTATTGTTGTTGCCTCTATAATTTTCGCATCAAAGCAATAACGGTGTCCTCATAGTCGTCTTCCGCGGCAGTGACAGCTTTCTCTCAATATAAATGTGCAGCCTCGTATGTAGTGATACGGGAAGAGAAACTGCAAGGGAATAATTTCTGGTAAAGAGAGAGTGAAAATTGTGACGGCAAGATTGAGTGAGAATTCTGCTGTGCGCAACAAATTTTGCACGCATAACTTTCCTTAGGTCGGCACGAGACTTCAATATAGAACAGTGACCATACCCGCTGGGACGTCATTGCACTATTTTGCCATATTCTCTATAAGCAACGTCATCTCCCCTGACAGCAACAGGTTATTGTTATCACCTTTTTCGATATAACTGCACTGTGAGACTGAGCTATACTGCGGTTTTATGTAATCGAAGAAGAGATTGTTGAAAACGATGAAGAGCAAGGCGCCAGAGTCAACATTTCGACAAGTGCGCTTGTATTCATTAGGTCGTCTTCGATCTGCCTTCGTCAGATCGTTTTCAACGATCTCTTCTTCGATTCAAGCCTCCTTCCCCTGAGCTAGTGCGGATTTCAGTCCTTATGTAAGAAATTCGTCAGAACCGAATTCACAACGTCTCATTTGATTGATTGATTTGTGGGGTTTAACGTCCCAAAACCAGTTCTGATTATAAGAGACGCCGTAGTGGAGGTCTCCGGAAATTTCGACCGCTTGGGTTTCTTTAACGTGCACTGACATCGCACAGCACACGGGCCTCAACATTTCGCTTCCATCGAAATGCAGCCGCCGCGGCCGGGATTCGATCCCGCGACCTTCGGATCTGCAGCCGAGTGACATAACCACTAGACCACCGTGGCGGGGCACAACGTCTCATTTATCTGAACCATGACAAGTGTAAAATAATTGATGAAATCGTTTCAAACAATGAACCGCCGTAACAAGTAGATTATTTAACATAACCCATATTTTCCTATAAATAGAGTGCCTTGATCTTCAATAAAGAAAACTGCGAATGTCAAAGCTTTGTGACTAGCAGTTCCAGACCACTTGGGGTTATGGAGCGACTGTGTTATCTTTGCCTAACGAGCCCCAGTTCATTGATTGTGGCATCCACATCCGGGACTGCTTCCCGTCTAGGCCGAAGGCGGAGAGTCCCGCGAGCGCTCTTAAGCATCTCGAAGCGCCGAGGGCTCCGGAAACGGATGTAGACGAGTAACTTCCACAAGCGCTGTGCCGTAAGAAAGTAGGTTGCGAGGACCGCCACTGACCATGCCAGCCAAGCTACAATGCGCCAAACGACGGAAGTGGCCGAAGTCACGTGATCGTTAATCACTCATGTATGGCCAAACCAGCAGACAGGCAGGACCAACGAGACGGAGACCCTCCGAGCGTGCCTTCTTTCCAGGATGACTCAGTTCACTGCGCTGGTTTCCGCACTAAAGACAATGCCGAAGAGGACAAGAACAAACGGCAAATGTTTCGACCAGTGATCGTTCGCAAGCAAAGATGAAACAAGTGTAAGACAAGACAGGAAGGGATTGCAGAGGAAAACTAAGGATTACATTCTTAAACTGCTATACCGCCAAGTAAAGAGCAGAAAGAGCCAAACGGGCAACAGAAAGAACATAGTGCTGTCAGAGCGCTGTTGTTTCTGTTGGCCAGCTTAGCTGCTTCTTTCCTAACCTTGGCGCTGTACTAGTTTAAGAATGACAAACCAACTTGCCCAAGCTTGAGCACTAGTAAAGATTACAAAAATTACGGGAAAATAGAAAAAAATGATGTCGTTTTAGTGCTTGTGCTTTTGAAATGACGAGGATGCCTCTGTTCCTTTGAAATAATAGTCGATACGAAAACCTTTTATTGCATTTAACGTACTTTGTTTGTTATTTTATCCTCCTCTTGCCTCGAAGATTTGAAGTTCGTTTGAAAACTATGTACAGATGACAGATGCGGATTTGTCCGCCTGCTTCCTTCTTGGTGTTCTTCTTCAGCAAAGCAGCGTAGGAAACCGAATGCTGTACCAGCTGGAGCAATTGTACTCTCCAGGAATCTTTCTGTACTGACTGTTCTCGACCGAGCATCGTTCTGTATATGCTACCAGTGCCACCAGTTAGAGAAATATACCCAACGAATGTACCAGGTAAAGCGAGCAGGAGCTGATCGGGCGTGAACAAAGCCAGCCGAATAAATTTCGAGCGCTCACGTTCATTTACCTGAACACAAGTACTTAAAACTGGGCTGGCTGATGAGAATCCGTAATTATTGAATTTAGCGCAAGCAGCAGCCAGGTCAAAGAGAAAAAGAAAACACGAAGCAAAAAGATATCCAGTTCAGTCCTTCGCAGTTCTTCGTTCGTGTTCACGTCTTCGTCTTGATGTCTTTGCGCTATGCGCAATAGGTATCAGTGTCGGATATCACCTACCTACGTATTACTTCTAAGCAGTTTGCAACCACCATCCAAATATAGATAACTCGAAGTAAACACGGTGTTTTGGCCGAAGAGGTCCCTTGCCGACACACTGTCGCTTTTTTCGCTCAGGATTCATAAACGCTGCCTGCCATGTGCTTCGGAAGCCACCGGTAGGAGGGCGGCAGGGCCTGCGCAGCGGTGGGGCGGCGGCGGCGGCGGCGGGAGCGGGAGGCGGCCCTCCTCCTGCGGCGGCGATGCCCTGATCCATGGTGCAGCTGCCCCAGGCCCCGGTCAGCCACAGCAAGGGGTCATCCTCCTCGGTGTACCGGCGCTCTGTCGTCAACGCATCGCTGCCCAACGTCGCCAACGCTGCCGGAGGCTGCGAGTCCTGGGAGGACGCGCAGCACATCCTATGGCAGGTATATGAGCGAGGGAAGCCACACGCGAGTGTACGCCGGGTGCTCGGGGATGTCCGGTTATAGGAAGCAACGTGCTCACTGATCTTTCCTCCGTGTTTCTCGTGCAAGATTATTGTGTCAAGGGCCTAGCACATCTTAAATGAAGGACGCAGGAACAGACCCGGACTTGCCTTACGCTATCATTTCCATAGATTTACTCAGAATCACCAGTACATGCTAGCTAAATCAATACACCTAGTTGAATAAACAGGCAATCTGACTACTGCTTTTTTGCAGTGTATTTCGATTCCACGTTAAAAGTGACAGACACAAAGCTTAACGGGACGCCAGTGTTTTCACGTGCGGGGCATCACGAGGGCGTCCGAGCAAGGGGTGATTGACGTGCGACGGTGTGACTGATCGGCGCAGGGTGCCCAGATCTGCTTCGCGGCAGCGTTCCTGGTGCCGCACCGGTTCTCGCTGTCGTCGCTGGTGTTGCGCTGGCTGCTGACGCTGAGCTTCGCGCTGACCAGCATCTGGGCCGGCCTGGTGGTGTGCGCGCCCGATGTTCTCGCCTGGCATCTGACCTGCCTGCTGGTGAACGCGGCGCACGCGCTGCGCCTGGCCTGGCGAGCGCTGCCGCCCCGCATGCCGGCGCACCTGAGAACCCTCTACGAGCGGATGTTCTTGCCCTACCAGGTACGTCATTTGAGGGCAAAAATGCTAAGGCAGCATGCAAGGTACAGTTCATGTGTACATCAACGTTAACGGGGGGTAATTAGGGGTAAAGAAAATAAGATCACGGCGCATAAAGGTTGGTTAAAGTGTATTAATTAGCGTAAAGGTTCGCGCGAGTTGCTGTTTCCTTCAACAGCGCGAAGAGAACCGAAGGACGAAGCGAGGGGGCCTAGACAGTCGGCTTGTCTGTGTCCCCTCGCTTCGTCCTTCGTTTGTGCTGTTAAATTATTGTGCAATGGATTGAGGCAGTTTATGCGTATATCGAGGTAAATTATGATAATTAGGGCTAGATAAACTATAGAACCGTTGTAGGTTAAGGAAGATTAATTAAGGATGAGCTACCTGCGATGCTGCGCATGGCTCTCATATTAGTCCTCCTTGGCGCTAGCCAAAGCGACCGTCAATTTTTCTATTCAGTCCGTGACAATGCACCCGTTGCTGACTACCATCCCTCATTGTTCACGAGCATCATTTTCGCTGCAAGCATTTCAGAACCATTGTGGTCGGCAATATGCATGCGGCTACTCATATATACTGCGACATTCATGGTGGAGGTCATGGCCAATTACCTCGCAAGGGCGACCGGCTTCCGGAAAACTTTTACGTAATAATGCGACTTAATGCGACTTCAACGAGGATCCGAACCTAAGAACAGCGTATAGGCGTCAATACATATTTTGAGCATGATCAAGAACGCTAGCATGTCGTTTTCTGCATCGTAGGTAGTAAACCACGCACGCACGCTCGCTCGCACGCTCACTCGCTCGCTCGCTCGCTCGCTCACTCACTCACTCACTCACTCACTCACTCACTCACTCACTCACTCACTCACTCACTCAATCACTCACTCAATCAATCAATCATTGATCGTAGGTGAGCAAGAATCGGTTCGTGGAGCTGACACGAGCTGCCGAAGTGGTGCATCTGGCCGCCGAACGCAGGTACGCCACAGAGGGCGTCACCGCGGCGGATCAACGGGTGTCCATACTGCTAACCGGCAAGTGAGTAACGCACGACCACCTTTACATGACATTTCAAGTTGAAATACTATATCCTGGTGTGGGACTGGTGGATCTGCGAAACGGTGTTTTCATATTGCATGTTTGACTGGAATCAATCTAGTAGCTATGACGAGCCGCTTAGGTCTGCTGTCAAAATGAGCTTCGCAGGCACTGTTGTCACACAATTTAGTTCCGTCAATATGAAAAAGAATTACGGCTAGACCCCGTTATAACGAAGTTGAATGGGTCGCCATACATGCTTTGTTATAACCATTGCTTTCTTTTATATTCATTATTACCCTCTAGCAGAATATACGCGTAATGTGATGGCGAACATTAAACGCCTCATTGTGCACGCAAACATTACATCTGATTGTGCACGTTTGGCAGTTTGAAATATTCAAAAATAGTTCCACAAACATTTGTATTGACAAATAGTGACTACACATTTCAGCGATCTAAACCAATTATAAAACGCTCGAACGATGTTATTTCTGTGTTGCTGTGTGACTGACGCGACGACATTTACATGTTGATGATGCGCAGGCTGCAAGTGACCTGCGAAGACGTATTACTCCACTACATACAACCCAACGAATTCATCGACTCGCCAGAATACGAGTCCTGTCCTATAGGTAGTGATAAGCTATTTCAGGTGAGTCTAATATGTGAAAGGCTATTTAAGGTGTTTTTTTTTTTTGCTATGCGAACCAAAATAAAAGATATGTGATATAGCATCAGCTAATTTTTAATTGTGACACATGAGATTCAAGCTGCTTTTTTATCTAGGCAAAAGCCGGTTGCCACAGAAAGTGAGCTTTTGCATTCGTTACACCCGACCGTCTTGCAAATTGACTTATTCTGCATTCTTATAGCCCCGCGTTGTTCTAATGCAATCGACCATAATACGATCCACCGAAACACCCCGCTATGAGACCATGGTTCACACGGTTTGCTCTCAGTGCCTGCCCATCTATTGCGCAATAAGCCTGTTAGGGCCACTCCGCAGTGAATGCTGGTGGCGGGCGTTCGCTGCACGTCTTCCTTAAATATAGCGTCTGCAAACCATGCTGTGCTGCTTGTTTGCTCACAAAATTGATATTTTGACAGTCAAAAGACTTATCTCGTATCGAAAGTACTGACATAAATGGCATGGGCGGCTCTGACATGGTGTTTTCACCGGCGCCGACAGCCGAGCCTATGAGGGAGGGCGGCGCATCATCATTCATACTAAGCAAGCGAGGCGCTTCCGATAGAGGGCGACTCCGTAACTCCTCGCGGCCAATAGCGTAGGAGGAATTTGCTGATGCTACAAAAAAATATGAAAAAGTGAAGCCAGTTGCACGCCGTTCCACACCTTCTCAGTATGAGTAAGCAAGCACCACCTTCTTGTGAACGCAGATTGAGTTCCTTCATGTGTCACTTTCTTCTTTCTCTCATTTGCCTGTCTTTCTTTAGCTGTTTTTAGATCTACGTACTTCTTATTCTCTTTTCTTCCCCCTGTGTCTTCTTTCTTTCTTTCTTTCTTTCTCTCTCTCTTTCTTTATTTATTTATTTATTTATTTATTTATTGCACTGTCTCCTCCTTTCTTTCATAATTAGCCCAACATCGCACCTCCTCACCCTCACTTTTCTGTCCCACCACCTATGCTATGGCATGCTAAGAACTGCTTGGAACATACCCACTTTCTGTGGCGCATAAACTATACCACACAAGGCTGTTCCGTGTTTTACCCTCTCACATTCTTTCCTTCCTCCTAACCTGCACGTCGCTCCTCTTCGCTTCCCTTCCCCACCCCTTTGCTATACTATTCTATGCATGGCTGTGCTATGTTAGGAGCTGTTGCCACACACCCGCTTTCTCTGCCGCGTGCCTGCCTTCATGTGGCAGTGGGCCGAGGGCATGAGCGCTAGAGAAGAAAGGCGCGCACGCGCAAATGCCACTCATGGGCATTGCATAGAAGAAGTGCACGCGCACTGATGTCATGATTATGATAGTTTTTGCGAACACTCCACGGACTTTGCTGAGTTTAACAGCTGCGCTGTTAATGTATATAACGTGAAATTTTTATAAGCCTTTGCTGCTGCCTGTAAAGGGTACTTCGCCTTGCGCAGAGTACAGAAGCGGGGAAGCACGCCTTCTCGCTGCGTGTTCACAGCGCATTCGAACGGACTCAACGTGGCTGTCGGTATCAGAAGGGTTCAGTGTTTTGGCTATAACGCGTTAAAATTCGCAACGCAAAATAGAGAAAATCTAAGCCTGTTCCATTGCAGTGGAAGCTGTACGAAGTGCGGAGCAGTGATTCGCCTGTGTCTCCCCTGTATTTATCTTGTGTTTGTCGTCAGCGTTCTCGAACTATTATCGCATGATCGAATCTCATTATGCAATTAATTACCCTTTATGTGTACATTTTATTTTAATATACTAATCAGATTTATTCTTAACCATTGTTAATCTGGATCCATTCTAACCAGTTCTGGCTCTGTTTTAAACTGGTGTTTTCTGAGCGTGACAACAACATGAGGCAACACACGCCGACAGCCCGGGCCCCTAAAGTGCTCCACACTTAATATTAAGCTAGCAATAAGCCACCTACGTCGTTTATATAAACATGGCCACTGATGTACGATCTTCGGCCGTGTTGCTTTGTCTGAAGAAGCATATATAGGCACGGAACCTACATAGGAGTGCCGAGCAACTACTGACTTTGAGCGAGGTGACCTGGCTGGCGCACAGGTGACCATCACGGCGCTGGAGCCGTGCACATACCTGACGTGGCAGCGGCGCCGGCTGCATCTGCTGCTGCGCGCCAACCCGGTGCTGTGGGCCGTGGTGAACAACCTGGTGGGCCGGGACATCGCGCTCAAGCTCTACTCGCTCGCCGAGTTCCACCAGTTGGGCACAGACGGCGTGCCGCTGCCCCGGCGAGACGCCAGTCCCGACTGGAACAAGCAAGTGCCGCGCAGCCTCAGCCTGGACGCCGTGTACACGGGGCCCGGGGGCAGGCTCCGGTCGACCGCGTGGCATGCGGCCCGCGAGGCCTCCAGGCGCGCCGTCGACGCCTCCATCGCATCATCCTCGCACGTCTCCTACGTGCCCGGTAAGGTATACGTCACGCGCGCTGTAGCAGATAGCGTTAGTGATAGATATAGGCTCGCTGACCGCCGATACTGGCCGGAAGAATCTGCGCGAACGCGGGGATTAGGACGTTTTAGCAGCGGTGATTTACGGTACGGTAACGAGCAGAATGGATCAGAGAACAGACAGGAGTAGCCGATACTATTATATCAATTAAAAGAAAGAAGTGGACCTGGGCAGGACATGTCATGAGGAGGAAAGATAACAGATGGACTGTAAGAGCGATGGAATGGATACCAAGAGAGGGAAAACGCAACAGAGGCAGGCAAAAGGTTAGATGGAGCGATGAAATTAAAAAGTTTGCGGGCATAGAGTGGAACCAACTCGCTCAGGATAGGGCGGAGTGGAAATCGTTGGGAGACGCCTTCGTCCTGCAGTGGACCTAAACAGGCTGATGATGATGATGATGATGATGATGATGATGAATCGCGGTAACACCGAACCGTCGTGGTCAGCATGTACTTGTCTTATTTTTCGAAACCTGTATCAGCAGTTGCAATCATATCCTCATGTTTCAGTACGCATCGTGCAGCTTGCGTAGTATTGCCGACTAAAAAAGCCACGTCCCGGCCATGACATAACCGCTGTTACCGGCATCACCGCTGTTACCGTACGGTGAACCACCATACCGGTGTTGCACGAGCATTTTTGTTCATCCAAGGTGTTATTAAATCACTATTAGTACACAAAGAACTACATCGATACTGTGAATGTGAGAACGACATATGCCCTTTCAGGCAACAAAATATAGAGAAACTCGTTGTCGTCCACGGTGGATGGTACCAAAAGTCGCGCTATATCGTCAACACATGACATCAGTAATAACATCATATTCTAACGTCCCGTGATATGGCCATTAAAGAACCGTTACAGCCATGCACACCGTGTTTTCGCATTCAACGCTCGTAAGGAGGTCTACCCATGTCCCTTGGCCACTATTTTATGGGATGCGCAGATTATTCACTGATAATCTGCGCTAAACATGTGGCTTACTCGTTATATGTTTAACCACAAAACTCGTAGTGAAATAACATTACAAGTTTCTCTTGGGTACCAATAACAGTGATAAGTTGACTGCAATCTAGCAGCGCACAGTGTATTTCTTATAAAGTGTGACCCGAGTTACCTGAAACACCCTGCATAGAAAATGCACCTTGCAATGCTCGTATAAAAGTTTATCGGAAAGGTTCTTAGCAGTCACTGTTACTGCTTAACGTGGCCTGCAGTGACCAGATTGCCCGCTGCGGTCCTGATCGGCCCGTGTTAGTGGCTGTTTGCAGGGACAATAAGGAATGAACTGTAATGTGAGTCACTGCTTAATCAAACCTGACACCAAGGACAACAACAAGTGCTATTTATTGTCATTATAGAGTTTAGTTGTTTACATTGACGCTGCTAAGGCCTAGAGAGACCAGGCCGGAAAGTAAATTTTTCGCTTTCAGCCTGATCGTCGCAACAGTGCCAAATGTTGTACAGCGCAACGTGTGGTAATGATATGAAAGGGAAAACACTGCAAAATCGACGGAGTGCTGGCAGCTCTTGCAGTGATGGCATTAACCTGTTATTGAACTTTATTTTCTGAGAGTTTTCTTGCTACCCGTTGAATTATATGTTCGCTTTGGTTGGAACAGCCGGAGTGAACATATTATAGTATGCGATAACTCTTCGAAATAGACATAAATGCCCACTCATCCCAGCGGGGTGTGCACAGGTGCATACACTAACACACGTTCTAAATTTACAAAAACGTAAGCAGGACTAACTTGGCGAGGACTGTAGGACGTCACTGATGCGCCACGAGATGTGAAAGAAGCATTCCAGGACAACCAAGAGCATCTCACAATTGAACGAAAATACGCTTCTTGACAAGCGTTGCGTGCAGAGCATTTTTCGAGGAGACTTTACGCACTGCAAAAACGGCTGCAAGCACAGCGTGTACGGCGCGGTTCCACTAGTATGTCTTTCATCGAGATCGAATAATTTCCATTATGAAAATTTCGTTGTAAGTCATGGATGGATGCTGCAAGCATGGTGTCGCTGTAACCTCGCGTCCAAGCTGCGGTGTACGTGCCATGCGCAAGTTGCAACACAACATAACCAAGCAAACGAGTGTCATACGTGGTTGAGTGTTGAATATTGTGTGTGAAGCCTGTGTCGAGCATCTTGAGCGTGGGTTGCGCTCAGCCTCAAGCCAACTAGCCCGAACGATGGTGTGCATAAAAAAAGTG
The DNA here is from genome assembly GCA_013339685.2 of Hyalomma asiaticum. Classification (NCBI taxonomy): domain Eukaryota; kingdom Metazoa; phylum Arthropoda; class Arachnida; order Ixodida; family Ixodidae; genus Hyalomma; species Hyalomma asiaticum. Next base: position 107,483,009 of record CM023486.1, read on the forward strand.
TCGTGTGCTTTGGCCTTGCTGTGTACGTGTGTGTCGTCGATATTTGTATCCGTCGCTGCTGCATGCGCTACGTGTCTCATACCTCCCTTAATCGCTAGTATTCCTACGATACACTTAACAGAAGTGTAATGCTATCAGAAATGAGCCCTAATTGTGCACGCTAATATATAGGGAAATACTGATATGTTCGGTGCACTCGTTGTGGCATAGCCTTTAACGTCATAACGGTGCCGTAAGCGCGGGCTATCATTATGTTTACCTGCGGCATCGGCTCTCGGTAAGCTGTTGTAACGAACAGTTCTCTTCTGAGTGTGTCAGACAGAGACCAGATGCCGACAGTGTGCGATTGGGGTAAATATTCGGTGTTACTCCTGTACGTTCGCATAGGGTACCGGAGAATAGGTGCTGCATTCAAGGCGTCATTATACCATCGTGGCACACCTCCTCCCTTGTCGAGTTTGGCCAAGGGAGTCTGGCATGGCAGCCATGTGTTATCCCTGTATAGCTGGTGTAAGTCAGACGAGCGCAGGGACCATGTTGGGCTCCGGTCCACCTTATTTCTTTAGCTGCGCGCTTCTGCTTAACTTCTAACCGCTACTGTTGCATCCCCATTCCCGATCCTCCGACCTCTCCCCTCCCCCTTCTTTCCCCTTCGCGTGTACCTCGTCGCCGAAATCCCTCAACAGGCCGTGCCCCCGAGCCACTTCCAGTGCAGGCAAAGAGGCCCCGCCCCAGCCCGCGCCCAAGTCCGCGCCCGAGTCCGCGTGCATCGCCTCGCCGCTCCATGGTGCGGTGCGGACGCCGTGGTAAAGTGACCACCAGCCTGGTTCCCACCACCGCTGGCACCGTGTCTGAAACGCCGTTGTAGAGAGAGAACGCTTAGTGCACCCGCTACAGCCTCATGTCGCTAGCGCTGCTTCAATGCTGCTGCTGCCGCTGCTGCCGCTGCTTCCATGCTTCGTGTTGTTGCCACGCCGTAGTCGACGCTTCAACGTAAGCAGCGTGCTTCCGTGCTTGTGTTCTGCTGACGCTGGCTGGTGCTGCCTGAGCTTCCGGTGTGTGTGTGTGTGCCCGCATCGTCGTTGTGTGCGCGTAGCAGTGAAACACTGAAGTGACATCGCCGTAGATTCAGGTGAAATCGTGCTCAAAAACTGCAGTGAACGAAAACGGTAACACCCGGACGCCCGTTTCTTGTTTCCGGGCTTGGCCGATGCGCACGGCATTCTTCGTCGCTATACACCACGTTGCTCCTCGTTTTTTTTTTCTTTTTATTCTTTTATTGTTACATTGCCGTCACAAGATGGCAGCGACTGCTGCTTTTGTGAGCTATCTCCCAAAGACATATCATATCATTGCCGCCATTTTTTTTTTTTTTTTGCTCGACCGGAGATATCCGGTGTATCTTCCGATGGAAACAGCAGTTCGCTAGCTTATGTGCTATAGCACTGCGCAACAAATGACAACGGGAACATTCCAATGTATTACTTTGTAATTTGCGCGATTTCGTCGACACGCCGCTAAAGCGAGAGCAAGGACTTGCTAAGCATAGTTTATAACCGCGAAGAGAAGACAGCCTTTTCGTGTGAGAATGCACGTGTTTCGGCAATTGCTTCCATGGCGTAATAACTGTGCAAAAAGTGCAGGTAGCGAGCATAGTCTTAGCAACGTCCACGCGATACGAAAGGTGTGCCAATCATATAAGTGAGACAGAGTATCGCTTCAATGGAATCTAAAGAAATCATAGTTAAATACTCTGAAGAGATTGCAGAGCTCTCAGAATTAACAGCTGAAAAATCGCTTGTTCCAGTACTTGTAGAACGCCTAACGAACCAAACAATACTTGCACATATCGCATGGCATCATGCGTGCGATCGGCAGAAACACTATTTCCTTGAATCGGCCACTTGAAGCCTCAACAGCGGTTGCTTTCCACGAAGGCGGAGGGCAAAATATTTATTGCGGTAATCAAAAATGCTGCCGGCATAGTATCATACAGTACCAGCATCTGCAGACATTTTAAAGACAAGAGCCTACTTCACAAAGCTGTTTTTCATTGTGCTTTTGTTGGTGATCGACCAGCTTTGCCAACATATGTCCAGCAACACCATTGGCTCAAATTTTCTTATGCGAACGATCATATCACAATACACTTTTTTTTTTTTTTTTTACGAGTACACACGCACCTATACGTGATTCGTTCGGGCATCTGCGCGCGCACGTTCTCGTTCCTTACTTTTGCGTTAGATGCGCTTACACGATCCCGACAAAGGACAGCTTGTGGGGATGAAAAGCAGTCATTGGGTTCGTGCAAATCCTAGCAACTATAGGTTGGGTAGGCGCGAGAGCCAAAATATGTACGACCAACCTGTCTACCAGTAGTGGCGTCACTCGCCTAAAGACCCTCCATTGCCTCCTATGCCGCATTTTCAGGCGGCAGAAAAGGCACGGATTGGCTTTAGGCTCGCCTAACCCGCATGGTCCCAAACGCAGTCAGGTTTAGTTGGACCATCTCTGAAACCGTTCGAAATCGCGTAAGGCTTAAGTAGAGGATACTATTGTGTGTAACACGGTATTTCAATAATATACAAAGCACGTCGTTGCTTGTTTTGTTACCAGTCAGCGCCCACAAAATGCAAGTGGGCTAAATGAAAGATGTGCTGACGTATAAACTTTCTGTACCTGTTTTCTATCGTTTTTTTTTCTTTTTTCACGGAAGGAACGACAGAACAAATGCATTCGAACAACCGTCATTACGAAGCTTCATTTGCAATGCTATGAAGCGTTTATGGATGGAACGAAGGAGAAGAGGCACTGCGTCCAAATTCTAAACTATGCGATTGAGCTCCCGCGTTGGTTCCTTGAGTTGTCGGTACGCTGATATAGAGTCAAGGATGGCCCAGTACTTGGAAGCTAAAGTGAGTCGTAGCGTTTGCTCTGAATTTTGCGGTATAGCTCTCTTAAGGAGCGTGGGATGAGAATATTTATAAGTAAGACTCTTGCCAGCTTAAATACTTCTTCCAGGCATCAGCAAACAGCGTAGACACAATGACGTAAGAACGAACGTGATGCTTGCTGAAATAATGATTGCTGAACGTTAGGTGTAAATGACAAGTCGTCAAAAAAAAAAAAAAAAGCGAGTATTTGATGCTCACATTTATAAGTGCACCTCCCTTTTTTACCAATCCAATATACTGCGGAAGTCAGTGAGCTTCGCATTTGTTATTGTCACCGATATGCCGATCGCGCACTACCCGCTCTTACTGTGTTTTGTTGTTGTTCTTCTTCTTCTTCCTTTCTTTTTTTTTTTTTTTTTTTTTTTTGAAGTAGTGTCATGCGCCGTTTTATCGCCGGCGCTGTCGTTTGAGTAAGTTTCACATGACTGTAGGCACTACGTTAATCTCACACAGTTAAGTGATTAACTCCTTTTGCCTCACTAAAGCATTGCTCATATAGCTCAGAATTGTATCATGTTGTTCCTTATCTGTCGGTATCTATGTTGTTTGCTGGCTTATAGAACAAGTAACGGAGTACAGTGAGGTGGGCTGCCGTCATAGAAACGAATAGGTTTTATGTAATCGACTATGTTTGCGATGACCTTTTTATGATGTTTTTTTTTTTTTTTTTTCCCCTATGTCGGGTACGTCTTAGCTGCGACAAAGTCTGCGGAAAACTCAAGAGCGCAAGGGCATGTATGTGGACACCATACTCAGACAATCTCAACACTGTCATAACTGACACGGTAGTGCGAACAAATGTGGACGAGTGCTTGTGAGTGTTTTATGTGAAGTAAGGTTGTGTAAGTTGTAGATTGATTATAGACAACTTTTTTTTTCCCTAATTGTATAGTTCAACGTAGTGAGTCTATGTAAAAATATGTGTGGTGCGTTTCTTTTTGCCGGAACTACTCAGTTAGATTAGACTTTTACAAAGTCATTGTCATGTGCAGTTTATGGCAGCAGTATCCAATGAGAAGGAGTGCAAGGGACATGGATATTAACCATAGAAAGAATCAATATTCGCGGTAATATAACTGTTTTTTAAACAAATATTTGAACGAAACAGCACTTGATATCCTTCCTTATTGCTTTGAGAAAAGCCAAAGAATAAATTTTTATTAACGCCGTTTATCCCGTTCAAATTTCTGTTTTTGGCTTGCTGAGATGTCGCATGGGGACACAGAAGAAAGTTATTCTTTTTTTCGTCGCGCCAAATTTTTTCGCTTGCTTTGTGTTCTGGTTGTGCAAACAACTTCGTGCACTTCGCTTCGCTTAAAACAAGATGTTATATAGACAGGCTGCGTTTGTTTTTCATAATGAAAGATGAACAAAAGGTAATAAAATATCGAACACTATGAGTTGCGAGTGAGATTGGTTGAGGAACTCGGAAAAAATTACAATCTTTCAAAATCTGTTTCTTCTGGTTACTTTTTTTTTTTTTTGCATCGACTAAGGACAAGTAATATAGTTGGAGCTCTTGTTTCACAACACCGGCATAAAACCAAGTAATCAAAAAAAAATAGGAGAAGTGAAGCGAGTAGCGCAAGTGAATAAAATAAGTAGTATTGTGAGTGAGCGAAGTAAGTAGCAGTGTTTTCAGGTATCCGTAGACTTGTGTCTAGGCGATATGCGAGAACCCGTTTGAAGTGAACGCCTAAGTTTGAAGTGAAACTTTCCAAAACCGAACTTACCTTCCATGCTTCATACGGTTTGCTAACCTGCTATAGGAGCAAAGCGAAGATGAACGTAATGTATGAAAGGTAGATACATTAGACGCAGATGCTCTTGGCGCAATAGAGATAGCAACACCCAGCAATCTTTTGTTTTGACCTCAAGTATACTTAGGCAGGGTTTTTTTTTTCTTTTTCTTTTTTATAGCCGACTCTTTGTTCCCGCAGGACGTAATAAGCTAACTAGTTTCATAGAGACAAAACCCGCGCGGACGAACCTCGCGTGTCTACGAATACGTCACGCGGCGTATACTATTTTTTTTCTTCTCTAGCCACACTTTAGCACGTTACACTTAAGAATGCACGAAAGTCAACAGCACCTTCTCTCCGTCGCCGCACAACACCCGCACCGCTTCCTCCGCACCGCTGCCACATGCACATGCAAAGAAGGGTGTATAAAGGTGCGCTTACTCCCACATTACTCTTCCCCTCGTGCACTGAGGCAAATTTGAGTACCTTAGGGGCAGTTCACACGAATATAAATGTTCGTGTAGACTGCGGCTCTTATTAACAAAGTTGATCACCGCCTTTTTTCTTTTTCTTATTTTTTTCTCGCTTCGAGAAGCGTGGTACACGTTCTGCGCAGCACGCAACGCAGCAGTTTAAACGGCGCACTTAGGTTGGTCTCCGCAGCCTCCCGGAAAGGTTAGTGATACCAGACGACTCACACTTTGGCGATACTCGCATGGCTAGTTCATGAGACGTCGCAAGAGAAGGGTCTGGATTATAAAATGGGAGGAGGTGTAACACCAATCGAAGTTAGACGGAAAGGTACGACTAGTACCTAAACACATTGGCAAAGGTAAAGAAAACAAGCAGTGCGATTAAGTAGTGATAAGATTGACGATATTATTCAGCATTATCTTGACAGCAGGAAAGTTGCCTTTTATGTGTAAATCGTGCACATTCTTTAACATAAATAAAAAACCGCCATCCCTCGCGCTACTTCCAGAATTGTCACGTTTCTCTGCCTTAGTTTTTATCGCTTCCTACATTTAAACACTGGCTTTTTCTGCCTATGTACAACGGTAGGTAAACGTTGAAGGATAAACACGAAACGTGAATATAACTGCTCAGCACTGTATTTCATGGGATCATCAGCTCAAGGAAAAAAGGAAAAAAATCACAACAAAATATCAGATACACCTCCATGTAATTTATCAGTATGTTTAGGATAGCTTAATCGTTTAAAGGCTATTTAGAAAGGAAGACTGTTCGAAATTGAATACTCATTCCACCTGTACATATCGATTTCCTCCCATTACATAATCACAGTGTATTACCATCGAACTCATATGTGCAGGCCTCGCCAGTATATATACGGTACTTCCAAGCGATCCTGCTATTAGGTAGTTTAGAGGCAATATTGCATGCACAGAATTGAACCAAGGTTGGCGAAGACATTTCAAGCACCCTCTACAAACCTCATATGCGCACCTTTAGTAGACCTTTCTTTTGCTAGATGCATGGAGTACAGCATGGATGTTCTACTGTGTGATGCTTCACTGTACGTTAGACATATGTCCCATCGGTTGTTAAGCATGTTTTTGTTTAGTCTGCGAAAGCACCACGACAGAAGCTTAGCGAGCCAGATAGACACGAGAACAGTTCTGTTGTAAAAAGAAAAAAAAAGTTTCATAATTTAGAAACAGGGTGTCAAATAGGGAAATCAAAGGTACAATAAAAAATATTGACGATGAAAAAGACATAAGACACAAGTGTGCTGATTTCAAACAATTTTTGCCAGAGGTAGGCAAACGTAGACCAACTAGCAAGTCTTGTATTTCTGCTGCGAGAGTCGAAATCCGGAAGGTTAGAATAGTGTTGCTGTCGGAACATGCTGCTACAATTAGTCACGTTTGCTAGGCAAATTTCGTGTAATTTAGCACATTAAACATTTGCGCTCATGCAATAGCAACAACGCTTTGATTGAAAATGCAGTCGCAATTCTTCAAAGTTCTTATGCATTAATTAGAGGCTTAGAAGTAGATATGTGGTACCTCAATATTTAAAAACGTGAACCGCCCTCCAAAAATTTTCGTGCGTCGAGTTAAAATTGAAAAGAAGTCAGAAGACGAGCCAACTCGTCTTCTGACTTTCTTCCTCTTAAGCGGTTGTGCATCACTATTTTAATCCTCACTTCCGCAACAATGCGTCTACACTGGCACTACTAAACACGCTTACTCCTTCTAACAGTACGACGAGCGCGTGAAATCCAAAAGAAATATTTATAGCTAAGAAACATAGCACTCATCACCGTGGACTGTAATGCACGCGAAAGGCCATATGCGTCTTTAAAACTCGCTTGATTTTGCACCTACTCTCTCTTTATAATGTACCGTTGATAAACCGAAAGAAATAAAATCGACAGAACTTGCAGTGCCCGAAGTTAACACTTTTTTTGGCTGAACGTACACCTAAAATAGTCTACGAGAGCGCAAATCATACTACGTAAGGCTAGCACAGGTTCGGATAATTATTTAATACCATGCCGCCGGAAAAGATCCTGGACTGTATAGCGTCTCAAACACGACTGTTGTTCCGAGTTTAAAACCGCATTTATTGACGTCGGTGCATCAGCTGTCGATGGCCACATTTCGGAGTAGAGCGCGAACCGAAGTAGTTAGAGACGAAGGCTGCGTTTCTTGCACTGATCGTTTAATTAACTAAACTATATTTTCGGATTTCACGTCTCGGAACTAGGAGACGATGTTGAGGCACGTCGTTGTTTAAGGACTTAATTAATTTCGACCAAGTGCGATCCCTTAACGTGAACCTAAACCACTACTGTATATTTGCATTTCGATCCCGTCGAAGCGCAGCAGCGTTGGCAGGGGATCGAACCCAAACCCTCGTGCTCAGTATCACATAACGCCGTAACTTTTATTCTACCAGGGCGGGTAAGACTGTAGCACAGTCTGAGAGGCAGTTTCGGTCGTGTAGGAATAGCCATAGCTACACAACGTTGTGTAGTCTGTCGCGGCCACTGTGTTGACCAACCGTCGCCTTTATGCCCTCCTCCTCCTCCCCTTCCTCCTTCACGTAGCTGTGGCCCAAGAAGAACCGGAGAGAAGGAGAAGGGTCAAGGTGGTCGCGGCTGCAGGAGCCGCCAATGTAGAGGCATAGCCTCTGTAGGCTTAGACGCCGCCAACTCCATGGTTCTTCGGACAGCCGGACGAGCAAGACGGATAATTGGTTCCGAGCGCTTAATGTCGTGCCGCTTCGTCGTTCCGGAACACCGGTGTCCTTCTTGGGCCTGCGTTCCTCTTCGGTGTATATGTCCCGTGAAAGCCACTTGGTTTTTGCTGCCACGAAAAGGGAAAAAAAAAAAAAAAAAAAACGCCGAGAGGAGCCGCTTCTAAACACTGCAGACGGCGTGTATAGGTTGTCGTAAGTTGTGTACGTGCTGCTATGAGTTTTTACTGCGTGTAGCTCCGCGCGACCAGGACGACATGCGGGACATCAGCACGATGAACCCTTCACAATAGCGAATGACAACTTCATTCAAAAGACGGGAACGCCTACGCGCGACTTATTCTGCTGACGCAAGTCGCGACCATGATGCCGGCGAATCAATGACACAACGAAAAGTGGTACGTTAATTCAATCGGCTTACATTTGGATTGTCTCAGGCAGCGCGTCGTTGAAGTCGTGAGCGATGTGAAGACGTGGCGTACGCGGGGCTGTCGGACTTGAGATTAGTACAAGTAAAAGCAGCAGCCGCATGCGGCTAGCGTTGGCTTGCTTTCCGTTTCCATTATTCATGGCGTCTTGAAGACCCGCACGAAGGAACCCGCCTTGCTTTCAAGATAGGACTCGCGAGCTTATCGCGAGTTCTATCCGCATTCTATACGCAATGTCATTTGTGAAAGTCAAGCAGTGGTTAAGGTGATATCTGAAACCGACGCCACCGTGCCGGATTCTCGTGACGTCACCATTTCCGTATTTCACAGATGCACGGACACAAACGGAAACAAAATCTATGGGTATTTGTCATAAGCTACCGTTGGACGATTAAACAAATGGGATGAGTGTTTACTACACCCACGATGACGTGGTGCACGGAGGATGCGAATTGCGATAAGAGACGCGTATGTGTCACACCGAAAAAGAGAGAGAGAGAAGCGGTTGCCACGTGTCGCCTCCTCACGCACAGCGCGCTTGCTTCGGCCGCATGCAATCGCCACTTGTTCTACGCTGCGTGTGTCGTCCTGTGCGCGTATGGGCTGACGGAGTAACGACTCAATTACATAAGAAAAATACTCACTGTCATGATAGGAAACGCATATGAGACAGCAAAGTGCCGGGGGTTATCGTTTATCGTTTTTATCTTTTTTTTTTTGTACTGTGATTGTATCCTAGACAGTTCCTCCTTACCCGAAACCAAAGCACAGCTATGTTCGAAATATTTAGGATATGTCCAAACGTAAGCAACAGCTCTTACTGATGATTACCGTGACCGTGAGAAACCGGGGCTCCTTAGAAGTGATTAAATTCGGTACATTTGCGTTGAGCCATCGGCCGCGAGGTTTCAAAAACACGGACAATCCTGCAAATAGCAGCGATCTTTTAAAAACGGATGCAGTTAAACATAAATTGATATTGCAGAAGTCAAACAGCGATGGTCTGGGTGGCGGCAGTTTACAGCATCCGTAAAAACACCGTATAGCGTCGGCATCTCCCACTCAAACGATTTCCACCGAAGCAGCGCTTCGCACAAAGATGGCAAAACGAGCAAGATTAAACTCTGCTTCAAGGTTCGCTATAACTCAACGAAACGAAATGACAACTCACATCACTTACGAGCCTATAAATCCGCTTCTAGCTGGATATTTTCAGGGTTTTATACAGACTAGTGATATCAGGTTATAACGAAGGTATTACGCATGCCCACGGCTGAGCCCCCATGTCGCGTGTCAAACATCATTTTGTCGTAGAAACTTCAAGTGCGATACGTATAAGATTAGTGCGACCTAAGGGGAAAAAAAAAGTTCATATCGTACTGTGGGAATGAAAGTAGCGTTCCACTTGTCATTGCACAAAAACCATGCACAAGCATTACGTAAAACTGTTTCAATTTCACTCGAGCCGTCCGCGGAAGCAGCAGCTCTTGCGAGTATTATTTGTGAAGCGATCAGCGTCTCGCTACTCGAGTTTCTTTGCAATGCCGCAAATGTGTTCCTTCTTTAACTACACACCGGTGGTTGTGGTAGATACAAGGGGCGCTATCAGTGCTCTAGGTACCGTTAGTCGCTGTTCACAATTGCAGTATTGTGATTGTGTTTAAGGGGACCCAGAAACGTTTCCTCGAGGTTGCCATTGAAGTGAGCGATGTTCATTCGGCAGAAGGAGAATACCAACCCACTTGAAAACAGTAATGGATAAATTGAACGAAACGTGCAATTTAATCGCGGAGTCATTTCCCTAGCACGTCTGTGCGATCTCCTGAGGTATTTGTACTCTCAACGATTCAACTGGCAGACGTCATTATTGCCATAGTCTCCGGTTGTCGACTTCCAATAGCAACCTTAAAGGTCCCCTTAACCTGTGTAACCAGTGATGCCTAGGGGTGTTTTGATGAACGCGATTACGACTGCTTGCCACTGCTAGCTTACTGCGCGGCTGTTTTTGAATGCTTTCTTATCGCTAAGCATTTCAGGTGCACAAGTTCTTGTGAAAGCTCGCACTGGAACAAATTTTGTCATACATTGAGTGAATCTTTAGCCGACTGAAATGCCGCGTAAGAGTGGTTTCACATGCGTACGCGACTGTATTGTCATTCGCAATTCGTTATTTTTAACACGCCTTCAGTAGCGCTTCTCCGGTTGTTGTGAAAAGGAGATTCGCTGTGGCCGTTTATTCCCAAGCGCTTTTGGAGGCAGCGCCTCGCAAATGTGCTTGGCGAGCTTTGTATTCTTGTATAACACGAACGTATTTTTCTTGCGTTTCTGCAGGCGATGCTTCCTGTGTGTACAAAGTTTCGAAATTCTGTGTATATATCATGTACATTGTTTTTTGTATGTTTGTACATAACCATAGCCGGGCGGCAATGAGCTAGGCTAGTTAATGAAATGAACAATAAAGCGTGACTGAAAGCATACGGTAGATGTCCTCGCTGTTTTCTGTGCGTGATTCGGGCGATCACCCATGATTTTCCGGTCGGACGACGGGACCTTCAAAGAACAATGAGAATTTCACCCACTTCTGCTGCACATGCGCATTAGAACGGAAGCAACAGGTAAGTGTGCAGTGCATTATTTGCCCTGCAACGAAGAGTGCCGGGCTCAATGCATCACGACCTCGGGCACCATCATCGTACAGACCACCCACATTCCCTCTCAAACCACTCCGTTCCTTACATTATCTTTTTTTCATAAATGCAGCTTACATATGCAGGGTCTACCAAGTTCCGCCGGGACACACTTCCAAGGCAGCGCTACTGTGACATGAATAAAAATGTAACACGCAAAGTGGCTGAGTGAACGAATTCGATTGCGAGTTATACCGGACTCACACGGTGCACAGCTGATCGCGATCAAGCCCGATCAGGACTCATTTCCTTAACAATTATTGGCTCTATCACGACCAAAAAATTCGATCCGGATCAAGTCCGATCGCGATATGCTTGACTGTGTAACATTGATATTATGGTGAAGAAAGAACCATTCAAAAATACCATGCAACGTTGACGTGCATACGGTGCTTAGTGAAGAAGTCTGTCTATAGGAATCTGCAGTAAACTGCCCGAACCAATCCGTAGTTTTCTTTGAGGAAGAGTGTGGCCTTCATGGCAATATTTGGGCGATTCTTTTCTACTTCATGCTGCTTTGTCGAAGACACCTCATCAAATTTTCCAATATAGGTCTTTCCCTCTTTATCTGGTCTGTATGCCATACTTGCCGACAACCGAGTCAATCCAACAGCATCGAGACGAGTTTTACAGCAAACATGCCGAATGAAATAATGTAAGTTTTCTGGCTCCTTTCCTCAAGCAGCGAGTCAGAACGTGGTCGAATGAGCAGAACCATTCACACGAATGCAACTGTGCGCATCGCATTTTGCTAGCAAAGCACCCTAATTGGACACGCCACCGTTTACTAGTACCGTAACAACATTCGCGTGACAACGTCCGAATGGAGTGCCTGACTTTATTAGTGAGTGATTGTCGCTCTCTACAGCTTGATGCATCCCGTTGGCGACACGCATGAATTCACCAGAGACGACTTCACTCACTCAAGCTACTCCCTGCTCGAGCATTAGACGATATCTCTTCCCAACACATAAGCCATGTCCCTGCAAATGCGATGCGCTGACAGTACATTATTCTATCAGAAGGAAGTTCCTGAAAGTACCGTGACCTTGCAGTGTCACACGGTGGAGTAATCGAAGTATTCAGTTTCTGACAAGTAATGTTTTAAATGCCACGCGATTTCTCTGTTAAGCCTTCATTTCTTGCTGAACCATACACAGGCATGAGGAAGTAATCTGCCAGCATTGCTTCATTGAAATGCCTGCCTTAAGTATACAATAAAAACAAAATTTAACCACTTTAAGCTTATATATAGTCAAAAAATTATACATTCAGCAATCGTACGCCAATGTATTGTTTGGTGGAAGAGAAAATAAGGCTTGCTTCTCCCCTCCTCCCGTTTAAATTCCAGCAACTAAGCAGCCACGGTTTCAAGTATTTCAATGTATTTTTTAGGATATCTGCCAGTGCATTTTAATGAAAGCTCTTCAGATACATTAAATTATGAGCATGTTTTTTTATTTTTATTAGACATGCAACGCACATTCCCCAGCAAACAATCACATAGGTGGAGCAGGCGCCGCTACAATCGATGACGTCACGTCGAGCCAGTGTGAAAACGTCAACATAGGGTCATTATTTCATTCTTGCGTCTGTTGTGGCACATCAGGCCTCCTCTTATCACTGGTATCGTCTTTTCTATATGGCGCAGGAGAAATTTGCTGATGCTACAAAAGGTATGTATAAGATGATCTTATGAACCGTTACGGTTGCCTGTAAAGGGTACTTTGCCGCGTGCACTGTAGCGTAGCAAAGAAGCACGCCTTTTCGCTACACGCGCACAGTGCGTTTGGATGAGCTGTGGCCATGGTGGCTGTCAATGCCAATACGGTTCAGTATTTTGGTTATAGTGCGCAAAAATATTGAACATTGGCAACCCAAACTATATATATAGAGAGAGAGAGAGAAAAAGGGGGGGTGAGGGGGGCCTAGAGGTTTCCAGCACAGTTGGGTGATGTCATCCAAGGCTGTGAGCAATGACTATTAACGTCCTCAATTCTCACGCATATACTGCTAAATGGTGACCAAATCTTACCTATCGCAAATTTCAGGTTATTCTTGCAACTTTTATTTCCACATTTTTAACACGTTACGGAAAAAATACCTAACCAAACACAAGTAGTTTACACAAGAAGGTGAATGAATGCAGTTACAAATTGCAACTACTCAAAAGCAACTTGCAATCAGTGGAAAGTAACTGAGCAACTCTACGTTACTATGGCTCCCCCCGTCCCCCTCTTCCTTGCCACCTCCTTTTATGAACATCACAAAAATACAGAAGATGCTGGAGCAAGTGGGCTCGGCTATTTCACTGCACCTCTCAACTTTCGGGAAGTAGATTGTGCTCTAGGTGTAGCCACGATTAAAATAAAGTCACCATCATTATCAAGCCTTGCCTGCACCAGTTCACTTATCTGGCTGACATCTAGCTTTATGAGGAAATGTTTAAAGAGCCTCAGGGTTTGCATGTCTGAAATCGCACAACCACGAGGATGTTTGTGGCAGAAATGCGAGTGTTAGTTCCCACTTTTAGGTTCTCGTTGCTACATGCCGTACGTCAACAGTAATGTAACTATCACAAGCAAATGACCACTAAAGAAAGCAACGAAATTGCAACGAACGTTACCGGGTAATTTATTACAGGTCATGAAATACATGTAACTCATTACGTACAAACTTCTTTATCCCTTAAAAAAAATTCTTTTTTATCTTGTTTTACAGCAAATATAGTTTCCAGATGAGCTAGCACTTTTACGTGCAGCTTTAGGTTATTTTTTTTCCTTTTCTTCCCCAATATTTTCTTCCTAAACTTTGCTGAAGCTCATACGTTCAGCATATTTGCCAATGCTAGTTTCAAAGTGCACTGTAGCTGCATTAAATGCACAGAATAAAAAGAAATAACATGGCTGTGAATGTGTTTAGCAAGAGCGCAGCATCATGCAACAATTTTATCGTGCAGTAATTACAGCAAATCAGTGCACTTCATGTTACAATGCATAAATAACAAGGCTTTGCAACATTGACTGGCACAGAATTCTGGCTAATATCAGAGAAAGAGAGTAAACAGCCATTTTAATAACAAGCCTCATTACAATGCATGCTTCACTGGATCTCCCAAGTCCATATTGTGAGTAAACTCTCCCACAATATTTACCACTTCCTTTCTATCTTTTTTTTTTTGTATTTTTCCTCATTTACTCCCCTGTCTCATCAGTTGCTGCACACATTTTCATGCAGGAACTTGATACTATGTTGTGGACAGTGTCTACCACAAGAAAAAAAAAAAGTTTCGAAGACGAAGCCAGGGATTTATGTACACCTCCAAACACCTTGCCAAAAATTATTCGAACTATACCAGACACCTACTAATGACTGTGCATCCTCCCCCCCAGCTAGACCAACTGCCTACTAATTAATGACTGCAGACCCCCCCCCCCCCTCTTTCTACTCACCGAGTTCTGGAAACACTGCTCTAAAATAAACCACTAGGGGAAGCACCCAGTGTCATAGGAAGGGGCAGCACTGCACACAAGCTTATCACAAGGCTTACTCACAATTCGTGGAAAGTGCTGCACACGAGACCACTTTTCCTGTGCAAGGCTAAATAAAGCCTTCTCAAATACCCACCCACTCACAATGCTGGTGCAATGATGAATGACAGCAGAAACATCACAGGCACAACGTTACAGGCATTGCACCTCGGTAGGGAACTAAATGAAATGGGTGGAATAAGGAATACACTAGGTGCTTGTCAGAGCACCCCCCCCCCCCCCCACCCATCAGAAAAGAAAAAAGAGAAAAAAATAAACACCGCAGATTTAGATATTTGTTGTCACTTTCAGTTATACCAATGCACGCAAACATGTATTCATGAAAGGTGACACATGGGCACAGAAGTCTTACACCAGCAGCATAAACCAGAAGGCTGGTAGCTCCTGCAGAGTGCAGCATGACCACACCATGTGCGCTTATTTTTCTTTTGCTTATATTTCTGTTGGAGAAAAACTCAAATTCTGTATATTGTCTTACATATAATTCTTTTGCTTTAGGTTGACAACACTGAACCCTACATCTGGAATATAAATTAGGTATGTGTTGCAATATGAGCACAGAATGAAAGCAGGTTCTATTGATGAGGTCAGACCTTTTCCTTGGAGTAAAAATACCGAGGAAGCAGCATGGTTTCAGTGAAAATGTTATTCACTTTAATCACTTTGCCTTTCACTATAGAAAGTCATGCAAGAGTGACAGAACAGCATTAGTGCAGCTCTTCATCTTCTAGCTTAACAGCAAAAAGATTCCAAATTAAACACTCAAATCAATCTAACACGGTGAAAAAGATATATGCTTTCAATGTGGCTGGTGGATAAAAGGGCACTGCAGTTGCAGGGAAAATCAAATACCCACCTTCTAACAGTCATGGTGTGATGATGAATGACAGCAGAAACATTACAGGCATCACGTCTCAATGGTGAACTATACTCCGTTCATACGTCATGTGCAATGCTGCAAGGCTATGCAAGTAGTCCATAAAAAAAAAAAAAGGAAAAGGTGCCGTGTATCACTAACAAACAAGTGACAAACATAAAATACAAACTCGCACATTTCAATTCTTTACCCAGCAATACGAGCATGTTTTGTGAAGCTGTTGATAAAAGTATTATGATTTAAGGCTGCCAGCGAGTCATTGTTTTTCGCTCACCGCAAGCAGTGCACTACTTTTTGGTCGTGGAAGTTCACAGTGTAAACATGAGCACTAGCATTGAGTGTTGCACCTGATGTATGAAACTGAGCATAGACGACGTCGATGGCAGACCTACGTTTAGGGACACGACAGCATGAGATATAAACAGGTACTTATGCGTACTGGTGCCACTGAAGTGCAGCTGCCCAAATTGAGCCAGTGCCCTTGAGCTTAGCAGCCCTACCACAATGGGTCATTAGATTTGCATTGTTGGCACAGATCCTCAAATTACCGTATTTGTGAGGTATGTGAAGACTGCGGTGAACAATGAAGGGATCACAGACTGCACCATTTTGAAAAAGGACTCTTTAATTTACATGCACCATTGACACATCTTTACAAATCAGTGCTTCTTTGGCCAGTGTTGCATCATGATACATTGGGCACACTTATATATGAGGGCAGTTCCAATACTGGTATCAGCTATCACTGCTCACGGTGCACTGGTCAGAATGGCCAAAAGGTGAAGGCAGTGGGAGCATGCAGATCATGTGGCAAGCGCACAGGTGAGAGCAGCTGACTGCTGTCCACCACAAGCTAAACGGTGACAATCGTGCCCAAGCTCAATGTGCCTATGCCTGCATTTTTGTAGATGCTAGTGTCTACTCCCATCATACACGACTGCTCCACTTGCTCAAGAATGAGACCTTAGACTCATCAGAGGCTCAACTTGAGCAACAGACATCTCACTAACGTCAGTGAACTTTAGTCCTTCAACTAAGTGGTGTATACTCAAGAATGCCAGGCACAATACATGACTGTTTGTCAATCCATTGCCCGGCTCAAAGCCTTCAAGTTTCTCACAGAGACACATATACTGATGTGTCTCTCTGCAAAAATGCATAATATAGGTAAGAGAAAAAAATTATTTACTGAAAGAAAACAAGAACATATGAGACCTTCATAAAATACCTCAGCCAAAGAAAATTGTCGCCAATGCATTCATTACTAAATTGTTTTATGGCACATAATGTAAGCGGCACAACACACCTTCCAAAAGAGAAGTTAAAGTAAATATACAAAGCCAAGAACAGCACTTGTAATTTTCATTCACAGGATAAAAAGCAACATGGTCATCAAGGTTTGCTTTCCCTTTCGTTTTATTTTTCTCTATTTTTATGTATCGTCTCAGTACTACAAATTATCAATGTTGCCCAAGCGTTTACAGATTAGGTGAAACTCACAATGACATAAAAATGAATATATAAGTGAAATAATGCCCAACAATGTTTTCAGTTACCTTTTCATTTTTGTGTATTCCAGTGCCCTCACGCCAGTCGGTAATTAAATGATCAGCCAAGCTAGAGGTGTTCTTTCAGCTAAGGCATGTTTTAATTTGCTCCCAGAAATACTTCATGAACAGCTAGGTCAGGCAACATGTTCCCAGTTTTAGGGCTAATTTCCCAATTGGGAATGGGAGAGTAAAGAACTGAATTGTTACAAATGCAATCAATGAAAATTGTGCTTTACTACAACGCTTATAACATTTCCTAATCACACTTGAGCAAGCATGAGTCAATGATGTCATAGAGTGCCACTGCGATGTTGCCAAGCTTAATCGATTTTGCCGAGTGCACGGATGCGCTCAAGCACCGGTGGGTGTGAGTGATGCCAAGAGGAGTAAAGCCAGTCATACACTGGGAAGCTGAGATTGTCCCGGTTCAGCTTGATCAGTGCACTGCGCAGGAATGATGCGTGATGCATGCGGCGCGCAAAGGCGTCCGCCTGGAACTCAAAGCGTCGGCTCAGGACGGTCATCAGGAAGTCCACAAGCTACAGTGGAACACAGGAAGTGGCACAAATAAGTTTCCATCCAAGTTCAAGGAACAAGGTTAATGCAGAAATGCCACAACATTCTGTTCGTTTTAAATAAACCTATACTCTCCCATGAAAAAAAAAAAGATGCAAGTGAGAAATAAACGCAAGCAAATGTGCAACTGAACTATTTCCGGTGTATGATGTTTCAAAGCAGCCACAGAAACCAAGCTGAAGGCCTACAGACTATACTGCTGTTCACCTGATGTTCTTTACAGGGGCCCTGAAACACTTTTCCTAGTAATCGTTGAATGATAGAAGTTTACTGCTTCAAGAATCAGTTGTCACAAAACTTTTTTTCAAATCCATCAAGTTTAAGAGGGGTTACAAGATTTGCCAGTGCTTTTCTCTTCTACCACCCTGACAAACACAGACTGAAAAGGGGGAGAGAACCTGCACCCATGTGTGTCATGCCCTTGAGCATTTTCTCCACGCTTTTTTTTTTTTGTTCTTTTCTTGGATTATCTCTGTACACTTCTGGTACCCATGACGAGCACAGCATACCGTCATGGGTAAACAATTGAGGTACAATGGCCATGATACCAAAAAGGCAGTGCAGCTAAAGTTTCATTTTAAATGTGTGCGTGTAGGCATGCTGAGGTCAGTATAGACGACAGTCATCTAGCCCCAGAATGAGCCATGATTACAATTTCTGGGGTTTCACATCCCAAAACCACGATGAGAATGAGCCATGAATATCAAAACTTAGCATGATGTCGTTGCTTACTTCAGCCTGTATATTTAACTACAACTATTACACAAGGTAATAACAGAAAGAAACACATTTGATCTGAAAGCTGCTCCAACACTTGCCAGCTATTGGCCAAAACAGCAATCTGCTATTAAACAACAAAGTCTGGCAGCTTCAAAGAGTGCTAGGACAAGCCTCTGATTGAAGAGAGGGTGCATGAAAAAGTGGCAGTTTCGTGCTTTGTAGTGAACTCTAGCATGTGCCACACACACCTACAAAATTTGCCTGAGTAATTCGTTGCAGCGTTTGGTATCAGTAGAGTGTGTTTCACCTAGCTATAGGTGTGGTTCAGAGCCCTTCTAATGTGCACCCAAATCATAAAGTTTTTTCATTGTAAACTGATTCCATTTTTACTGAAATACAGCTCCTGAACTCAGAAGGCCTATATTTTCACACTAGAACACAATATCCAACAGGCCATCAATGTTGTACTTTGACAGATTACATAATGTCCACAAGTGGATTGAAAGCGATGTCTTTCCAATATTGCTGCCTGACCCTGACACTACAGCTGCCTTTTCATATTGTCACTCAACAACACGAAGAATAGCAACTGCCCACTGGCAACCATTGCAGGAATGGTATTGTGGTGAAACTCGAAACTGATTCTATCTACTCTTGCCACACTTAATCTTTCACGTACCATACTGTACCCTTAGCACACAGAGTGCCATACTTATTTGAATTCTACACCATAACAGTTTTTGATGGCTCGTACAAGGTCTACTTACAGTGTTGTAAGGAGAAAATATGTACATGAAGATCAACATCAACCCAATGAAGATCGGTTTCGAGTCATAGAAACCAAACGCCCGGTATGCTCGGTCATCCTTATAAAGCAAGGAGAAGATCATGAAGCAAAAGAACAGGTGGACCTGAAAGAGAAAGTGAGATGTTCACACTTGAACATTTTTTTACTTTTCTATCCAAAAGCAAGATTATTTATTTATGAGTTGGCTGAGACTGAGAGAAATAAGTTTGTTAACCGGTGTGCGCAAGATGGTGTGTAGAAGGTAAGATGCGAACACTGAAAAATCCAGAGGCATAAGATGTGTATGCTTTGAGCAGGTTAGGGCTCATTAGAGATCTATTAAAACCACTTTTATCTCACATTAGATGTTGACGATGATGATTATAATAGTATACGTGTGCATTTTTAGGAATTGCCTTTCTCTTAGACTAGAAGACAAACAGCATGTGCTACTGTTGCTGAAACTCCTAAGAGTTCACACAACTGCTCCGTTCTCTAATTTTTTCTATTTTATGTGCATGCTTCTGGCAGAAAAATGAAACTGCACACAGCTGAGTTCCATACCTGGCCTATGATGAAATTTTTAATCACATGGCTAAGCTTCCAGTGGCCTAGCTCATGGGCCAGGACTCCAAGGATCTCATCGTTGTTGCAGCCAGTCTTTTTATGTTGCTTCTTTTCAGGCTCTGCCTAGATATGCAGAAAGGGAAAGCAGTGGCAAAAAGGCTACATGTTAGCAAACGTGACAGGGGTGAACAGACAGGAATGGCTAGAGCAAAGATCCTTTAAAAATCCCATTTTAAAGATTTTGTGACATTATTGCAACCATTTTCAAAAATAAAACATAGGCTGTACTACTCACTCAAACCGGGAAAATTGTTACCCACAATAGGCGATCGAAAACAAAGCTCGCGTACTTATTCTGATGACCTCATCTGACGATATTCTGCTGGCTTATAAACTGTTTTCGTTCAGACTTGGCAACAAGATATGATATCCCCCTACGTATCAACAAGACCATTAGCATAACTGTTTGCCATGTTCATGACTTTTGGATGTCACCAAGCTGCAAAATAAATCTATATTTCTGTGCACCAGCTCACTAATACCAATTGTGAAATACACATTTTACAATATGCTTTCATTATTATGACTCTCTTGCCTGGATTAACTATATGAACAAATACGTGAGATGTCTTAAGGAACATGACAGAAAGAAAAAAATTTTAAAGTTAGTCTAAAGATGAAGATCACTGCAATATTGCAGCACTGTGTTAGACACAATACTGCTACCACACATGAGGTTTAACCAGAATTTTTTACACAGCAGCAGAATATTTTGGTCGTTTAGCCAACTAAGCCAGGTTACAAATCAAGGTGGGGGGGGAGGGGGGTGTTGAACTGCACCCAAAGCCAAAATGTCGGCTACCTTAGATTTGCTTGCTTCCTCTTCACTGGTGATGTCTCCATTTTCATTTTCAGTAGCCTCATCTTTTTCGAACAAGGTATCAAATAAGACAATCTTCTTCTCCTTGAAGAGGCCAAAGAAGTATGCATTGCTGTGTGATGACCTCTTTGAACCTGCAAAAAGAAAAAAAATAATAATTAAGGGTAAGCAAATATTCAAAATTTTGGATAGAATTCCACGTGTCTAAGGCCTTAGCCACATTTAAATAGACCAAACAAAGCATCATCCACCCATTTAGTTCTGCTGCTGTGGTGCAGCAATCAATGCAAACCCAGGTGTCTTCTGCGATGTTCCATGACACTTCAGAATTGCCATTAAGAAGACACCGTACTTAACCAATTCTGATGCATGCTCTTTTCCTGGAAAAAATTATCTGAAATACGTCATGTGCATCAGAATCGCACACAAAATCAAAACGTCACTAATGGGTACCCAGATCAGATCATTATCAGAGGACTTCACTGCACTGCATTGAATGGGCTAAGTGCTTCACTAATGTTTTCACAGAAACATCGGTTAGCTTTAACTTTCAAACTTCACCTAAGCTCTGCCCAAACTTCTAAGAAAGATATGCTTCTGAAAACAAATGTTAAACTGTTGCATTATGAGCTACTGCTTGTAAAACAACATGGCACGAACGGCTGTCTGTAATGTCACAGCTAGACGAATGTTTGCAGGCCAAACATGTGGAAAAACAGCTTTCGCACAATTTATGTGTTGATGAGCATGGTGCATATAGAAGCTTAGCATATGCTTTTTCAAGTACGGGGAATACTGAAATGTTCACCTTCCACAACCAAAAGTTTCTTGAGTGGGAAACTGATGCTGGCTGCCAATTCTTCAATCCTCGTTTTCAGCTCTCCTTCAGGTAGCGGTGTGAACTTGTCCAAAAGTGGTGCAATGATGTCTGAGTATATGAACGACATGAGCTGGAAAATTATGAACATTCCAATAAGGATTCGTAACGAAAGTGCTACGAGAGTAAACTTTACAGACAAAAGAACCCGAGGGGGGAAAATGTCCTTCCTCCTTAATTAATAGTACTGTTAAAATAATCTTCAGCGTGTTTAAAACCAAATCCTGACATCAACCACAGGTGGCATGTATGGACATGCCTTGGAAAATTATTTTGCACGTCATCTTTTTGTGTGTGTGTCCTGGTACTTCTTCAGTTGTACTCATTACCTCTTGGGGTATATACATGAACATAAATGGTACTGCACCCTCAAAAACTTTTAAATTATCTTTTCTAACAGGAAACCAGCCACTCCTGTGTATTAAGTATGTAGCAAAGTAACTTTGCCATGTGTAATAATTCACGTTAAAGGGTCAAAGTTCTAGAAGTCAGAGCTTTCTTCACTGATATCTCGATAATATTAGATTTTTGGCAGGCACCTTTCTCATTTTTTTGTTTGCTAATTATGAAAGTTTACTACCTTTTCTATTTCTATTTCTATCACCGATTAGTCTGTTCTATCCTACGTCCAATTTATTCATACTGCATTGACCGAATGATGGTTGCAGCATGAATGAATGAATGATTGAATAAATAAATAAATAAACAAACAAACAAACAAATAAATAAATAAATAAATAAATAAATAAATAAATAAAATAAATTTCAATAGCCCTGCTTTGTCACAGGGCGGTGACTGGCTCCCTAGTTAAATGGTGTGCAGTGGTGTTAAAGAATGGCAAAAACATAAGACGCAGGCACAGAAAAAGTGACAGAGTTCGAGCCAGTTGACAAATGATAATTCCAATTCTGAAGTGACAGTAGAAACCAAGACGAACAAAGAGAAAACAAAGCACTATTGTATTTATATCACCTCATTATACACTTAGGTTTCGGTTATGCTTCAATACATATGGGAAGTAGCTAATGTTACTACTGCACCAATAAATTTTGTAAAGTTTTGACTGAAAGCAAATGGCAGTAAATGAACAACCACCTAAATAAAAATTCAGTTTAGAATGATCAAATTAAAAAAAAAAATGTGTTTACTGCGAGTAGAAAGAAAAATTAAATTAAGGTTTCATTTTTATATTTTCCACCAAAACTTCAATGCTGACATGTGCTGTGACACGATATATTTCAAGTGCTTTTTTCACATTCGGAATGCTAGAGCACAACGATGCAGCTCTTTAAAATTGCTAGACTGAGGCTTTGGCTCTTTCAGAACACAGTAAAAATATCACTAGCACCAGCAAGTGCTGTCAAATTCCATGACATCATAATGGGCTGGTGAAGGCATTTTCAGATTGTGTTGCCACCTACAGTACACTTCATTTTCACCATTTTTACAAGTTTCTGGCTTGGTCAAGCGTTTTCTGATGGTAACAGACATTTGTCAAGTAGAAATTTGGCTCATTATGATACCAGTTCAAGTTACTTCTCTCTTCAGTGCAACTTCAAATGGTAACGAAATTAAATAGAAATGGAAGGGCAGTAGGCTTGAATGAACATGTTTACATCACACATTGATAACAAAGAACTCACTATTGAGACAACGAGAGTGAAGAACCACAAGTAGATGAAGAAATAATCTCCACCCATCTTGATGATTTGGACAATGCCACAGGCAATTGGCAGAATGACGACTTGCATCAGAAAGAACTTCTTTACTCTGTCCTTTGCGAAGAACGCGGGAGTCTGAAAACAGCCATGAAATGCAGAAGTTTGAAAGTTGTCCAGTAATATCACAATAAGTGTACTACACAGGACTTATAAGGCACTAACATGAAGAATCATGCACATCTGCTTATTCTGCATGCATCTAGTGAGGTACAGAAAACCTCAAATCAATAAAGCATTTTTGTACACCAACACAACCTCAGAGCCGAGTGCATTGAAATCATTGAACCTGCACACACAAATGGCTTGAAAGGAGATTCTCAGCTCATTTCAATGAAGTTATCTTGAGAAATGATTAGAATGTGATAATTGATTTGTGGGGTTTAACGTCCCAAAACCAGCTCTGATTATGAGAGATGTCGTAGTGGAGGTCTCCGGAAATTTTGACCACCTGGGGTTCTTTAACGTGCACTGACATCGCACAGTACACGGGCCTCAACATTTCGCCTCCATCGAAATGCAGCCGCCGCGGCCGGGGATTAGAATGTGATAATTCCAGGTTTCAGTCAAGATGAGAGATGCATTAATCTGCCCCATGTTTTCATCTTGCTTTCACTAAATGTTACTCAGAAGTGTAGGGCAATGGTAGCAAGGTCTGACAAAAAATATTTGCCTTCTGAAAAAAAAAGTGTTCCACACTTGCCGTCATGGCTACAAGTGGCGCTGTCTAACACTAGCAGGATTATATGGACATAAATACCCAATAAAGTGGATGGGAAAACAACCGCCTTCGTAGCTCAGTTGGTAGAGCATCGGAAGCGATCTCTGAAGGTTGCAGGTTTGGTCCCTACTGAAGGTAGGTGTTTTTTCATCCACTTTTAATTCCTTTCTATTTATTCCATAATTACTACACTACAGTAAAAAACAACAATATTTTCCCTTATGCCTTCCTCGGCTTCATCGTCCGTTAGCTTCGTTAGGTTGTTTCAAACGAACAAAGGCCCTTGACCCATTCCCTTCTTTCGTTAAACATATTCGTGAAAGACAGCAAAACAGAAACCTCCTGACCTGTTTGTTGAAGCCATGGCGCTCTTCAAGCACAAAGGTATAATATATTGTCCATGGCAAATCAAGCAGTGTGGACAG
This sequence comes from Hyalomma asiaticum, assembly GCA_013339685.2. NCBI lineage: Eukaryota > Metazoa > Arthropoda > Arachnida > Ixodida > Ixodidae > Hyalomma > Hyalomma asiaticum. The sequence continues at coordinate 107,507,295 of CM023486.1, forward strand.
CAGAGATCCCCCAAAAATGAACAAGGAGGTGACCACAAGCTGGAAGACATTCATTTATATAAAGCAAAAGGTCAAGTAGCACAGGAACACTGAAGAAAGTTACTGTTGTTAACATGCACTATCATTATTGAAGAAGCAGGGCGACAGCAATCAATTGAAGTGGCTCAAACATGCCCTCCTCAGAAAAGAAGGAACAGAAAACTATAATTAAGAAGGAAATACAAAAGGGAGGAGGGTTTAGCAAGTTACAAAGGCAAAAGTAAAACAATGACAAGGATTGAAGGAAGAGAAAAGAAAGAAGTTGAAGGTTTTATAACTGGCAACGAATGAAAAAAATGTGCTAAACATAAAAACCAAAGCAAATCAGATTTTACTATGTTGTCAACGTTACAATCTTGTCTGTTTCGATTAGCCTCCAGCATACAGTTTCATAAAACCGTAATTAGAGTGGGTCATGGTGCTGGTGTCTAACAGAAGCAAGTACAGTAGTTCAGTCAGGAAGGAGATGATGGATATGCTAAGCTTTCGTTCCTCCGGCTTTAAAAGGCTTCACTGACTTTGTAAGCTGTTCACCTCAGCCGAAATCTTACTTTGCAACTACAACAATTCTTATAATTCTACATTAATACAGCCTTATTACCTTCTGATTCAAAACACTGCTTCATAATTCACGTGGATGAGTACAGCAAGTAAACTTACAGGAACATTTGAAGCCATAAGCATGCTCAAGTAAATCCATGTGCTAAACATTATTTCCATGATGGCTGAATGGTTACAGCATCAATGTTCCCTGCATCGCCTTGTAAGAGAAAAATTTTTATGGTCCCCAGGGCTGCTATGGCCTCAGGCCAGCATAAAGAATTTCAATATGAAGAAATTTGACAATAAGTTGTAAATGTACAGTACACAAAACAACATTTCTGAATGGAGACAATTTTAAACTATGACAGCACCTCATGGTCAGGAGCACCAGCTTTAGCCGCCAAACCCTCACAGAAATGCCAGAAAAAGGCGAAGCCACCAAACAACAGCACGACCTGCAAAAATAAGCGAAAGTAACACCTGTAATGATACCTGCGCCAATGAAATTGTTTTAACAGTGTCATGTTAAGTATGCAAGGCCTTCTCTTGAACCTTGAAGGCATGACTAATGTTGAAAAGTAACTGCAAGCAATTATGAAAAAATAAAAATTGATGCAGAACATAAATTACAAGGGTACGTCATGTGCATTAGAAACAAAGTGCAGCAAGGACTGAAGTAGTTAAAGCACAAGGTGATGAGGGTGATTAAGCAAATGAAAAAATTCACAGCCTATCCACGGAGTGAATGATGATGAGTGGGCGAAGCTCCGGAGGTTCATCGTAGATCATGCCGACAGACAGACGGACAATGAACTTTAATGATATAGTCCTGAGGAGCACCGCAGCCGTTCAAGGAGGCAGCGCCGCGGGCCGCTCGTGCCGAGTTCCGGATTAATTTAGTTAACGCGCACACTACGAATCCTTATAGTTCAACTACGTACAAGTGAAATCTCCCACCGGCACTTCATTGCAAGTCAAGATCCAATGCCTACATATATATATATGGGTGGCCGGTGAACGGCTCTCCAGCACGAGCAGTCGGTATTTTTCAATCAAGAAACTCGCTAGAAGACGCTGCCTGCGTCAAACTTGTCTCTCGCGGGTGAGGGTGCGTCCTCCTTCTTTGCGAGCTGGTAGCGCGTTCATCGAAGAAAGAGTGTTTCGATAGTCAACGCGCGCCTTTCGCTCCCTCTCTCACAAGACAGCAGATGGAAGAGAGAGAGCTCGCGCGCCAGGAGGCACGCGCCGAGGGCGCGCCTGCCACACGTAGCATCATTCATTTCTTTGAAGGTAACGCGCTACTAGGAACAACGGACGGACAGACCCAAACCTTAAGAAGCTTCGCCCTAAAATAACATTGACTGATTCTTGGGGTTTAACGTCCCAAAACCACGCTATGACTATGAGAGACGCCATAGTGCAGGGCTCCGGAAATTTTGACCAGCTGAGGTTCTTTAACGTGCACTGACATCGCACAGCACACGGGCCTCAGCATTTGGCCTCCATCGATCCCGCGACCCTCGGAACTGCGGCCGAGTGCCACAGCCACTAGACCACCGTGGCGGGACAATAACGTGTGCCTGTCAGTCTGAGCACTAGTCGAGCCCTTCCTGTGCTTTCTCTCTCTCTCTCTTTTTGAGACAATGGGCAACCCCAGGGCGCCTTGCTGAAGCAATCATTACAGTTAGGTCACTCGCAACAACTCGCAGACACGTTAGCTATTTCCTTAGAACGCCTAGATCACACCTTTCATTTAGAAGACGAGAGCAATGTGCACCTTCTCGTATAAGCTACCATGTAGCACGCATGCAGCGACATTGAAGTGGTAGCAACACTAGGTGCGACGTGCAAGAAAAAGGGACCTCGAACTAGTCAGAACGGTCTGCGGTGACATTAAGTTGAGTAGTCAGTGCCACTGCAGGTATACATCTCCCTACCACCCTCTGCGACTCCCATACACAGAAGGTCATGTTGATGCAAATGATCGAAGTCTTTGGGAACGTTCATAACGAGAAGATAACAGCCGGCAAATAGAGGGGCCTACGAACCGTTGTCTCCAGCTCATTCCAGATACTAGAGTAGAAACCAAACTTCATTTTGTCGAGCTGATAGAGCCTTGCTTTTGAGAATGTCTCTTGGTCCGTTATGGCAGTTAGCTCAGGAGGAACCCGGGGCGTAGCCTTGCACATCTTGTACTGCAAGAGAAACGTTATGCTGCCAACAAGCACAGCACGAGTTGGTAAACAAGATAATATAGCCTTCCTTACCTGTCTGTAGGAAAGGTACGTTTCCCACACGTACGTTAGCCATGACATAAACAAAGCAAAAGCGAAAATATTTCGTTCTGTCCAGTACGGCTGAATCGCATAACCGACAAACAGCGGCACGCTAGTCACCACATCCATAGCTGCTTTGCAGCATTGTGCCAAGAAAGTTGGCAGGGTAAACATTGTCGACGGGACGGTTTGAAGCAGTCTTTCTGCGTACGCTGACAAACACAAACGAGAGTTTGAGATCAAACAATATCGGAGATGAAGGCGTAAACTGACACATCAACAATAAGAATCAACCGGCTTCATTTATGCGGCTCCGGCTACGCTCGGCTCGACTTCGTGCAGGTGAAAACCATGCAGATGTAGACTGACGTAGCATGACGTTTTCACTCTAAAACCTTTTTCTTCCTGCATACTAAAACCACCAGAATACTACTGGTACCTGTAAATGGTGTATTAATGCGTTAATTAATACATTGGTATTTTTCTGTACACTCAACGAAAATAGAAGATATTCATAATACATTGTAATCTGGCAACACTGCGCGCGCCCGCCATATTTTTTGGGCGCACCATAGTTTCGAATTTGGAATTGTCTGCTATCGCTTGCATTGGGTGTATTACTTCTAGTACACTCTACCCGCACGCGACAGCAGCGAAGCGCATCCAGAACCCCTTTGTGGAGATCAGTGCTGCAACCTCTGGGATCGGCCGACGATCGACCCCATAGATGATCGGCCCACAGTTCTTGCTTACGGGCGGATATGTTGCTTGGGGAGCCCGTGGCGGAAACGTGTGCGCGAGCGGATGCTTCGCGGCGTAGACACACAAAACTCTCCTTGCTATAGATAGCTGTGTGGCTTGAAGCTTTCTGCACCTCACACGGTTTTGTGTACAACCTCCGACACCGGCCCACCTTTTGCTTACGGACGAAAACACGTACACACTTACCACAGGACGCGATCGACGTTTACGGGAGCCCGTCATCGCGATGCACGGCGGAACGATCGAGTGGCGCGAGCGGATGTTTCGCAGCGCGATACGCACACACTTGGCACAGGGCTTGAAGCTTTCTGCACCTCGCAGTTTTAGATAACCTCTGGGATCTCCCCACAATTTTTGCATACGCACACGAAAAGCGGACGCCACGCAAAATGGAGGGGGTGTAATATCCATACAGCTCCACTGTAGAAAAAAAAGTTCCAATTATGTAATACTGCAATGAACAGAGAAATAAAGAAGTAAATCTGCATACATATGCACGTACGTTGCTGCTTGGATATACGTATCCAAGCAGCAAGAATGAGAAGAACGTCACCTGGCTACCTAAAATAAACCCTCCTACACGCCCTGCGACAATATGCATCCAAAGCAATAATCCCCCACAGTGGCTGTGCCACGACTTGGCATGTCTGACGTGTACAACTGTATGTGGTGTGCGGCTTACATAACATAATCGATTCAGCTAGCTTTGAGAATACCTGGTGCAGGCGAAGACTTTACTATGACTGCAATACCGCTCAAAACATTTGTAGTACCTTCGTTTTCGTCAAGTGGACAATGTGTCATATTCAGTGCTGTTGCAACCTAGATAAAGACACTACTCGCTTAGTTTGTACACATATCCAACACATTTACTTGAATTCCACTACAAATTTATGTTCATTCTACGAACCTTTCCAGCAACATGCTGCCCTCAAGCTTGTATTTTACAGCTTATTGATAGGTGAAAACACGTATTTAGTCTTGCTTGCATTAAGCCGCTACTTTATACATATCAGGTCGACGTATCTGGATACGTACTTTTGCTCCCTTCAAAATCAGAAATTGCGGCACCCACATCGCAGAAGGTTCAAACTAAGACCTAGATATGTCCCAGAAAATGTCCCAGTAAAGGCAGCATATCTCCAAGGCAGTGCTCTTGTGCTATAAAAACACCAAACTGAGGGCAATATATACACCACAACCACCATAAAGTGTTGAAGAAAGATGTTTGATGTTATCAATGTAGGTAATTTTCAGCATTAGCACAGTAAACTCATATGTTACGTAATTTATGCAACACCATGCACAATAGGACACATAGCACTGTGTTTCTTATTGTCTGTGGAGTTTAACAAAGCAGCAAGCGTTTCTGCACTGTTCAGCTGAGTGATTTTCAATTTGCTAAAACATGTGCACAATTTCTTCAATCTATAGACTTGACAACACAATGTATAGCAATCTTCAAGATTCTCAACTCAACCTCTATATGGGACCACAGGCGACAGCTGCAGTTTACTGCATAGCCCGCTGGCCATGCAGTATGTATTGTGTTTGTATTATGTATATAGTATGTTTCATAAAAGCATGGCCTTGAACATTTGGCTACACCTTTTCTGAAAAAAGCATGTGTGATGTGTGTGTCTACAGTGGTGCTGATACATATGCATTGATCGGTGCATTAATATTGCATATGCTAATCTTGGCAGTGTTATTCAAGCTGGCATTGACATCTTACATTACTTGACAAGAAAGTGTTGCTCCACAGCCACAATACATGCTACAAAAATCAATGCACCAATACGACACCCACAAGTTTCATAAATCAGTGCCTGTACACTGCACAACTGTGTAAAAAGATATTTTGGAGTGGAAGCTCTCACATTGTCTCACTAACAAAGGTGAAACCAGCAGCTGCCACAAGTCTACTGAGGAAACAGCCCTGGAAGATGGCACCCAGTTTGAGATCAAGTGCTTCTGCCCCGTTAGTGTAAAAACTAGGCTACCCATTTAACAAAAGATTGCTTTCGATGAAACTAATGCTTCTAGGGGGGTATCCCCCCAACGTGTTCTACAATAATATTTACAAAGACTTCAAGGCTTCTTTAGGAAACCAGCGACACAAGAAACACACTTGGAGCACCATCCTTCTGCCACTCAACTTGCAGGACGCATGTGAAAAATGCGCTTCCTTCTTTTTCTTGCGCAAACATTTAATCTGTGCACAGACATTTAAAGAAGTGAGTTGCGGACACAGCTTAATATTTGGCTCTGGTACCATTCGTGCAAAAATACACCAATATGTCTACGTTTGGTATAGTACTACGGCTGTTAATGAACCGCTTGTCTGCACTCCGATTTTCCTCAAGGAACTTTTTCACCCAAGGTGTCAATTACAGCTTTTTCCAAACCACATGAAGACATTTCTGAAAAGGCAGTACCACTATTTACTAAAATATGTCAGTTACGCATGTTGTGTTATGTGGACTCCAAAATAGGCTGTTTATTCAGACAGAACATTTAAGCAGCCAAATAAAGTATAAATTAGAACGTGCACACAAACAAGAATACAACTGCAAATTTGTTTTGGAAGATGTTCATTTAGGAAAGGAAAACAACACACTGTTCTCCAGAAAATTTTTACTGCATATGTACAAAAAGAGACAGATAGATCTAATTAGTTCCAAGTACTTTCTTGCTTAACAGCAGCCTGTGTGCAATCACATGTCAAATACAGGAACAAAAATGTCTTTCTCTGCTGCATATACCATGCTATTGTGGACTTGAAAAGAACTCTCGAGCCTTTGATAAATGCACTTCTTTTACAGACCTGCACAATTACACAAGGTAAAAGAAAATTACAACTCCAAGCAAGGTGCACATACATGTTCAAACATGATTTGTCGGTTTGTCTTGTAACCAAAAGAGTCACTATTACGCAAGTGCACTGCTATGTGACAAAAAGGACGAGGGGATTGCACAAAACCAAACCTAAAAAATTTAACATAATAAAGAGAGGAAGGATTTGAAACCCCATCACTCACTTAACCTTGGAGTCACAGTATAACACAATGAAAATAAATAAAACATGGCTTTTTTATCTCTGCCAGAGCTCCAAGCCTATCATACAGGTGGTGCAAGCAAGCTGATGAATACAGTAATGAAAGATGCAGTGTCGTATCCTTGACACAGATGCTAAGAAAAATGAATAAAGTGTATGCCCAGAGTCAATTGTGGCCTCCTCCTGCAAGGAAGCCAATTTATCCGTGATGGTTGCAGAGTGCAATGTATTTTTGTTCGTCCTCGTTATGACTACTCATACCAATGTACCAGCAAAGCAGGAAATGGGGTTGGCTGCACAGGGTCTGTACGAATGAACAGGTGCAAGCTATGACAACGTCGAATGAAGGGTTAGCAGGGTGCCACTCGTTAAACTTCAGCTTCAATATTGCCAAGCCATCTGCGTGTTTACAGCTGCTTGTGCCAAAGGGCTAAACCCGCTCTTACTTTTGGTGCGACATCCTGCAAGCTGACTGTACATGTACACACAAAAACCAGAACCGACAAACGAACACAGTGCGGTCACATGGTGAGAAACAACAGCAAGCACCATGGTCATCTAATAATACAGGTCTTGATTTTTTTTTTCTTTTGTGGTTTTCATATTACAGGTCTTATATGACATTCAATGTATGTATATATGTACAAAAGGTGCTGGCTGCTGAAAGTTTGTCTAGGAGGGAAGGCTGGCAGGTCCTGTCTAAAGTGTTCGTGTATGTGTGCACATGTGTGCGGTACACACCAGGGTGTATACAATAATGCTTCTTTAATGAAGCAAGCACAATGCTCCAACCTAAACGCACCAGTACGTAAAATACACGTGCAGGGCTTACGGAGCAGTGTGTGATATCAAATCAGAGAGAGCAGCACATCCAGTGAAAGAAGAGAAAAAAATATTACTGGTGAACAAAACAGAAGTGCACGAGAATGCTTCAGCACAGCAAGTAACACAGGCAGCTCAGGTCATGCCACAATGAGAAAGATGAAAAGGAAAATCCACATGAAACAGGAGACATGTCTGATACTGCTGCAACAGAGGACTGAGGGTGGAAACACCTACTGGCCAATGACCGTACAAGTGGATAGGAATCGTAAAGAGGGCCCCCCTCCATAAATCGGTTCACATGCCTCCATTTAGCAGTAAGCAAGACCTGTCACACACACATGAAAATAATGAACACCACAATGGTCACATGTGTGGCCACACAAAGCTTTGAAATCTCACTACGACACAATCCAACACACATAACCCCCCCCCGACTTTTACAGTACATCATCCATACCTGAGGCTCGACCTTTGTGATAACTTCCTTTAAATTCTTTAAACATGACAATGTCCCCCCCCCCTCCCCTTTCCCGCCTCACTCACTTCAACAAGAACAAAACTAAACAACACTTCACACAGCAGACGTTACAAGTGCGGTGCCAGTTGCAGGATCAGAGGTTACAGGAACAGCTGCGTTACTGGAATCTTCGGCTTCTGCTGCTGCTGACGATGCCGAGTCAACCATTTCATCAGGCAATTCCGAAAGGTCCCCATTCCCACTGACATCTTGCTGGCTACTGCCACACAAGGGTTTGACGTCGGGCTGACTGCACTGTGGGCAGTAGTAGTCCTCACTGTCCTTCACCTCATTCATGCTCAGACCCACGCAGAGCAAATGGAACCACTGTTCGCAGCCTCCATCACACTGCACCCAGTTTACTGCCTCACCTGCAAAAGAATGGTGCAAGCCAACAGGGTTATCAGACTCAGCATCTGGGCATAATGCAAGCAAAGATGCTAACCAGCATATTGTTCCAAATCTTCTATGTATCCTATTGTAAATTTGAAATTAGTTTGTGTTCGTTTATACACCTTCAACTAATATGCTAAATACAGTCAAACAATGATGTAAAGAACTTCAATACAACAAAATTCTCAACAAAACAAAGTATTTGATTTTACAATGTGATCTCCATAGAGCACTATGCATTTTTTACCTCCATATAACGAAACATGTCTATTTGAACATAACGAAGTTTTACTGCTGCCGCAAAGGAAGACCAAACTGAAAAGCTGCAACTTCTGTGGGTGCCAGCAGTGAAATGGGCAAGTTGCACATGGCCTTTTCGAATGCGTTCTTCAAAGTGCGTGCCATGCCTGGCAACACTGGTCATCTGGCTAGGGGGCAAGGTGGTGCCTGAATGCTTGCCATCTCGTCACCAGAGTGGCAGGAGATGGAGGGCTTGCATGCAAATGGCCTTGCTGGCCTCTCGCCTTGCACACTCTGAGAGCAGCGTAGTTCTGTATTTTATGTCACCCATGCCATGAGTCAGCGGTGGGTTTGGTGTTTTTCTCATCACCGAGCGTCAAGTGACAAGCATCTGTAGCCACAGAGGCACTGGTAAAGGCAACGGGCTCTCACTTGACTTGCAGGTGATTGTGATTGTACCAGTGTGGTCCACGAGGAATGTATGTGCAAGTTATCACGATTGACGAAAAAAATGTTGCAGCTGCCTATTCGCAGTTATCAAACAAAAGTTATTAGAGAGCTTTAGTTTGTCCGTAAACTTCTTTACGTTTGCGGATACCAGTTTTCCGTGCGTGTTTACGGTGGAAGTAGAACTGCTAGCGCCATCTATTCGCGGTTTGCCTAACTACAATGCATTCGATTTTCTTTTTAGTAACGTGAGCGTTTTCTTCGAAAGAGGTAATGAAAGTACTCAGAGTCAATTATTCTCTCACGTCCAATGCTTTACACTAGGAGTCAAGCAAAACGGGCAAGCAACAATAATATTAGCTTTTTTTGTGCCTGGTTAGGTTCCGCATCATCAGGTGTCGCCACAAGCTCTGCTGGTCACGTACACCTTCCCGTTAAACCGGTAGCCGTAAACGTGAAGAAGTTTACGGACAAACTAAAACTCTCTATTACTAATTTCTTTTGCAAGAACTGAGTGCGCATTAGATTCTTACGGCAAATTCATGTAAACATGGTTACTTGGGATGCGCACCTGAAAATGTTTGTCTTGCAGCAACTCAATAAACATCACTTGAAGCATAATCAGAGCAATGCAGTTCGAAAACCCCACCGTGTGATTTGGCAGAGTGCAGTATACTTGCATAAACCACTGCAGATGCCTACGCATTTTAAATAACAGGCACTTTCACCCAATGGAATTCACATAACTTTGTCAGGACCACAGCATCAATATGAATAAACCAGCTCAAATTGTGTTCAAATCAACAGGATTCGACTGTACTATCCATATGGTTTTGTACTCTGTAAGCTCTGAGTGAGTAGGTGAGTCATCTTGCAACTTACGGTAGCCCATAAAAGCAAGCCTTCCAAAGATGATCATTACAGCCACTGGTGCACCTAAATATATGCGTTCATGCAAGTTTCTTTGGGTGTTCAACATTTTTCATGTAACAATGCACAGAGCACTGTTTTCCAAGTCATGGATGGATATGCGCTACTAAATTTCACCCAGACTATCTAAATAGCTAGTTACATGGAAAACAATGATTCAAGACACAGCTAACAAGAAATTCAATTAAAACGAATGAAAGCATTTAAGGCCCAACTGTGGACTCCCCTACCTTGAGGCTGGACACAGTCTGGAGCTGAGCAGACATCGTCTGCTACATCAGCTGTCTCGGCAGATGACGACGCATTTTGTGGGCGATGGGCCACTCGCCGTCGTTTCACCACTTTGTCAGTTGGGGCTGCACTACCAGATCCAGAGTCCTCTCGGCGCACTTTTTTGATGGGTCTCACCTGGGGAGAATGATTCACAATGCAAAAAGTGCTGTCTTTGGTTTACATGCACACCTAAACCACAAATGTGCTGTGTCCACATGCCGAAGGAAAAACAGATGCTGTGCCAAAAGCCAGACACATGAGAGCTCACAGCTTAGTTTATGTTGGCCTTTAAAGCAAGGATGCAGCCTGAGGCTCGCATGACAGTGAGGCATGCGAGCATATGGGTCATTAGCTTGCGCCTGCTAAAGACGTGGCAGCTGCACTTCTCCACATTTAAGTCTTGGTTTTTTAAGGAAAACTGTCCAGAATGCATCACACTGCAGAAATGTTCAGCATCAAACTTTGGCATGTCTCGTTATGGGCTTCTGTGGTGATTAGCTTCAAGCCTTGCATTAGGAATAACTAAATGAATGCTCTCGCTGTCTCCAACACAGTGGCACTAGCATTCTTGCCTATAGGTGCTGACGTGTCCAGTGCTAATCATATGAAAGTGGTCAATAGAGAGAGAATAGAGAATGTTACAGGCGTCACAGTGAAAGGGCCCCATGTAGGCATTGCACAGCCAGTGAGGCTTATTTTAAAATGTGATTGTCACAAAATATTGCTTTGGAGATAAAAGAAAAAGCACTGAAAACGAGGAACAGAGCAGAGACATGGTATTTTACACCGACGTAGCAGCTCGTACAATAATCCACCCTTATAGCCTAGCGAGTGCGGTGAGACAATCATAAATGGGACTAATTGTAAAATAAGTGGATTAAACACTGATTTCTCCCCCCATTCAATATCTGCACCTGTAGCGCAAGAGGTATTACAAGGAAATGTAGCTCTCTGCAAATGCGATTTTAACACCAGCTACTAATACACAACATGCCTTACTCATGAAGACATGTTTGACATATAAAAGACAGCTGCACACTGAAAGCTTCATGTGAAAATTCCCCCTACACACATCAACTGAGACATCAGCATATTGTTATGATGAGATGTAGCATAACAATATCATTAGCCGTGTTCGAAAATGTGCTTTTGCATACATAAAGAATGCACGCATGTGTCATAGCAACTGATGCAGCGATGCCTGATGATTAAATGACAAAAATAAATCCTTGCATATCTAGAACTAGAACTCGCATAATGTTGTTACTCACTTCCAATATGATAATACAGTAATTTCTCATTACAGCAACGTGCATGGGACAGCAAAAGAATTCTATATAAGAAGGCATCCCAAATAAGCAACCACTCAATAAAAACAAAAAGCTGAGGTTACGCTACAACTGCAAGGAAGCCAGAATGCGACATGTTCAGTGTGACAAACCTTTGTTGAGGTGCCAAGAATTCTGCCATGAACAATGCCAATTATTTCCACACCCACAGCTGGAGCGACAACAGGAACAGCAGTCAACCAATGTGAATGATACTGATGGCATGTGGGCACATTGAATCGCGATCAATATTGATTTGGTTTGATTTTCCTGAATGCCAACAGTACCAATTCCTGATACATGGGCCAGGCTTAACCGAATTGAGTTTGGTGCTGATGGAAGCCAAATTGTGATATGGAGATCACAGTCGTTTTAATCGCGATCAGGCCTAATTGACTGCGATAGCCGAAGCAGCACACATGTGAATTTGTGTGCAGACACATTAAGCCAAGCAACATGCGATGAAACGGGCAGCCTTATGCAACAGGTCGCTCATTGCCCGGGAGTCAAATGCGAGACAGCCAATCACAAGAGGCCGATATAATAAGAGTCAAAGTCACTTTCCACATCTTTACCAATGATTCCTATAACAGCCTTGTAGAGATTGTGGGAAGTTTTGTCATCATCGCCAAGCCCACAGATGACTGCTTCTCGGCTGTTGCAGCAAGGGTGGGCCCATGTACGAGGCGATTAGCACTTCTGGCATTTTTCAGGCCATTGCCAATGGGTCCATTTGCTAGAGGATACTTGGATACTTTGAATTGCGATTCAAAGTATCCAAATCATCTTCACTATGTAACCAGTGAGTTTGATGACAGGCTGCAGAACACGGTAGGATCCCTCTCCACCTCTGACAATTTGCTGCCATGCTTGAGACATGTGTGTGCACTGCACAACATTAGTGATTGCCGCATCCACTGAAGCGAAAACCGTAGTCACGAGCAATGAAATTTTAGGTACCATATGCCTCCATATTTAAGAACATACATGTGTAGCCCGCATGCACAGTGTCAGAAGGTACCCGTTTCTAGTGGCGGCGCTGCATGCAGCCATGGTGGCCACCGGGATATCGAGAATGTGTGAAGAAGCGCTCTCTCTCTCCTTGGACAAAGAACAGTAAGCACATGTTTTACATACACCTACGCATGGCCCCTTTGGGCATCTCTGGATGGAGCTCGCCTCTTGTGCCGTTCACCTATGCCTTATGGTTCCCTTCTTTTGCTGTTCCCTAGGCTAAGCTGACGCGCGATGCCACTGTGTGCGTGCTACACTGGCTGCACTTGTCGGGGGCCCACGCTGATGAAGGTTTGCCCCAGCTCTCGCGACCAGGTCCTGTAGCCACCACGAGAGTAGACGGCACAGACATAGAGGACCTTTTCTCCTCACCAGCAGCCGTTGTGAGCTATTGCCCGCAGTGGTGTGTAGTGGCACTATAATGTACGTTTGGTTATGTGCATTGTGGCAAATAAAGTGCTGTTGTTATTACCAAGAAAGCAGAACTGTGTTTCCACTGCGCAACCCCAGTCACCTTTGCCGCTAGAGCACGGGTGTAGTGAGGTGGCTACGGCAAACATGGCCCTGTGGCTTGCTAAGCCTGAACCCCATGGTGTTTAATCCTCTGTGAGATAAGCTACCACCACAGACTATGAGAAAAATATGAAAGTACTGTTTACCACAATTGCCGTGAACAAAACTATGGTTGCTATACATACTACAGTAGAACCTCGTCATAATGAACCCAGATATAACGAACTATTGGATATAACGAAGCAATTGCAATTCCCCTTGAAATCCCTATAGATGAAATTGACATTGGCAATAACGAACTAATGGTTATAATGAAGTAATTACAGCTCCCCCTTCAACCTCGTTATAACGAGGTTTTACTGTACGTACATAGCATCCACACATTTTTAAAGGCATGCGCACAGCCACGCACCGAAGCAAAACCGAAACTGTATGCCACAACCACTGCGAATGGGACCTAGCTCACTAAAAATGTGATCGTAGATGGAGCCTGTCCAGTTACGAAAGCAAGAACGGTGATAACTGCAAATAGGCAGGAAGCATTGTGCCTTTCCACTCATTACCACATAGTTAAAGCTGATGACTATGGCATGCAGATTGTGCCATTTTATTTAGGCTGGACACTGGCTCTGTTTTCACTCTGTGTCATAGCAAGTTTGAGTCATCTGAATTAATGGACAAATATATCCAAATTGATGGGATTTCTATACCACTGTTTTGTGCATGTATCACCAAACTCTCCAATTTTCCACATTAACAAGGGTTGAATGAATAATTGTTTACTATGTAATATTAAAAAAAAAAAAATTCATTTGGGCATAACACATACCTGGTAAGGCTAAAGAAGGAGTTAAACCGCCTGGCTAAGCCTTACCTCGCTGGGGCAGCAGAAATAGCGAAATTTGAGTTACAAATCAGCTGGCAGAACATACATGTTACAAATACATACAGCACAGCTTAAAGCCCACTGCAGAACACTACAGAACATCTTTTTAAGAGCTGCAGTTATCAGTAATGTAAAGAGAAATATTGACAAATGAGTGATGCTGCCGTCTAGTACCTTTTTCATTCTCTAGACCTCTAGCACAAAACAAGGTGCAGTCGCATAATTTAAAATGGAAACACTTGCTCTTCCATGAATTAAAATCCCAGATGACATGAGAATGTATGCACCTTGCGTTCGGGTTGCTTTCCAGTGTCAGCCGAACCTCTGGACACCTTCTTCACGCTGCTCGTTGCTTTGGTTGAAGAGTCGGCTGCACCTGAAGCTCCCTGGCCAGCTGCTGTGGACGGATTGCCAACCTCGTCCTTGGTTGGCACACGCTTCTGCAGCTTCGGCTTTGGCCGTGGCTACACATGTTGACAATAAAAACATTGATGCAGAAACACACTGCCATCAACGCCACAGAGAAATTTACGGATAAAATTAGTAACAAAACTCTAACGGAAAACATGACTTTCAGACATTTAGCAATTATCATCCGAAGGATGGACAAAACTAGATAAAGACTAAAGAGAACTGATCAGTAGCGGCTTGTATAATCCTAGAGGGAGCCTTTAGATTTGGTCCATCCGCATCTGCCAGAGGAAAGTAAAAGCGCTTCATGTGCGTGAAAAAACAACCCCAAACTGCGTGTAAATTGTACTTCCCAAGTTTGTACAGCAATCAACGTAACCGTCCTTAGCGGGGACAACGTTCCGTACAAATTTAGCATGAAACGCGGAGTATGCTCACTGTCTCATTTTCACCTGAATCAGTACCTTGGGCACAAGTGGCCAAACGGGAGTAACTAACTGTCGATGGGCACGTAGATTGTAACCTTTGCCTTCGTCAGAAATGGACCCTTTAAAGAAGAAATAAAAAAAAGAAAGCCTTTGTCGAGTTTACCTTAGCTGTGGCTTCTGCCTGCTCTACCTTGCGCTTTTTTGTTCTCTTTTCAGGTCTCTTGGAAGCCTCCGTGTAGTCCTAGTAAAGGATATGATGATAAGACAAAATTAAGACAATGCTTCAAAGATGATATTTTAAGGTTTGGTGCACGTGCAAGTAACAACTTCACTCCGTAAATTCCGACAGTATGCTTACTCTCATTGTCTACAGTGGCAAGTACACTGGCAAACTAGCAAGATTTAGTTCAGCAAATGTGTGAGATTACAAAAGTAAGTTTAGTAGGTTCAAGCAAATTCAGTGTTTAGCACTTAAACCGTACACGACGTAGCATGAAGGGTTGTGTACTACAGCTCAGACTACTTATAACGCAACTGCTTAGCCACTTATAGTGCAGGACCAGCTATAGTGCAATCTTTGCTGACCCTTGTTTACCCTTTCATAGAACCACAGTACACACATACTGCTTACTGCGCATATTGTGCAGCCATATTTGTGCAGCGCATATTGTGCAGCGCATATTGTGCAGCCATATTGTGCAGCGCATATTTTCACAGCCCAGGGACTTGAATCTTTCAAATTTCCACGATTTTATGCGGCTGAAAGCAGCCCGGATACGTGCCTCGAACGTATTTAACACACACTGCTACCTGCTCGATGCTTTTACACATGTGTAGACTTTAAAAAAATGTTGTTTTGGTTATAGTGCAGTACCGTTTATAATGCGCGTATTCGCGATTCCGGAGATTTACGTTATAAGCGGTCTAAGCTGTACCATGAGAATTGCTGTTGATGCTGTGTTGCCTCCATGCAACAATTGCTCTCCTCACAGTTTAACATGCCTTAATTAAATGCTTGAGCACCATTTTTGTATGTAAGCACTGTCCATGGTGACCTTCCAAAACTATGGGGCTAAATTTAATTTTTATTTTATTTTGCCTCGTTCAGCACTTGCAATATCACGTGGGAAGTGTCAGCCAAACGCTGCACCAGAGGCCAATGCCTCTTATGGCAACAAGAGTATCACAGCAGTGTTAAGACCGCTTTCTACATTAACACACTGCTAGCCAGCTGTGCTGCCGCTGTTATTAATGTCTACTTCCATCTTCCTGGTACAAGTGTGCCTGCTTCATTGACTCAACCCTCTTGGCCAAGGAGAAAGCTAACAGGCAACAACTTCTAGAGGATGACACAAACAGAATAAGCTCAAACATACTGTTGCACAGTATAAATTGCTTCAACCCAATCAGTATGGAAAATGAAGCAATCGTTAAAAAGCTCCTGTTCAACCTAAACGAAGAGGCACCTAAGACTGCTCCTGTGCCCAGAACATAGTATACTCACCTCAAACTCTGGGAAGGCCTCGAAAGGTGAGAGGGGATCCCGTGGTGGTTTGGTGGCCTGAAGGATGCGCCAGATGTGGCCAGTTTCGTCAAGTGACACTTCCAGCAGGTCGCCCTCGGTGAGCAGTGCCTCCAGGCGCGTCTTGGCCCCCGAACTCAATTCCAGCACAGGGCTCTCCACCTGCCTAGGCACCAGTGGAGACTTGCGTGCATGCTTGCGTGGTGAAGGGTTGCACACTGCAAAGGACACGTATGCAGCAGCTCCATCAATGCACAACAAAGTGTGAGCTCAGCAAATTGGAAATAGTGATTAAACCTACAGGGGTTCTAAAGAGAGCAGAGAAATGGTGCAAGTGTGGCTCTGTTTTAAAGTGACCTTCATTAAGAAATTAATGGGGAATACATTGCAGGAAAACTGGTAACAAAAGCAAACAAATGATAACCTTTAGCAGAATGTTCATTTACGCTGGCTGCTACACTCCACCAAACTGCACAGTTTAAAATAACAAAACAGAGGGACACAGAGGCGAAGGAAAGCACTGTACCATGCACTCTGTTCCATATGTCTCTTGGTCATGTGTTGTGTTATTCAAAATGCTGCAGATAATCTTGAACACATGGATATGTCAACATTATTTATTCATTTATTTATTTATTTTACCCCTCAGGGCCAAAGGCACTACAGAGGGGGGTGGGAACAAAACACATACATATATACATACATAAAGTAAACCAGATACAGTAAGTAATCATAACAATAAGGTAAAATAGGCTTTTATTTAAATGGTGTTAGTGCTTAGCAAAAGTGTTGACTGTCACTGATTGATGTGATTTCGACAGAAAAGTTGTTCCACTCGAACACGGTGCGTGGTAAAAATGATTCCGATATTGCTCAACTACCACTGACGTACATTTCACTACTTTATCAACTAAGCCCCATTATTTTTCCATCATGCGTTATGTGAACTACTGCACTTCACCTTTACTCTCAGCAATACATGGAACGTTTTCCTACATTTTAAGATTCGACTGCAGTACACTTTCACTTTGCATAAGTAAGTTAGAAAATAGTAGTCAACAGTGAACTTGGACAACTGACCTTGAAGAAAATTGCAAAGTGGTTTAACTCGAAGTATAAAATATGCCTACCAGAAGTGTACCTGTAAAATTCACTCTCTCAAAAGTCTATCGGGGCCATGAAGAGCGAGAACTTAGCAGTGCATCAAACATTCAAGAATCCTAAGATATTGTCAATAAAGAAAACTAACAAGTGCAGAAAGTTGGGGAGATTAAAGAAAACTAACAACACAAATACAACCTAGGATAGAAAATCACCAGAATCCCACAACGTACAGTCACAGAATGACAGTATCGCACAGTGATGCAAAAGTTCTAAGTACCCAATGTACCAATTCATTGGATGGAAGTTCAGTAAGTTCCTACACTGAAGCAATGCACAATGACTTGACACTCACCAGCATTGTTCTTGGATGCAGTTGAGTAGGCATGCTCCATGCTACTGTAGCTGTCACATGGAGGCTGCTTTTCATCTTCCACAACTGGCTTGACGTCACAGTCCTCAGGCCCATCCTGAGACTGAAAAGGAGTGAGAAAGTAATAGTTAAGAATACAGTAATTGATAAAACTCCATGCTAACAACTACACACGAGACCTGTGCCAAAGCCTTTCTTAACAAACTGCATCCTGCAGAAAGTTCACAGTTCACTCATTATCGACCGAATGAGGACTTCAAAGCAACGCAAATGCTTTGAGAGTAATGAGGGCTATGGATACGATTTTCCGTAAATTGAAATACAGTCGAACCATTTACAACGACCATATTTCGGTGCACTCAAGGTTTTCCTATGCCACCAATTGAAACTGCATCCAAACATTACCAAAATTTTTAAAGTGTCCTACTTTTACAATGAACATTTCAGATGTGATTGCAATAAAAATATGGTGCATACGAAGTGAAAAGAATCTCAACAGTCCTGCAAAGCACAGGAGTGGCGTGTGCTCATGTGTGGCTTGCTCCATTGCCAGATAAGTGCTGTTACCTTGAAAATTTGTATAATGCAGAGTGAAGTAAAGGGATACTAAAAGCAAATATTAAGTTTAACTGTTGAAATAGCATTCAAGAAACATCGCAGCGTTTGTTCCGTAACATGAAAGCACCTAGTTTGAACAGAAATAGTATTTTGGTGTTCAGCATGTCGTCTGGACTATCCAAACCTCCTGCCTTGAGCAGCCTGATGATATAAATTTGCCCTTTTCTCCTTTCTGAATGCGCGTAGTAAAAGCGACATCGCGTTTTTATCGCTCTAAATCAACCCATACAATGCAACAGAACAATGCATATTATTGATTAGAGAATCAGGATCCCGAATACACACCCTGTACAAAATCTCCAGAAAATGTTTCACGACCCCTTTAAGGGGGGATGTGGCACTTTGAAGTTGAAAATCTGCCCCAGAATTGCATTTTCATTTTCGTCAATTTCGCGTTCCCAGGGCCCTTCTGCACCTATTTGCAAAATTTGGCGTTTGAATTCCGTTTATTTTACAAGTTATAACAGTTAAAAACTGCAACTACGCGCAAGCGGACCTTTAACTGAAGTCTAAACTAGGCCAGCTTCAACCGCCGGCCACACGAGAACTATGCGCTCTGCCAGCGCCATTTTGGTCTTGTTTGAAAGGCCGCGCTTTCAGCTTTTCTTCTTTTTCAGTAAGCAACCATATGCTCTTCGCAAAGGCAACAAAAGTGACGACAAAATCACACACAGCGCACACTTCCATTAGTTGCTTGACGCACGTGACCGAAATGGCGGCTTCAGATTGCCCAGGAAGGCTTGCTTGGCGTGCCTGGCACCATTTTGAAAAGGTGTCGCCTTTGCGATTTTGGGCTTGCACTTGCAACCTTTTAAATCTGTGTTTCATTTAGTACGAACAGCGGTATACAATGAAGGGGTGCTGCATTATGCTGCGGTTCATTATAAACGGACTCAACTGTATTTGAATTTTGCTACACAGCATGAAGAAGAAATGTAAGTAGAGATGATGCTTACCAGAGACACTTCCTGTTCTGCTGCAACAGTTGGAACAGTATCCTCCGGCAAAGTAGTCGTCTCTGTGTCAGAGCTGCTGCCATCTGCACAAGATTGTGAAATGTGAAAGACCTGTAGTACAGACTTGTTTCACCGTTCGCAAAACATGCGCCCTGAACAGCTTCTGGTTGTTCCCACTGAAGCAGGCCAGTAAATGTAGCAGCCATGAGACAAAACGGCAAGTTGCAGGGCCGCAGATAACTGAAGCCCTCGTATTTTCAATACTTTTTCACGTGCGTAACCATGACTTTCGCAAGCAAGTGATGATGTAGGGTCTAAGCGAAACTATGGGCATTAGACTAGAGGTACAATGTGCTTTTCTTTTACCTTGGGTGCTTAAAAAAAAAAGATTTCAAATTACATTCGAACTCAGGGAAATGCCTTTATTTCTGGTGCAGTAAACTAACAGGTCATGCAAGCAGAAGTTTGTTGGGGTAGTACACTTGCTACTGTTGTGGTGACCCCGAAACCGTCTATAGCAGGGGATGGTTAGAACATCTGAATCAAGACAGGGCACGTGTTGTTAGCCTGTCACCCCAGAACTCACTTTTCTCCTGTGCTCGCAGGCCCCCAAAGGCCGACTGTGCCACGCTCTGTAGATGTGGCTGCAGCTCTGGCTTGCTGGCTGCTCGAAGCAGCTCTGCACTGATGATCTTCTCAGTCTTCTCTCTTGCTGCCTGCTCCACCATTTTCTGGGAAAGAACCGACAGCTTGGCCAAGGCTGCCGCCAGCTCATCAGTGGCTAGCGCCTGCCGGGCACGGTCCTACGCAGAAACAGCAACAGGGCATTTTCAACCCACTCGTGCACTACCGTTACATGCAAGTTGAGAGACATGCCAGAGGAAAACTCTGCATGCAGGCCATCTGCTCGCTTTTCTGCATCGTTTTGCAACATATTATGCCCCTTTATTGTACCTGTACATGCTTGTATTGTAGGCGTACCTCCAAATGCATTACAGCATTTCTCCTTGCATGCTCAAACGTCAGTACAACGAAGTTGAAGGCAGAGCCAAAACTACATTGTTAGGCTCATTCTTCTGTTATACCAATTGCTGCCTTTCCTTGCAATGTCTTCCAAAAAGTTGCACGAAACATAAAGACGCAAAACAGCGATGGCAAAGTCGCAATGTTGGAGGACAAAGACAAGAGCCAACTGCGGCAGTATGGAGGAAGTAAATCATGTGTGCACTGCTGCTTGCATGTGACTAGAAGTTGTAAGTATAATGAGACGTGCGACTTATGAATCGAGAGGCCAAGCATTGCAGATTGCAATATAGTCCACCTGGACGTGTGCAGTTTTCCCTAGTTTCAGGGGAGGATATTGATTCATATCCACTGAAAGGTTAATTTCACAATGTTAAAATCAAGTTTTACATGTGCACATCTCTACGGGTGTTTTCAAGGAAAATTAATTTATTTCATATTATCCCATTTCGTTATAACCAAACTGAAGCATATTTACGGTTACCAACTGACCTTTAAACATATCTACAATTCCTTATCTGATTGCAAGGTGGCCAATGACCACCCTGCAAATACTTTTATCATGAATTTTTAACTGTGAAGAAACAAATAAATTTGGTAATTTGGTTTTCTGCACTTATCACTTCTCCTTTTTTGGTGACACCAACTACAGGCAACAAAGTGACATACCATATTTACTTATGTAATGAACGCACTTTTCCCAAGAAACAGAAGGAAAGTTTGGGGGTGCGTTTATTGCATGGGGTATACTTAATGAGAATTTCTTTTTTGGGTTAAACAAAACGTTTTAAAGCGCAAGAAAGATGGCATTGTGACCCGCGGTAATGATACAGTCACGCGCACTATGAAGTTTTATTTTCAGAACAGTAAAACACAGCTATATGGCGTCGGTACTGCATGACTCGGCGCCCGCTGCAACGTGGTGGCTGCATTTTGATATGGCATTGCGATGGCCTCTCGTTCATGTTAATGCGGGGTTCACCCACAGCACCATGAAATCGAAAAAAATGGCGGCAGCCTTCATGTTCTCTACACATATACCGGGATGAGCACTTTTGGGGACCGCTGTCACTGAGATTTCCCGAGACTAGAACTTGGCGTATTTGGCTGTCTAACGACAACAGCAGAAGCGCAGTGTCAACTGTACTGAGCCAACAGGCTAGAAACATTATCACTCACGGATGCTGGTTCATCGAGCAGTAATCTCAAGACTGATGAAATCGACTGCTCAAAATACCACTATTGCACAGTCCATCATCCCCATGATGGCAGAAATGCCATACCAGGATCTCCATTAGACAATTGTCAGGAATAAAGACCAAGTACCGTCCAGCAGTTCTTTGTTTTTTCTTTTAATTTTTGCAAGAAACTTTATGATCTGCGGCGAACCCGTACCTGCCATGACATGGCCCGCTCAGTCAGACACTGTAGCGCCTCCCCCTCAGGCAGCCGCACGGGCAGCTTCTGTAACGCCACCAACAGTGCCAGAATGGTCTCGAGCCGAGGCCGCCGTGACCGCAGGCACGCGGGGCACAGGAACTTGCTCTCCTTGGCCGACGCAACAGAGAAGACGGTTGATCCTGGTGAAGGTGAGCCACCCGCACCTCCAGGGCTGCTGGCTCCCCCGGAGTTTGCAGATTTGGCTGCACCCCTCGCCTTGGGTGTAGGCACGCAACTCGCTGCAGAGGAAGAAGTGTTGCACCAGACGAGCATTTCGATCGTCTTGGAGCACAACTTATGGGATTAGCACAGACCTCAGCACACTTATCTAGAACACCAAAGGGGCGTCCTCCAGACAGCACAGGCAGCACCTACTGATAAGATGTGGTTTCAGATAGTTTTTGAAAATACAGTTAAACATAGACATTAAAAAAATTGCCAAATGCTTGAAAATTTTCGTTATATCCGGCTTCGGCATGGCAATTTCAAGAAGAAACATGCAAATAAGAAAAGAGAAAAAGAGGGCAACTGGAGGTATAGCTCGCCAATAAAATGTTTATTTTGCAGGAAAAACGCAGAAGGAATAGCTCGAATCGGCCTCCAATTTGTCACCATCACCGTGGTATCGGACACTTTTGATTAGAGCCTCATCCAATATCTCTATGGTAGGAACGGCACAGTCGTCCACAAGAGAATAACAAAAAAATACTGAAAAACTGAAAATACTGAGAAGTCCAGGGAAGCTTTATTCGTGCACAATAAACACCAAACACCAGCTTGATGAGCAAGCTGTTTCTTCATTGAGGCACTCATTCTTGCAACAATACACCTATGTGATTGAATGCATGGATGCTGAAGGCAACTCGCACGCATGCGCACCGTGTGAGAAAAAAAAAAGGGAGAGAGAGAGGAAAAAGAGGAGAGAGAGAGAAATTGCAAACGGCATGACGGCTAAATAAAAAAAAAAGAAGAAAAAAGCAGACATGAAAACCTACAGAACTGAGTGGCGGCATTGCTGCCACGCAGGCCACTGGGAACCCAACACGCAGTTTGGAGGGAGGAGGAAATGACAGCTGCAGCAGTGAGGATCACGTCGCCGACTTGAGTAACGCAAGGGAAGAAGCCGTTCTTAATATGATGTGTAACTAAATAAAATGATTGTTGGCAAATGAGTTCTGCGGAAACCCGCAAGGTGGAGTAACGTTTATGAAAGGGAAAGAGAATCTAATGGAGATCCCTTTCATAATGATTGTTATTACGAAAAGTTCAGTATCTCGAAATATGTTGTAGTGAAATAATTTCACATTGAAAGTATAAGAACTCGGCATGGGATTTCTGAAAAGTTCGTTAATCTGAAAGGTTTGCTGGTGTGGCATTCATTGTAACGAGATTTTACTGTAAAGTGCACTTGTTTTCATTGTGTTCTTGTGCATACTGTGGGCAAATCTGTAACCTATTGCTAGTTACAACCTCGGGGGAAACAAATCTGAGATCTGTTCTGTCTTAGACGAGTTTCAAATTAGCATATTTTGTACTTCAAATTATCAATATATCGACCTATTTTGCGATCCCCTCCAGGTTCGTTATATCTGGAATCAACTGTATAAGGATTTAACTTTCATCCTTAATTGAAAAGATAGAGCATTCAGTTTACATATGATCATCTCTCCCATCAATACAGGAGTAAAAAAAAGAAAGCGTCATAATCACCATGGAACCAGTCCTTGCAGAGCTCACACTGCAGCATTTGGCCACCGAATAGGTTGTGACAGGTGCAGTAGCGTGCTTGGCCAGTGTCCTCAAGGCGCTTGCGTAAGTTGTGCGCCCGTAGCTGCTTCATGCTCTCCAGCTCTTGTGCAACAGACTCCTTGAAAGCGGCCACCTATTAACCAGGCCAAATTCAGGTGCAACACTGTTAATTCCCTCAGCTGTCAATGGTTTTTCAAGAAAGAGCAACAAGCAACTCCTAGGTAAGAAAGCACACATTCAGGGCTAACATAAAGAGTTTCAGCTTGGCCATATAGCACACAGTCATGATACGGCTGCTTAAAGAAATGGACAGGTGTAACCACGCTGGAACGAACATTCTGCAACATCTTGTACAATAATAGAAAAGTCTTTGCGCTACTTGGATATATAAGGAAAACTTAAAAGATTTCATGTGTACCATTATGTCCCTTACAATGGTTTGCACCAGCAACAAAGTAAGACAACTCTATCGAAATAATAGACGTGTGACAAAATAGTAGACGTGAGATGGCGGTGCCAACTTAAATGATCATGATCATTTTCACGACTTAATTGTCACACTCATTTCCACAAAATAAAACATGCTTACAGATAATCCAGGACTTCCCCATATGTAGGTATGTCAAAATTTCAGTACAAGACAGATTCACAGGGGAGCTAGGACTTCCCCATAAGCCGATGTGTCCGAACTGTGGCACGCGGTGAGGAACTTTGATTTTTGCAGCACAGCTTCTTTAAATGCAAAAAATGAAGTGTCAAAGTACTGCTTTTCAAAGACTTACAACACCGGCTGGATCCTTGCTGTCTTCAACTTTGACTTCTGGAAGCTCTTCCTTGTCTGGCAGTGGTGGTCCATCACGCAAGCGCTTTTTTTTGCCTCGTGCAGTGACCTGGTAGATGCCAATGTCACGGCGAGGTGACAACACCTGCAATACATACCCAAATTTGTACCACACTGTCGTAACCTTCACTATGAGGACTTCTGGTGGCAGTCTGGAGATAGGATTAAAGAATGCCATATGTTCACTAAGGGCCGAGAGCTGTCAAAGGAAGGCCAGGCTGAGACGGGTATGTTGTAAAGGCTTGTAAAATGCAATCCCTGGCACAAGTAGGCATATGCATTATTAATGGAACTGAGGTTAAGTTGATTAAATTGGACTATATGGCCACATCCTGGTTCATTACAAGTATCAGAATGTAGTGCACCACGATAGTGCAACGTGTGAAAGCGAAAATGGTGCCAACGTTCTTCCAAAATGAGGCTGGCACAGCCTGCACAACCGCAGCATAAACCATGTATAGTGACAACCATGGGAAAGCACTATGACATTATGTCAGCTATTGTCCATTAAGACATTCTCGTTAATCTTCCTGTCACAGTATTGGCCGGCAATATTTATTTGGCTGTGCTGCCGTAGCTTTGCCTGCCTTGCATGCGCTCTCAGACTTGTTCATCACACGTTGGGCTGACACTGTATCAGCTTGAACCTGACATGCACCTTTCTTCTAGGCAGAACCAGTGCAGTGATTGCCTGTGCTTTTTACAAGCAATTCTGAGCTGAAATCATGTTCATGACGAAGAGAGGAGCGGTACTTAAGGATTGAGAACATTAAAGTAATGATAAATTACAGTGTGTAGTTACACTTGTAGTTAGGTGCAGCATAATCGAAAAAAGCAATAACAGGCCACATACACAAGTGCCTGGCCCTTGGTAGATGTTCTCTGCGATATTAGATTGGATTGGATGTCGTGCTATGCTAATGCATGCTCGCAGGACCAAGTTCACAGCTGACCAATGTGGAAAGATACATAGATAATGCCACACAAAGGGGTGCTTAACTGCATTTACTGCCAAGGATCAATGCCAAGCCCTCAGTGTATTCTTTCTCTGTCTACCTACAGGCCAGTATATAATAACCACACCATGTCAGGCAAGTTGGCATGACAGCATCATTAAAAACCAAGGTGTAAACATGCAGAACAAGAGACAGAAAGAATGACTTCATGAAATCTTTGTGTTTTGATTACATTGGTACAAGTTGAAACAGAGAAGGAATTAGGTTCTGTCACTTTGTGCATAAAAGAGGAATACCAAAGCTCCTAAGCCCATCACAGCACATCATCGTCATTACCATTCAAAAAAATAAATTACTCTGTTTATGATCGCAAACTTCCCAGTGGGTTATAAAAGGCCTTGTAGTAAATGGTTTCAAGTTAACTTCAACGACCACTGCTTTCACATAAATATAAATCGAGATATATTCTTCCATTCCATTACAAATGAAATAACACCACCATGTTAAGAGATAAGAAGTGTGTAGATAATTTAGAAGGGTTGTTCAACTAATACATGCCTCAAGCAGGGAGTAGGCAGAGTTCTTCTTGAGGAAAGTGCGCGCTGTGCGCTCCTTCCAGGCCTTGGCTGCAGCTACCTGAGACTCAAGCTGGGGCAGCTGCTCCAGGCAGATTGGGATTGGTCGGCCTCGCTGCAACAGGTTCTCCAGGGTGTCTAAGTATGGGAATTTGGTCTCTGTGCCCTGAAAAACCAAAGGGTGAAGTTTCAGCTAGCTTTGCTCCAGCCACTTATGGACGAATAAAAAAAAAAAGCAAAGCCAACAGAGACACTGTTTTATTGTTTTACAGAGTCTCTCATTTCACAACTTCAATGGGAATGGTCACTGAGTAGACATTCATAAAATGATTCCTTTCTTCTAGAATGATTTGACATTTAAGATAGACAAGGCTTTGGTCAGCCTAATCAAATTTCAACTGAACAAGCTCTAGCTCTGTATTGAAGCCATTACAAAACATTGCTGAATTGCAAAAATTGAGGAGAGTCCTTGATTGCACAGTCTTGGCATAGTGTACACCAGGGTAGCATAAAAACTTTGGACTAATATAGCAGTGCTATTTTGGAAGCAGCCAGTAGCCATATGGTGAAGGGCAACTATGCAGGAGATAGCCAGGCATAAATAAGAAGCAGGTGAGCTTTACCATTGCAGCTCAGTGGCACCTGACCTTTCATGAACTCAGTTAACCTTCACAACGCAGCACCAAATTGATGTAGAAAAAATTATCAGGAAATTTCTGTTATGTGTTGAAATACCTAAATAATAGACATAGACTACAGAGGGGCAAAGAGGCACATGCGTTCCCCCCCTCCGGGGAGGGGAGTTGCAAGGGTGGCGATGAACTTTTTGGGCAGTTCGTCGCCACTCTTGCAGCGCAGTGATGAAATGCCTAAGCGTCTCTCCTTTCAGGTGCCTCCGGTTGTTGAAGCAGAACCGCTCCATTAGCACGAAAGGTGGCGGACTGAAGTGCAAGCGCAGTGTGGTGAGCAGCTCATCCAGCAACTTGTTGCGCAATGCGGACGACTTCAGGAGGTTGAGAAGGAGACAGCCAGGAAAATGTCCCGCTGCTTCTCTTCGGGTGTGTCATTTGGCCGGAAGAACACATTGACTTGCTCCTCGTAGACAGACCAGGTGGACATGTCCCTCTCGAATGGTTTGAGCCTCCGGTATAGCAGCATGGTGGCAGGAACGGAGGGTGGTGTTTTGACGTCCTTGGCAGTGTGGGTTGGTCCGCTTGCCGTTTTTGTCATATCCTCCTCGCCAGTGTCACAAATCATGGGATCTTGACACCCACGTATGCGAAGATTTACACTTCTGGTATTTTTTAGCCACTGCAGAAGCACATTTTCGACTTCGGGATATCCTGACTCGTGATTCCGTCTGCTCTTTGCTGAGAAGTTCTGAAAGCCATTCAGCACAGCTTCCTTGTTCTTCAACACAGTTCATAAAGCAGATGACAGTATGGCGAATTCCAGCTGCCTTTTCCGCCATTTTTTTATCAGCAGAACTTCCAGTTATAGTCAGACATTCTCATTGGAAGACTGTCAGAGCCACTTCCAAGTGTGGCCTACAAAAGCACACATGGGGAACCTTTAACACAGCACTTGAAAATGCACGCAGTTGGCATTGAGTTGAAGTGGCTGAAGTTTAGTAACTTAAGCCGTGCTTGCAGCTGAGCAACATTCAGTAAGCATGCCCTATGGCATGCATATGGCAAAGTAATGCCTTTATCCAGTTCTTTGCACACCATATTTGTTGCCATGCTCACCGGCTTTGCACCACATACATGGCTGGACACGCTGTCCATAGTAGTACATTTGTCTGCTTCTCAGGCAAATTCTCAGGCAAATGGCAAATTCTCAGAGACTTTACACTGTCCATAGTACAGTGCAGTCCACTTATAACGATATCGAGGAAACCTGAAAATATGATCATTATAACCGATAATCGCTATATCTAGACTGCCGTAAAAAAATTGTCGCCGGACGTACCTTTCGTAGCTCCGGGCTCGAATTCGCTTTTTCCATCAATGAACAGATGTAGATAAGCAGCTTTAAAAAAAAAAGAACTTTATTTCTTACTCAGACTGCGTATTACGGGTTCGGTGCGCTGAAAAAGTCAGAAATCCGCAGTTGCTTCCGCGGAGGCTTGAGTTTAACAAGCGCGGCTCGCATAGCTTCCAGCTGCTGTGCATACTCTGGCAGCATCCCTTCGGTGTGCATGAAGTCAACCTAGAGAGTCGATTGACATCAGTGCACTTTGCGTGGTCATCGACGGGGTCGGAGAAGCACAGTCGACCTCGTCGTCACTGTTGCTGCTGCTGTCGCACAACGCTGGCGTCTGTCGAGACAGCACATCCGCGACGATTGCCTCGTCAGTGAGTTCGTCACAGAACGAAGCAGCACTGTCTGCTGTCAGGAAGTCCTCAACTGACGCGACACACCCGCTGTCTGCGTCACCAGTAGCGACGTGCTCCCAGAACTCAGCGAGATCCGCAGTGTCCGTGCAGGACTCGCCAGTCTCGCTCTCACTAGGCGGGGGAGGCTGGTCCGGTCGCACAAAGCCTGCCTTCTTGAAGCAGTTTTGAATGGTGCTCTGCTTCACCTCGTACCACGCGCCGTAAACAAAGCGCACGGCCTTCAGAAGGCTAATCTTCAAGTCAGGGGGCCCGTCTGCATTGCCTGGCATACCGGGAGCCGAGGGGTCAATTGTTAGCACCAGCCACTCGAGCATGCGCCGCCAGTACAACGCTTTGAAATTTGCAATCACGCCAGCGTCCAGCGGTTGCAAGCCTGCTGTCGTGTTCGGCGGCAGGAACATCAATTCAACTGACGGCAGCTTCAGGCTCACGGTATGTGCGCTGCAGTTATCCAGCAACAAAACGACCTTCCACCCCTGGCTTTCGATGACACCGTCCATCTCGAGCAGCCACTCCTCGAACAAGTCGCACGTCATCCAGCCCTTCTTGTTGCTGCGATAGCGGACTGGAATGTGCTGGTTCCTGAAGCAGACTGGCTTCTTGGATCGCCCAATCACGAAGGGCTTGAGCCGATGGCTCCCGTCCATATTGACGCAGAGCAATACAGCCACTCGAACTTTGGAGTGCTTCCCGCCGGGACGCGGATCACCTCTCAGGGCGTGTGTCTTCGATGGCGTCATTTGAAATAAAAAGGGCAGTCTCGTCGCAGTTGTAGACATCCTTATCCGAAAAGCGCTCCATAAGTGCGGGCAGGTTGGTCTGCAGCCAATGCTGCTTTGCCTGTGAGTCCAGAGAAGCCGCTTCCCCCACCACGTTCTTGTAAACAATTCCGTGCCGCTCTTTGAACCTTTGGATCCAGCCGCCTCTGGGTTCGAAACTCAGCCGACCAAGCAGAAATGGCCTCTGGGTTCGAAACTCAGCCGACCAAGCAGAAATGCCAAGTTTTTCGCCTTTGTGGCAAGTATTGGTCCACTGATCAGCACATTCTGGGAGCGGATTGTCAGGAACCACTGGTAGAGCACCTCTTCGACATCCGCGTACAAAGGCTCCCGAACCCTCTTCCACTTGTCGGCATGGCCACTGGTTCCAGCCTTCAAAAGCGCGGTGCTGCCGGCCTTCAGAATTGTCGATATTGTCGACTGGGCGAGCTCATATTTGAAACCTTTTCGCGAGTCTTGTAAAATTTTCAACTTCGTGTCAAGCGACATGGCCTTGCGTTTCGTCGGCGCCATCTTAGCTGAGGCTTATCTGCTCCGCTCTTCGGTTGCTCGCGCGATCGCCGAGAAGGAGAGACTGGCGCCGGGCGGGCGGGATTGCTACCGTGCAGCTTTGCTTATCGCTTTTTTTTTTTTCTTTCTCTCTGTCCTCCTTCTGACACGGGGAGCCGCAGAACTACGCACCGGCCACCGCTTTGCTTTTCGAATTTTTTGCTTGTTATCTCTCTCTCTCCGCCTCCGCGCTCGACGCGCGAGTCGGAAAACGTTACTCAGCTGGAGCCATCTAGTAGCGCGCCGCGTCAACTCGTGATGCTCTCCCCGGCCTCGGCATTCGGAATGGTCGGGACGCGCCACCGGCGCTGTGCTGCAATGGCAGTGAATACGAACTCGCCTACGCTAACTTTTCGTCTTGTCGCGGCATAGCTCGTTTCATTGGAACTTATCGATGTAAACGTTACAATTACAGTGGACTCCCAATAAACGAAACTCGGTTAAACGAAAATGCCTCATTAACGGAATTAAACGGGATCATTTGGCTGGATTTCTATTCCGGCACAGTAAAATTTTTCGGTTAATCGAAACACTACTTATTGGTCATCTACGGTTAAACGGCACAAATGCTAAGCACAGCACAGGCTTGCTCATGCCAAAAAGTACTCACAACCATGAAATGTATCGTCGAAGTCAACGCCATAGTGAGAAAAGCCAATCCAGCAGCCGTACCCATACTGGATTGTGCTGCAGCAGGAGCGCGTGTGCGAGTCGTGTCGGTTGTGCGTTAGGCCTACATGTGTGAATAAGTGTGGTGGATAGGCACAATGGAGAGCACGAAGAAGCGGCCGCATCAAGCTCTCTCGCTTGAAAAGAAGCTCCGAATTCTTCAGGACCTCGATCGCAGCAGCTTGTCCAAGACAGAGGTGGCAAAAAAATTCAACATCCCCAAGTCGACACTGTCGCGAATCTTGAAAAACAAAGCGATCGAAGGTGCCTTCAGGAATGGGACCTTTACGTCTAAGCGGATGCGGACGACGCCGTATGAAGAACTAGAAAGTTCTTTTTGTGTGGTTTAAGCGTGCGCGGAATTCTAATTTCCCAATAAGCGGTCCCATTCTGGAGCAGAAGGCGCGAGAGATTGCCCTGCACATGGGTGTTGAGAACTTTGCTGTAAGCGACGGATGGCTGAGCCGGTTCAAGAAACGCCACGGACTTGTATTCAAGGCAATCTCATGTGAGAGTGCTGCAGTAAACCGGGACGTTTGCACCGACTGGCAGCAGGGATGGCTTCAGGAAATTTTATTGAACTATGAGCCGCGAGACGTATTCAACGTTGACGAGATGGGCCTTTTTTATAAAGCGCTCCCATCAAAGACTCTCACTTTCAAAGGCGAAGCCTGTAGCGGTGGGAAACACAGTAAGGAGCACATTACTGTGCTGGTGGGTGCAAATATGGCCGGAGACGAAAAATTGAAGCTTTTGGTGATCGGAAAATCGAAGCATCCACGTTGCTTTAAGGGCGTTCGAAACCTTCCCGTTACCTATCATGCTAACGGAAGAGCATGGATGACAATGGCAATTTTTGAAAACTGGCTGCAGGGTGGAAGATTCAAGATTTGCGAGGCAAGGCAGGAAGGTTATCTTTATCCTGGATAATTGCCCTGCCCACGGCCACGTTGAAGGACTCAAGTCGATCAACCTCGAGTTCTTGCCAGCCAACGCAACAGCAGTGATCCAGCCTATGGATCAAGGGGCGATTCAGAATGTGAAAGTTCACTACCGCAGGCAGGTGCTTCACCGAATGCTGCTTTGTGGAGACATGGAAAAGACCTACAATTTGGATTTGTTGGGAGCCATTCATATTTTGTACCATGCCTGGGAGCAAGGGGAGGCAACAACCATCCAAAGATGCTTTCATCATGCGGGATTTCAAGCATGAGAACCACTAGCGGATGAAGAGGAAAGCCCTGCTGATGCAGTGTCCAGTCAGGCTGTGCCATCTGCCCCTTTCACACGGCAGGGCTATGAAACAGTTGATGAAAATGTTAGTACCTGTCGTGAGGAGACGCTTGAAGAACTGATAACTGAAGTGCAAGCAGACGATCAACCTTCCTCCAGCGATGAAGATGATGGAGGTGGTGACATTGCCAGTGCAGTGGTGCCGTCAGACAGTGCAGCTAAAGAGGCAGTTGAACTTTTGCAGCGCTATTTCGAGCATGAGGGTTGTCCAGAATTTCTGGCTAGCTTGTCAGGCATGGGCGCTTACTTTTTGAAAAAGCAACTTAAGCATGCAAAACAAACCACACTTCACTCCTTTTTTTTCCCTACTCAACCAGATGAGTAAGGTGGAGTTGGTATGAATTAAAAGCTTTTGGTTCATGAAATATGTGTACTTTGCTTAAATGGAACTTCTGATAAATGGAACAGTTTTTTGGATCCCCTTCGAGTTCCGTTTAAGAGGAGTCCACTTCTGCAAGGAACATGTTGTCCAGACGGCAAAATTCTCATCGTTGTATCCGATATGTGGTGGGTCACATATTGTTATATATGGTTTTTTTTCCCCATAGCCCTAACGTATAAAATGAGACTGTTAGGTCAACCCATTGTTATAACCGATATATCGTTATAAGTGGACTGCCCAGTACATTTGTCTGCTTCTCAGGGAAATTCAATTCTCGGGCAAATGGCAAATTCCCAGAGAGTTTGCCATTTCAGCATGGGTGATTCAACCTCTCTCTTTCCTCTTTCACATAAACCAGTGACAGCAACAGGAAAGGTTGTCCCACTTTGCCTGCTCAATGCAGCCGCTGTCAGTGAGGCCATGCAGCACTAGTTTTCTCTAATTACAGCAATAATTTCAGTAAAATAAGCTCATCCTAGCAAAGATTCCCTGTATTTTTTCTACATGTCAGTTTGCTTAACAAATAAAGGTGTAGTCTTTTCCATAATCAACTCTTACAAGCACAGTTTGCATACCTTATAAGTAATGACGTGGAAAACCTGACATGGTGTTGCAAGTTTGAGGCTTCCCCTAGCCCTGTCCCTTCTTCACTTGTTGCCCCTGGTGGCCATAGCATCATGGTCTATGAAATCTAGACGCAGCTTCAACACAACTATGCACCAATAGATAAGCCTGTTGAGTTTGCGTACCGCTCACCGCTTATCAGCTGGTGCCAAAGTCTGGCTTATCTGTTCGGAAGGATAATCTGTCTGTTGTCGCGCATGTGCGTTGATATGTTTGCCCTCGCCCTTTTACCATGGCGTTCCTTTATAAAGGACTGCTGACCCCGCCGTGCGCCTTCTTTATATGCCTTCTTTTGGCAAGCATGCCACTTTAAAAAGTACGTTCTTCCTTCTCGCGCCATCTTCTTCTTCCCGGCTCGGAGTTCAACTCAGCCAAACGTAACAAGCCCCAGCGGGTGCACTTAACACTCCTACATTCATATGACCGATGGCGGTATTTATCTGGCCAACGAAATGATGCATCTAGTGCAGCCAAATCGAAGGGACTTTGAGCAATGACTCGTGGCAACCCATGTTTACAACGGCAAGTACAGCATGCCCTTTACCATTATGAAATATCCTGCCACTTTGGCATCTGCTCACAATGCCACTGTCATGTCTCGTAAGTACCAGCATTGTCTGATCCTGCTTCTGTGCCGTTCACTGGCTCTGTAGCTCTGAAACTTGAATTGTGGACTTTTTATAACCTAGCCATGTGCAAATAAGCTTACTGAAAAGAACAATTTCCAACCAACCTGGTCACACTAATTGACAACATGGCATAGTGAATGCCACAATGAGGTCGCAGACAAACACATTAAGGGAAGTAGTCCTGGTAGTTCGTACCTGAAGGGCTTCAACACGGGCTCCCCACTCCTTCGCCCGGCGGATGGCATCCTTCAGGGCCACGAGGCTTGGCAAGTGGACAGGAATAGCAACTCCTTCTTCAGCCAGAGCCTCACAGGCAGCCAGCGTCTGGCGGGGCTGTGACTGCAGGCAAGTTTTCGCACGTTCCTCCCAGCGTTCAGATGCTGTCAAAAGACCTTGCAGTTCAGCCAAGGCACGCTCAGAAACTGGGTGAGGGGGTATGGCGACCCCCGCAGCAAGCAGGCGGCGTAACTCCTCTAGCGTTGGTGGGTCTCTCTCGCCCTGAGGCAGTGCCTCTGGCTGCGTTGCCGACTGTGGCTGTGGCAGCAGGGTAGCCTGCACTTCCTCCAGCCACTGAGCTTGCTGCACCTTCTGCTTCAGTTGAGGTATCTGCACACATATCAGGCAGCAAGCAAGTACAGCTCAGGTCCCAAGCGTTACTTTGAAATAGTAGATTTAAACAATATCCAAGATTTCATGTAGCCACTCGGCTTATCAATGCAAGACGTCTTAAGTGGAAATCTTAGAGCTCTGAAAAAGGAGTTAGTGGACACACTTGGCCCTGGGCAAGAAAGTTTGCAAGCCAAGTTGGAGTTCAGTGCACCTGGTATGTGGTACAACTGACACCTCACTCAAACTTTTGTACTGAGCACATACAGGCTAGTTCTCCTCTTGTACACAACATATATTTACAGTGGCAAACTTCACTAGTTAACAACCTAGCACATAAAACCTCGACCCAAGAGCATTTGAAAGGTTATGCAAAAAGACACTCAAAACGTATACCCAACACGCCTAGTGGGGTGAGGGTAATGTTGCAAAGCAGAGCAGGGCAACTGGGCACAAGATGAGAAGTACATCAACCAGAAACAGTACCTCTGGGAGATCCATGTCTAGGTTGAGACCAGATTCGAGAAGTTTCTCGAGGCGCCACGACTCTCCCATTTCATCCAAGGTGAGTAGGTCACGAGCACTGCTTTGAAATTCCACAACTCTTTCCACAAGGTCACGGATCATGGCAGACTCCTTGATAACACATGGTAACTTGGAGAGCTGCTCGTAGAATACCTGCAAATTACCACATAATCATTGCAACCATGCACTGCAACTCATTCAAGGAAAGCCCACCGCACAAATGCATGTGAGACATTCCTGCAGTACTGTGCCACATAACTTCTCCAATTATCCAGGTTCCAGTGAACTGTCTTTCCACACACTCATACATTATGCAATAACATTCATCGTTCGCCCTGTTGGGAATAGAACTGCCACAAGTGCACTAAGTACCGTTAATACCCGCATATAATACGGGCCTGAAATGAAAGAAAAAAGTTTTACTTACATAAAATACGAGATAGGAAAGCTCAGAGAAAACATTTATTGATCTTGGACCCGCGACTTCAATCACTGTCATATTCAACATTGCTTTCTTCGGACATTTCTTTGTCCGACAAATCGTCTCACAGGTGGTCATCCTCTATGCCATCGACGGTGTTTGAGATACCGCACTTTTTCAAAGAAACAACGCACAAGGTCCACAGAGGACCTCTGGGATGCATCCCAAGCAGCGTGGCTGGCGATGCCCGCTTCAACCAGCCGGTCGGCGTCTCTGCAGCCTCACCTCAGCGCATCCACTCCGCGTAGCAACGCTTAACCGCATCCTTGAATGGCTTGTTCATGCAAACATTCGAGGGTATATGGTACAACTAACACCTCACTCAAACTTTTGTACTGAGCACATACAGGCTAGTTCTTCTCTTGTACACAACATATACTTACATGCGGCAAACTTCACTAGTTAACAACCTAGTACGTAAAACCTTGACCCAAGAACATTTCAAAGGTTATGCAAAAGGACACCTAAAAAGTATACCCAACATGCCTAGTGGGGTGAGGGTAATGTTGCAAAGCAGAGCAGGGCAACTGGACACATGATGAGGAGAAGTACATCAACCAGAAACGGTACCTCTGGCAGATCCATGTCTAAGTTGAGACCAGATTCGAGAAGTCATCCCATCCGGGGTCACAAGAAGTTCTGTGCCGTAGTCGCGCAACAGCCTCTTCACCAAGCCGGCCAAATGGCAACATAACACGTCCAGCACGAAGATGGATGGGAAAGACAGCAGTGCGTTGGACCGTCTACACCACACGGACTTTATCTAGTTGAGGACAAGGTCCTCATTTATCCATCTACCATAGCCCATCTCACGATGACATTCTTCGGCAACTTCTCACCTTTAGGCATTGTCTTGCACTTGGAGACAACTTAGGGTGGGAGCTTGTGCACCTTCGCTGTGCGTAACATCACTGTGACATGCGTCTTCTTGTCACCGGTGGTACGACCACAAACTTTTGAACCGTTCTCATGAACGGTGTGAGGCGATGGCATGTCCAGGTAAACTGGCGTTTGAGTGGCATTGCCAATTTGCCCCAGCTGACAGTTTTTTTACTTGCGCAGTGAAATAACATGGCACTCAAAAGACACAAGAAGCTCTTCAAAGGCCTCAGGGAGCTTTTGAGAAATTGTGGTTCGCCGGCATAGGGAAAATCCGGCACGGTACAAGTAACAGTACTTGTACCGCTTTGAAATCCGAGCTCGATATCCCCTTTTCTCTTGCCAGCTCCCTCGCTTTTGCCTGCATCAGTTCCATGCATGCGCAGCTCGCTGCTGTCGAACGAACTCCATCAGGAAAGTTTGATTTCTGGGAACACCCCATTCTTCAGGCCGCGAAAGCTTTTCTGCTTTCCGCTGCACGCGAATAGCGCTTATTTCTGTAGTCACCATCCGCAGACACTTCCCCCAGTGATGCCAAACTGCCTCCCGGCTGCACTATTGCCGATATTCTCGGAAGCTGTGATGACATTTCTCTTGTTGTTCTTGAGGTCCTGACATCTTGCATGTTCTTGAAGTGAGGTTCACACGTGCACACGTCTGCCGTCAAAGTACACAGTGAAAAACTCAGCAACAAAGAAAGAAATGGCTCCAGTGCTCACTGTTGCCACGTGAGGGCGCGAGGGTAGCAAAGCCAAGCCATAGCCACTCATCAATAACAAAGCCAAGCCGTAGCCATGAAGCAATTACGAAACCCAATTATGAAACCGGAACTTTAAGCAACCTTTGTTCGGATCCGCAAATAGTACTAGGAGGAAATTTGGAATGTTAATAACAGGAAGAAAACATCGTATTATACACATGTTTTTACGGTAATATCAAGTTTAAAATGTCCCAGAACTCTTTAAACTTCACAAAATGCCTGTCACGTCATGTTGGACACATCTCCACAAAGATTTTGCTCTGTGGTTTCAGACATTCTCTGGGAATGGCAGATTAACATGAATCATGTACACGTGCACCACATTAGGTTGGGAAATTCCAAGGTGAACTTCCAGCTCAAATATCGCTATTTCACATAAAATAAAATGATACTCAAACAGGGATAAAACACAGTAAATATGAATTTCACTGCCACTTTATTTTTGAAACTTTCATGAACAGAGATGGGGTAACCCTAATGCTACAAATGCTGTGCTAGAAACAGAAAGTCAAAGGGTGAAATGGCTGCAACTACCATAACAGGAAAAAAAAAAAAAAAAATCCTGCAGACCCCAAGCACTGTGGGAACCCATATATTGCATTAATGTTAGAAACGTGTGTGAAAGGCAAACGATGAAAAGGCCACAACTATCATAACCAAAATATATTTGCGTACATACAACAAAAGAGTTAGGTCCAAGCTGATATCATGCTGCTGCTCTGCTATTATGCTGCCCTAAAGAGGCAGCAATATGGTACTTTTTTTCTCTTTTAATTCTGGCCTCAGCATTGCACAACCTGAAATTTATGCTTAACCTTTGCACCCTGTTGCATAGACAACGATATCTGCCTTAGCTGACCCCCCACCGCAAGAATACTATTCTCAGCTGGCCCTTGCCCCACAGTTATTCAATGCAAATGTTGAAGTTTGAAAAGCTACAGACTGTTGAGAGACTGTCTGCAACTTCAGGTGGAAGGGGAAGGTAGGGGATTGAGTGGTAACAAGTAGTCGAGCAAGAAATGCCGCTGTAGAAAAGACTGCCAGTGAGCCCTAACCAAGACATGGTCACGTGGAAATGTTAACACCAGCAGTATTCGCTTTCTGAAACTTGGAAGATTGTGGTGAAAGCCTTGAATGACTTATATAAACATTAGAGGTATTTCTTGTCCCCCACTTTTCTGACTCTTGAAATTTATATGACCAAAATGCTCATTTGTTGACTGGGTAATAGAAATGGGAAGACAGTGGTAGTAATGGCATTACAGCACTTTCAATACTTTGGTGTTCAAACTGTTTCGAAATCTTTATTTCATAAAGCTGCGAGCCATGATTCGGCCTAAGCAGCAGTGGTTATTTTTCATATGATTACACAAGATTTTGAGTCTAGCATCGTCAGCAGCAAATGGTGTATGAGCCCATCATGACAACTATGTAGCAGCAACTAAACACCACCTTTATCAATCTCAGTACTGTAGCACTGCTAACTAGACACTGTCATCAGTTTCAAAAACAATGAGCAGTAAAGAATTCTACACAGGACAGATTGATTAATAAAGGCTATGCTAATGACAGTTTATTCTTGAAATACCGAAGTTAATGAGCTGTTGTGGGTTTGCAGAGTTCACCTCTACTTCTAAGAGACTGCACTTGACTTCTAGCAAGTTCAACTGTGCCGATGAAATTACCACCAGCAAAAAATTAGGTGCCTAACCAGTGAAGAATGCATGACCATCTTACCTGGAGCTCGTCAAGGGTGAGGCGAGATGTGTACTTGGCATCCTGCGACTGACGGTTGCGCGTACGCACTTTCTTGCTCAGCAGCTGCTGGGCCACAGTGGATGTCTTCTCGGACTCCTGCACAGCCTTTGTCAGTGAATGAAGCAGTTCTGTCAGCGGGAAGCGCTTCTCCTCGGCCTCTTGAACCAACTCCTTCAGCTCAGAAAGCTCCAGCTTGTCGTCATCCTCAGTGGCCTCCAGTGCAGCCTTCACCTTGATTGCCCAGTTGTCGAACGATTCTGCCCGGGCCTTCAGGCGTTGGAGCATGACTGGCAGCTCGTCTAGTGTGTAGCGGTACCTGCACAAGCATCGCAGCAATTGTATTATCAGGTGGGGGGAAAGTCACTCAACATTTTATCGTTAATGAGAAAGAGCAAATGCAGCAGAACAACAACAGAACAAACAGTAAGACGGACCATATTCCCATGATTCTAACACGCTTTTTCTCCTAAAAGCAGCCCTTTAAATTTGTGTGCATGTTATAACTGGGCTCGAAAACATAATCTGATGTAAACTGCCTAGTGCCACGGTCAAGGGCAGTAACACTCTCCAAATATCCCAAGAGAACAGCCACCATCAAAATCACATGAGTAAACCTTGGCAGATCCATGCCAGCTGTGCACATGCTGCTGCTGCTACAAGCCCCTCACTTCAGTAGTAACAGTCTTAAAGAGGTGCCATTACGAAGCAACCTTCAGGAGCGAGGTTATTTTACTTGCTGAGAGTTACAGGAAATCAGCAGCATCATCATGCACTCGAGTATCCCAGAGACGTGTGCACAAGTGGCATAAACAAAGGAGCACCATATTTTCATTCAAAGCTTTGCAGAAAGGAATCCTTGGCACCAAACAAGGACATTTTCAAGACTCCCTGAAGAGCTTCATAAAGAAGCAATGAATAAGCCTGTCACTTTTGAATAATACTGGAGACAAAGGCACCTCAAATGGCAAATGCTGTCAACGTTCCATACTCCAATTTTAAGGCCAGCAGAAGGTGGATAAGCAAGTCCAAGAAATGCAAGAAATTTTTGCTGCATTGAAGAGCTAGCAATTGTTAAAGCTGCCAGAGACATACATAGAGAAATTGCTTGCCTTCCAGAGCTTTATGGCTAAGCTCCTGCACTCACATCGCTAATTGATTGGCGTAACTGGAACTTCCAACCAGATGCCAACATTTTTTTTTAGATGCCAAATAACTACATCACAAAAGTTCAAGGCACGAGGCAAGTGTGCATTCTTTCTTCTGAAAACAAGATAAGGGTGAGAGCAATGCCTTGTATTTGTTTGAAGGGCACAAGGCAAAGCCGAAATTCATATTCGAGGCAAAGTGCTGCCAATGGGCCTTACGTTTCCGGAAGATGTGAGTGTGGGTGCAATTGAAAAAGTGGAGTATGTTGAAGTGACGATCAAATGGAATAGCAGTCATCCAGGATAGACTAGGACCAGGAAGATAGGCCAGGACAGGACCTTTGTGTGTATGCAACGCACAATCTCAACGCCTTTAGGCTCAATGTCATTGACTATGCGGATTCTAGCAGCCTGCCACACCAACCTTGTGATTATTCCTAATGGCACATCACAAGGTTGCAATCACTAGACATTTGTTCCCACAAACTTGTCAAAGACAGGATAGGATATGTGAAGTGTAAAACGACTGACTGCTTAAGAATAATTCTGCCTTGTCACCAATAACGCAAAAGAAATAAAAACCAGTGCTGACAGACCTCATAATGCGGGAACGGACCACTCGTCACTGGACTTAGTATATTTACCTCCTTAATTACAAACTTTGAATAGTTCGAATACTAAAAGCCAAGTGTTAATCAAATAAATAGCAAATGCTATTCGAAAACTATTCAAAAATTAGAATATTTGCATATCTTTATTTCCATGGCCTATGACTGTGCATATAAGCCAATGTCGTCATTTAAGAGA
This sequence comes from Hyalomma asiaticum, assembly GCA_013339685.2. Taxonomy (NCBI): domain Eukaryota; kingdom Metazoa; phylum Arthropoda; class Arachnida; order Ixodida; family Ixodidae; genus Hyalomma; species Hyalomma asiaticum. The sequence goes on from CM023486.1 coordinate 107,547,617, forward strand.
CGTCCTGTGTGAACACTCCAGCCGAACTGCAGTAGCAGCAGCAGCAGTCACTTCTGGAATGGCTTAGAAGGGTTTTTCCTAGAGATGTGCGAATAGCAAAATTTTGAGTCGAAAGCAAATTCGAATATTTATGTTCAAGTGCAAATGGAATCAAAAAAATATTTTCCAAATAATTTTCTAATGTTCCTGAATAATACCATATCTAATTATGAAGGAATGTGCTGTTAAACATGGGCAAGAAATTCATTGCATGATGTGTATGCCCACAGTGTCAAGGGTGTTAGCTTCGCCGCAGTACGAATGTTAGCTTCGCAGCTGTACACGAATGTTAGTTTTGCCGCAGTACACCGGTGTTATGCGGCAAAGTGCACTACTTGCTGGAATGGGCCACTTATGAGACAGCATATTTCTTTCCCTTAATTACCAACCTCTTTACCAAACTCACCATTCAAACTATTCATTCGAATAATAAAAGTTAAGTGCAAATTGAATTGCAAACGATATTCGAAAGTTATTCGAAATTTCGAACATTTGCACAGCTGTAGTTTTTCCTAGAAAGGTTAGCATTCAAAATCTAACCTGAGGCAATGATTGCTGGGTGGGCAGTCGCACAGGTGGTCGCGGTGGGGTATGCAGACCAATTTAGAGCCATTGCATGAGCATGTGACGGCTGATAGGAAGCACGTTGTCTTGCAGTAGTCACACTGCCGCTCATCGTCTGGCAGAAGCTCAAACGCCTCACGTTCCGCATCTGTGATGCCCCATTCTAGAAGGCACCGCCGTTGCTCCCGCTCTGTCTCCACCATCTTCAACATGTCCTGATAATTGCAAGAGCAAAAATAAACAATAAACAAAATGAGAGAGAAGTAATTTTTCTGATATTTCTTTTATATAAAAGCAATAACATTAGCCTTACACAGTCTGGCACCAGAATCAAGAAAGCACGGACACAAACCTCAGGACAGGGCATAGTGGCACAAGAGCAATCATTGTCACATAGTTTCTGGTTTATGAAGCAAAGTTGCACCCGTTTGTCATCTGATAAGCACTTTGGGGCTTGATGACAAAAGGGCAATGGTTCAGATCACTGTTGCTCATTACTGCCGCACGGAGGAATGACATGACATGCCGATGGCTGAGCTTACTTTGGTGCAATCTAATTACCGGCTTGTCTGATGTTTTGCGAAAAGATGCTGTTTCCTCCATAAGGTGAATCAGTTTACATTTTGCTTCCCGCACACGATTCACCTTTCTGAATGCAATAAAAAAACACACACTTATTTGCAGCTCAATACTGTGGTGTGATTAAAACAGAAATGGCAGAGAGCCCGTCACCAAGATAGCCGCACCTGACAGGCGGTCTTCTGATAGAGACAGGCCATGGTTGCCACAGCAAAAGCCAATAAGAAGGCACAATCTCGACCACTGTGCCAATAGGAGTACCGAATACATAGCGAAATTCATCACACCACTCTGAATTCTTTGTTGTTCACGCCTTTTCTATACGGCCATCATAAGCAGCAAGAAAAGGAATGAGAAGCTGCAACCTTAACCTCTCAAATGATGCCAACATGGCACTGCTTTATGGTGGCAAAGATGAGATATGGTGCTATGGGTTCCAGCAATCCTGCACTATCTTTAGCTTTCAAAATGCTTATAAATTTTTTTTCAAGCACTAAGAGCGAGCTTTTGGCCTAATTGTATTTATACAGCATAGATTAGACATTGCTGATTAGAAAACAAGTGTCTCTCCAAAATTCAGTGATTTTCTGTGCTGAACCCCCTCCCCCTTGCTCTTTTCCCTCCAAAACATATTCAGACCTGCATCAAGGAAGAAAATGCCCCCACAGATATGCACGGTACCTGGTATGTGGAGGCTGCTAGGCTGATGTCTAGATGCTCTGGGTTGGCCGCCATTTTGCACACAAGCTCGTCGTGCGAGAAGACACAGAATCGCCGTAGCATGCTGTAGTGTGAAACACATACTCGCCCTATGGGAAGCTGCAAAACAACAGGAAAAGTAGTGTATTCAATGCACATGCACATAGAATCAATTCGTTTTGTTCAAAGTACGTGAAAGCATAATATGTTCAGCCAAGACGACTGCCACTTGTTTTACTGCATCATTGAGATAGGTGAGCTACAAAACACCCTTGCGTTATACCAAGGGCACTTACATTGCAAGTTCTGTCAGCATTTTTTTAACTCACATGTACTGTGCGTGGCACAAGTTTCATAAAATGCATGAATAAACTTCACATGTCACTGCAATCAATTTAGTCGATCAATTTAGCAAATGTACCGACCAGCAACCCCTTTTGGATGTTTGAAAATGTCTAAAGATTGACCTTAATTAAAAGAAACATTAAATTTTGGCAAATTTTTGCCTATGAAAGTAAACGTTTGTCCTGTTCCTGATCGCAAGAGCTACACGTCACATTTCTCTATACTTAAGAAAACTGGGTGTCTATATTATTTGAGTGGGAGTTATAATTGTACCAATTCAGTACTGCAGCTTAATTTATTTCAAATTTTCAGAATGCCGCAACCTGTTGGTGCAACAGCAAGGCCCTAGAGACAGCTCCAATGGAACCCAGAAACATGAACAATATAGCGTGCTTAAATTATGAATGGTGTATACAGTGAATTTGTTAGTGTTAAGCCTATCATCATGTAAATCCCTGTCCAAATTTATACGACCAAAAAAGTTTTACCTAAGGGCACTCACATCAGCATATTTGCAAGTTGGATAAAGCACTAAAGCACTAGCACAGGTGCTTGTCTTTTAACTGTCCTCCTGTTTATTCTTTCCTGCTCTACCTTCCTCTATCTTGTCTATTATTCCCCTCTCCCCCTCCCCAGGCGTAGGGTAGCCAACCAAGCAGGCGCTTGGTTAACCTCCCTTCCTTTCCTCTTTGTATTTTTTTTTCTCTCTCTCTTGCAAGTTGCATACCTGCTAAGCAGGGTACCTCAAAAACTTGGACACAGTCAAACCTGCTTATAATGAACTCGAAAGTTCTGGGAAAAGTGGTCGTTATATCAATAGTTCGTTGTATGTGGACTTGCCCTCCAAAACATGCAAAAATTAGGAAACAGGTCATTTTTTCCCCCAGTTTTATTACAAACCGCTAAAAACTCTTCCGGTGAAAACCTAATCTTTTCCACTTAGTGAAGTGACGCCCGCTGCGTGCTTACAAGCACACTAAACTGCTTTTGCAACGAATTGTATCCGCCGCATCTGGCAGAGTGCATAGTCACCGCAAAAAAAAGAAAAGAGAGAGAGACAAAAAAATAAAGAAAGATGGAAAGCTTTTTTTGAAATTCCACTTGCCATAATAGTTTTGTATTTTGCTACGCGTAAGGTGCGCCAGGCAGAGTGCGCCGGAAGCTGTGTCGCTTTGACTGGAGAGCACAGCGTTCGAATGGTTGAACATCCATCACGATTCTATCTATATCAGCAACTGCTCAAACTAAGTGTTGTTGATGAGCCGTGATCTCTCGACAGCAGCTTATAACTGCTGATCTGTTGCACAGCACACTCTCGCCGACTGGGATTGTGTAAAGATCGACAGCTGCAATAGCAACGCTTGAGCTGATGTGGGGATGAAGTGGCATATTGAATGTTTATGGCTTCTTGCACATTCTTTGACAAGCAGGACGCCAAAAATTGACTGCGCGTAAGCATAGAGTACGAAACCAAAACCAGGCTTGCGGCATTGGTGCCGAAACATCGCCGCTGCAAAATGGCAGCAGACCACCATTGAAGCACTAAGTGAGTTTGTGATGGTCCATTTCGTGCTTGCCTACAGCCCATACGCAGCACCGTGTCTGCACCGAACTAAGTACAAATGGGGACGTGCTGCTTTTGTTATCAAGCTCATGTCCAAAGAAAATTTCCTTGCGCGTTGAAGATAGGTGCACAATGTCCTTGAGCGCCTGAAATCTGTGACACGAGCAACGCAAACAGTCTACAGCTGGGATAAGTTTTTACAGGTGCAAATGGGAAAATAACCAGACCTCTTAGAAAAGCTTGCAGTCTCTTAACTCCACATCATCATAATTTTCAAGGTAACAGCACTTAACTGGGGTGCGATCGAGGCAAGCCATGTGTGAACGTGCGCCGCTCTTGTGCTTTGAAGGCCAGTTAGGCATTTTTTTTTCACTTCGTATTCACCATATTCTTATTGTAATCGCGCCTGAAATGTTTGCTGTAAATGCAGGACACTTAGAAAAGTGTTCATTATACCTGGACACAGTTTCAATGGGCAACACCAAAATCTGGTCATTTTAACTGATAGATTGTTATATCTGGGATCGTTATAAGTGGGTCCGACTGTATTTTCAAAGCCAGGGAAGGAAAAGGGAGCATGCAACAAAAAAACTAGTTCATGTTTTTTATTTTTTGCTTCTCAGGACCACTGTAACGTCATACAGGGCTACGAATGATTGCCACTAAATCTTTAAGACAATTGTGATCATACTGGCACTCATAATTATGGTGTGCATGTGTAATCATACACGCACAAAAGGCGACATATGTCATGACCCGCAAAAGCTAGCAGCCACATTGCACACTTAATCTACTTCACCGCATAAGAGCATTACATAGCAGCAAAGGTAATTTTTCATGTGCTGCTGAGTGATGTTATCGCGAGTTCCTTGTTGAGATAAAGAAAACATGTAAAACCGTACATAACAAAAGCCACACAAAAATGTGGTGGCCTCCCCCTTCACTACATCAGTGAGTAGAGGGGAAAGAACCTCTACAAGCCTTTGGGGTTCCTCAAAGCAGGAAGTGTTTAGAGCCACTATTCTTCGTTATTTTCTTTTCAGGGTGGGGTTAAGGATGTTCATCGGGAGTTTCTTGATTACGCTAACACAATCGGGAGGGCTGGTCAGAAATCAGGAAAGCTGGCAGGTACTATGACAATGACAGTGAAGGTGCCAAGAATAATACAAAATTATGAGGACTAGATGCATTTTCTATTCAGAACTGAATCATTCGCACCAAAAATCCCATGTTATATATATATATATAAAAAAAAAAAGGCAGGCAAGGAAAGTGATTACGGTAAGCAACATCAAATATGGGTAAACAAGGGGAAATGTCATACCCAGTCAGCAGGTGCAAAATTGACAGCTTCAGCAAAGTTGTAGCCCTGATTGAAGCCAGCGTGGTAAGACCTGGGGAATGTGATTACAAACTCCCCTGCACTTTGATCTGTTCGGTATATCTGGAATGGATGAAAAGGCAGAGACGCAAACAGTAATCAGCCACCCACATATAACTGCTCAAAAGTTTGTACACAAACATGATATTTATTAACCAACTAGGGCCCCTTTTATTATCAAGCTCATGTCAAAGAAAGTTATTTGGCACTCTAAAGATAGGTGCATCACGTCGTCTTTGCGTACTGAAGGCCTGCAACCACGAATAACACAACAAGCAATTGGGAACATTTCTGTGGGCCGCAAATGGAAAAATAACCAGATATCGCAATAAAGCCTGCAGCCTCCTAATTGCATTAAGGTGCATTTTTATTGTGAACTCTGCACTGTCACAATCAAATCCATCAACTACCGTGACTGTTCTGAACATTGGCCATGTGGTCACATGGGAAATACTTAGTGTGTCGCCAACGGCTTCCTAACCAAATCAAGCCAGGTGACCTAAGCACGTATGCTCACTCACAGAATATCTCTGGCAATACACTTTTTTAAAAAATGTGTGCCTCATAAGCACCTCAAGAAGCAAGAACATCAGTGTATGCACTTTGATTTAGGCGGACATGAAGCCACTGGTGGTTAATCTGCAGCCCCACACTGCCGCATGCCTCGCAATTACTTCATGGATGTGGCACATTAAACCTAAGAAACTATCTTATGCTCTACTGCAAAGGGTTTATGCATATGAGCATTCCAATGGTGAGCTTCACGCAACGGCTCTGAATAATGTTATAGGTCTGTTCAATATATACTCTGCCAATGAACAATTATCAGGGCAAGCTCAAGGACTGTGGCACAGGAAGTAAACTTACAGGCACTCCAGAAGCCTGGAGGATATTGGGGTTCATTATGGTAACCAGCTGGTGAAGCAAGTCAGGTTGCGCTTGAAAGAGTTCAGGTGCAGCACAGCGCATGGCATCTTCAAACACTTCCGCCTTGCCACCAGGAACTCCATACCAAGTCTTGGGCTCCCCCCTAGAAGCAAAGCACAAAGTCATGGTACAGGTTTAAAATCCAATGCTACATCACTCTGATAAAGCATGCTGGATGAATGCCGATGTTGAAACTGCTAGCAAGTTATTCGCCAGCGGCCAAGGTTCTTACCAGTGAAGGTAGTTGATGGAGTAGCTCCAGTGGTCTTCATTATGCCAGCAGAAGGTGGCAAAGCACATACCAACATACATCCATGGAATCTGGTAAGAAAATACAAAATAAATCCATCTCGTATCGCTCACCACTGAACAGCAGTCAACCTCAAAATTAAGACAGCTGCTGCCAGAGAGTTCCTACTGCCCCCTTTTTTGTCCCCCTTGACTATTACTTGTAGGTGGGATGCGTAAGTCACAAGAACACAGCCACCACCGTGGGTTCGAGCTTAGCGAGCCACAGGGCCACATAGTCCGTCGCCTATCTCGTGCTCCGTTGTTCAGCGCAGACATTGATTCGGGGACTACATTTCTCTTTTTCCTTACACCTACTACTAGGAGCACTACTAGAGATTAAACAGCTGTTTACTTTGGCTGCATTGTATACAATGCAACCAAAGTAACACACCCCTTGAGTTGCTCTAGTTGCAGTACATTTGAATGTTTTCTAACTGGGCACAAAACATAAATGTGATCACATTTGCTATCCCAGCATTTGTTGTTGTTATGTGGGGTTTAACGTCCCAAAACCAACTCTGATTATGAGAGACGCCTTAGTGGAGGTCTCCGGAAATTTCGACCACCTGGGGTTCTTTAACGTGCACCGACATCGCACAGCACACGGGCCTCAACATTTTGCCTCCATCGAAATGCAGCCGCTGCGGCTGGGATTCGATCCCGCGACCCTCGGATCAGCAGCCGAGTACCTTAGCCCCCAGCATTTGTATTCAGTGAGAACTTGCTGATAATCAATTAGCATTTGCTATTTTGTATGTTCTGGAGGAGGAGGCATTGGTTGCCTCAAAAACTGTTCCACATAACCTACGATAGCAAACGTAACATCTACAGCACAACATATTAAATGCGAGGCTCAAATACACACCTTCATGCCAGAGATGTCTGCATTGATGTGTCGCAGCACAGAACCATCCACAACAGGAAGGTTGTTCAGGTTCCAGCCAGAGTTCATGTATTCCTGTGATGAGATGCAAAAAGGTGCAGGAAGGATATAATGAACATGCAACATTATATACTTGAGGAAAAAACGAAGCAAAGGTGCGAAACGAAAAAAATTAAAGCATTTATGATGTTACAGTAACCACTAAGCAATCCCTGAAAAACTTTTTTCGAGATGCCATGGTAACAACTATTGCAGCGATTGAAAGTGGGCTCAAATGTACATCAAGCCGCCTCCACCGCTCCGCATATCACATGTCAGACGAAAAACTGTTATGTTTTTATTTCAATTGTAAGTGAACCCCCCAACAGTGGATTTCAAATCTCAACAAAATGGGTCAACTTACACTTGTGGAAATATGGTATATCAGCAATTTTATATCTAAAGTTTTTTCGTTTATGCCAATTGCTGATTAAGAAATTAACAAAATCAAGAGAGATAAATTATGAAAGCATGCCTTAGGTAAACCTGAAGCAGCTGCTCTATAGTGCAATCTGAAACGTGCTTGCAGCTCGACAAGTTTAATAGAGGCACCAGTAGAAGCTTCAATTTATTGCCACAGTCTTATCTAGCACCAGTGAAACTTTGTTATATTGAAATCATGGATAAAAATGCATAGTTATATTGAGGTTAAAGATTCGTGGTCTGCTATGGACATAATATCATAAAAAGTTAAATACTCATTTATATAGAAAACTTCATTACACTGAAGTTCACTGTATTGAGGCTTGCTATACTGTTTAAAAAAGCATGGGTCAGAAGACTCAAATGCACGAATCAGGGGTAATTATAAATTAATTACAAATGTTCTTTCAGTATTTTCTTGCACTGCTCACTGACCTCATCGCCAGGCAGGAGGTCACTGTTCTTCGTGGGAAAGCCCGAGCCGTGTTCCACTGAGTGCAGGTCCGCACCATATTCCACTGTGACATCTTCGTCAACAGCAGCGACAATCCTCCAGAACTCTTTCTCCACCGTCTCTGTGGAGATCATCTAGGCCAGACAAAAAAGAACATATAAAAGTTAAGTATATGCTTGAGTACCTAACTTTGATGAAAATTACATCTTTTCATTTTTACTCTTACAACTGCTCCTAACAAGGCTAGAACCAAAGGTGTATTAATATACAGTCAAACCCATTTATAACGAACTCTAAAGTGACAAGAAAAGTGGTTGTTACATCAGTAGTTCATTGTATATGTACTTGCCCCCAAAACATGCGAAAATTACCGACCACAACGTTCTTTCTTCATCTGATTTTATTACAAAGCGTTAACAACCATTCTGGTAAAGCTAAGCCTTTTCACTTCGTGAAGCGACGCTTGTTGCACGCACACGAGTGGACTAAACTGAATTTGCAACAAATGGTACCTGCCGCTTCCAGGAGCGTGCATAGTCACCAGAAAAAAAAAAAAAAGATATCGTTTTGAAAACACCACAAGCCATAGTAGCTCTTTATTTTTTCTTTCTTCATTTGTTTTTATTTTTTTCAAAATTGGCTACGCATCAGCCACACCAGGCTGAGCGCGCCATGGACTATGTCGCTTCGACCAGGGAGCACGGTGTTCGAAAGGTTGAGCATCATCATGATTCTACATCAGCAACTGCTTAAAGGAAGTGTCAATGAGCCATAATCTCTCGACAGCAGCTTATAACCACCGGTCCTTGGCGCAGCGCGCTCTCGCCGACTGGATTGTGTAAAGGTTGGCAGATGTGATAGCAATGCTTGAGTGGCAGTGGGAACAAAGTGCGTATTGAAGATTCATAGCTTCTTGCACGTGCTTCGACACGCAGGTCGCCAGTCTCACTAGAATTGTGTGGTGACTCAAAGCTAAAGGGCACATTCTCTTATTTTTCCCTTTTTTCCCCTGATGAAACAAGCCCACAAATTGACCACGCGTAAGCATTGAGTATGAAACCGAAACCACATTCACGGCGTAAGCAAGTCTCCCGTCCTTGCTCGCACCTAATCCATTCAACACGAAACTATAGCCCTATAGCTGCTGTAGTGGAACTACTGGAGCATCGCCGTCGCATCACCTTCAAAGTGAGTTCGCGTTGGTCCATTTTGTGCTTGCCTGTGGCCCGTGTGTGCCATATCTACCCTGACTGGTGATGCGCCGGTTTTATTATCAGGCTAATGTCCAAATAAAAGTTCCTTGCGTATCTTTGTGCACTCAAAGCCAGTCATGTGTGTAAAGTGGACATTCTACAGCTGGATGTTGACTGAGATAAGTTTCTACGGGCGAAAATGAGAAAATAACCAGACCTCTTAGACAAGCTTGCTGTATTTCTTAATAAACTCTGAATTATCAAAATTTTCAAGGTAACAGCACTTAAATGGCGTGTGATCGAGGCAAGCCATACGCAAGCTTGCGCCACTGTCATGCTTTGAAGGCAGGCCAGCTTAGGTCTTTTTCAGTTCGTATGAACCATATTTTTATTGTGATCGTGTCTGAAATGTTCTATTGTAGAAGTACAACCCTTACAAATGCATCCGCTACATCTGGACGCAGTTTCAATGAGTAGCATAGGAAGATCGTGAGTGCATCGAAATATGGTCGTTATAACCGATGGATCATTAATCTTTGACCGTTTTAGGTGGGTTCAACTGGCTAAATCAACAAACTAAAATAGGCTATTAGGTCCACAGAAACTAAATAGAGCACAGGGTGTTGCCTCTCTTGTATAGATGCAAACTAGAATCAAAGACAAGGTACCACTGAGGTAGAAAAGCACTAGGAAGCTACTCATCAAGCCTCCTTCTGGATTCTTTAGTGTTATGTACACAGGTATGCAACACAGCATCAAGAAACTTAACAAATGGCTCTCCTGACCACACCACTAAATGTGTGATGGCCAATTCAAAGATTTCAGATCCACAAGCCTTTTTTCAGCAAGTCCATAAATAAGAAAATGCTGGTTCCAGCTGTTTTCCCTGAATATATTTTCAAAGCTCACTGTGCTGAGTAGTTGGTCACACCGTTCTAATACTGTACCTCACTGATCACATACGCTGAAGACATACAATGTAGTATTCAATGCAAGAATGTCAGAGCCTTATCAAGATGTCTGCCACTCACATGCACTGGCATGCTGAAGTAGTTTGACTTGAATTTGTCAGCCATCTCGCCGAAGTCCTGGAGGGTGTATTCGCGTATTGCCTGCTCAAAGCCGAACGCTTCCTGGGGTTTCCGCACTTCCTGGAAGTGAAAACAAGAAGTAGATTGCCACATCACAAAAAGGACACAGCACGAAACAATACGCTGTAGTGCAAGCTTGTGCAGGCGAGAGTACGGTCAGTTTACTAAGACATATCAACTTGAAGAGATTGTCAGATGCATTTCGAGCACTTTTACGAAATAAAAGACAACAGGGGGGGAGACAGAGAGAAAAAGACAAAGGACACTAAGAACACTGGTATGTTCTTTGTCCGAAATGCATTTTGTCTTCTTCCATTCCCATTATTCCTTTATATATATATATATATCATTTAAGTGCTGGAAATGCATCAACAGTCTATATTCCAATCTGCCCAGCTAACTGCTTTAACGTGGATTGCAAAATAGTTCAATGTACCAGCATTTTGAGGTGCGAAATCTGAAGCTTACCTGAAAACTCCCACCTGGTACAATTTTCCCAGAATGAAAAAGCTAGACTCAACTAGTTTCTTTCTTCAAAACTATATCTAACACACTAAAGTTTTGCAAATGTTGCAGGTTCGGTATATACAGGGTAGATTACACCACAGTGCCTGTATAAATTGACAGCCACGCAGCCTCAATTTACGACTCATCATCATCATCATCAGCCTATTTAGGTCCACTGCAGGACGAAGGCCTCTCCCATCGATTTCCACTCCACCCTCTCCTGAGCGAGTTGGTTCCACTTTACGCCCGCAAACTTTTTAATTTCATCGCTCCATCTAACCCTTTGCCTGCCTCTGTTGCGTTTTCCCTCTCTTGGTATCCATTCTGTCGCTCTTACTGTCCATCTGTTATCTGTTCTCCTCATGACATGTCCTGCCCAGGTCCACTTCTTTCTTTTAATTGATATAATAATATCAGCTACTCCTGTCTGTTCTCTGATCCATTCCGCTCGTTTTTTATCTCTTAGCGTTACCCCTATCATTTTTCTTTCCATTGCACGTTGCGCGCTCCTTAGTTTATCTCTAGTCTTTTAGTTATCCTCCACGTTTTAGTTATCCTCCAATTTACGACTACATACAGTCAACAAAAGCGTTCATACCTTTAAATAAAGTAAGGTGTTTCCAGGTTATGACAAAAGAATAAAGGCCCTTCAAATAATCAAGGTTGAGCTGACTGAAGCATAAAGTGTCTTCTCTGCTATAAAGTTGAAATAAACAAACAAGCGGCCACAGACGGAAATTTGCTAGTGTTACTATCATGCTATTGGTACCATATTGGAACTCATGTGCTTGTATTAAAAGATGCAAGGTATTCAAGTAACCAAACCACTTTTGGCAACTTGCTGCACGTCTTTATCCCTTCTTTACATTGCTGGCCAAATATGATAGCAGTTATGGTGCAGTCAGAAAGCTTTCCTCCTTATTGTTACTAACCGTTTACCCACTTCACTGATTGATTCATTATTGTCCATTCACAGCCATATTCAGCAAAAGTGCTCAAATACCTAAATCTTGTTAGAGAGTCAGAGTGCCCACAGACAAACGAAAAGTGATGTGCAAAAGAAAGAGCACGCACTGCTGCGACACAGCGTGGGCAACGCCAGTCTCCACGTGGTATCTCAGGCAACGGAGGCAGCAGGCAGAAGGTGTGGTAGCTGTCATCGCAGCCGTCGCACAGCAACATGCTCTCCTCATCGTCACCCCGACCACACGTGTGACACACTATCTGCTCAATCTGGACACCAAGAAAAAACACACAAAAGGGAGCGGGGACAACAAAGGCTGTCAATACTACCAGGAAGAGCTCTGGGCTGGCATACTGCAACAATTCCATTCCAGTGCTATTTCCTTTCATGCTTTGCAATGGGTCCAACCAATGTCATGGCTGTGTTTTCACAAGCACGGGCTGCTTTTGGGTGGTGCAAGAAAGGACTTCAAGCCGCGAAAAATGTACACAGACGAAACACAAAAACGACAAGGACAAGGCGCTTGTCCTTGTCGTTCTTGTGTTTCGTCTGAGTACATTTTTCGCATTTTGAAGTCATTACGAATGGTCACCAACTAGCCCAAACAAGAGTTCTGATCCAGCAAGAAATGAATAACACTGAGTTAAAGGAATCGCTACATTATATCAGCCCTAATTTTATTCAAGAGCCATAGTCTGGGAACTTCACTTAGCAAGTCATTACAGCACACCTACTCATCTTTTCTTGCGTTTCGCTCCTTTGCTAGATTTTCTTGGCTGTATTCACAAAGATTCACTTTTGTAAGAGAATTTCACAGGATTTTGTCCAGGTAAAGTTTTCGCACGAGGGTTTCAATGGATAGCATACAGACAAGATGATTTTTTAAGACGATTTCCTCAGATAGCCAATTGCTGAAATCGAAATTGCCGAGTTTCAGTATTCCAAAATGTCGGACAGTTTTGAAACATGCCGTGGTGAGAGGTGCCTTAATACAATAAACTTGCTACTAAAGTTCTGCATTCTGCCTCCACTGTAGCGTGATTGTGGCTGCAAACGTGATCTCATGTTTGGCAGCAGAACACCTCGGTCGGTTATCCGCTGCAACATCACTGCACTGGCCAACAGAAGACATTACTCACAAGAGAGAAGCTTTGTGAAGCTTTGTGCTCACTGGAGCACATATCCCAGATAAGCAATGAAGAAGAAGCCAAGAGTAATGAGATCTAAAGGTCCCACATCTGCTCCTGTCATCATGCAGGTTAAGTGCCAGTGCAGTGGAAGCAAAGCACAAAAGGCAAGTTACTACATTTTCCCAATTCTAATGCACATACATATTCTTTATGGGATTAAAAAGTGTTTGTGCCTTACAAGCAAATCCAGAACCGAAACGAAGTTAGCCGTGTTAAAAACCACCTGCAGTTAAAGCGTAATATTTCCATTACTATCGTGAGATATAACAAGGCATAACCACAATGATTGAAACATGCTGCTTTCACTGCAACAGCTAGCTAAAATGATAGTGATAGTTACAATGTCTCGCAGAACATCCAGTGCAGTTAGGGCCACTGTCCCTTGTGTGCTCGAACTATGGATAGAACGTAAGGGATGGCACCTACGGACTACGCGTGTAAGTGCTTTTTATAGGGAGATAGAAGAGCACACTTTAAAATGTATGACATGTTTGAAGCAAGCTGGGCATCTCCCTACTTCCTTTCATTCTTTCTTCATTCATTTCACCCTGCAGCACTTGCTTGTTTTAATTCCGTGGACTAGTGCTAGGGCACAATTTTTAAGCTTTCACATCACTTGCTTATTCTTAGCTACTGAAAAGACAACATTCATCAAACTGCCCGCTCATCCATGCGATACTGCCAGAATTCGATATTCATGTTCCACCACCACTCTTCTGGTCGGATTTCTGAAGTTTTTACCTCTGTTGTATGAATTTTGTAATATTAGATTACTGGGGAGGCAAGCAGGCACACGCTGGTCATTATTATGGTCCCCAATAAGTGGGTTTCAACACGGCATAATAAAATATCTAGCAGTATTTGTCTCTTCACTCCTTTAAACCAGACATTTTTAAGAACCCAGTAATGCTGCATTTAGAGTGAGCTTTCCAGCCACACCTGGTTTTTTTTTTTTTTTTTATATAGCACTAGTAGCAACAAATTGTAGGCTGATGTGGCATTGCTAACTGCCTTACTGAACCCACCATAGCCGCTTATGCCGGTGCTGCAGGTTAAGGATAGGGAGTGTACAGAGCAATTGCACACGACTACATCTACCACAGGTCCCCTTGAGCATTAGCCTCACAAAGATCAATCCCCTCTAGTTTACACCATCTCATATAAGAAACAAGCAATGGCCAGGAGGTGGTACAAGAGTCTAAGTGCGCTTAGTACTAAGATGCGCTGATGCTGTCTGGTAGACTTAAAATTTGTGCAATAGCGTGAACTACGATGGACCGACACCTAAACCAACCCTTCATAAATATCATGCATCCAGACTAGCTTAGTCCATTTGCGTGTCTGTTCAAAATGCATATGCATACCTACATTCTAGAATGCCGATGCACAGTGTTCATGCGAGAGTGATACCACGTATGATGGCTGCACTGGTATTCCTTAAGACGACATCACCACTCGAATTATTTCTTGCAGCCATTCTGGCCACAAGAAATATAACTGAGCAGCTTACACTATGGTGTGACAGTTATGGTGCTCGTCTGCCAACCCGAAAGACACGTTTGACCTCGGCCATGGCGGTTGCATTTCGAAGGAGGTGAAACACTAGATGCCCATGTACCCTGTAATATCAGTGCATGTTAAAGCATACCCTAGGTAGCTGAAACATCAGCGTGCCTCGTAATCGCACCACAATTTTGGCCTGTAAAAGCTCAACAATTATTCGAAAAGTACCTGAGCATAGGTGCAATATTCCACGAGCTAAACATCAAGTGCACCAAGTCCACCTATTGTGCACGTTAGACTTTAATCGAATGGCTCAGTGGTCCCTACCCAGTGGGTGCACCTATCACAAAATCCATGATGTGCGCCCTCATCAATCCTCTCCTCATCTACGCTAGCCCCAGCACCATCTCCTGCTCTGCCATAAACAACAGCTGCTGCCCTGTATAATCCCTATTGAGCATAGTGGACACTTCAAGGGCACAGAAGAATTGGGAAAATGCAGTAGTATACAGCAGAGTCCCTCAGCAGCTGAGAAAAGAAGGACAGAAATGAAAAAGCAACATACATCACAAGTACTGACAGGCAATGGTCCCATATCCAAATACAAATGTTCGTGTATTCAAAAAATTTATACAATCACTTCTTCAATCATGGCATGTTCACATAAGGATACATCTTGTAGTGGGAAACGGTAATGGAAAGGCAAGTGAATGGTCGCTACTTACAACGGGCATCTGTGTAAAGAAAGTGGTACCATCTTCAGTTAGGACAAGAAAGCAGAGGCAAGAACACTCAAGAAGCCCATGCATGTCATCAGATGGATGCAGCAAAACTTCGTGTAAACCAGCAGTTCTAACGGCCAACTTTTTTAAAAATTGCACTTTTGCAAAATAAAGGCACTCATTTTTACACCTCAAGGAGAATACAAGCTTTTTGTTCCCAAATGGCAATGTTAGTAAAAACCTATAAATGTGGCTTAATATTGATACACTTTCCCATAGTCTTCCCACGGCTACCAACAAATGTAGGCAGAATTTTGCACAGGACCTTTTCTCTGGCTCTGGTGGCTATTGCCTAAAACCTCTAGATGTGTCTATGCAGTCAGACAGATTCACTTGTTCCAAGATTACTCATGACAAGGATGGTGACTGTGGCTCACACTTCTAACGTTCACCCATACCAGTATGGAGCAAATAAAAAAATATAAAAGGATGGTGACTGTGGCTCACCCTTCTAACGTTCGCCCATAACAGTATGGAGGAAATAAAAAAATAAGTGAGCATAAATTTCAGGCCAAGTGTCCCATGTATGGTTTCTCGCATGTGGTGCAACTTGTACAGTAAAACCTTGTTATAACGAAGTTGAAGGGGGAGTGGTAATTACTTCGTTATAACCAATATCAATTTCATCTATAGGAATTTCAAGGGGAATTGCGATTACTTCGTTATATCCAATAATGCGTTATATCCGAGTTCGTTATAACGAGGTTCTACTGTACATGTATTGACTGTAATGTCTGGTGTTACTACGTAACATGTTGTAGCCCATACAATTTTTTTATTTGGCAAGTGTATACCTATCCCATTACTTTGTTTCTTTCGCTCAAGGCAGGTTGCCATCAACTATGGACTACAAGTATTGCTTTGGGTGTTTTTCTCATATGTTAAGGTGTTTCAGACTATTCAGTAACAGCACATGCCAAATATTTTGGAATCTAGGGC
Organism: Hyalomma asiaticum; assembly: GCA_013339685.2. Lineage (NCBI taxonomy): Eukaryota > Metazoa > Arthropoda > Arachnida > Ixodida > Ixodidae > Hyalomma > Hyalomma asiaticum. The sequence goes on from CM023486.1 coordinate 107,563,974, forward strand.
AGCCCCAATTCTAAGCCAACCTCCTAATTTCCAAAGCCAGTGGATAGTGCAGTATTCACATAATACATACAGCCTTTTTATCAGTCACTAACAAGACCAACTCATTAAATCATCACTGCTAGCCTCGTTATCCTCCCTGTCAGTGTTCTAAATCAGTGAACTGCCTTTAACACCATGAAGTGAAATTATGTGCTTCCTAAAATAGTGCATGATCAAACTTCCTGGCGTGCTGAGCCATACTACAGCAACCCTGCTCACCACATGCAATAGCGATGCACGACTGATAAGGTCCATTGCCATTAATGCACACTGTTTCAATCTTAGGTAGCCTGTGAATTTCCACAGGTGATCCTTAAAGGACCTGTCTACTGCTCAGAAATTTATTTTGGGTTGTGCTGGAAATGAGAACATTGTTTCTTAGACTGACAGAGACAGGGATACTACTTGTACACCATAAAATACGAGCAATATCTTTAACCTGGCCTTGAAAGTTGCAGAGAAATGATCGGTGGCCACATCTGTAGCAATGTGTGTCAAACACAAAATGTAAAGAAAAACCAAAAAATACCCATACAGATTCACTTATCTTGCTTTTAAAAGCAAGGAAATTATTACTTACAATTACGGGTGTGCAAACAGTAAAACATCCTGAATCAAATTCGAATCGAACAGTGCCAAACATTGGCGAAAAATTTGGATATCGAACCGAATACCAAAGCTTTCATCCGAAATTCAAAGAAACAATGACTAGATTACTCGATGAACAACACCTGCTCTAGACTTGTGGGTTGCCAACAAGCGTCAACGCAAGAAGACATGGGATTATGAATGTTTGTTTTGATATAATGATTTTTTCTGTGCGTGTTCAGGTGTACACGAAAGTCCTTTCCCACCAAAAAAAAAAAGCAATATAATCACTGTAATAAAGGGTTGCTAACATACTGTTTGATATAAGTAAGCGTGTTAGCAGCAGCTACAGCGTTTGCGCGATTTTGAATATAAATGTCTAATGCAAATCAAACTCCGAAGCTAGGAGGGGAGAGGTGAGGGCTGACTTTCAATAAATGTGTGCTGCCAGTCGTGGCACTGGAAACACAAAAGTGAGATCAGGGACACCCACAGCGTGATAGCAACTTTACATCTGCTTCCCATAGCTACCCACGACATATGGCTACTCAGCGTGCTCTTTCAGAAGTTATGTTTTTCCCTTACTTTTACTACACGCGTCACCGAGTTCAAAAATGGATTGTGGCTCTTGTGAGAGCGGCAACAGTTGATGAAATAGCTGGTGTTCTGATCATAACTCACACCCTGACAGTGATGACTGGTTCTGGGGGTACTGTCAGTTACCGGGAGAGCTAGTCTTTTTGTCTTGACATGTTTCATCCTTTTCTACGTCAGCGTGTTGCTTGCGGTGCTAAATCATTGTCCTTATGAGTACGCATGCTCATTCACAGTAGCATTCAAGAGGGCTGCTATTCTCCATGGAAAACAGCTAACAACACAAGTTCCTGATCCTAAACGGGCAGTGTGCCATGGTGGCTGCGTGACTGCAACACGACCAAATTTTTGCATGTGACACAAGGCCATGCAGCCCAGCCAAGCTTCAACATTCTCATGAGTCAAAGTCCAGAAGTCGCAATGCTTGCTGAGGCTTGTGCTCCATGTGACCCAACTACGCGATCGGCACTTGCATGTGACGTGCAATGGTCACACAAGCCTGTGTGGGAGCAGGACGCATTTCAAAGCCAGCATTATCTTGGCTAGGTTAACAAATTTTTCTTGTGGAATGTGCTCTCTGAATTTTTCTTTGACGACGTTAGGTTTTGTTTTAGCCAACCTGACCCTGTCGCAGCAACGAACACTGTCTCGATATTTGTTGTGTTGTATTATTCAGGAATACAAATACAGTCAGTTCTGTATATATAAAACTAGGATATATCGAATTACTGGCTATACTGAACACTTGAAAAATCCCCTTCCAAACTCAGTGCTAAAGTATAAGGATGGCGCGCACGTATACTGAAAAACTGTGGACCGCTGCATTTGATATATTGAGTTCTGACCCGCGCCGAGCTCCTCAGATGCGCTCCTCCTTACATAAGCCGATCATGTTTCAACTGCGGTCTAACGTGTTGCGATCCATATTTGTGCGTGATGGTGCCGAAAATGCAGTGTCGTTACGTTACTTTGGGGGGTTGCACAGTGCTTGTCAGCACACTGACTTGTCCTGCACCAATTTTAGATCACAGCCCGCACCACCAACATTTATGGAAAAGGCTGACAGGCAAAAGTGTCAAATGGGCTGGATACAAAGTGGCCGTGGCTCCAGCGGAGAGCATGTGCATCAACGCGATGTGTGCATTCCGATGGTTGTCCTAGCGCTACCACTTTGGTAGTGTGCAAAAGTTCGCACACTACTACAAAAGTGTGCGTCTCTTTCGCTCGTGGTCAACCTGTTTGGAGGTTAAATCCATTGAGCTAAAGATAGACTTTCTCGGGACGAGACGAGACGAACTATGACTGGTGCTTCAGGCCTAGTCAAGTGAACCTCTATCGTGAAATGTTTCCGTAAGCATGCTTTGTGGTGCCAAGTTGTGGCATCACTTGGGTCATTGTTGCTGACTACGGTGTTGGATGCCTCGATGAATTTTGTGAGTTATCAGCGTTCCTGGGCATCCTCTCGGACGGGCTCTCACCAAGCGACTTCATTAGCACCGATGACGATGTGCAAGCTGTTTATGACCGCACCGATCCCGAGATTGTAGCTGACGTTGCCAATGCTGGGGGGTCCCACCCAAACACTGATGAACGTCTATGCCACTGCTAAATGACTTTGTACCGTGCTCCAAGCGCTTGCGTCAGTCTTCGCACTCATTCACTGCTGTTGTGGTTCAATGGAAGGTGCTGTAAGGCACCACGATGGCCTAAGGAACTTGATGGCTTACAAGAAGCTTATATATTTCTTTCGTACTAAACAAAATGCGACTATTTGCACACTGATCTGTTGCATATTGTGGGTAAACCAGCAATCTACTGCTTGTTACCATCTGCGCTGTTTTAAGACAAGCCTCAAACAGGCACCTTTGGTATTTAGAATTATTGACACATCGAATTACCGTATTTATTCTAATGCAGGCCAACCACAATTCTAAGCCGAGACCCGAAAGTCCGAAGACCTTAAAAAAAAAAAAAAAAAAGAACTTACCTCGAATGTAGGCCGAAAAAAAAGGCGAAGACAGCGTTCACAAAAAGAAAACATTTATTGAACAGCTTATTCCGAGTCATCATCGCTGCTAGCCTTGTCGGTGCTTACTTCTTTATCACTGTCATCTTCAAACAGTGTGCTATCCTCAGTTCCATCAAGCACACTTTTTCAAGGAGCGCACTATCAAAGTTCCAAGGATGTCGTCCCACACTGCAGCCACCCAGCCCGCCACCTGCGACAGTGATGCGTGCTTGATGCGGCCCGTTGCTGTAAGCTGGTCCTTTTCCCCGTTCAACCAGTCTGTGTAGAACCCCCTCAGGCGATCCTTGAATGGCTTTTTAATGAAGACGTCAAGTGGCTGCAACTGGTCCATCATGCCACCCGGTATCACAGCGAGGTCTGTGTTTGCCTTGGCAAGCGTAGCCTTCACACTGTCTGTCAAGTGCCCGCGGTAGGAGTTGAGCACAAGGAGAGAGTTCTTGCACAAAAGGATGCGTGGACGCTGCCGCCACACAATCCTTATCTATTCTTCGACCGTGATGCTCATCATCCAGCTGTTTTCGTGGGCCCACACAATAAAATTGCGTGGGAAGGCTTTTTTGGCAGGCAGCGTCTTCCTCTCAAATATAATGTAAGGAGAGAGCTTATGTCCGTCTGCTGTGCAGCACAGCATCACAGTTACATGCTGCTTTTCGTATCCTGCAGAGCGCACCTTCACTTCTTTGGCGCCTTTTTCATTGACGGTGTACGCCACCAGCATATCAAAATATACCGGCGTCTGGTCCCCATTGCCGATTTGGCTCTCGATTTCTGCTTGCGCAGCACACCAACGCTGAAATTCAATCAGCTTCTCCTCAAAATCACCAGGCAACTTCTGGGCGGTTGAGGTGCGACGGCGGAGGCTAAAGCCGAAGCACTTCAAAAATTTCTGTAGCCAGCCTTGGCTGACTTTGAAGTCTGCCAGCTGATCACTGGCAAGACTTATCGCTGGCTCCCTTATAAGCTCCCTCGCTTTTGCCTGGAGCACTTCTGTCATTATTGGAAGGGCAGCTTCTCGCTGCGTCCGAACTAAGTCGGCCAACACCATCTCCATTTTGTGGTGACAGCCTTTTCATGGTCCAGTGAATGCCATCCTCACTGCAGCACACACAAATAACCTCTCCCGTTGCCCCTTCCAACGATGGATGTTTTTTTCATCCACACTGAAGTCCTGACTGGCTTGCACGTTCGAGGATGACTCCGCAGCTAAAACAACCTTTTCTTTTCAAAGCAGTACTACAATGGCATCACCTGTTTGGTGCCATTACACTATTGACAATAACAAAATGCCACGCCGCACGCGGTGACACAGGCTACACAGGGACAAACACAACCTACTGGCTCGGCCTCGGCCAGGCGCGGCTACTAATGGCTACAATAGCTTCTTTTCTAGGTGGCGCTAGCTGCGCGCCATTTTTTTTTTTTTGGATATTGGCACGTTTTTTAAAATCCTCGATTCTAAGCCGACCCTACAGTTTGACATATTGGCATTTAAAAAAAACTATTGGCCTAGATTCGAATAAATACGGTATTTCACTATCCCCTTTGAGTTCGATATATTTGGGATCAACTGTAGCAGGTATTCGAAAGTTTAATTGAATTACTAGAGTAGGTGTTCTATTCGAATTCGAAACTTGAATATTTGCACACCTCTACTTACAATATTCTTTCACTCACACCTGGTAGCATTCCTTTGCGATGGATGGTGATTTTCATTTTTAAGTTAATATTCCAGAAACCCAGTAACCAGCATTGCCAACATCCCCACACATGCAGAAGGGGTAACCACGGAGGCCTAAAAATTCTTCCATAAATTTACGAGCATAAACCACACACGCACACACCAACACACATGAAAAATAGACCACCACTTAGCAAGAAGTTGTGGTCCATCCACTGTATTTCCTATGCAGTGCTAGTTGTGTGCTCAAAACTAAGTCAACCTTATTGTTTAGTATATGCTTATCTGAAAAAAATCCCCATTAGCCTACATATGAATAAATGCAGTGGGGCTTGTATGGATGAAGTTTTGAGCTTGTCTTGGTAAACCAATAAGTGAACGCTGATAAGAATGCCAAATAAGGGTCAACTATCAGTGGAAGCAACATATGTAGATGCTGAAGCCTAACAGCTTTATTCAAAATTATGCCTCACTATTACATGAAAATTCACACTGTCAAAGAAGTTGAAAATGGTAAACTGATTTTTAGTTCTTGATTATTCACTGCTACAGGTCCACACAAACACAAAAGGAAATATGCGTGCTAAAATGTTTATGAAAGCAACCTCAAATTTTAACAAACTAAACGAAAAGCACAGTAATGAATTTGCAAATAATTCAATGATACAGCTACAAAGTGATCAAGATGGCACTGACGAGACACTGATAAGAAGAAAAAAAAAATGAAACAAGAGGCCCCTTACAGGTTTTGGTTTTCGCTCCTCTTTCAGTTCACAGCACTCATCCTTCATGTCGTCGCCACTCCCAGAACCTGATGAATAAAATTAATTATCATTACAGTGAATGCACATGTTGCAAACACGCAACTCTTACATACCAACACATGCTCACTTTTGGAATAATACATCCTTTAAATAGTGAAAACTCAAACCAAACTCTGTGGTCCCAAGGAGCTTAAAAGGTACACCACACAGACAAGTAGTTTCAAACAAGAAAAGCATAGCATTCAAGATAAAATCTCAAATTGAAACTGTCTGTAGCAAAACTGACATTTTTAAAGAAGCAATCAACCAATACTCTTATATATGGCTATTTCTTGTAAGCATCAAGAAAAGCTCACCTTTCGGGCAGTAACCGGGCATCTTTGGCCCCGCCCCATAAAACTGCAGTTTTCTCAGCTCATTGTTGCTTGTATAGTCAACATCATCATCCTGCAACAAAGTTATTTCTCATGGACCAATTTACACTATGCACAAGGTGCATGCTTTAGCGTGCAGGCACCCACCCAGCATGAGGAGAGCGTCCGACAATTGCGCATAAAAAAGCAACAGCCCTCAGAATGGACTGTAGCAGCAACGCACAACAAAAGGAATAAAAGGAAACCCACAGCTGCATTTTTACCACGAGACCATGCATGGATGCAAAATGGAGTATTCTGTCTCTTAGAACAATGGCATGCATTGTGACACAAAAGACAGCTATGCAAGATGCAATAAAGCTCAAAGTCTCATTGTCAAGCTTTGTAAAACTTGTAGCACTGGACATTTCATGCATTGTGCATGCCAAGAAAGTGAACATTCGGTGAAGCACATGGTTGTCACAAAAGAGCACAGTTGAACCCTTTAATAAGATAACTGGGTATTAAGGACGTTTTTTACTTAAATGGTTGGCTGCCTTGTCTTTCCTATTAGTTGGACCTCTTTTGTAACATACACGGTCCCGAGGACAGTTGGTTATAAAGTACAAAATATCCTTAGGTTTTGGCCAGCAGTCTTGCTTGTAGTAGACATACCTCTATATGCAGTGCAGTGGTGAGACGTTTTGTTGTTTCGAGAATATCCTTGCTACAGGATTTCCTTACTATGGAGTTCAACTGTATTTTGCAATACCCTTTGAGTTAAATATATCAGGGATCAACTGTATTACAGTCCAATGTCGAAGTGCCATGAAAATTACACTGTCACAACCCATAGCTATTATAACAGGGTCCCATTAAAAAAGAAAAAAAAGAAGCTTATAAGGGAATCCCAGAGCTGTTTGTGTGAAAGGGGGTTGGGAGGGGGGGGGGGGAGGAGGAATGGCTAAAGGCCCTGTCCCTACTGTATACAGCATGACAATGAACACAACAATGCTCAATGCTAACACCCTGAACCAACCTCAAGGTGCACTCAAAGACACCCCCTTACACCTCCCTGGACCCTCCCACCCCCTTCCTCTGGTCCCTTCCTGTAGCTGTGCAATCTTAATTCCCACCCCCTACACTGTAGCGGCAGCTAGCGGCAGCAGCATCGGCGTCACATTGAAGACGCTCGCTCTTGCACGAGGCAGGTGCCGCTCCCATGGGCCTGCGCGCGCTAGCGTTCCAGAGATTCATTAAAATACTCTTGACCACGTCCGGGTCACCACTGTAGCGAGGGAGGAAGCGAGAAGCCGTGACGGCGGCCAACGTAAGCCGTGCCGTCGACACTACCTTTTATTTGCCAAATGCAGAGCGGAGCAGCGGGCTGCAGCGTCTCGTCCAGCCGTGAGCGTTAGCGCGTTCTCTTCTTCTTTTATCGTGGCTCGCTACCTCGAGCGACGCGGCATGGGCTCCGCGAGAGGCGCGGCGCGGTTAGCGCAGTGGCGGAAAAACTATGATGATGATGAGCGATCATGGAGATGACGCCACAACATCAATGGCCAAAGGGGACAACACTGAGGCCTTTCACAGAAAGCAAGCTGAAGTTCCTGGAGGCCAGCTGTGGAACCACCCCTCCATTGTTACTCTCTTTTCAGGGTGCCGCTTATGTCCAAGGGGGGGGGAGGCAGGGGAGGCTGCAGAGTGGAAGAGAGACAGGGAGACCCTGCCTTTAGAGAAAGCTGGTTCCTATTGTATGACAATGGGCCAGCCTTTTGTAAAGGGGAGCAGCAAGTGTGCCATGGCCAGAGTTTGTTTCCTTTCAAAAATTTCACATCCCCCCTTGGCACCAACACAGGGCACACCTGGACTTCCCTGTTATAAGGAATAATGGGGCTGGCCACACTGTTACAAGAGGGTTGGATCACCATAGAAAAGAGAAGTTGATGGTGCAGCAGCTCATCACTGTTATAACCTTTATATCCTTCAAACTGCTACTGTTATGAGTGGGTTCAGATGTATAACTAAATGGCAACAAACCCAACAAAGCTTTTTGCAGTAAGAAAATAACAAAAAGCAGTCCTTTATCATAAATATGTTTACTGACTTGCTGTTAATACCTTTACTGAAAAATTTTTTTAGCAGGGTAGACAGGTGAAAGTACAGCACCTGTTATCTATAATCCACATTAAAAAAGGAGGCTGACAGCAGTGTGACTACACACATCAAACATGCACCCACACCTTGGAAAGGTGGCACCTTCAAATTGAACTACCTTAAAACAGTACTTTGAAGGAATTATAAAAATTGCTGGGTGGGGACATACACAAGTACTGTCCAGTGGGGGACAAACAGAAAGTTGTTTCAACTCACTCCAACAATGTCCACGCACTCTGCTGGTTCCTTGCCATGGCGCTTGGAACGACGGGCTGACCGATCATGGGGAGGCTTGATAGCTTGCCGCGATGGAATGCCGTGCGGCACGTAGTCACGGTCTTTCTTGTCACAGTCTTCAGAGTCCTCACTTAGGTTCTGCAGCCCACAATTAAGGTTCTTGTCAGTAATAACAAGGTAATAAAAAAAGTATACAAGACACACTTCACTAACCAAACAAAGTTTAACTGCACATTAAGACAGCAAACAAGAGGCACGATGAACAGTGATTGTTTTGTTGGGATGCAACAACTCAATAAAATTTAGCGATGCGATAACTCAATCAAATTTAGCAAGGCCTTTATAATGAAAAATAATTTAATTATTAACAATAAATAGACTATGAGAGAACTTGCACATGAAAGTTTGGTGCTAAATTATTACCACCTTCCCTACCGCAATCACTAATGTGAACATAAAGCAAGGTATAAAAGCATATTCTTAAAATTTCACTTCCACCAGATAGCAACTGCCACATCCAGGAACTCAAACGAAAGAAAAAGCAAACATACTTATAACAGGTTAACAGACACAAAACAACATTTATGAGTGATGAACTCCATTTTTTTTTTCTCATATGTGGTAGAGCTAATAAATAACCATCACATGTGGAAGTGATGCTGAGTTAATATTTCTTTCAAGAAACCAAACGCACGATCACATATTGCCAGGATACTTGATTGATTTGTGGGGTTTAACGTCCCAAAACCAGCTCTGATTATGAGAGACGCCATAGTGGAGGTCTCCGGAAATTTCGACCACCAGGGGTTCTTTAATGTGCACTGACATCGCACAGCACATGGGCCTCAACATTTCGCCTCCATCTAAATGCAGCCGCCGCGGCCAGGATTCGATCCCGCAACCTTTGGATCTGCAGCCGAGTGCCATAACCACTAGACCACCGCGGCGGGGCATCTACAGGATACTTCATACAGTAACACACATGCACACACACATGCCTACTTATTATTTTTTTTCCATAGCTACAGAAAGTTTTCTACAAGTATAGCAAGTGACACTGCCCAGTTTTGAAGAGCCTTTCATTCAACTTCTGATAATTAAAAAAAAAAAACTGAGCTAAATGAGGCATGAACTATCGTGAAAGTATTATCAAGTGAACGGTGGCAGACTGGAATGACTCACAATGTCCCCAAGGTTTGCCCCACTCTGGAAGACATCGTATGGGTAGAGGATGCGCTCATAGTGTTGCCGCAGTAGAGAGCCCACGGTGCGCATGGGGGCATAGCCCATGCGTGATGCGACTTTGGCCCACTTGCGGTCTCTGCACACCTGCTCCATGCCACCTTCATCGTGGACAAACTGCACATGTCGAAGTGAGCACAAGTGAGCACAAGAGTGAGCACAAGAGCACAAGGGTGCAATTGTCTAGATGAACAGAGGGTTGTCAAGCTGACAACCTTCTCTCTATGCACTCTTAAGGCAGCATGGGACTGCAAAACAAACAAAAGGGCATAAGGATCAACCACTCACTTTATAAAGGTTGTAGAGGTCAAGGGCCTTCTTCTCTATGTTGGGTATCTTCAATCTTGACCCCTGCAGTCCACAGAATCAAAGTTCATGAATGCCCACAAGGCACAGCTTTGCTATATACAGAATACATTACAGAGTGGTAGCAAAAGCGATAGATTTTAGGTATTGATCCACTTTAGAGACCTTTGCATTTTGGCTCACTCTTTATAAGTGCATACTTGCATCCTAAGAAGGTGTCCATAAAATCCTAAAGTCCTGAATGCCTACAAAATCTCTGAATGCCTACAAAGTCATTGCTGGAAAGTCAGAGTGAAAGACAGCAAGAGTGGTGCTTCTTACCTGTAGATCCCAAAATTTTGCTATTTGGTCTAGAAAGTTGAGCTTTATTCTTGTAGTAGCCTGGAAAATGAAAACACGGCAACTACTATCAAATTAAGGAAAAGGTGAAACTTAGAAAACATGGCAATGTGCAAGAGATTCATTGGGTCCCTTTGTGTCGGCATCATTGTCCAGCACTGCAATCTGAATAGCTTAGCTCAGATATCCTTAAGACGCAACAAGATCCTGCAAGTTTAATGTGAATGATAAGGAGTTTTACAGAAGAATAATCAATGTAAATTATACTAGAAAGCAAATATGACAAGTTTCACTAAAGTTTATAGAGACATTACTTGTATGCAACTCATTAAAAGAGGCCTACAGTTTTCAATAAATGCCAAGGGCTCGGGATTTTCTGGCAGGCTTTACTGAGCAAACAAATTTAGAACCTATAATAAATTAGGTAAAGAAGTGTGAGATGTGTGAACAAAATTTATTTTTCTTTATACCAAAACCAGGAAAATACAGGGAACTTAATACGACTAGTGTAGACCAATGCAGACACGGAGGAACCAAAGATTAGAATCAACTACACAACACACTAAGGTTGAGAGAAAACATTAGGCATAAATGCACATTCCAGACATGCTTGCAAGAAATGTTTCCACTATTAAGGCATTACATGGAGGTGTGTAATAACATACATAGTACTCAAATTTGCAATATGGCAGTTAATACAAATGCAGCTCGTTAAAGAAAACACTATTATGTTGAAAGCCCAGATGATTGTGCAAGCAAAGTGATAACAGAATATACAGAAGTCTAAATGAAATAACAAGAATGGTATGAATATGCAAAATGCAACACACATTTATTTCTGTCCCCACGAAAAAAGTGTATCTCAGACATACTTGTTTCTATTTAACTTATCGGAGGAACAAGGGCTGAACCTGCAGTGAAAACTCACTTCTAGTTCATTTAGACGCTGTACCCTTGGGGTGAACTTGAAGTTCTCCACATCCACAGCAAATGGTGGCTGCCAGTCCTAGAGGAAGCAGTTGTTCATACAAAAAGAAGCCAGCCTCAGTGGACAGCAGTGTCATTCATGTGTAATCAAACATTTGCGAAACAGTTCAACTGTGTGACACACTTCACCCCGTTTTATACATGCGAGTCATTGCACTTCCAGCGATAACGCTCAAAAGTGTAATTTTATGTCATGATAAAGGGTGATGTGGCGTCTGCCTTTTATTTTCGTTATGCCGCTAGTGATGCTTGCGAAGATGCGTACAAGTTCAAATTTAACACAGAATCGTGCTTGGCCCGTGACAACGCATAGGCTTATTCAACTTTTTTTTTGTTATTTTTTTCCGACTGCGCGGACGTCACGCAGTCGTTTGCAATGTAGTAGGCAAGGGCGACGTTAAAACAGGATATGAACAAAATGCATTTACTGGAATAGGAATGCGCAACAAAACGCCTTTCGAGGGGCGCATAGACGCGATTACGATGCGATACCATAAGCAAACAGAAAGCGATGATCTACGGTCTGCCCCCGAAAGTGCCCCATTCCGACGGCTGTCCTCGACCAATGAGAAATGAGAGAGGAGGCATCCCAGCCAGCCGACGCAGTACGCTGACGCCATTTTACAAGTCGGGCAAGTTGAAGAATAAAAAAAAAATGCAATGCTAAGGCTAGAAGCGAAAGCTGCGTCAACTCCCAATCGAACGAAGTGGTGTTTGTGAGAAGACCGATTTACCACGTAAAATTCATGCCAATATCAACTGACCGCCGTAATGAAACTGTGGGGGCCAGCTTTTAAGCTTGAGGTTGCAAAAAATGTGCGCTTTTTCTTTTCTCTCTTGTGAGGCTTGTCTCTCACAAGCGAAGATCGAATGGGAGAGTCAAGTCGATCCCTTGGAGAAAATCTGTCGGGAAGTGCAAATACAAGGCCTACACCTCCCAAGCCAACGCACCCATAGAAAACGTCCCCTGTGTCGGCTAATGTGCACACCTGGTAGCATGCATGAAAGGAAAGCGCTTTTCTTTCGCTCGCTCTCGCGCACAACAGTTCGTTTACTATTAAAGAACGGTCAGCGAGTGGAAAACAAAAGCCTAGCTAAAAGAGCCGCAAAGCATCTCTCAAGCTTTATCGTGTCACCGTGGGCAACACGCCTTTCGGGCATTTAAATCCCCGCATGAAAACAAAAGACGCCATGTTCTATTTGATAATGCGTCTCAATGGCATAGAGTCCGTATTTGTAGGCGTCGCACACGGCGTCTGCTTGGTAAGACAGTACAAAATGTGTTGCCACAAGTGTTGGTGGTAAGCGAAAGTGTGGAAACATAGTAACGTTCGAGTACTAACCGGGGGTGGCCTGATTTTGCAAATCCCAGTCTGTTCCGCGATGGGTCGAATTTTCGCTATGTATGCCATGGGGTCCTTAAACTCCTCGGGCGTCGGCTCAAACACCGGCGCCTCGGGTGGAGGAACGAATTCACCGTCCGGGTTCGTCATTTTCCAGGTACGTTGTCCTTAGGAGAAAGAGAATACGTGATTATTTACTTCACTACGAGACATGTCCACGTCTGTCCATTTTCTTCTCACGCACGAGTGACTCGTAGCAGCACACTCCGCGAAAGAAAGTAGATCTATAGTGTGATAGACACGGATTGTAGACAGCAAGGAAAGTCTTCAAAAAATCCCGTTTAACTAAAAGGCTAGTTGAGCTTACATTTTTCATTATATATTACGTGGGAGATTCCGTGCAAAGCTGTTGATGCGAAAGAAGTCCGCGGAATAACACTTGCGCGTGCGAACTTTTCGCTTTCAATGCAGCCGCATTTCGGAGAACAATCACGTCCCTGTGAAGAAACATGCGAAGTTTTCGTGCTTACGGTCGCTTTGCGTGACCTGAGCAGATATGAGAATTACCCAAATTTAAGTTGTGACATGAGCCCAAGCCTTCGATCAAGGTAAATGAACCCGTTCGCGAGCCTGTGGAGTCGGTACAGGAATCGGCCACTGCGTATCCTATGTCCCGGCGTTCGTGACTCTGTGCTTGGTGGCGTTAGGTGCTCTCCGGTGGTGTTCTGTATCAGCGTAGCGGTGCTGGGCTTTTGTCTCGCATTCCCATTCGGGGCTTTCCTTATCTTAAAGCGCGGTTTTTCGTGTTTACACGGTGTTAGTGAAGGGGCGAGGACCAGGAAGCCTTTTGTCAGGGCGTATCCTTAATGGTATTTCGTTGCCTCCGATATGTCTCGGACATCCACGGCCGCACAAACCAACCTGCGTAACTTGCCGGTGCAACGTGCCTTGATCTTTCAAAAGGCCTCTGTGCATTGTGCAGCATAAGTACTTCTTCTCGAATTTATTGTACGTATGCTGTGCGTCTAGTCATTCTGGACATGTTGCTAACATGAAACGGGAAGCGGAAATTGCTAAAGGAAACCGCCCTGTGACTGCCACATTGCGAAATTGCGAGTCTTTTGCCCAGTTAGCAACAGAGAGCTGCAGAGCATCAAGCCAGTGCTCCAAAACTCCCATAAACGAAACTAGAGTTCTCACTTTATTGCATGTTTCATTCCAACGGTTGTAAAACGACCGTTCGAAGTTATTTTGTTGGAAATATGGGTAATATGGGGGGCAAGTAGTCAGAACAATCCACCAGCCGAGTGCTGCGTGTTAACCGCGTCAGTGCCTCCAAAACTTCCCTTTATTGCGCTGTTATATGAAGATCTGTGCTTCAGCCATACCGGCAGGGCACGTGGGAATGGTGCCGGCTACCAAGCCTTGGGCACAAGGTACAGCAGCTATATCACCTCGTTGTCCATCAGCGATGGCAGTCAATGAAAATGTGCGCCTTGTCAAGAAATCAGTATCCAGCGCGCGAATGTGCGAAGTGAAAGGTACTCAGTCACTCGCTCGGTTGACCGCCTTGGTTCCGGCGGCCATGTCGGGTGGCCTGCCGAGTTTTCCTTCTTTTTTATACTTGCTTGGGTCTAGTTAAGCTGTCAGTGCTTCGATTAAGAAAACAAAAAGAAAAGCATACAAACTAATTTTGTATCTTGCCGCTGCACTGGCTGAATGAACACTGATGCTTTAAAAGAACGCGTTTGCATTAGGTTTACTGCTGTAGACCACTATTCTTCGTCGCCATTGAGGTAACCTCTGCACATGCGCAATGCGGATTTACGACACGGTTAATCATCTATGCACCATGGTGCGATAACGGTAATTGGCAGGCGATTTACCTGGTATGAAGTGGTTGAAGAATTGCGGCAGCATTGGCTCGAAATAACAGTGACGCAGCAGCGAGTACGAATGACGCGCTCGGAGGCCGACGCCACTGACGTCCCTGATGCACTACTACTCGGTGCCCTGCACGTGCTCAGTCTGTTCTCGTGAACTAGGAGGTTGTTTGAAGCAATGGTGGGCGATCACACGTTTGGACTACATGAGAGAGATTCGTTTTTCACGAGTAATTTTCAAACCTGAGGCAATATATGGCACTATTTGATGAATTAATTGTCACAAGTGTGGATGACCTGTTTTTGTTTGTTAGTTTCTTGCGTAATTGTAATAGGAAACGAATGAAGGAAAGTTGTTAGGACTGGGGTCATAGAGAAATAGTATGCTTCTCTATGGTGTGGTGCCGTTGTTGTCCCTATAAAGGATGGAAATGCAGCGGGTGGAAAGAATCGGAGATAGCGCTGAAAGAGTATAAAATCCTGCATATGACAGCGCGCAGCCAGCCAGTCTTGGCAAACAACTTTTCGTGAAGCGGTTTTTCTTCTCTTCGCGTGTTCTGGGTCGTATGCTTCGAATGTAGGCAACCCGCTGCGTTGGGCGGATTCAGCCTAGTTAGTTTGGTTCACGGTAGGGTTTTAGTAATCGATCGACACGGGCGTGCGGTCTGTCCAGCGCTGCATGCAAGTTTTCTCCTATGCACTTCTGACGAAAACAGGCGTGTTCAGCGTGCTACTTGGGGGCAACGAAAGGGCAGTCGCTCTAGCTCGCGCGTTCACCAGCGGTTCACGCGACAAAAATACGGGACGCCTCATAAATCCCTTAGCGGGAGAAGGTGCCGCCGGTCTTCGAGAAATTCAGGCAGTTTTCCCCCATCTCTTTAAACTAGGCGCATGTATATTCGACGCTATACCTGGTCGTGTGTTCGTGGTAGGGCGGTAGGCCGACTCTCTACCACGTCTCGTAGGGCTGCGCGAAGAAACCAATGGACTTAGCCTATTATCTCGGCAGCGCTTTAATGCCTAGTACGGAGCGGTGGGAGGCGCAACTCGCCAGCTCGGGCCCGGGGGTGCGACTAGCGTTCCTGGATCAAGTCCGCGGCGGGCAGCCAAAGCCAGTGGAGCCCTGGACGTAGGGCCCCATCCATAGAAGCGCCTGCCCCGCCACGGTGGTCTGTAGTGGTTATGGCACTCGGCTGCTGATCCGAGGGTCGCGGGTTCGAATCCCGGCTGCGGCGGCTGTATTTCGATGGAGGCGAAATGTTGAGGCCCGTGTACTGTGCGATGTCAGTGCACGTTGAAGAACCCCAGGTGGTCGGAATTTCCGGAGCCCTCCACTACGGCGTCTCTCATAATCAGAGCTGGTTTTGGGACGTTAAACCCTACAAAACAACAACATAGAAGCGCCAAGATCACTCTTCCCCTTTCCTTCTAATAAAGTTACTTCTCTCTCTCCCGCTCCTTTGGAAAAGCCCGTTCGTTTCGCACAATAGTGAGTGTTACAAGGATACGAAGAGGGGGGTACGAAGTTCGAATAGTAATAAATTGCAATCTAATGCAAGTATTGGAAAGCAACAAAGCCGATTGAGTACGCAATATTTAGCTGTCAACGAAGAGCTCTAACGTTTACGAGAATCGCGATTAATCGTAGAAAAAGTAAGGCGTGCAGACCGAGGTCGCGGCACAGGGGCCCACATAGTCTTCCTCTAGCCCGGCCTATAAAGTCCCTAGACTTTTTTTTTTTTTCTATGTGGGAAACCTAGGGACATTATTAGCCCGGCCCAGGACAACAGAAGGGAAGCGCGCACGACGTTTCTACCGCCTTTTCCCTTTTCTGTGCGCTCGCGGAGCCACTTGATCTCTCTTCAAGATTTGCAGAAGTGTCATGTTTTAGGAAAACATGACGGAAAACCTCACATGCGGTGAAGGGTTAACCTCGATGCGGAGAAACATTACACAGCGATCGTTGGCTTTGATGGTCCAGAATTCACTACTGCAGGCAGCAGGAAGCTTGCCTTTTAAGTCTGCTGCGAGTGAGGATACAGCATTTTTCTCCTCTTCGCTTCTCTTTGTGCATATAGAGCCTTTCACGGCTCTGCTCAAGGTCTCGTCTTCCATACGAGCTCGTTTCGACGCTGGAGACTGTCGACGAGTGCGATTCGTGCTCAGGTACGATGGACAGTTCGGGAACTGTCTTTCCTGACTCTGCGTCGAAGTGTGACAGCTTTGTGATGAAGTCACCCTCGCGGAAGTGAAGTTCACATACCTGCGCTAAGCATAAAAGTGACTTAACTTCTGTACGAAAGGTGCTAATCAGAAGTTTGACACTGTCCTGAGTATTTCTGCACAATTTTAACGCACTTCCCTACCTGAACCGTAAAATACCATCACCACATACGATACTCACTCGCTGCAACAAGTAACAGAGACAACGCGAGTCATGCGATGCAAACGTTAAGAGGAGAAATTTCAGTTTCTCACCTTGGAGTGTATAGTTGGTGTAAAATCCTTTCGCGGAATGGCTCTTATCCAGTTCTTCTTCCGAACTTCATCCTTGGGGAATGCGAAAACGCGCACTTTGGGACCACTGTCATAATTTCCGCGGCACCCGGGAACGCAACAACGTCCCATATCGCACTGATCACTGATCGAGGCGTGATCACGCGCTCATAAATGCAACACCAATAAAATGAAACACGTGGCAACAGAAGAAGACTCAGAGCACGTGCGACGCAGCACCAAGCCAGCGCAGTCTGACCAGCGAAGTAGATAGAATGAAAGGCAAACATGTTCTAGCTTGTCCGCAATTCGGGAAGAATGCGCGAGCGCGACGCGTCCCCGGTCACTGGAGAACCGGACAACTAGTGTGACGTATGCCGTGTAGCGAGAGGGGTATGAAAGGGCCTTGTCAGTTCTAGGTGGTAGGAGCGATGCGGCAAACAGGTGGAAAACACCACAAAAGCATTCCACCATACAACGAACACATTCCGCACAAAATGAGCACGTTCGCCATTGAACATTGGTGAACGGCTTGGACGTGTCTTATCGTCGATGACAGGTGGCAGAAAGTGACAACGCACGCCGTGGCGGGCTCCTAAGCTGCACGTGTTCGCGAGTCGCGCCAGATGACTGCACGATGCAGCTGCCCAGTTCCGCCACATTAGGCGCTCTCCAGAATGCGACACAAAACTGACGGGTGCCCGGAATCGGCTCTCGGCCCTGCTACTTCGTCGTTCTTCGACTGTCCCTTGAGACAGGTTTTCGGGAATCAGTCCACCTGCCAAATTGGTCACACCTGTACCAGGTGGCGTGTGTGTTGCCCCGGAACACGTGCCAAGCGTTCGGGCCGTCACAACTACAAAAAATAATAAAAATTGTGGGACCCTTAAGCTCGGCCCTAAGAGTTGGTCACCAAACCCGCGCTGTGAGGTACGGGACGCAATCGCCGGAAAAGATCCCAAGGACTAACGTATTAATCCCCCAGAAATAATCCCACGAAAGCTAGGACAATGAGGTTTTTGGTCCCCTTCAGCACACTAGCAAAACGCCAGCAGTGGTTCAAAGACAGTCAGAGCCAAGGGTGATCAAACAAAACAAATATATTCTCATAAAACAGGCAGTTACACAAAACGTACACAAACACGGCTCTTCCAAACTCACAGATGGGTTACAACGTTACACGAAACCAACAAACACGAACAAGCTCATGCACTGCAACATAGAACAAAACACAAAAGAGTCCTATTCACCAAGTCACTCGGGCGTCTTCTCAACTCGAAGCTTGCAGGTGAGCTTGTCAGCTGGCTCGTGGAACAGCGTCTGAGTCACGCACGACTTCTTGCTACCTTCTTCTACGTGCTACTACTGCTACTCTTCTCTACTCCTTCACGGCCCGTGTCCGACTGATAGCCTTGGGAAGCCGTGCTAGAAGGTTCGGCGCGGCCCACGTGACTCAAGCACACACAAAGTTCGGAACCTTCTTACCCCATTCTCGGTCCTTCTTCGTTGGGACTTCTCCCTCCCTTCTTTCTTCTCTCTGTCCCTTTCTCCCACCCCCTGAGTGCCTCGGTTTAGGTGTCCTCATTGAGAGACAGTTACCGTGCTCTCTACACCCTATTGTCTTCACTCGCTTAAATAAAAGAATCTCTCTCTCTTTCTCTCTCTCACTGCGCGAGGAGCATCGGTGTGTACTCTCCGCCTCCTCTCTCTCCTTACGTCTGCCCCGCGCTCGCCGCGATAAGAAACCTCCTACAATGCTCTCCCCTTTTGGAGACGCGGCGTGACCTTGGGCGCCTTCTCCGTGCGCGCCGCTTTTCTTGTTGTTTTGGGCTTTCCCTCCCGCTCGACGCCGGGTTTCTCGTCCAAATAGGCACTATTTTGTGACAGAGTTAAACGCGATATCGATGCTTATTCCGATTCTCATCACGCTCTCTTCCGCTTGTCATACTCTTCAGTCATCTAGCCACATAACTGTCGCGACACCACTTGGCAGAAGGTGTGAGTTACTTGCGTAACTCCATCGTAGTCTTGCGCCATTTGACGTAGACGCCCATCAAACCACGCTGGTGAAGATGGCACCATTATAAGTGAGACTTGCGCTAGTTGGTACAAAGAAAAAGACGCGCGGTATAGCGTCTTCTTTGTCCGTGTAGCGCTGTACCCACCTCAAGATGAAGGCAGGATGATATATGTGGGGTGGCCGTTTCATTGACTGTTGGGGTGCTGTTTTCTTTTGGGATACTCTGCAGTGCACATTGAAAAAAGGACTTTAATATTACCCCTACAAACATACGGTACCTTCACGTAACAAAAGACAAAATCTTACCGTATGATCTAATCCTTCTCATTGGCCTGCATAGTCTCTGGTGAGCAAGAATAACAAATCGGTATGCTGAACCACCGTGAAAAGCAAGGAATATCTTCCAAGAACAAATCATTCTAGTTTGGAGAATATACGAGGGCCCTCGGGACAGCTTTGACTGGTTTTGCATCTTTGGCATGTGCTCGAATATTACTTATTTTCCAAATGCTTGTGTATACAACGTTTTTTCTTCCGTGCAATAAATCCAAAAAAGAAAAAAAAAGAAAAGGCGAGGTGGTTGAGCGCGTAGCTCTGGAGCAACGGGGCCCAGGATCGATTCCCCGGTCGTCGAAGGTTTTCTTCTTCTTTATTTGCGTACGTCGAATTTTCGCTCGCGGACAACGACACCGACGCTGACACCGACACCGGAATTTCAGCGAAACGAGCTCTTTAACGGTATATCGTGTTAATCAAAGAAAAGAGAGAGTGGGGGATTCAAGCCAGTTTTTCACCGTGAAAGCTGCCGGGACAGCGAAGCTATTCTCTAAAAGTTAATCGTGATGTAACTGGCAGAAGGTGTCAATTGGCGGTGTCACGACTTATCACTTACGTTAATAATAGAGTCATACTACGTCAAAACGTCATGTCCTTTGTCACCTGGGTTTGTCTCGATGCTATTGTACATGAAGCCGCGACTGCGGGTATATCGAAGCCGCAACTTCGAGCTAAGCCAAGCCTTTTCTACTGTAAAGGTCGTTGAAAAAAGACGGAAATTACGGTAGTCCGAGATGGTCGAGTATGCGCCGGAGAAGACGCACAGCCACGTGGCGAACATGCGGGGCAGGAGGCGACCATTGTTGGAACTCGTTGTACAGCTGGGAACAGGCTAGCTGGTAACTGGGAACCGGTTTGGCACCATCGCACCCCATGGAGCGTCTTTGTTCAAAGCACACGTGAGCAAGGGGCAGGGTGGAGGCCAAGTTTATTGGTCACGGGTTGTCTTCTTGTTGTCAGTGTGGATGGTTGTGCCTGTGGGATTCCATGTTCCTTTCCGTGTGCTGGTTGCTATGCGGGGTTCTGTTTGTTTGATGCAGGTACGTTGCTAGGGGTTTGGCACCAACATGCGGGGTTCTGTTTGTGTGAAAGATTGTGATTGGCTGTGAGGGATTCAGGGGCAGAGCAACCAGGGTTTATAACGTGGCTCCTCGTTCCTGACAGAGAGGTCGGAAGCCAGTTGTAGGGCTGAAGTTTGTTGAGGACCGAGCGGATAGTGCTAGAGAGGACATCTTGCACGAGTACGGGTGGTGATTCTGGTCGTAGGAGCGGTGCTATGCACTGGTGAGCTCTGCCGAATTGAAGCGACAGTCACACCTAAGTCCTGCCAACCGAGCCGCTGTCTCTAAAGTATATATACTGTCTTGTACATAAAGTCACGTTGTGTTTGTGTGACAAAAAGGCTGGTCTCCATCCTTAAGTAGAGACAACGCAACCAACGACGGACAGGCAGTAGGGAAGGCTTCCACCCATCCGTCTTCACAGCAGCAACGCTAGCTGCGGGAGCTCGGCTCCAAAAGGAAGAATAGAAGCAGGAAGAAGGAGAAGGTGGGAACTAAGTACAAATTCACCACAACATATCACCTTCTACCTTTCTTTCCGAAATTTACTTCTACACTTTATCACACATTTGGCCTTCACCTATAGTCACAATCGCGTCAGTATAGGACGAGCGCAAGGGAAGAAAGAAGCGCACGCAAGTCCCGCACATCGGGCTTCGCATAACCGCCACCATGTAGTAGCGCGTTGAGGGCAAGAGTGGATCCGCTTTTTCCTCCTGAGTTACCACAGATAAGATACGGGCAAACCTCGACTTATGCAATAGCTCCGCTGGACAAAAAATATTTTTAAAAATTAAAGAGAACTACAAGGTATATAAATGTTTTCGATTTTTTTTTTTTGGGGGGGGGGGGGGGGGTTAACGTCCCAAAAGCACAATCTGATTATGAGAGACGCCATTGTGGAGGTCTCCGGAAATTTCAACCACCTGGGGTTCTTTAACGTGCACTGACATCGCACAGCATTTTGCCTCCATCGAAATGCAGCCGCCGCGGCCGGGAGAAGGTAAATAAAGAAAACTGGTAGCAACCCTAATCCTTGTATCATAGGTGCGCCACCAACTCGGCGTTGGTGTGACCCGGCGGCTCTTTAACATGCCATTTTCTTATTTTTACTTACGGGCATTTAATTTCACTTTGTCTCCCATCGTCTTGTGAACTGATTCAGAAGTGTTGCGTAAAAAAAGTATCATCGCTGCAAACCAGGGAACCACATGAACACCCATTTCTCTACTGTATGCCGTGCTTCAGCACTGCAAGTCGATTTGAATAGTTAAAAACTTTTTTGGGAGGTAGTACTTAAATAATACACAAAAAATTTAAAGCCAGCTCCACGCCCGTGATATTTGAGTGAACAGCTGAGCTATAGGGCAAGAGTGCCAAGTTAACTATCGCGATCACTATCACGATCGTTATCATGTAGCAGTGAACTGAGGGCAAGGGTGTGGGTAGTGGGTCGGGGCAAGCGCGGCTCCCCATTTTCCTTCTGCACAACCCGAGATTCTGCCTTATTTTTTCATATCCTTCCTTCCTTTCTTTCTTTCCTACTTTATCCCCTTCTGCATTCTCCTTCGCACTATCCTGTCCTGTGGCAGTGTGGGTAATGGGTCAAGGGCAAGCACGGTTCCGCTTTTTCCTTGTGCGCAAACCGGGACTTTCCGTTAATATTTCTTGTTCATGTACTTCCTTCCTTCCTTCTTACTCTATCTCTTTCTGCATTCTCCTTCGCACTATCCTGTCATGTGGCAGTGTGGGTAATGGGCCAAGAGCAACCACGGGTCCGCTTTTTCCTTGTGCGCAAACCGAGACTTTCCGTTAATATTTCTTCTTCATATGCTTCCTTCTTACCCTATCTCTCTCTTCATTAGTAGCGTTATTTTTTGCAAGGGAGTTTTTTTTAACAGTATATGTGCTAGAACCTCGCTATAGGCTTCCCATATCGTCGACCGCAGCTAACATTGGAGCAGTCACGCAGAAGGAAAGAGTGGACCCGCTCTTGTACTTGACCGACTACCTTCGATGGGCAGGATAGGCTCGACATCTCCGAGCATATTCTGGCTTGGCGGGAAGTTGTCGTTCTTTATACGTGGTTTATTCCGGAGTTCGTTTGGGTCTACCCATGGCGAAGCAAACAAAATCAAATTAATCTTGCATAGGGAACGTAGCCAGTGTTGCCAGCGTCCCTACACGAGCAGGGGAGGAGGACACGAGGAGTGAAAAATTCTATTTTAAAAATTCCTACTCGTATTCCAGCAGAGCCACTGCAAGCTTGGTCACTCCGAGTGGCATGCTTTCTATTGCCATAACAAATTGGACAGCGATGAAAAACGGTGGACAATCCCTTTAATAACAGGACAGTTAATTTTCCACTGGGTTGTTGATGGGAAAATTGAAGAAAAAGATCCGTTGTCGGCGCCCCTCGGTGACCCGAGTGCGCAGTGGCAGCGCGAAAGGAGAGTCGTAGGCCGGTAAAGGGAAAGTTTTATTTCACTGCGCCAAAAAGCGTCTGTCCAGGCTGAAGCCCGAACCTCCGCTCTCATGCCAGGGAAGAGGAGCCACCTTATATACCCTGGTTGCTCCGCCCCTGAATCCCCGACAGGCAATCACAAAACCGAATGTCAGACGCCGCACTGAGAACAACAGACAAGCCGTGAACAATAACATGGGTACGCTTGCTGCCCATCGCTCCGCGGGGGAGGGTGCCAGCCTAACCAGGTGGCGACTACAGACATTCCTGGACATGCGGCCTAACACCCGTCAAACCGGTTTCCAGTTACCAGCTAGCCTGTTCCCAGCTGTACACTGAATTTCCACAATGGTCGCCACATGCCCCGCATGTCCACCACGTGGCTGTGCGCCTTCCCACAAACCCGAACCACATTCTATTGTTTGAGGCCGGCACACGGCGACAGCGATATCCCGCGATTTTCACGTCCCGTATATGCCAGACCACAAGCAGCAACGCAATGCTCGTGCCCCTGAGACTGACTAGGACTTTCAGCACTTCGGAGAGGACGCAGAACCGTGACAGTGGAAGCTAAACATTGCTGTGTGCTCCCTCGTCCTTGCGGTCTTCCTCCGTTCCTACTACTCCCCCTCTTCTTCATCTTCTCTTCCATTGTTTATTTTCTTCTTCCTTCGTAGTCATCGTCTTCCTCCTCCTCCTCTTCATCGTCGTCTCCTTCCTCCTCGTCCTTTTCCTCGTTTTCACCGATGAAACCACAGCCAACGCCTGGCGAAATATAATGTCCTGAAACACCACGCCATTTGTCAGAGCCGTGGCTGAGTAAGGCCATTCTAACGACCCCATAACAGCTTACGCTGTTAAAAGGGTATGGAGGAAGAGGAAAAGACGAACTTGAACGAACAGAAAGGAAACGATGAAAAATAATAATAAGACGAAGACGACAAAGGAGTGGAAGGTGACGATAGGAAGAGAATAAGAAAGACAAGAACACCGAAGAAAAGTAAGGAGAGAGAAAATAAGACAGTGAAAGAGGGAGAAGAAGAGAAGCAGGCGAAGAAAAAACGGAAAAAGAAACCTAAGATGAAGCACCTTCTGCTCAGGCCTGTGAGTGAGCTTCTTACAATGTAAGATGTTGTGGGGTCGTTTCAATGGCCGAGAATGGTGGCGATGGTGTTCGCCTCCGCCGCCGTTCGTAACCACAATCTCTCAAAATGAGAGAAAGTCCCAGGCCTATGCGGAGGGCGCAGCGGCGCTAGCGCGAGATTTTGCTAGCTAGACTCTGCTGCGTGCTGTCTCATTCTTCTCTTTCGGTCTTCTATCCCTGCTTCTCCCTCTTCGCTTCTCTCTCTCCGACTGCCTACTTTTCTGTTCTCTTCTTCGTCGTCTTCTTATTAGTTGAGTTCTTCTTCGTCGTCGTCCTCTCCTCTTCCACCTCCCCATCCCCTTATTTTGTTTGTTTGTTTATTAATACTGTTAACCCTACGAAAAGGGTCATTACAGGAGTGGTAAAATCGTTTCTACAAAACAATATAGAAACACATGCACAAGGAATGCAACAAAAATATTAATAATAGTTCACTATATATTGAATACAGGCAGTCAAAATTATCATAATTATACACGTCAGAAAGACTCACTAACGCTTAAAAAGAAAAAAAAAAACACTATTAAGTCAGTACTGTCCTTGACCTAAATGAACGAGAACATCCAGTTCTGTGAGAAATGTATCTATTGAAGAGGGGGAAACCAGTGAATCTGGTAACTCGTTCCTTTCCCTAATGGTTCTAGGAAAATAGTTTAAAACTGTCGCTATCAACTTATGGTGGCTCATTATACATACTACGCCTACGGCGAAACCGTGCATTAGGTTATAATTTAAAGAAATTTGTTCCGTCAATTTTAATTTGATTATGAATGATGAGAAAGAGAAATTTTAATATATCCACACTTGTTCTAGTTTCTAACGTGTAAAGATTTGCGTTGTGGCAGAATTCACAAGCGGAATACGTAGTTGTTATTTACTAGAGCTTCTAAGTGCTGGATTCGATCAAATTTTTGACAATTTACAGTCGTGTGAGTGTCCCAAACTATTTCTTCGCCCAGACGAAGATATACATCATCTTCTGCTCGAGTGTACAAAGCACGATTCGCCACGGAGTGTGCTGCGAGCCAATTTGTCGCTTTTAGATAGAAGACCTTTTACCCTAAAAAAGATCCTCGGTCCGTGGCCAACAGCGGTCCTTCAGAAAAGAGCCCTATATGCACTAAAAAAGTTCTTAGAAGATACAAATATCCTCTGGAAATATTAACTTTGGCTTGATTCCAAAGACCCAATGAATAATGTCACCCCTGTGTATTCAACAGTGCTTTTTGTTGTTCTCACATATTTCAGATTATGTCTAATTACTTGTGTTGTGTGTGTTTTGTATCGCACAGACGTACATATGAACTATTCTAATCGCATGTGCACACGCTTCCTATGTGATCGTCGGCATGGAACTCTAATCCACGCACTGTCGAACTGTATATAGCGCTGACCTTTTTAGTGTGACAAATGTGTATGTCTTGTGAAACTTTCTTTCTTGCTGTTGTTTTTTTTACTTCTTTATTGAAACTTTTCTGAGATTGCTAAGCGAGAAGGAGTAGCCGGTGCCATACTAAAGGCACCAACCTCTCCTATTCACCACTTCAATAAAAAAAAAATATTCTTCCTCTTATTCTTTATCATTGTCACATCATCCCTCCTCCTCTTCCTCCTCCTCCTCTTCCTCGTACAGCTACTACTACTACTACTACTACTACTACTACTACTACTACTACTACTACTGTATTTTCATTAACAAATATGAGGGGCAAGGAGGAGGCGGCGAAGGAGGAAGAAGGGAGAAGTGGAGGAAGAAGATGACAATGATGAATAAGAAGGGGAACACGCCGAAGAGGCAGAAGAAGGAGAAGATGACAGCGAGGAAGAACAAGAGGAAGCATAAAATGAGGACTGCTGATTTAGAAAGCCGAATCCAACTTGCTCAGAAAAGAAGACAGTATGCAGCTTTAGTGACATCGGACATTGCTAAAGCATACGACAGCGTAGAACATTCCGTTTTGCTCAGTACTCTGCAGGGTTACAACTTTCCTAAATACATGATCGCGTGGACAGCAGAATTTTTAAGTTTCAGAGTATTCTATTGTTTTAAGGACGGATGTTGCTCGACTAAGTTTGAACAGACCCGAGGTGTTCCACAAGGAGCAGTTTTATCACCAGTACTATTTAATCTATTAATGAGCTCAATCCCCATCTGTGAGGGCGTTCAAGTTTATGTATATGCAGATGATATTGCATTTTTTGCGGCGGACAGTAACATTTCGGCCCTATGCCAACATTTACAAAGATACGTGGGTATGCTCGAGATCTGGCTGGACAAACTTTGTATGACGTTAAATTTTAGTAAAAGTGCATTACTGGTGTTCCCATTCACAGTCCCTATTTCCATTTCATTAGTGTACAAGCATGATATAATTCCCCAGGTAACCTCTCTCAAATATCTGGGAATTACTTATAACGAAAAGCTCAATTGGAGACCGCACATAGAAAACGTAGCTTCCAAGGCGCAGCATACCTTAGGTGTACTACGCCGGTTGAGCAAAAAACAATACGGTCTTCGTAGGGACACCATGCTAATGAAAGGCCAGCTTACGCTGTCGCTGTGCTGCGTCCTCTGCGCAGTGCTGGGAGCTCTTATGTGTGTGTTCAGGAAGGCAGCGTGAACAATATATCGAACGCCTTTTACGTCATTTTGCGGGCTATGCGTGTTCACGTTTACTTTCTTGGGCATAACGGCTGACTGATCCGCCTTATGATACCCCTACGTGCCTCCATGTTTCAGCCGTTTGACTGGGAAACGCATTCTCTTCTTTGCAGATAAGGAAGAAGAAGAAGAAACTGAATTCATGGGAGACGCAGTATTTTCTTCACATAAGAACGACTTTCGGCCGGTTGACATCCTAACAGTCGGAGGAGAAGCTCCTGCCACGACTAGAAGACGCCACCAACCCGTAAGTCGACCGGTGCATGCGCCCTTACGACTACAATCGCGATAGCTGCTTTCCGGCAGCGTTTTCGGGCGCCGTCTGCTCCAATCCGCTGCCACTGCTGATTCAGTTGCTAAGCATTCATTCATTCATTCATTCATTCATTCATTCATTCATTCATTCATTCATTCATTCATTTGTTTCTTTCTGCACTAAGCACAGAAAATGGAGCAAAAGCAAAACGCTTGTAGCTTGACAAAAGGCCTTTACTCCAACACGGAGCCTTACAACACTTTTTGAACAGCCTGAAAACGGTGCGCTGCACGCACCAAGGAAACACGCCTGGAAACCGCCTGCTCTTATTTCAACGTAAGACGTGAAACTAAGGAGCATTGACTCTGTGGCTTGAAGTACAACTAGCATTGGTGATTTTGCGAACGTGGAACTTGTTCGTTTTGAGTTCGACAAATCGGGAAAACGTAAGCATCTTTCTGTAAGAAGTACAAAGAAGTTAGGCGGAGTAGTCGGTGCCATTTGTGGCGTCATTTGTTGAAAGGAGGTGAGGCGACTTCCTGCTATATTAAAAACCAAATTGCGAATTCCCATGCGGCGCACTGATATTTGGCTCACGTGTTCGCAGATGTCTCCGCGACTGATTGCCACCGTTTTCAGGCCACGTTCAGAAAGTGTTGCGGGGCCCTTAAAAAAAAAAAAAGAAAAAAGGCATCTACCGTTAGCCATTTTTGTAGTCCAGCAGGAAAGTGGCGACTTACGGACGAAATCCATATCCTGGGCTCATATAAGGTTAACGGGATTAGATTTCTCAATACTGCTCACAGATGGTGACGTATATGACGGCCCGTTGAACTCGAATTTCGAACTATTAAGCGCTTTTGTTTGTGAAGCGTAGGGTTTTGACTTGGCGGCGGAGTACTGCGACCTGTACGCTGACTCCCGCTCTCGTCTTGCGCACGCATCGTCGACAGCCGTCGCCGCTGCCAACGCCGACGACGAGAACGCCGCCGCTACAGTTCCCTCCATCTCCGAGGCCAGCGCAGCGGCGCCACCGTCGCCGCCCGCACACCGGCACCGTCGCCGTGGTGCCGCCGCCGCTGTGAGCGCAGCGGACCCTTTACGTGGCTGGGCCCGCACAGCACGCGATACAAAAAGAAAACAAAAAAATAAGCGAGGGACCCCAGTGCGACCACCATGGCCAGCGGGTGATCGTTCACCGCCGACCCGAGCCAGCTTTCTCCACCACACCTTGTGCGCTTGCCCGGCGACGCGAATACGCGGATCCTTTTCGCCGGAGATGCCACCCAGCGCGTCGATGCTGGCTGTCGTCGGCCCGCTCGGGCTCCTTCTCCTGACCACCGTCAAGCTCTGCGGGGCAGACGAACTGCCGGCGTGTCAACCTGTAAGTGGGCTTTCTCCTGGTTGCTTTTGAGCGCTAGGTGAAGTTTCTTGTGCGGCGGTTGTTATCGCGCTCGCGTTGCGCGGACACTGTAGTCGTCTCTCGCGACCGGCCGAGTTTAAAAATCTCGCGTCGCGCTCGATAGCACATTGAACCTTGCTGCGAAGCAGTGATAAACAACGCTTGCATAGACGCGCGCGAATGACCGCGCTGCTGCGCGAACGGTGGAAAGAGGCATTGCGAGCAGCTGTCCGAGATCGCCGCGCCTGTGCAGGCGGGGCGTCCCTGTTTCGCTGCCTCGTGCCATGCATCGTCAACGGAGGGGAGACAACGGCGGCGGTTCGGGATGTGCTCGTAAAAATGCGCACTCAAGGCGCGCTGCCCGACGGCTAAGCCTAACTGCGCGGAGGCTGAGGGGTGTTCTCCGAGCCTCACTGCGCCTGCGCTCTACGCCCGGTCTGGCCCCTTACTTACAACGTACGTGGCGTCTGTTGCCGGGACAGATTTTCTGGAGGCCTCGCGACAACACGGTTTCTCCGGACCTGCTTATGTGCCTGCTGATGTCAGTGCCTGTAAAAGAAGCCACTGAGACGCCGCCTTGAACACATAGTATAACCCCGGTACCCCTCCAAAATACAGGGAAATTATATTTTGTTTGTGAAATGCAAGTTTGGCTATTGCTAGGATGGCTGACACGTTGCCACAACGGCTAAAGCGAATACTTGGGCATGTATAGCGGATCAGCAATGTATCGGCTTTTTCACTTTTTGTAGCGCGGACTCACATTTGCATGTGGACCGGCATCCATGTGAATGACGAACGCTTTGACTTCAACAGGTGGGATACTACACAATGATGAAAACAAAGAAGTGAGGCCCGTACGTTGCTGAAGGCAACATTCGAACCTTCAGGACTCCTTTTCTCTGCGTATCACACTCGTCGCGAGCCCAGCGCTGTCTTGTTTTACATAAGCATCCGCCGCCCGGAAATGACACGTTTATCTCCTTCCTCTTATTTTTTTTTTTTTGTTCTTTGCAAATACTTTTCACTGGGCAACACGTTGCTGTGCAGGACGTCGCAAATGCATCCTGACTTTTGATTACTTCTTTATTATCTTTCTTCTGATCTCTTTCTCCTTCGAAGCCTTTGTGTCGAAGGGTGCTTTTAAAGGCCACTATATGTCCGCAATTCTCTATGACATCCATATTTACAAATGCCGTAGTTAATCCATAGTTAACTATCGGTCATGTTGGTTAACTCTTAAGAACAAGGGACGTGTCTGATAAATGATTAATTATAGTTTGGTCGACTCGTGCGTCGACCGATCGAAAATAATTTAAAACTCGTTAATACGTAGCTCGAAGAGCTGTAGTAAGGAAGGTAGTTCGTACATAACATCGAAGCAAGGTATGAGTGCCGAAATTCGATGTCATAATAGTTTTCTGTTAGTGCTCAGAAAAGGCCATAATGCGCGAACTTAATGTTTTTGCGTTAAAAGTGATCTTGAGGCACGAGCCTATTGCTCGAGAGTTTATGCACGAGCCTGATTTGACTGTTCGGAATGACGCTTTGGAACTCGCCTGCATCCCGTAAGTGATTAGTGTGCGTTCTTCTGCTGATCTAAGCGCTGATCAAATCATATAGTTCTCAGCCGTCAGCGTGGTGCAAAACCTCAACGCTCTTGCATTGTCCTCCTCTATACTCCACTCTTAACCACCTGCTTGTAATGGCACCTGGCTATTGCGAGTACTTTTTTTTTCTTGCTGTAATATGCTCGACAGCTGTAGTGTGAATTTAGACCTCTACAGTAATGTTTTCCTCGTGTTTTCTGACGTTGACGTGTCTGTGGGAGCAGTTTATCAGGTTCTGTCGTGATTCACAAGACTTTGGAGCTTACGGCTCGAAGGCTCTTGCCATGCGGTTCCATGGAAACGAGATGTGGAATTGATGAGTCTGTACATTCTGCCTGAAAGGCCTACATACGATAAAAACAAATATTGCCACGACCCCATATGCATCCGACCATATGTACGCACGGAGTATAGCCATCTTCTGTTGTAATCTCACATGAGGTAAATCAATGACGGCTACAGTGAGACGAACGCTAGCGTGTATAATACTGTTGAATATTATATACACTGTTGTTTTATGTCCAAGAATATAGAGCTCAATTTTGTGCAGAATTGATATCGATGCAGCAGTGCGCGTTATTTTCCCATTTGGGAGGAAATGCGCTCTTTGCACGGGCTCGGTACCTTTGCTGCACCTAGACTATACGCTATAAAGCTAGGCGTTTTCGTTTAACAATAACAACAGCAGCAGCAACAACAACAACAACAACAACAACAACAACAACAACAACAACAACAATATGCACAGGCAAGAAATGTACCAGACCTAGCTTCCAAAACTCAATCATAATCATAACTGAGAAAAAAATCATTACTCGAGGTGAACACGGTGAACGCGGAATTACACGCCACGAAGCGATTACGCTCGTTAATTATGCGAAATTGATGTTCGGTCGCGCGGAAGCAGCGCGGATTTAATACTGGATTACAGAGCGCTGATGATTGGGTGCTACACTTATAGGTTCCTCGCGTTCACGAGGCGGAATCGTAATGAGGACGAAGCCGTAACTAAAAAAAGTAAGCGAAATTAAAGAACCTATTCGAGTAAACGTTACATTGAGGACATGTAGTGCGTTAGGCGGTTATTGTATTTTCTGACATTCGACGTAAGCGTAGAACGATTGAATGCTGAAAGCTGCGAAAGGAGTGGAAATCTCATAATGCCAGGTGCACGTTAGAAAATGCATAGAGCGGTAACTGCTTGACGACTGATAAGATCACAATATAATGTGATGACATCGCATTAGTGGTCCGGCGTCTGTCTGTATTCAGTTATTAAGTACATCTACCGGAACTATAACCTGCGGTTTGATGTTCTCCCTTAGGACGTTATTGCATTTCCTTGCTTCTGCTGAATTT
Organism: Hyalomma asiaticum; assembly: GCA_013339685.2. Taxonomy (NCBI): domain Eukaryota; kingdom Metazoa; phylum Arthropoda; class Arachnida; order Ixodida; family Ixodidae; genus Hyalomma; species Hyalomma asiaticum. The sequence goes on from CM023486.1 coordinate 107,595,323, forward strand.
GGTCTTGCGCGGCTTTCCTGAACGATTGGATAGTTGTAAGCTAGTGGTTAAAAAAAAAAAAAAAAGACGCGCACTACTCTGCAAATACGTGAAGCCCTTCAGCGTGCTGTTTTGTCTTTGAGAAAATCGTTATGATATGCGGCAGTTTTTATTTTCTCCCTCTCCAGTGATATTGCTGAGCTGGTTGTTGTTGAAGACTAGTGGTAATGCAATACGATAACGTTAACGTCTATGGTGGCGATATTGTGTGATTGTGCTAAGAAAAATGTAACGCTGTGTTACAGGTACGTATTATTCGTACTAAGAATACATTACAAACTGCGCACTATAGCGAACTCAGAATAGCACCAGTATTATAGATTGGTTGGAATGTGCCTCTTGTGTTTGTAAACGTCTCTTTTATAGTCGGTAAATACTATACCGTTTCAAATGTATGATAATTGTGCTTGGCTAACCACGCCTTTTCTACAACGTTTTATAACCACACACAGTTTTCATCTGACTTCTAGATGCCACATTTCGTTTTGACTCGTTCTTAGAGAGAAGGGGCGAACTCTTATATGCAGTGAAGGTCGAACCCAGGTGGTCTAAATTTCCGGAGCCCTCCACTACGGCCTTTCTCTCCTCTCTATCTCTTTCACTCCCTCTCCCCCACGGACGCTTAGCCGTGCTCCCTACATGGGCTGCAGAAATTAGCGTCCTTTCCTAACCGAACCACAATCATCATCATCATCTGATGTGTATAACGACTCGCAAAACCCCAGTGGCTATGACATGTCATACAGGACATCTCCGAATTAGTTTTTGACCACCTGGCGCTTCTTAACATACTCGGACGCAATTCATGGTAACAGCTCAGCATTCCTTGCGGCCCGTAGATCCGAAAATCGAGCCCGCTTCATTATCAACACGTATCCACAACCATCGGGTTACGAGCAGCGGGTTTTTATATTTGTATTTGATTGCACTCGAGCTATATAGCATTAGAAGCAAAAAGTGAAAATACGTAAATTTTCAGGTAACTGAGAAGAAAGAAGATAGAGAACATTTGAACACAGTGTGCGAGAGGCGTCTGAATTGTGGACGACAACCGCGTCGCACGCATTTTTTTCAGCTTGGCTGTATGGCGGTTGATTGATTGATTTTTGGGGTTTTACGTCCCAAAAGCAGCTTGATTATGAGAGACGCCGTAGTGGAGGACTCCGGAAATTTTGACCACCTGGGGTTCTCTAACGTGCACTGACATCGCACAGCACACGGGCCTCAACATTTCGCCTCCATCGAAATGCAGCCGCCGCGGCCGGGATTCGATCCCGCGACCCTCGGATCTGCAGCCGAGTGCCATAGTCACTAGACCACCGTGACGGGGCTGGCTGTATGGCGGCTCAGTGCCACTGATCCTTTTATTTGTTATGTTCATGGCAATGAAAAAAAACAAAAACAAAAAGAAACGCAGTCGCCGACTTAGCTGGGGACTGAACTCGTGGCCAACGTCGGCACGAGCCCGACCGCCATTTGATCGATCGAGACGGAGTCGTTTGCCTCAGTACGCGCATCAAGCGGCGTGCGACGCGGCGCGCTCTCGTACACACTCTATATACGTATCCGTGGAAAGAAAAGTAAGCGGAGTACGTGATTCGAGCGCGCAAGTGCTGTCGGGCTTTGCAGGAATTGCGTAGAGCGTAACGGACGTAGTGCGCGATGGCGTTGTACGTGTACAGGGATACTGTGGGCGACTTGGTGACGCACTTTCGAAGGAACGTTAAAATAAATAAATAAATAAATAAATAAATAAATAAATAAATAAATAAATAAATAAATAAATAAATAAGCTTGTTTCTGTCGTGTTAGTACATTTTACCAGCCAAGACCACTATACTCTTGCCGCAAGAAGACGCTTGGTGAAGCCAAAAAACAAACACGAAGAAAATACTGGTGGCGGCACCGCCGTGACGTCACGTATTTAAGAAAGCGTCCGCTTGGAAGCCTACAATATGCTTTAACGGTAAGGGTGAATGACGTTGTGTTCCAAGGAAGCCAGAGACTCGCCACAGCACGCTTTGGGGAATTCTGTTATGTAAACGTGACCAAAATACGGAAAAAAATGATGTTGAAGTCTGCGACGTCAAACTGTCATAAGTGATGACATTTCTGGGCGAAATTTTGAAGTAATGAACCTGCGATCGCAATATTAATAACGACAGCACTGTTCACAATGAGTAGTTTATCCCTAAACAGACTGTATTTCGTTGTGTTCTTGCACTGGTGTCCCACTGTCACAGACTATACCATAAGCCCTCGGCATTCACAGACGCCCCATATATATCAAACCGGCTCTTCGTGTCTTTCTCCGATGAAATCACCCTTTTGAAGTACGGACGAAGTTCGCCTACGATGGCTATGCATGGGTCGCCACTATTCGTCGCCATCTATACCACTGGAACAAACTGCTAGCTGAAATCGATTCCGAGAACAATCACGATGTTCTTGATAAACTGAAGTGCCGGGTGAGTACACACAGCAGATTTTTGATGACCCCCGATTTTATATTGTATTGCAATCTTGTATTTTTATTCTTGTATGCCGTATTTCGTGAATGTTGTACTCGTGTCTACTTGGCGCCATTTATACCGTTGACTTATTGCCCACACTCTAACTCCTATTTAACACCGTTCCTTTATAACGTATACACACAGACGCGCGCGCGTGTATATATATATATATATATATATATATATATATATATATATATATATATATATATATATATATATATATATATATATATATATATATATATATACACACGCATTGTTCCGCTTTATGGGCCCTTTAAATATTGACAGCAGCGCGAACGTCACGGGCGAGGACGACGACAGGAAGTCGACGGCGCTTTGTCTGCCGTCCCTTTCGTCCTCTTCGTTTGCGTTGTCGTCGATAATAACCGCATAAATTTCGGATCAGCACTGCGCTTAGCGCTCCTCATAAACTTCACGAAAGAGAGGTTGTATAGGGCGCTCAAATGTATAGCAGGACAGAACCAAGTTGATAGGGGTTCATCGTGGAACACTTAGGCAGGCAGACACGGACACACGATAAGATAAACAGGCAACGGACAACACAGCGTTCTACGACGACGAAATTAAATTTGCAATAGTTCGCTTCACGACAACGGGGTCCAATGGAGGAAACCATGCATGCTCGACGTTGAGCAGACGGTTGTCGCGACTGCGGAGAGTTGTGACGCTGGTGGTTTTCGCTTGCATTCACAACATCACGCTCCTCATTACCTCGGGAAAAAAAGAATATAAAACACCTCTTCCCCTCTACAGTCACCTTCCCTCCCTCTCTTCCAATCCCTTTCTCTCACTGTCCCGCCACGGCTGCATATCTGAGGGTCGCGCGCGATCGAATCCCGGCCGCGGCGGCTGCATTTCGGTGGAGGCGAAATGTTGAGGCCCGTGTGCTGTGCGATGTCTGTGCACGTTAAAGAACCCCAGGTGGTCGAAATTTCCGGAGCCCTTCACTACGGCGTCTCTCATAATCACAGCTGATTTCGGGGCGTAAAACCCCAAAAATCAATCAACCTTTCTCTCGCTGATTTGCTGCCATTGCAGCCGTAGCGTCGCACCTTAGTCACCCCATTTAAAGCAGAAGGCGCGAGCGGTTTTTTAGTACGAAGCAGGGATGGAAGCTATGTTCTGTATATATATCGTCAGAAGCAGACGGCGACATAGAAGTGAGATGCCGAGGGCCATGAATTTTTTTCAGCAAGCGCCATGTTGGTCCTAGACATTGCCATGAACACATCATTCTCAAGCGCTTCTAGCGCTCGCAAAACGCCAAGCAGAAGCGACAACACGTGCGTTTTGTACTCGCCTAACAGCCGAAAACAGAACCCTCTTTCTGATTTCGTTAAAAAGTGCCAGACCACGCGGTTCTGATTGGCTAACGCAAGCTGCACGTTTGACTACAGTGCCCCGCCATCGTAAAACAAGGAGGCTTTTCCAGCCATAGGTACGTCTGCAATTTATGTATGAATGCACATAGCTGGAACATACGAGTGACTATGCATAATAATGAAGTTAGTTGATATGGTGTTAAACGAAACTTTCAGTGTTTTCTGTTGGAATAACGTTGGACGTGCAGACGCGGTCATGAAGGAAGAGAAATGGCGACTTCGCTGTCCTACTTATTCCACTCGCGTGTGTCTGTAGGCTTAACATCTTTCTAGCGTACATCTCTACTATGGCTATATAGCACAACTTTCCGTTGTTCGAAGCCGAAGCTTACATTTGCTAACTGCAAATCTAGCGCTTTCGCAAAGTAAGTTGTCGGACTATCGTCGACGTGGAAACTGCATGCAAATTGATTGCACAGTTTGTATGTAGTACGGCTTACTGAAGACATATTGTTGTATATTTCCCGCGATAGAGCCAAGTGCTAAGTCTAGTTCCACGCACAATTATCCCATAGTCATGCGATTCTATCGACGAACAACAAAACCACAAGTTTGGCAGACGTGGAACGTGGCTCTTTGAATATTTCCCAACCTGGCGCAGCGCACTTTTGGATTAGGAAAAAAAAAAAAAAAGGATATACTTGGGCAAAGAAATTTGTGAGGTGAGGTACTTCGTATTCGTGATTAGGTTATGGCTCACTGGAACGTTGTTGTCTGAGTCCGGGCTTGTACAGATGGCGTGCACATTCTGGTTTAAGAGACACTGTGTCGATTGAACGTGGTTACACAAACATCAAGGTCAGTAATTACCGGAAACGTCTCACTCTAAAAATGTTCGTAAAAGAATACTTTCAGTCAATCCTGATGCTGGACACATCATTAGTAAAGCCTGTCAGCCAAAGGCAACAAGAAGAGAAGTGTAGTGAATGCGGACTTAGAACAGTGTACACTAACAACTAATTATTTTGTCCGTATACGGGAAACGCTTTTCGAGTGCCTATATAAGTAAAATATTACTGAACTTTTCCTGAATGTCCATTGTAAGGTTACTTATCTTTGTATCACTGTACTTAAGACTGTTTCGGTGGCAAATAGTACAGGATGGACGTGTGCAATGTATTACCTGACATATTTGTATACAGATATATCTTGGTGGTAGTTGTCACGGGGTACCGAGCAAACGGACGTGCCATAGGTAAGCGGGGCTGGCTTCGATTTCACAATCAGCCCTTCTAAATGAAGCTAGTAGCACTGCTGTTTCAATGGCCATGGATTTATGTGAACAAGAATGTTTCTCTTTTCTTTTTCCAAGTGTAATAATGAAGTGCTTTTCGTATGAACGCCGGATTATAATGATACAATGTCTCCGTGCAAGTGCATATTGTGTTTTCAGGCAGTTGGGGAACATATACATGGTCTTTGGTGGGCTTTCTCTATACGTGAACCGAGCGCGGGCTTCACCCTAGCGTTCTCTCATTTTAACTCGTATGAGTGTTTAGTTGCATGACAGCAGACACAGATAGCTGTAGATTACAAGGGGCTTTAACAATGCAGCTTAGTTAATGGAGCCGGCAGACCAGAACCAGAATGTGGCGTGAAGATCAATCAATCAACCCATAAATCAACATTTTTCTTTCGTGATGAAAAACAGGAGATAAGACTAAAAGCTAAATTGCAGCTTGACGAACGTCCTGCCTCCTTGTACATTTGACAGCACAGCACAACAGAAACATCTCGGAACGTGCAGCGTCTAAGACAAAGGAATGCTCGCTACAAAATGCACTTTAAAGCAAAAAATCAAGAATTCTCACATGCACATAACATATTTACATTCGTATTTATATACCCACTCATGGATCGTGAAATAAGCTCGCGCAATCGTTTTCGTGTTTGCACGCAGGAGAGAATGCACGCTTTCCAATACACACGCACAGTACTGCCCGCATTTATAGAAGGCACTCTAATTGGCAGCTCTATCATTGCCGGCACTCCGGCTGCAAGTGCCGGATCCAGCTGTCACTGTTCTGCACTAGTGCGTAGAAAGGCGCCAGTACACATACCACAAATCATGTGTTGCACGTGCTAGCTATAGGGAAAAAAAGAAACAAAGGAATGAAGAGAGACAGGGCTCATCATCTACACTCACTTGTTTCTTTACGGATACGGATGTTTGTGGAAGGCGATACATATCACGAGTGTAAAAAGACAGAAATAGAAAAGAAAAGGGGGGGGGGGGGGGGGGGGGGTAAAGGTAATGTCACAAATCGTGTACTTATAACATAACAAGGACTTGCTCCGAGGATTCGGGGAAGTGTACAATTATAGACGTATAACTTACAAAAAAAAATTTTTTTTTTTGAGCATCTCCGCAATATAGTGATGCGAAGACTGGGGAAGCAGCAGATATTGTGGCGTTCCCCTCCCTTATTTCCTCTTCCTCACTTCCATTTCCCACCCCTTGCTATACTACACTGTAGTACAAGACAGTGCTATGCTTTACCTCCCCCTTCTCTTTTCACTGCTCCTCACTTTCACTTTCCCACGCCCTTTCTCTGTTATGCAAGGCGCCCATAGCAACGCACTAACTATCTACGCAATCATATGTTTCCCGTAAACGATTGTTCTGCTAGCGTGGCTGGAGAGCCAAGTGATTACGGCGCTCGCCTAAGTTCGGACCGCGGGTACGCGGGTTCGAATCCCACCTCGTCGAGAGTAAGCTAGATGTCGTTCACGACTATGACAGTTTCTGCTCTACACTACGCGGACGAACCGAAAGCTTAAATAATTCCGCTTCCAAACAAAAAACTAGCCCACAATATGCTCCAAAAACCTGTTTTGTCAACACTTTCGTTGACTTATATCCGAGCGAACCACGTTTCCGTACTTTCCGAGAAGGAGCACGTGCTTCAAACAGTCGCCTTGTGATAAAAGGGCAATATTTAGCGGCTGATCGGTTACGCCTTAACTCTTTTAAAGATGTCTTAAATTGTGCCCTGAAAGTAAAGACGTAAAGAAATATGATAGGTTTAACCGAAAGTTCGCAGGATCGTAGGACTTTATACGTCATATCAAAGAACACATGTGCTATCAGCTCCTTTACGTGCCTTTCTATAAGATCATCAAGACTAAGAGGCCGCCTCCGGCTGCCAGTTGCGCGCAGCCGAATCGAGTCACGTGTCCTTTGCAAGCTGCGCGTGATTCAGTGGCTACAGCTTTTTAGTGTTCGTTCACGCATTTTGTATGCACGATGTATTTGGGGTCGCCGACTGAGCGCCCGGGCATGTGTTCTCGCGGCGTTAGCACAAACGCACAGGTGGCCTCTGCTTATTTCGCTCTGTGTATTTGTGAATTGGGAGGAAGCGGATAACGGTCGAACGAGAACGCTCCCGTGCACAAGTGTTCGCGCAACCCATCCGCTGCGTCCGTGAGCCTCCTTGTGTCGACGATGCCACCGTGATACCCTTGATAAATTTTTTAAAAAGCGACGTTCGTTTGTGCTGGTTTTATGAAATGCATTAGTGAAAATTATTCGCGTAAAAGTGCCCATGAAGGACTGGTGACGCAGCTGTACCTTTTGCATGCGCGTGGCTTTGCTGACTCGCATGTTCTTGATGATCGACAAGATAGCACGGCTTCAGATTCGGGTTAACGGACTTGAGCAAACGAGGCTTGTCCCGTGGTGCGCGTTTAGCGAATGCTTTGTGTTCGCGGCGACGTATGGCGACGCTGTGTAGCTTAGACTCGGCGAACGACGACCTTTGTCTCTTAAAGGTTTTGTGCACACTTTCGCATGCTCCCTCTTTCTCTTACGCGATTACACACATCCATGTGCAAATTGCTGCGGACATGATAGAACAAACAAGTGCGAACAATCAACCGGCTATTGCATATGTGGTTGGGCGCGATTGCACATTTAGGAGAAAAATACATACAAGGGGTCAGACACGAAGCTTCACGTATACAAGCGGCGGCGTCCTATATAAACTTCTCTAAATGTATAAACTAAAGTTATTAAAGAAAGAAAGAAAGAAAGAAAGAAAGAAAGAAAGAAAGAAAGAAAGAAAGAAAGAAAGAAAGAAAGAAAACAAGCCACTAGGGAATAATGGACATGGCTAGCTACTTGGTTCATTTTGTTACTCGTTATGGCCTGTAAATCTGCGTTCCCGCTTTGTTTCTCTCCTTTGTAGCTTTAGGTGAGCGATTCCCTGGAAATAAAAAATAAAAGCAAAACTCCCAGGAAGGTTAGTTCTAATGGCTACGTATCTCCAGCCGGCGCTCTGTAGTTCTGCACAGCGAACTGCGACTTCTGCAGGTCGACAGCGGCGAAATGTGAGAGTCGATCAACGAGGTCGTGGTTTGATATTTTGCCGCGCACAGTGAATTACAATGAACGAGTCTGCGACGCAGCTGGCGTATCTACGCCACTTAGCGACGTCATGCGGTCCGCAGTCTTCTTTTTTTTTTTTATTGTACGCAGCCAGGGTCATGTACGTGTGGCAGGTGGCGCATGGGTCGCGAGCAGTTGTGTCTAGCGTTCTCGTTGTGAATCCTACACTCTCCCTCTCTCTCTCTACGCTACACACACACACACACAGACACACACACACACACACACACACACACACACACACACACACACACACACACACACACACACACATATATATATATATATATATATATATATATATATATATATATATATATATATATATATATATATATATATATATATATATATATATATACCATTGATACATGTAGCATATACGTCTCATTAATAATAATAATAAACAAAGCCACTACATCGGATATACATGGCTCTCAGGATACATTAGGCTTGAAGGGCGGCACAGGCGGCGCCTGGTAGTGCAAAGAAGGAAAAAAGAATTACAGCATATCCACGGAGTGAATGATGATGAGTGGGCGAAGCTCGGGAGGTTCATCGTAGATCGTGCCGAGTTCCGGATTAATTTAGTTAACGCGCACGCTACGGATCCTTATGGTTCAACTATGCACAAGTGAAATCTCCCACCGGCACTTCATTGCAAGTCAAGATGCAGTGCCTATATATATATTGTGGGCATTCATTAGCCTCTTCTACTTCATCTGTACATAATCATCATCACCTTGGTTTCGTCATCATTCTCTGCTGTGGGTTGTCATCTAGAGCTCAATCTGTGCTTGGGGTGCGAACCGTCATCTGTAGCCTCAAAGCTTAATAAAACGGCGTCATCGTCACAGCTTCACAATATATATATATATATATATATATATATATATATATATATATATATATATATATATATATATATATATATATATATATATATATATATATATATATATATATATATATAGGTGGCCGGTGAACGGTTCTCCAACGCGAGCAGTCGGTATTTCTCAATCAAGAAACTCGCTAGGAGACGCTGCCTGCGCCAACGTTGTCTCTCGCGGGTGAGGGTGCGAGCTGGTAGAGCGTTCATCTAAGAAAGAGCGTTTCCATAGTCAACGCGCGCCTTTCGCGCCGCGGTGGTGTAGTGGTTATGGTACTTCTCTGTCTCCGCTCTCTCTCTCTCACAAGACAGCACGCGCCGAGGGCACGCGCCGGGGGCGAGGGCGTGCCTCCCGGGATATACTGCCGGTTACGCCTGACGCGGGACAAAGTTAGACTAAGAGGAGCTTCGCCCCTAAAAATTGTCCGCGCATCTCTTAGGAAGAGTTGGAAATCTTAGGGATCCAACCTATTCGAGGCCTCCACGAGCTTTAAGACCACAGCCTTCGTGGGCTTCAAGCCCTTGCTTGCTCCTGTGCCTTCAAGTGTTTCGCCATTCCTCCGGGCACTCGACGGATGCTCGCGCGTGTAGAGCTGACAAACTTCTGCGCTTGCTCGACATCGCTGTGTGCGCACGTATACGTTTGTATGCGACGTTTGCGCTGTGTGCGACAACACGCATGTCTTGGGGGAAATCACGCAACGGGCCGCTCGGCGGCGGTCTCCTAATCCCTGCCTTGATCTGGCGTGCTTGCGATAGGGCGCGCGTCAAGGACACTCCTGCCAAGACATGCCTCGGGATCAGAGCTGCGGTTGTGAGGACTCCGAGCTGCTTCGAGGGTTCCTGTCGTTTTCGTGTGACGCTTTTTCCCGCTAACTGGTTGCACTGCGTTGTCGTTATTTCTTTGTCCATGTTTCGCTCCGCTCGAAGCAACAGAAGGAATTTTGACGCCATCGATCTGGCTAATCAAAGAAAGAAAGAAAGAAAGAAAGAAAGAAAGAAAGAAAGAAAGAAAGAAAGAAAGAAAGAAAGAAAGAAAGAAAGAAAGAAAGAAAAATCGTTTGAAGCTGCCGCATTCTGAAAAGTTCGAGAGGGCGGTATTGAGAATGGCGAGGGCAATTTTTACTCGACTGAAAAGGATGGATCGTAATACCCTGGAAAGTAATACAAATGATTACTTGATAGGTGATGATCTAGAACGACTGGTTACTAATGAACGGTTGAAAAGTCGAGATCATGACAGCCCCTGCGTTCAAGGGTGAAGATAGAGCTTTTTTTCAATCCCTTAATGAAAATATAGGAGTACTACTTCGCCATGAAGATTGATTCTCTAAAGTATGTACGCAAGACGAGAGATATCAGCGTTAGAGAGAGAGAGAAAGTGGAATTAAGAGAAAACAGCGGCTGAATTCACACTTCTTTAACGTAAATGGTTTTAGCCATCGGCTGGTGAGCTTTGCTAATGATCTGTCACCGGGATTGGCTGAAGTATTCTCTTGAGAACATTTTCAAGCCTAGCCTATAAGATGTATTTTGCGAGTGCGCGTACAGATGTCTGCGAAAGCAGCCTCGAGCCTGGTATCGAGGCCAAAATGTTTTGGAGCACTGTCAAGCCAGGAACAGCAATGTGCTGATAGTTATTGTACGACGCCGAGCATTTCCGGGATTTCTGGGACTCTGCATTTTAACGCACGGTTTACTCTGCGTAGCGGAAATGGCTACGAAGATGCAACGAACCACGAGCAAACGCTTAAAGAATAATAACAGGAAGTTGCCTTCAACTCATCAACTTCGTTTATGTAACGAATGTCGTGTATCGCAAAATAATAATAATACTAATAAAAAAACGCTCTAACACTGATTCTAGCCAATACTAGCGTTGATCATTGTCACACCCGCACTTTTCTATGGTTTATTTCATGGGGATCGCCTTGTTCACTTTGTTGTCGCTCAGTGCAGGCTACGCTCTACGTTGCATGCTGCTTCGCGAATGACAGACTTCGCATGCCCGGCACGTATGTTTTATAGGCGAGCATCAGTGAGAACGCTAGCGCATACCGGGATGCATGTATAAAAGTCGACGCATTTTGCCTACTGATCAGTTTTATCGACGACCGACGATTGCGTTCGCCGCTGCTCTTCTAAAGCGAGAGTTGCTTTATTTTGTGGGGGCATGTGCGCTCAATAAAAGAGTTTGATCTGTTTAAGAGCCCGGATTCTGCGTACTTCATCGTCACGACCACGTGACAGTGGCATTAGCAGAGTCAGCCGACCTATGGCGAAGAACGCTTCCAAAGGAAACGCTTTTTGTATTTTGCATCTGCACTTGAACTTAAAAAAAAAGTTTCGTTCAAAGGCGAGCTGTTTGCCATTGGCTGGCTGCCTTCGTTTAATCACACGTCGAACGTCACCATTGGCTGAGAGCCTGCTCTTACAAACAGGATCTGTACTCGCGCGCGCGCCCACGCACGCACAAAAGGACTTGCACACTAACTGAGAGCTGATACCAGCAAATGGCACTATGGAATATACAATTAGCGAATGCGACCTGTTAGTGGTAAACAGCCTATACGAATGAAAGCCGGTGCAGGTTTGGTTCCGCTAAGCACCACCCTATTTCAATTTAATTCGTCAGTGGTACTATAGGAAAGTCCGTCTACGTTGGCCACCAGGATTGGAAAGCAGTTAGCACATGGTGATAATAAGCCGTGAAGTTGAGTCTCAACGTACGGACAAATGTGGATTACATTCGAAAGGAGACGTTTTATTTATTTCTAACACATCAAAGGCCTTTGAGGAGGTGCTTGGCATGAGGGGTTAGCATGTTCAATAGATAAGTTCTTCGATGATGTGCTTGGATATGGTTGGGCTAGATTGAGGCAATGCGTTGGCGGTAAGGTCATTTCAGTCCTTTGGTGTCTGCACGAGGAATGAGGAGGCATGGGAGACGCGGTGCGATCTTGAGGTGGCTATACGGCCTTTTACTTGTTGCTCAGGGTTGGGTTACGATATGCAGGCACGAGGATATTCGTCTTAGGTTACTTGTGAAAGAAATTATGAGAGAGGGCAAGACGGGCCGGTCTTCTGTGCACGGCTTCGCACAGATTCGAGCACGTGATCATGGTTATGTTGGTATGTCTCCCAAAGAGCGCATGCATATTCGCTCTCTAACTTGCTTTCTAAGGACGTTCATTCATTTGCACGCAGTCACACTTTGATTGTTTGCGTATAGGACGCAATGAAGAAAGCAATAAGCTAGAGCAGCGGTATTCAGTCGCAATCGATGTCTGCACGAAACAGCAATTCCTGAAAGCTTTGCGATATGTGGAGTCCCTCTCACGTTTCAAGGGGCGACTCGCCCGGTCGAGGAAGCAAATAATCCAGCCTGATTTACGCGACGACACCCGCGGAAATGAGATTCCACATGAATGGTCGTCTAGCCCTTCCACGTCGGTCACATCAAAGTTTGTTTCATCTGAGCACGCCACGCTCCGTCGTTGTGACCTCTCACGAAGTCATTTCCCGAGCTTCGATTTTTTGCCATCGTGCGTCTATGACATTCCGCGGCCTTTGGCGGAAAAAAGAAATCGTTCGGGCTTCTGAGCTGAGGCGTCAAGGCAGTCAGGGGCAGTCAGAAGTGTTATTCATCCGGGTATCCTGAAAAACGGATTTGTTTAGTGAATGTCAATGCTTTGCTGATTCAATTTATGCCGCTACATATGTGCTGGACGGCGATATATCTTGCCCTATAAGGTGGTCCACTAACTGCATAACAGCTCAATGCATTCCGCGCTGCTGTGCACGAGTTCTTACCACGTGTTCGCGCTCTCATGTAGGGGAAGCTGAAACAAGCCCGAGTACTAAGGCATATATGCGTGCGTCCTAACGCTTTAGCACGTTAAGTGTATAAGTGTAGTCCTCTACTACTGCCGTCTCCCTTGCAGTATTTCCTGTGTTTATTTTCAATACCCTCAGTCACCGAGCCATTGCACAGGGGAGCGTGTTAACATATAAAGTACAACACAATGAAATACAACGTGCAGTGATTAATACAATGTTAGCGGCAAGCAGCGATATATATGCATTATATGCCCCATGGGACCGAAGAGCCGACGTCGTCCACGACGGGTGGTATCCTGACGTCACGTGACCAGATAATGACGTAATCATCTGCAGATACGTGGTGGCATCACCCTACGACGTCGCTGACGACGTCATATCCTTTAATGTGACATGGACGTCGAGATAGTATGACCGTAGATATAGTAGTTACACGCAGTCAGGCCGTGCTTTCGCGTTCATCGCACGTAAGAAGATTAAGTGCCTCCGTAACTTTTTTGCAGGCTCAGTGCTATAGGATGTTAAAGCCAATCAATCAATCAATCAATCAATCAATCAATCAATCAATCATCAATCAATCAATCAACTATACTGTTTCCTGCGTGGCCTTCTCATTATTCCCGCTGTTCTGTCCGCCTCGTCCAGTGTGATCACCTACACGATAATACCCTCAACGACTCATAGAACGTACCTTTTCAAGCCTCACAGAAAAAGCTACGACTAGTATCTTAATGCTGCGGGGCGTTTGTTTGCAACAATATGGGGAAAGGAAGGAACTGCAGCCTCTTAGCGTTCGTTGTTTGGCCTGGCGAATAAGGCGACTTCTTCGTGTACAATGGCCTTGTTCAGTGCAGAGGGTCCGTGTTTTGCGATGTCTCGCCGTCGCGTGCGGCCTGGCAGCCGAGGTGCGCCCGAGAGCGGACGCACGCGGCGGAAATGAAGACGTCCGTCCGGTGCTCGGCACTTCCGCCTCGAGGTTCCGCGCGCTCACCCGGCCGCCTTTCGATCGATGACGCCGACGACGCGCCGCAGCCAGCAGCTTCGACTGCTGCAAGAAAAAACGAAACAAAGATACGAGAACACGGCCGACGAATCTGTGTCCTTCCTTCGTTCGTCCGCCTTCGGTTCTATGGGACGAGGTGGATATAACCTTATACGACCAGGCAGGCCTTGGCGTCTTCGTCACTCGCTCGCGGTCCGTCCTTTAGAGGGCTGCGCGAGCCATGGTGCGGGACTGTACGTGCAAGACCTTTGATGGACTGATCGAAATTTTTTTACGTTCAAGATAAAAATAGGAAAGGGGGTGGGGGAGGGGGGGCTCACATAGCTCTTGCATGGCTTCCCTGCTGTTTAGGAGGAGGTGGAACAGGTGTTTCAGAGCAATTAATTTTATTTATTTATTTACAGATACCGCTGTCTCATAATTAAGACATTTCAGGAGTGGTTACAAGAAACACACACACACACACAACAAAACAAAGGATGAAAACATGAAAACACGAGATTGGACACTTGTTTTTACAAACTATGCATGTGGTCGTCGCAAAGAGCTTCAAGTTTATTCCAAACGTCAACTGGGCAGCAAGGAAAAGTAGAACATATATAACAATCAACGAAATACCGGAATGATTCAATATTCGAAGGGTCGGATCGGTGGGTCACATGGTTATATACTATTGTATGACGAGTGAAAGGAATGGGTGCAGCTGGGTACAAACAGGTGTGTGCGCCATGTTATGTTCCACAAACACTTAACATTTGTGCGCAGTGTGATGCCAAGACAATGTCCAATTGGTCCAAACCTGGGTCCAGTTGCTGACAGCACGTCTCATATCTGCATTTTAGAATGGTTGCATGGTTGATATGCATGTCAGTGATGCGTAGCACAGCCAAGTCCGCACGGCACCGAATTCGCCGTGTGTGCTTCTCACCATTCATATTATCAGATCGTCGCCATTTTGAATATAGTGTGTGTAGCCGATTCAATTAATCGAATCCGGTAAACCTTATCGATAAAAGTTTCTTGGGAGCGCCTTGTAAGCACAGTTGTTATACGATTAGGAACTGCCATGCTAAGGTGGCTGTGGTGTGAAACGAGGGATGAAAATCGGATGCCTTTGAACACGCGGGAAAAAATACATGTCTTATTATTCATTACTTTCTGTCGGTACGTTTTTCTAGTCTAGTATAACAAACCGCTCAGTAACCGCTATGTTCTAGTCCAGTGAGCTGCAGAGCTACCCTTTCAGATCGTGTGTAAGGAAAAAAGAACGCCGGCAAATGAAAATATGATGACGATCTTCGAGGAGAATACCGATGTCGCGGTAAACGGTGATGATGATATTAGGATTTATTAGGTTTCATGTGCCAGAACCAGGATACAATTATAAAGGCATGTATGTTGTGGAGTGGTCCAGAAATGTAGATTACCTGGGGTTCTTTAACGTGCGTTGACAACGCACAGTACACGGGCCTCTGCAATTTTCGCCTCCATCGAAAATGAGGTTAACCGCGGCCGGGATAGAACCCACACCCTTCGGGTCAGCGCCCGAGCACCATGACACCTAGACCGTCTCGGCGTATAGTCGCGATAAACGGTAATAATTTCTGTGGTTACGTGCCAAAACCACGAAATGATTAGGACAGCCTCTGTATTGGAGGGCTCCGGAAATATCGATCGGCTGAGGTTCTTTGCGCGTGCTGACTTCGCACAGTACGAGGGCCTCCAGCATTTCCAAAGGTAAACGAGTTCAACGGCTGATGGATCACTGAACTGTGCTGATTTTTCTTTTTTTATCGTTTGTGTTGTTTTTTATCGTACCGCACTTTGACACATTCAGATAGCCGAAGAACAAACTCGCTGGTTGATGTCGAGCTGAAGAAATAAAAGCCGTCTAGGCTTCAGAGAATACGACTTTACGCAGAAGCAGAGAATGAGAAGCGAAGGGTATGTGAGAATTGAAGACTACCGCAAAATAAATGCAAAATATTGTGTTTAAAATTATTATCTCATGAAAGCACTACGTTTCAAAAGTGCTTGTCGTTGGCAGCGATGTTATACTCATGCGCTAACCTCGAAAGAAATGTAAATAATTAGGTGAAGTCTAAAAAGAGATGCAGTGAAATCTTTTTTTTTTTTTTTAAGAGGAGAGCTGCCACACCGCGTGACGCGTTTACATAATAAAGGCAGAGGTCTAGTCGCACGTGTTTTCATTGCGTCGTTGGAAGAACGGACAGCCAACATTTAGCTATAGCATTAGGCAGCTTTCGCATTACACGAGTAAATTTGGCAGGCATCACACGGCGGGCTTCAGACAAAGTCGCACGCTTTTATTCCTCTGTTGTGTATTTGTGAATTTCGTCCTTTATTATAGTTTTATCCAGAAATTTTCTCTTGTGACAGAAAGAAGGAAAAACAAAAAAGAAAGGAACAGCGAACAACCGGCTTAGTTCCTATAGCATGATTCTCATAAAAGAAAGAAAAAAGAAGTAATTGGAAAAGAAAAACTGTGGTGACTGATATTCGACAAGCCACCGGAGAGCACTCATCTCGTCAACTGCATTGAAAGAAAGAAGAACGAACGAGAAGGGAAGTTGGAACGAGAGACATTAAACTCGCTAGCATTAAAAAAAAAAAATGAAGACCGGATAGAAAGGGCAACGGATGGCGAGAATCTGCAACATGCGTGCGTCTATCACTGCCCAGCAGTGTGCACGGTTCTGTACGGACTGCTTTTTTTTTTTTATTCCCATTTTATTCTTTCACCGCGACGCACGTCTGAGCAGGAAATTTATGAATAGGTCGGAGGTCAACGAATGTGGACGTACGACAACTAATGACGCACCGACGCACGAACTCGGCTTATACAGAGAGAGGTCGTTGAACTCAGCGCAAATATTCCGGAACGCTATACATATACGCCTGACAGCGTTTCACCAATACATTGAAGACGTACTGACGACATAATTAATATCACCACCCTTTCATTTTGGTCTCCCTTTTTTTTTTTTTTAGTCATTGCTGTTATCACTGCTCATGTTCCATGGAGTTCTTTGTTTAGCGATATTAAATAGTTGACATTAAAGAAAATGTTTGCAGGGAAGTATACTGCGGGTAGCACTTGCTGCATGCAACCCGGGCGATTATCCTTTTATCACCTCATCATAAAAGCGAACTGACCAGACTCATCCAACGTTAGCCAGCAATTAGGCAACTGCAGTCGACATTAGCCAAAATCAGCCATAGCTGCGGGTAGTATACCAGTCACTACGATAGGCTTAAACTTTTGTTAAAATTGCTTATCCTCTAACGCGTGTTTAGGTTTGTTTGTATTCTTGTATGACGGTATATTTTAGCTCAGTCCACGTTTATCGTCCCAATTTTATGTTTAAAAAATACCTTTAACGTGATAGCGCTCAGAAGCACGTGTCACAAAAGAAAAAAAAAAAAACCCGCTGGTGGCATTGTCCATTAGCCAAAAATCGCGATGAGCGTGAACAATAATGACACTTGCGGCCAAGCTGAACCACAGATACCACTGCAGCAGCGACTGGAAACATATTGGCACCAACCACATCCCAGAACACTGCATTCCATCCGAGTGTCATATAGACGCGAGACAAAGCGCGAGGTGACAACCCCGACAACCACTTGGGCCATTAATGAAAGGCCCCAAGTGGTTAAAATTAGCGTGTGTAAGATACGATCGCGTAATAAGTGTACGAGTATGCCTGTAACATGCAAGGAAGTGTGTATAGGTGACAAACGTTGGAGCCCAAGTTTGAGAAGCTGGTTTCTTCGCGTAATGAGAGTACACGGGCAATGTACGTACGTTGGCAAGGAGAAAGTGGAGATTAACGTTTGTGGCTAGAGAAAAACAAAATTGGGCCTATTGGAGCAGTGGAAGCTTACACGAGTTTGGGGAAAATAAAGAGATATTGAAGATATAGCCGCAAGCACGGCTGTAGGCGCGAAGAGAGTTACAGCTAGAAATATCGATCCACATAAACACAGCTAATGCGATAACTGGACGACGTAAGAGTACTTGTGTAGTGATTTATGATTCAGAGTTTAGATGAGCGTAGTAATCGAGAGGTTTGGCAGTGTCCCACATATTATTGAGATTTTCTTTTTCTTATACCGGCAACAGCAGGACGATTTCCGATAGGTATAATGATATGCTAGGCGGTTCTTTTGATCCACGTGCTTTCAAAGTCCACGGTGTTATATTCTTCGTGTTCCACTTGTGTCCCACGAACGCGCTTGCATTTTATCGCATCGTTACAGCTTTCTCATCTTTTTTTTTTTTTTTCACTCTTTCATAAGTCGAGAACCGTCGACACGCGCTACGTTTAAACGTTATTTTCAACGTTATTTTTCAGTGGTCTCTCCCACAGTAGAAGTGCTGGAAGGTGCCGAATGCAAAAAACTTATTTTTCGTAAGGGCTTTTCGGCACTTGCGGGACGACGCTGCTAATGATATGCCTTAAGGATGGGCTGAAATATTCTCTTACGCACATCCCTCGTGTAAGCTGTTTGTCCAAGTATGGACCCGGAAGCTCTTGAAAGTGTTCGCGAGAGAAAATTTTCTGACAGTTCTGACGCTGTGCTCATGTCATGAACAAAGGCAACCGACTATTGTCAAAGTGCTGTTGCGTACGAAGACCTTTGTGAATTCGGTTCCTGTGCCTAAACGTCATACACGTCACCGGCGCTTTGGCTTTTTTTTTTCCCTCAAAAAAGGCGGAACTTGTCGGCCTTTCTAAAGGGCGCGAAATGCTGAAGGTCGACCGATGCCGGCGCACTGACAGTTGCAGGTGCGCCTGCGAAATGAAAATTACATATATACGTGCATATACGTATTCGCAATTTTGGCTAGAACACTGACAGCGACGGTGTGTTTGCGGAAAGAGGAGGGTGGCGTTTTACTTTGTTTTTATTTTTGTTTAAACAACCGTACGTCAGTCTTACGCAAAGGTTGGGCGAAGCACGTAATGCAGCGATTTAAGTTTAGTCCTAACGTGAGCGCACAGTGGATGTGTCGAGCACGCATGGATGCAAGTAGCCGGATTGTTGCGACATTGCAGAAGCGTGTGAAATAAAAAAAATGTGTGCGGGGGGTGGGGGGGGGGTTACCCCGCCACGGTGGTCTAGTGGTTATGGCACTCGGCTGCAGATCTGAAGGTCGCGGCATCGAATCCCGGCCGCGGCGGCTGCATTTCGGTGGAGGCGAAATGTTGAGGCCCGTGTGCTGTGCGATGTCGGTGCACGTTAAAGAACCCCAGGTGGTCGAAATTTCCGGAGCCCTCCACTACGGCGTCTCTCATAATCAGAGCTGGTTTTGGGACGTTAAATCCCACAAATCAATCAATATATGCAGGCCCATCGCCCATGCTGGAGCCTGTATGAATTAGCTAAGCGCTGTAAAACTGTTCATACTTCGTGCCGAGTTTTGCAGCATGCAGTGGTTACGTGTCTATAACTTCGCAACGTCAAACGACTGCATGCGACCACGAAATACCGCGCTCAACGGTGTCTTCTGTCGCGTCTGAAGGAAAGCCAGCGAGCCTTGGCTCTTACGATATGAAAAGAGAGCGCTAAGTCTCTGTCGCTTATCCGCTGCAGTGAACGGCGCAGTCTTCAAATATTGAGGACGCCAGTTTTTGTTAGCTTTCTTCCAGTGCATGCAAGCAGCGCTAACGCCACGAGTTGAGTCGACGCTCAAACCTAATCTCGTTGAACACGCCTCATCGAGAATAGTGGCTGCATTTTCGACGTTGCACCCTGCTTTAAACTCTTCTTTCCGTTTGATATTGACACGATAAACGCGCAAGTTTGTAATTTCCCGACGTTATTTTTTTTACTTTGTTTAAGAAAAGGCACGGCAGAAAGAGTGAGGCCCCGAGCATGAATATGGCAAGTAATATAATGCGGCCTTTATGCAAACAGCCATCGAGAATCGGCATCGCGTCAGCGATACCATTACAAAGAAAAAAGAAAGGACGAATAAAGAAAACCTCATCGAATAAAAACTCGCCGCCCACTTCTTGATCTGCTTGTGGTATACGCCATCGGTGGAATAATTTGCGCTGCTCTGAACAGTCTGTGCGGTCCCCGCGCTTTCGAAATACGAACTTCGTCTCCGGCGAAGCCACACGCTTGCACAAACGTCGGGAGGGAAACAAATAAACGGAGCAGAACTGCGAACAAGTGCAGATCCGTATACGTCTGCAGCCGAGCGTGCAACTGCGCAGCCACGTTCTCGAAACACAATGGAAATATGTATAGACGATTAAAAAAATTTTGAAATAAAGGAAAAAGACGAAGAAAATCCTCCGACACGTGATAGCGCTGCCACGAAGCTGAACGTCGAAAATCGACCGCACAGCTGTGGTACAGCACGGCGGCAAATCGACTTCCTTCTGTAAAGTTCACAACTGCGTGTGTATCTAAACGCCTTTCGTGCGTCGTCGGCTGTCCCCCGCTTTTTCACTATTCTTCCAAAATTTTTTTCTCGCGGTGCAAATACTTAGCCATCTAAAACTCATCACGAACGGGGTTTTCTCGGGAGGGCCGCCTAATGGAACTGATGTTGCGGAAGGTTCGCCGAAACTGAAGGAATGGCTCTTGTTTGGACATTTCGCTCTCGGAAATGCGAATGAAAGGAGGGGGGTGTCGAAACGACGAGAGCGGTGGCTTGTGCCGCGGAAAGCCGCTACACGGCCCATTCGCCCTTATGTGTTCACTGTCTCTCGAAGATAACTGTGCAGTACCGTAGATGCTGTCGGCAGCTGCTGGTCTCATTGCAGACCCCGTGAATTGCGTTCGTTCTTGGCTTTGGTGCGTCCGCGAGCTGCGCTGTCCGCTGTCCCGTTTGAACAAACAAACAAACAAACAAACAAACAAACAAACAAACAAACAAACAAACAAACAAACAAACAAACAAAAACAAACAAACAAACAAACAAAAACAAACAGACAGACAGACATACAGACAGACAGACAGAGGAAGAAAGGGAGGAGGGCGTGCGGACGAACGAACGAGCGAACGAACCGATGTAATGTTGTCAACGCTCAGTCCAATCCTTTCGTCTGTCGCTGTGAAAGCACGGCTATCTCGTGAACCGGTGTTGCACGGGGGCACTTTCGATCGCGATCTGGGCTAATCCGGACCGGATTTCCTGTTGGCGTTCAACAGTGACCACCTCTACACGGTCCAGACTAATCTGGATCGGGTTTGGCGCAGATGTCAGACAGATCTCGATCCGCGAGCTGGCAGATCGTGATGCGCAGTTCGAGACCGTATATACCCCGATCGGGCCTTATCGCCTTAAAAAGTGCCCGTGTAGCAAGCAGCACCTGATCCGTATCGAGTCAAATCCGGATCGATTGGGATAACGATCGAAAGTGTCCATGTGACACCAGCATGCCATATCTAAAAAACCAGACCTTTATTGCCCGTAAAAACGTTTTGCAGTTTGTAACGAGCAAGAGAGTGAGCAGTGCCGAGATAAAAATGAAGAGAAACAAACTTGAAAACAGAAACAAAAGAAACAACTGTACAAAACAGGTTGATACTGTTTTCTGTTGCGCTGAGAGAACGCTGAAGATACGGAAGAAGAAAGCAAAAAGTCGAGACAAGAATCTAAATTGACGAGTAACGTGATCATTGTTCGGCAAAGTTCGTGGCTTCCGCGCAAAACTGAAGTCAACCTTTGCTTCCAATTTCAAAACATTGTGGGTGCGCTAGCTCCTCCTCACCCTCTCTTTCCTTCATCTCTTTTTATGTTTTCCCACGTTAATTCTAGCTTCATAATTGGTGAATGGTTTCTTTTAGTACAATTCTCTTAGTACGTATACTTCTCGAAAATGGGTAGTGTTCTGTATGTATACATTCAGGTGAAAGCGAGAGCCTGCTGCATGTTGGTCATGCTGCGTATCGTGCTGCTCTTGTTCGCTAGCGCCAGAATCCTTTCCAAGGAAGCAGTAGCTTCGTTACCATTCTTCCGAATCCGCCGTGCAAGACAAAACGAAGCAAGTTGTGTCTTCGCGTGCGCAACGTATACGAGCGTATTGACACGCACCTGGATTCCACGAAACCTTGAGCGTGGGAAGCATCGGAACCAGTGGCGACGTCTGCTGTCGCTGTGATCAACAGCATTTCACAAGGATACATTGTTGCGTCGCACGACTCTTCAACTGAAAGCACAAGGCATTCCTTGATTATGACGCTACCATCAGCTTACGCCCGGTACAACTATAGACGAGGCGAATATACATTCCGTCGTCGCAGTTGCTTTAGTCTGCGCGCTTTGGCTGAACAAAGCGTCATTAGTCATGTCCCTTTTGAGTGTCATTGGAATGTATGACTTTGTATTATCATGCACGTATACGTGCGTGATATACAAAGGCCACGCATACTATAATATACGTGGCCTTTATTGCAGGCTGCGTTAAATGTATGCACTGTCAAGCGCTTATTCTTCGATACGCCACATTGATTTACACTTCATGTTCATTCGAGCTTTTCGTTCTATATACGCTGGCAGTGACTTCGTATGAAATGAAAAACAGCGCAAAAAAAAAAAGAAAAGGAAAGCACGAAGAAGCACTGAAATCAAGGAAGAAGACGCTAAGATGCAGCGCTGACTCACCACTACTTTATTTCAACGAAAGCAGCGGCTTCTGTGGCGCACATCGTTCGGAAAAGAAAACTGCCTAAGAAATGGCTGATTACGAAAATGGCGTCTGCGAAAAACACGTGTCGAGAAGGTTGACATTGAAGGAGAAACAAGTGTTATTAATTGTGACAGGGGTTAAAGCCATCGCAAAATGAAAGCACGCTAATGGAACGCAAGGTGACTGGCGTTTCAAATCAATTAACAGCAAAAAATGTCGCGAGACAAGAAGTTGAAAAAGGCCGACAGACTGTGGATAACGAAACAGGTCATTAAGCAAAAGGCTAATGTGATAACATATCTGCTCCAGGAAATGCACCTCCCTGGGGCCTGTACCGAACCATGGAGTACGGATTACGGAATGTTACTCCGTTTTGGTCTTCACCGATTGGTCATTCCTTCCTGTCAAAACAGGATTGACGAACCAGGAAATCGGCATTCGTCAGCGATTGCTCAGTTCTGTCTGTCAAGGCAGAATTGACCAATCAGGTAGAGCCAGCACGGAATATTGTTCCGTATTCCGTGGTATACGGCATATACAGGCCCCCTTTTTTCTTGGAGGGAGAGTGAGGGCCTGTTCACACAGCCATCGCCAACTTTTTGAATACGGGGTTCTCCTAAAATTGACTTATGTGCTATCTGTCGCTTAAACAAAATTTGTTGCATTCTTGTATACGTTTGATCTTATATCCGCTACTATATCCAATGAGGCTCTTGGTTTTCATGTCCTGGAACGATAATAACGTGTCAGGAAGAAAATAAAGAAACATAGATGGAACCAAAGTCTTTGTCGCGATAAAACATGCTCATTTCACACCCGCAGTTGCAGCTATCGCATTGCTGCACGGCATTATGGTGACGCTGAGTAAAGTAAGAATGTGCTGTCCGTATTCGTCGCGAAAACAGGAAAAGTACGCGGACGGAGCCGAAGAATTCTTAGCGCGCTCCGAACGTCGAAGAGCACGCATGCGGAACGAGGAGAGCGCACGCGCTGGTATTGTGTGTCGCGGAATCGTGTGCCGAAGCGGCTTTGTTTTGCGAGCACGCGCAACGCACAGTTGCTCCGAGAGCTCTCGGCTAATTCCCGGAATCGCGAATGAGGAGAGGACGAACTTAATCGTTGGCAGCCTCATTAGCACGTGTCTGGCGCTTCCTTGCTTCGTGTCTGTATATGAGCACTCGAAGTGCCAAACTATTTCCTTCGTTATTTCTTTCTTTTTTCTCTTATTTATTCCCAACACTTTCGCCGAGATCGAAAATATTCCCCGCTCCTCCGCGACCGACATAGTTCCCCGCAAACACGCGTGCAAATCGAGGACACGTTAGCATGCACAAATTTCCTGCTCGATTATGCATATAGAATGTCACATTATTCCTTTGTACTCATCCCTATGTACTCCTTCCCTCATTTTTTTTTCACCATGACAACAACGTCGTTGAACAAAGTAGACTCGTTTGAAATATGTGAAACTGGCCTTTTCTGCCCGAAATATGGCAGCGTACGAAGTGATTACGTGAAAGCTCCACCACTGGAGAAGTGCCATTTTTGGCTGCATGATGGGTGCGTGTTTACTGTTTATCCAATGAGTACACATTTGGCGTCGTCTTTGAATTTTCTCCAAGTCGGCTTATGTAGCCTGTATTGCGACACTTACTTTTGTTGAAATCGGCTTATGTACAGAACAGCACTTAGAGCCAGCCGACGACATACGCGACCGCTGTCTAAATAAACACGATGCCAATACTGAGTAGGTCGAGCACAGTTTTTTACAGATTTTATTCGTTCCAACCATTATGTTCAGCTCATAAATGTCGAGGAGAAAGTGCTAACCTAACGTCACAAGCATATGTAATAAACTACGATGTATGGGAATGTGCTTTTTAAACCAAGGAAAAGACACGTAAAACGCCAGACTTGCTGCATGTGTGGTATAACCAGGTTATTTCTAACTGTGTGGGTTACTATTCGCCAACGGCCTGTGTAAGTGGAATGTCTATACAAATATTTATTGCAGTTTGAACTCCACTCTAAATAGTCCCCGATAGCCATGACTGAAACTGGACCATCCTGATAATACGAGAAATGGGGAAATAATTCATTCGTGTGCACCTTTATATGTCGAAACATTGTTGATATTCCTTCATATAGGCCTTCATTAGTGTGCGCCTGCCAAAGCAAGGACCTGGGAAAGGTAAGGATAAAACGAAAATGAAAAGAAGAGACGCGAGTGAAGGAGTGAACTGCGGGAAAGGTAGATGAAGGCATTTATTGTTGTGGGAAGCCTGATAGAAAATGCGCCAGATCTCTGCAGTGACGGAACTAGGCATACAGTCAGTGTCATTGTTCTTAGATCGATGAAAAGTAATTTGGGTGCAAGAGTCGAAGCTCGGTAATCCACGCGAGGGAGGAAATTGCCAAGACAAAGCCGATGCGTCGACCCCAAACTAACCCTATGACCAATTTCATCATCTGCGCAAAGCACGTGTGTCGAGTGACGCCAAGAAAAAGAAAGAAAGAAAGAAAGAAAGAAAGAGGCGCGTATTCGCACCCTGTATATGCCCTTTTTTTTATCGGTTGGCCTTTCCCCAAATCGTTAAAACCCTGCGCTGTATTGCAGTTACAGCTTGTGCAAGGCAGCTTTACGAATCAGTGACAGACAGACAGACAGACAGACAGACAGACAGACAGACAGACAGACAGACAGACAGATAGATAGATAGATAGATAGATAGATAGATAGATAGATAGATAGATAGATAGATAGATAGATAGATAGATAGATAGATCCAAATAGCTCTCCTGCCTGCTACCCTGCACGTGTACTAGCGAATGCAGAAAGAGATTAGAAAGATAAGAAGGGCAGTTTAGAGGGATAGAAATCGAAACCACACACACACCATGCATGCAGTCCATGCATGCAGTGCAGCGGCAAGGTGACATTTGTCAGTAGCGCAATAGTAGGAATTGTGCAGTATAACGCTCATTCGCTGCTCATCTCATTCAGACATGGCTCCTTCTAACGCGACACGCACGTCAGCGTGTCTACAAAAAGCCTACACTGTTACTTATTCTCGTCTAATCGGCTAAAAAGACATCGTGCATTTGGCACTCGGTAATGCCATGCCTACTGCTGAAACTTCATTCGAGTGAGCTGACTTGTAGGGTAAAGAAAAGGCAGAGAAGATTCTCCAGCTCCTGCGCACTAATGTTAAGCCCCTACGTTGCTGCTGCATGCTTTTATTCGAGCGTACAGAGTTAGTCACGCGGACCTACCCCGTCCGGCTTAGGGGTTCATCTCCTGTCGCCAGTATACTATGTTGTATACGCAGACTCCGTAATGCTTCTCTGAAAGCTTGTAAATTTACCGTAGTAAGGAGCCATGACCTTCACAAGGTCAGGACAGGCCAGCCTCAATGAAGGCGCGCTTCCAGGCGTGCAAGCGTCGCCCATATATGCAGAGTAGTATCAAAGCACGGATAGCCTGAGTGGCGGACAATGGAGGGCACGCATGAGAAACGAGCCGATCGTGCAGCCTTTCAGTGAATGAAACCGAACCCAATTTGGAACGTTGCGGAACAAAGGCCGGTACGTCTGAACATCCCTGCCGTCGCTATTACAGAGGACAGAGGAGGAGTACTCTCAGTAAGGCGGTGACCTCCCTCTTTTGTTCGCTCCTAGACTTCCCTCGCTTTTCCTTCGCAGCGGCGAGGCAGACACCGCTCAAGTGCCTCGCCAGCTTTCACTGAAGTGCCTCCTCTTACTCCCCCAAGACGCAGGAGCCATTTACACTGCCTCTCGATGGCTAGGTTTTTCAGGCACCTCGTTAACCGGACGCGCGTCTGGTTAACCTCCCTGCCTTTCGCTTCCCTTGTATCTCTCTCTCGTGATCCTCGAACTACGAAGGCGCGTATTCCTCTGTCAAATTAAACCCCCAACATAGTTAATAAAGCTCCGGCAGCACTGGGTAAGCTACACAGCGTAGCAACATACGAGACCGGGGTAGCTGCCATGCCATTACGATATGCACAGCACACGACAGTGGTGAAAAGAACATACACAGAAGAAGACCTCCAGCTTTTAGACCACCGCTGTTAGAAGTCAGCTCTGCAGACCACGTCGTTTTCTTGTGTACGCTCTGCGTATTGTAACAAGTTATGTACATAATTTGTATTGATTTTGTTGTGTCGTTACGTACATAACAAAAGTAATTCAACTGGTTCACCACGAACAAGTCTAAGGGGCAGCAAAAGTACACGAGGCAAGAAAGCTATACCGCTGCTGCTTAACTTGGGAACATACACTAAATTCAGGGCGTGTATTGTAGTTCTTGCGACCTATGCAGCTGCCCGCTAAATTAGAAGAGTCATGCATTAGCAAAGTAGAATCAGTATTTGTATTTGCAGTGGAGCCTATGTCCCGTAAACTTTTGTCCCCCGTGTGCATAGTCGCGCAGTCGCGAAATGTGCACTTGTCGCACCAACTTGTCGCGTCTCTTACGCTTATGTTCTTAGACACAAGCGACCATTTGATGTCAAGCCATATGACACGTTTATGTATGTTAGTACTTGAGATTTTATTAATAATTTTGCAATATTCTTGCAACCAGTTGCTGCCGTTTAAATGTGTGTGTGTGTGTTTTTATGGTGCTAATATAATTCTGGACACTAAAAATTTCTTTGGGTCCTTACAAGTGTAAAAAAACGCATTGTGCTACTGATATCATTATGTGAATTAAGAGAAAGAATGTGGACCTCCAGGGTAGGACATTTAATGCGAATAACAGACAACCGTTGGGCAATGAGAACAACAGAATGGGTACCAAGGGATGGGGAGCGCAGCAGAGGCAGGCAAGAGGCTAGATGGGGCGATGAAATGAAGAAATTCCAAGACGTAAAGTGGAATCACCTCGCTCAGGACAGAACGAATGGGATATCATTAGGCTTTCGCCCTGCAGTGGATTTAAATGATGATGATGATGATGATGATGATGATGATGATAGAATATACTACAAACTTCAAGCTTCAGACTGGACAAAGTGCCGAAACTGATCGATCTTTTCTTTTGTTGGCTCCCCGCAGAAGGACTTCCACTACGAGTTCACCGAGTGCGACGACCAGGGCGGCCGGTGGCGCGTGTCGGTGCCGCGGCCGCAGACGTGCGTGGGCGGCGCGCCCAACGCGCCGCAGCGGGTTGAAGACTGCACGACGTCGTGCGCCGCGGGCTCGTACTTCGACCGGACGCGGCTGGCGTGCGTGCGCTGTCCCGCGGGCAAGTACTCGCTCGGAGGGGGCCTGCGCTTCAGCCAGTGGGACGGCGAGCTGCCGCAGGGCATGCACGTCCTCACCGAGGCCATCGAGTCGAGCTTCCGCGCGCGGAGGACCAACGGAAGCGGCGCCGCCGCTTCGAACGCCGTCAACTGCTCGGCGTGAGTGGCATGGATACGCACGTCTGTCTGGACATCGAAGGCCTTGATTCTGGGCCCGTGTCCTCAGTTACAGTTGCCGCATGTAGGGTCGTTGGTTATTCCGGTCCGAAATAACTAGGCATTCGTGAAGGCAAGCCGGCACAGAAGCCTATCCAATATAACTGTGGCGGGAGAGGGAGCTGCAGATTCGGATCAAAGCTGTGGGAGCTAAAGTAGAAGTCGTACGCGATCCTCTGCTAGCACTATACCGTAGAACTACGGCGGCCTAGAATAGTATAGGGCAGCACAGAGCTAGACCGCAATACCTTCAATAGAGTACGTGTGCGAAGGCGGCATGCATCGAGCCACAATTAAATTCACGGCCGTCTCTCTTACGCTTTCATCCATAGTCGGTGCACACGCCACTCTTTCTCCTCGCGCATGGACTTATTCGGTATACTACACCAGGAGTGTCAGTCTAATTGCTATAACAGAAAAATTGCTTTCCAGTTCTTCTTCATATATGATCAAATCGCTATATTCAAATCCCACCGAAGGCAGGTTTGTCTTTTCGTCCACTTTAATTCCTTTCTACTTACGCCAAAATTACAATACCACAATTAGGAACTTAAATAACTTCCCCTATGCTTTCCTAGGCTTCAATGTTTGTTGGTTCATTAAGCTGTTTCTAACAAATAAACGAGCCCTTGACCCCTTCTCTTCCGTCAAATCGCTACATGTTAGTTTGTGGCACACATTCATTATAGGGCACTGCCTGATCAGCTTTTCTGTGCGCTTCACTTGCTACGATGTCACTCAATCGCCACAGTGTTTCGCGCTGCTCTTGCTGCGCAGCTATGGTTGGAAGGCGTTCCAACCCTACGTGGCCTCCCAAGGGGGACCCTGCGTGTCGGTGCTCACCTACTCTGCCAAACTGGTGAAACCCGGCGTGCTCACGTACACCTACCAGTACACCGACGACACCGTCATCTTCAACTTTGAGGTGCGTTCGGCAAACTCTTCTTCTGTCGTGCGGAAGTCTGAATAACCTAACCTACACACGCATTGCATTTATCTGTCACTGCAGGCGCAGAATGATCAGTGTCAGAGTATCGAACACTCGGAGAGGTACAAGTGGCCTCAGACGACAGAGGAGGGCAAATGGAAGACCATGAACGTAAGTGGACCGTGCAGCATTCACGTAATACCGGCGCTTCGCTATAGAAAGCACAAACGCAGAGCCAGAGCTAACCGTCACGTTTTAGTGGTGTTCACCTCTAACGTGCTTGTGCGTCTCGCACTCTCCAGTTTAGCCACGCTTTACACGCTTGCAGAGCTGGCGATGCCAAAAGAAAAGAGATAACGATATGTAGATTACAAATTGAAACTGAAATATATCAAGGTGGCTTCAAGAATATTAGTTTTATAAGAAGTGTTTCGTCATAGCTTGTCAAGCAGCGCTACGGTATTAGCATTGAAGTGATTCGCAAAACCCCGCGACGTGAAAGGGTGGCAGTCCTGGTGTTCGCCATGTCATCATCATCATCATCATCATCATCATCATCAACAACAACATCATCATCATCAGCCTGTTTAGGTCCACTACATGTAATGCAACGATAATAGTATGATCACGTTAGGGAACGTTATGGTCCGTCTCACGATAGAACGACCTCTCAGTGTTCACCAATATATCGATATACAGATGCGCCTCCAACAAGTAATTAATGTTTCCCCTTATAAGTAAAAAAAAAATTGCGGCAAGTTCCCTTGCGACCACATCGGCGTACAATTTAGGCTGAGGGAAAGTATAGTGCTTATTCCGTATATGGCATACAGTATGCAGTACAACGCAATATTTGGTCAAAAAAGGCGGCAGCTCAGGATAGTTGGTGTTGCATAATTTAATGAATTGAAGAGTGAACGAACGAAACAGTGAGAACATTATGTAGGACTAGTTTTGTCATATCTGGAATTGAGAATGAAACAGCCCGACTAGCACTGACTCGAAGAAACAAATACAACAGCGGCCCTGTTGCACTTGTCCCTCCATATCCTTCTTGCAGTCGCGTTGTTTCATCCTCCAAACAGAAAGAAAAAGAATAAAAAAACGAAGGAACGGGGGGGGGGGGGGTCACGTTAAGATATGTGACCTGTCCGCGTTCGGTATTATGATCCTCTCGCGCGTGACTATCCCTATATTGATAGTCGCGCTTATAAGCTGCGAGTGCGCTGTTTGATCCCCGGTCTTCGCAGGTTAACCTCCAGGCGGGCCTGAACGTGCTCTACTGGAAGACGGTGGGCATGGACGCCGGCGAAGGGAAGACGAACAGGCCTGTCAAGATCAAGAGCATCGAGATCAGCGGTGCGTGCGCATCGCTCATTCAAGCGCGACGCTTGTCTATCTTTCTCCCTCTTCCGCACTTTTCCGCTTTCGCTGTTCGGTCTTTCTTAAAATGAGCTTATAGCTAGTCTCGTGGCAGGCGCAAGTGCTCGCATGGGGACCCTGAGCGTAGGAAGCACCAAGCGAATGAACGCTGGCAGGCATGCATGCAGCACGCATTCTTAAGGATGGAACGGCAGCTCAACGTTATCCTTGAAAAGCACTGAAGTAATGTGTCCTAGGAGCGGGAGCGAAACTTGTAATGTGTCAAAAACAAAAAAAAATTGCACGATCTCCCGCCAAAGGGGACCATGAAGCGATGCGAAGCAGCACGGGGGATGCACACCGCGTTTTCATCGGTTCGCCATATCGGTTGCCATATCGGTTTGCCATATCGGTATCGGTTCATCGGTTGCACTTGCCATATATATATATATATATATATATTATATATATATATATATATATATATATATATATATATATATATATATATATATATAATGACGGAGCTCGTTTGATCTCTGCTTCAGCCGTGTTAGTCGCCGCCCCCACTCGCGTGTTTTTACCAGCGGGTAGAACGTACGACGCGGGGGGTATTATGAATTCGGAATTTGTACGGGACATGACGGCGACGGCTCGGCAAGGGCCCGTCGAGACTGTCGATATAATTGCTATCGCAATAAAAATGAACCCAAAAACACACTAAATATCGTGCATGCGGCGATAGGACAAGTGATGATAAAGTTCATGGGCACAACGGCGTTTGCAGGCGTGGCCTACACGTCCGAGTGCACCCCGTGCGCCCCTGGCACGTACAGTGACTCTGAAGGGGCTGTCGAGTGCAAACCGTGTCCCCTGAACACCTACTCCATCGGGGACGCCTCCGAGTGCAAGGCCTGTGGACCAGAGGAGTTTGCACGTGAGCTGAACTTTGAGTATTCGCGCAGTTTTTGTGCGCAACCGAAGCGGCAGCGTTCTACGCTTGGTTCGGTATACTGAAAGTGGGAGGAGATGTTTTTTTATACTGGGTTCATTAAATATGAGCAAGAAGGTGATCACTCATAGCGATACACCAGACAATATGACACCCAGTAATGCACCGGTTTTAGCGAATTAAGCAGCTTTCATGTATATTTTAAAAAAATCAAGAATACCAAGAAAGCTGACTGTTAGCTCCAAAAGAGCGCAGTATTGCAGCTTTTAAAGTATTATGGTTTCATTCCTCCCCAGTGCGTATTCTCCTTAAAGACCTTTAATCATTTCACTCTTTGAAGTCAAGGCTTCGACGGACACCCATCTGGTCGGTATGGAACACAGAATAAAAGGCAGGTACGCCGATCACAAATGAAAAAGAATGTACTGGCGTTTCGGCACCCAGGACGCGTGCGTTGTTCATCATAAAAACGAAGGAGGGAAGCTAAGACATAAGAAAAGCTAAGGGACTCGTAGTTCTTTCTTTGTTCTTATTATGAAAAAGGCACCCGTTCTGGGTGCCGAAACGTCACTACATTCTTTTTCTCTTGAGATTGACATCACTGCGTTTTAGTCAACATTTCGCATTGGAGTACTGCCGATCGGTGACATGGCAGAACAATGAATATAGTTAGTTTAATGTAAACGTAACGAACCGATCAATACTTATTTTCATTACCGACAATTTAATGAATATAGCCAGTTTAATTTAAACGTAACCACCCGCTCAATACTTATTTTCGTTGGTGATAATCTAAAGCGAAATAATTGCATTTTTAAGAGGCGCGCCATCAAGTCTTATTAGAAATTCGACCGTGCTGCTCTGTATCACTGCAGTATTTTCAGCGCTGTTTGGGATTAGGACCTCCAGCTCGGTAGTAAGAAGGTTATCAAAGTGCAACAGTTTATTCTAATTCATTCCGCGATGTAATGTACGTATCGCCTTTGGGAGGACGATACTGGTGAATAATAATTCTTGTAACATTGAAGACGACGGACTCGCTGTGGCTTAAATAATGATGCCGCGGCTTTTGAGATGCCTTTTTCCTACGTTTTATGCGTTAAAAAAAAAAAAAAGATAGATGTGAAGGGCCTTAGAGAAAAATTACAGTTAATACTTGTGGCGAAAGAAGTTAATGACAGGTAGACTATAGACTTGTCAGCGACTTATATTTCAAGGCAATCAGCATACTTCCTGCATTCGCAGGGACACGCCTTTAATAAGAGAAAATTGCCTGCTCTGAGCCATGCAATGAACCGGCGTCTTTCACACAAAGTCTAACTGATACGTTTCGGTGGCGAATCGGTACAGAAGTGTGGGAAAATGTCGCACTGTACGACGGCTTCAGTTGGCATGACAGCTGGAATCCTTTAGCGCACACTGCAAGCGGAGTCGCTCACTCTAGCCCATGCCTGATGGTATGTTCAGTGCACGCTACCTTTTTACGTAGACGCACGAATGAATAGAAAGTAGCGAGGGGCCCGACGAGTGGAGGTAGACAGAAATAGTGCGACGTCCAGAAGCAAAAACCACGCGGGCGGCGACGCATGACATATCACAGCTGTCCACTGGTGGGACAGCGCGACAGAAAGTGCGACGACATCAAGCGTGCCGCGCGACGCCGGCACCGAAAGAGGTGAGGGCGAGCGTTGTCACCGTCGTCATGGGAACAGCCAGGTGCTGCTCTCGGAACGCGCGCGCAGGCGTTACCACGGTGCCGCCGTTATCGGAAAATTGAAAGCTCGGGGTCCTGAAGCTCTTTGCGAAGCGTGACGTCGGCTCGTCGCGTTAACGGCAGGCACTTTATATACACTCCGTCTCGTGCAAAAACCATGCAGCGTGATGAACGTTATAGGGCTTTCTCCCGAGCACTGTGCGAGGCGCCGTTGAAGCAGTACATGGATAGCTGCGCAGAAGAAACCGTACAGCAGATATATATTTAAAAAAAAATGCTGTTCGATAGGCAATGTCCTTGTGAAAAGCGATCGGAAACCTCCTAGCTTGCTCTTAGAGACCTCTGCGTTTTTCTTTTTTTCGTTTTTTTGTGGGACGCGTATTAAGAAAGTAATAATGGCAGCATCTCAGGTCGCCGCTGCCAAGATTTTACCAACCTTGAGTATAATTAATGATGTTGTAACGCAGAGGATAATCAGTTTGCCGTTGTCGCTATTGTCACATTATCGATGATTGATTGTTCGGAGTTCACACGCATGCTGTTGGGCCCAAAGAAACGAGCGCTTCAAATTTGTTTTGGCTAGGCGGAGTTATTTGGTGCCTGCCGTGATTTCGGTATAGACGTGCGCTGTAGTGCCTGCTTCACGCTTTGAATTGCTGAAAAAGGCATGCCCTATAGTAGAAATGTCGAAGTTGACAGATGGGCTCCATTTTTTGTGTTCTTCTGTATTTTTTTAGATGCGAAGCAGCTCTTTGACTAGCCTGTGTAACGCTGTCCCTCCGTACGTCCGTACGTCCGTACGAACGCGCCGCAACGCGCTCCCCTCGCGGCAGGTGTTGGAGCGGTGCCAAGTAGGTCACGCCGCAGCTGCGCGTTGACGTCACGCTCCCCTCGCAGTGCGCGCTGACGTCACTCTCTCCCTCGCCTGCCGCGCGCTCGCCGCAGCGCCCGCAGCTGCCGCCTCGTCCGTCCGCCCGCAACACCTGCCGCGACCGCCGCTCGCTACACTGCCGACTCGTCGGTTCACGCGCAAAATAATTAACACCATCTTCCCAAAGGGAACCCTGATGGGATGCGAAGCACCCGCGTTAGCGCCGTTCAACCCGTGACGCCACCCGTGCGCAACGCTGCTGCTTCGCATCCCATCAGGGTTCCCTTTGGGAAGATGGTGTTAATTCTTTCTTCTTTATGAAAGTGCGGCAGCAGGAGTTGTCGGCAATAAAGAATAGGCGCAGATCCTTGATTATACTATTACGTGTGTTTGATTTTATGGAAGGAACTTCCAATAGAGGGCACACAACGAGGCGGTGTAGTGGGGTTCATGTCTACATGATTGCTGCGTATCCAGTTTAACATGATTGCTGCGTATCCAGTGATCAAAGGGTTTTGCTGTTAGTCCGCACCCCATGCATGTTTGGCGGACTGTCAGCGTTTGGGGACTTTAACTATACCACACCTACGGAACAAGAAGTTCGAAGAAAACAACCGTGACTCACGATTATTGGACAACTTCTTACTAATGTATCAGGACCAGTATTCGCAACTCGCTGAAAGTGCACAAGGCAAATGCTCATATAACGTACTTTGAAGCAGGTGTTTGATATGTTTCACTGCCTTTATATATTGACAAATGTAAAGGACCCGAATACAAGAGAGTGCGTTCTGCCCAATTCACGCTTAAACCGCCCTGCCGTCTTTCACTGAGCGATGGCCGCTCCGCCCGCAACCGGGAGAAGAAGGGAGAAAAGGAAGGGCAGCGAAAATAGCGTCTTCTCCTTACCTCAAGCTCGTTTATCCTCTGTTCCCAGTCGTGGGCGTAGCGGGAGCCGCACCGTGCGGCGTGGCAAAGTGGCTTGAGCTTAAGGCCGATTTACGCTCAAGCCGCCCTGTCCCGCTTCGCGAGGCGGTGCCCGCTCCGCCAACGACTGGGAGAGGGACAGCAATGCCTCCACTTCATTTCTCCCCCTCTTTTTTGATCGCTGTCGCCTCGTGAAGTGGGGTAGGGCGGCCTGAGCGTCCACTAGGCACATGCATGCCGCCCACTCGACATTGTCTCGTCGTATCGTATCGGGTTTGCCTGTACGAACAAAGTATGGCCGGCTATACTATAGCGGATCGCGCGCACGTGACCTGCGCCTCGCAGTGCCCGGCTCGTCTCAGTGCGGCAAGCGCCCGGCTTGCACGCCTGACGACTACTACGAGATGCGCAGCCCGTGCGACCACCGCACCAACATGACGACGGTGTCGTACGACTGGGTGTCGCCAAAGGTGTGCGACACGCACCACCCGGACTCTGTGCACCTGCCGGTGTCCGGCATGACTGTGCCCTGTCCGCCCTGCAACCCGGGCATGCACCACGGCAACCGGCACATGTGCGACTACTGCCCACCCGGCAACTACTCGGATGGGTACAAAGGTGAGAGAGCGCTTACACCCGCGCCACACGTCGAAGTTTATGATAGCGTTCTATATTGCTCAATGTCACAATTGGAATATAAGAACCCCGGTTTAGATAACGCCGTTGCTTCGCGACTGCTAAATGTGACAGCCAAGCAGACAGGCACTGGGCCCTTGAAATTTTATAGAGGGCACTTGTCACCTACGTACATTATTTATTACTTCAACGCCTGTATGACCGTACGCATATCCTAACATAACACGTGGTTACGCCGCCCTTTTATACCCAATTAACTTTTAGTTACGCGATTATTCGCATTTATACGAGTTACCATCAGGACAATCTGTACTGCGTGTCCTCAATTGAATTTCGGTCTGGCTGCCTGAGGTTCTGTAACGCGCCCTAAAAGCATGGCGCACGAGCGTTCTTGCACTTCGTCTCCGATAGGAATCTGCCGCGGCTACAAATCGATACCGCGACCTCGTTTTAGCAGTACAACGTCACATACGTACGCCACGGCGAATAGTTAAGCAAGAGAAAGGAAAATCTATGTAACCTCGGGCTATGAACAAAAAAATACTCAGACGGCGACTGCTGAACGTACGTGCGCTCCTTATACAGCCTACTTTCATCCATATATTGAACAACGTCGTTGCTTTACGTTCGGTGTCCTCGGCTGGTATGAAAAATAGAAAAAAAAAAATAAAAGAGTGGAAGCCGTACTCAGTCTACGATACATGTAACTAAAGTTGCCTACACTCCAGCGATAGTGTTACTAAGTGAAGAATGAATGCAGTACGCATAAGGCGTCCCTCACATTTTTTTCGGATTACTCACTACCGGTTTACAGAATGCCAAGATTGTCCAGCATCGACTGTGCCAAACTACGGCTTCTTCCTGAAGACGTGGCAAGAGCTTCCTAGCAACATGGCGTCGCGCTGCATGAGCCTGCAAGGTGAGCTGCTTACGTAACAGATCGTCAATATCATTATCATCATCACCACCACCACCTTGTCTTCGCTCAAGTGTAAATTCCTCCCCCATGGTTTCTCCAATTAACTCGATCCTGTGCTGCTTGCGACCGCGTTATTCCCGCAGAGTTCGTGATCGCGTCTGCCCACTTAGTTTTCTGCCGCGCCCTGCCACGCTTGCCTTCACTTGAAGTTCAGTCTATTACCGTTAATGACCAACGGTTATCTTGCCTTCTCATTACACGCCCTGCCCAAGCCATTTCCTCTTGATTTCCAATTGGATATCATTGACACCCGCTTGCTCTCTGTTTTACTTTGCTCTCTTCGTGTCCTTTGAGTTGCAGCGATCATTTTTCTTTCAATTTCTCACTGCGTCGTCTTGAATTTAAGCTGAACTTGCCGCTAAGATGCAGCTGTTACACACTTTCCTCTTCGGGAACGCTGCTAAACTGACCGTCACAATATCAGAATGTCAAATAAATGGGAAGAAGGTGGAGAAGGGTGGGGGGTGGGGTGGTCGTCGTGGACACGTCGTGGACACGTCGATAATCCACTGTGTGAATTTTATAAACATTCCACTTCGTAACGACGTGGTGAGTAGAGCCACCGGCCTGGTCACAATTGCCCTTATGAAGCTTCTATTTTTGGTATTCAGGGCCTGCGATTCATATCGGCAATTTATTAACTCTTCGCTTCATGCCTTTCCTACCCTTACATTATGCGAGCATCACGTACTGAGCGCATTTTTTTAAAACCCCTAGGTATGACTACGGAAACACTCGAGAGTGTTGATTTCTGGGATTGACGAAGGGGCTGTCAGCTTCTTTAAGCGTTGCAGGGACCCATGTTTTGTTGCCAGTTGTTCTCGTCCTTTTGTCGTCGGTGGCTCGGCTGGTAGTATTTTCGGAAGCGCTCGCAACGTGCCCTCGCTAAACCGATTCCACTGTTAGGCTTGACGAATCGCTTGCCTAGCTCTTATCTTGCTACTAACGTTTATCAGAAACCCTAAAAATCTTTACACAATTCTTTCATCGCTCTAATTTCCTGGAACAATTTCGGTTTTCCTCTAGAAAACGGCTCTTCCTCGCTCTAATTTTGCACCTGTGCCTTTGCCTTCTCTTTATTTCATAGATTTACATATTTATGGGTCTGTCACAAGCAGCGACGTTCGGTATAACGAAACTCCCGGTATAACGAATTCGCAGGCTGGGGCTGCCGCAACGCGACGGCCTGGAAGGCGTCCGGCAGCTACGTGCAGAGCGGCCAAGGCCACGGCGAAGACGCCTACCTGATCCTGTCGTTGGACGTCGGGGGTTTTCGACGCCGTGACGTGTTCTTCGGCGGTCGCACCACGGCGTACGGCACCGTCAGCTTCACCTTCGAGCTCGACTGCTCCGGGATGTGCGAGCTCGTCTTCATGTCCGTAAGGGAACTTCACAATTTCTTCTCCCTCTTTCTTTGAAAGCGGTCTGTGGAAGCTTTGGATTGTGCACATGGCAGCAAGGCGAACCTGAACATTTCAGATGGGCCTAATGACGCGATAATAATAATAATAATAATAATAATAATAATAATAATAATAATAATAATAATAATAATAATAATAATAATAAAAACTCACGATAGCTGTTGCGAAAGATATTTAAATAAGCCATCCACTTCAATGAAAAGTCTGGAGCAAACGCTATAGAGCGTCGTTAGGCCCTGTTCGCATAGCCTCTCAGTAATATAATTATGTATTCTCGTACATTGAACTTACATTCCTAGCTAGCATGTGTGCAGATGTTAGTTAAGTCGCAGTTTCGATTTCTCTGACGGATTTTACTTTGAGAAATTGAATTTCGTTCACTGATGCACATTTGCCATGGCGGAGGGCTTGCTAGGTTGGGTGCTTCGGAAAACGGCAGTAGCGGTAGCTCTCGAGGTGATTATTTCCGCCGTGGACGCCTACGCCGACATCGGCGCTCGATTTTCTGCGACACGAGCTCCTCAACACTATCGCGTTAAATCACGTTTCAGAAAGAGGACCGCAAGGTATACGGCAAGCGTGTTTCACCTCATAGGTAGTGTTATTACAGTGAAGCCAGAGTTTCAGGCACATATATCGATTTTCACGTCGCCGCGCGTAGAACTTCGCGAAAGGAAACGTACAGCACGCAGACATTCATTGCTGCAACGCTTGTAGATGCATACATACAATTGGCTAGTAGGTCTCGAGGTGTGTCGTAGTGTCCTGTTCGATGGGGTTGAAAGTACGTGACCGGTGATTTTGTCATTAGTCTTTCTGCTGCTGTACGGGTAGAAGCAGGGCCCCTCCTGATAGAAGTATAACGTAATACAGACATACAGACGGAGCTCTTGCTCATTCAGAGCTTCAGTAATGCATTGCGCAAAAAAAAGAAGGAATTAAATACCGATGTAAAACCTCAGTTACCGTTATGTTTCAGTCTAATCAAAGGCAAGGCGTGTCTGTGGTGAAGTCCTGGACTGGCAGGCAGGAGAAGCAACACTACACGTAAGTGCATGCCATATTATTCTCCGTTTGACACCTAAACTTCTTCGAGCTCTAGTTACATAGTTGTATGCAACATTATTCTTGCGAATCAGAATTATGATCGAAATTTTTGACATGTAAAACGCTTATTGTCTCTTCAAACATTCCCGATTGTATCTATGGCATAAAACTTAAGCGACATATGCTCGAGAAAATAACATTTTTGCGACGTCAGCGTGCGGTCATATTCTTTTTCCCTTACTCGTTTCGACTGTAACAGTAATTATTTGCATCAGGCAATCCACTAGCGTGGCCGGGCGTCTTTAAAAACTTTAAAAAGGTATAATTAACTCACGTAATCCATCATTTTGTTGAAACTTGCCAGGTACAGTGCGTGTGACGTGACAAGCTAAATGGCGTCTCCAGAGCTGGACTGTCTCTCGGAGATTTATGTGTCAGCGTGTCTCCGGCCCTTAACGTACTTAAGCGTAACTGACGTCTCCGTTATGTCGTCGACGCAGGTATTACGTGCAGCAGAACGACAGCTACACTTTCAGCTGGGCATTCCAGAGGTCGGCCAGCGACCCGGCCTCGCCGCGCAGCAACCGGCGCCGCCAGCAGGCCGAGGACTCGGCTATCATCTACGACATCCACGTGACCAACACCATTCGCGGCGGAGCCGAGAAGTGCATCCCTTGCCCCGAAGGAAGCGAGGCCAAAGGGTGAGCGGTCGACGCATGCGCTGTGCACGCAAATTCCTGCTGAAGTTGTACACTTGATTATATAGTACACTCGGAGCAATGAATTGAACACTCGAGATTATATAGAGTATACTCGAGCAATGAATTTTAATGAGCAATTTCGCGTGTAGTACAGTTGGATTAAATTGTATGTCGAAGCGGAGTCGACGTTGGCACTGCCACCACCGCCCGCCATCGGGAGAACCCTGACGTAGCGAGTAATGGACGAGTCGGTTATGCGGAAGCGCCCAAGGGAGTAAGGTACATTAAATGGAATGAGCTTCGTACACCATTTATTACATTCATTTCCTTTTAGATGCGAAGCAGCTCTTTGACTAGCCTGTGTAACGCTGTCCCTCCTAACAAGCGCGAGGCAACGCGCTTCCCTCGGCGCAGGTGTTGGAGCGGTGCCAAGTAGGTCACGCCGCAGCTGGGCGTTGACGTCACGCTCCCCTCGCACGCTTCCCTCGCAGGTGCGCGCGTACGTCACTCTCTCCCTCACCCGCCGGACGCCCGCAACTGCCGGCTCCAACGCCCGCTCGCCTCCCGTGTCTGCGTTTCAAACAAACGTTTACACCAGTAAACGCTACACCGAGTTTCGCTTCAAACTGTTCTTCCAGCACCCGCGTTAGCGCCGTTCAGCACCCCCGTGCGCAACGCTGCTGCTTCGCATCCCATCAGGGTTCCCTTCGGGGAGATGGTCCAAGTTTTTGTTGCTGCCATGCCTTCATAGAAAGTAGTTGCACCAGCAGAGAAGTAAAAAAAAAAAAAAAACGACATGCACCAGTCGCTCAACTCAGTCCCCTCTTTCCATTTTTTTCAGTTTCCTAGAACTCCCTTCCCCGTCTACAACTTTATCGCTTGACACTATTCTGACTGTGCATGCATTTGGTTTGCCCATTATTTATACAAGATGGCAGCATATATAGCGAGAACTTCAATATTTGTGTTGTTCCTGGAAAAGGCGCGCGATCGCACTTGACAAGCACCGAATATGTCAAATATGAAGTGTGATCGTCTTCTTTATTACTTTATTTAGATGATAAAACATGACAATGTGAACGTAAGTACAAGTGACTCTGCAATAGCACTATTACTGCTACTAGGTTTGTTACAGTAAATTTTGTATACTACTAGTTCATAATTTACAACTGGGTGTGATCATCTTGTCGACCCAAGTAACACAACATTAAATTTCAGTTATAATACACTATTGCCTATAATCCATTGCAGTTTCGGCTGTAGGGTTTTCTGGTTTAAAGCTGTTGCTCTCAGCTGATATTGGACGTGCTACTTTTGTTCTTTTGTTTCGTATGTGCAACCTCCAGAAATATAGAATATAGGTAATGTGTTCTTGTTCATCACTTCTCCATGGCCCATTGTTAATTTATATTGTCTTAATGATACTGTTACTGCAACTGATTGTGGAGGTTCTATCCAAGCATTATTTCCTAAGACCTGTTTCTGTATACTATACTCTACAGTGTATACATGCCTGAAAAGCGACATGAAATGAATGCATATAGCTGGACTACTGTATTGCGTTTATTTTCTTTTGTTTCCCAACTTTCTTATTGCTTTCCACTGCGCCACCGGTGTCGCATAGTGGTGGTTTGGGAGAGGCGCTTGTTTCTGTAAACCGCCACAGAGTTCAGAAATATGAGGGGGGGGAGGGGGGGTGCAGCGTTGATGGTTGGAAGTCAAGGAGGAGTTAACAGAGCCATCGCGGTTCTTTTGCCCTCATGGCCGCACCGGCGGTAGTCTCATCCGGACTACAGCAGAGCAAGAAAAGCGGTCTGAAGAGGCAAAGAAAGCTTCGCTTTAGAAGCACTGGTCTCTCATCCTCTGCTGGCTCCGCATATGATGCACCGTGAGTAGCCGTTTACACGTTGGTGTCATGCTTCCAGATGCATCCCGTGCGGTCCGGGCCAGTACATTGAAGACCGCGAGAACCTTGTGTGCAAGCAGTGTCCGGCCAACACATACGTCACCGAGAGGCTGCCGTACGGTGTCTCTTCGTGCAAGTCCTGTGGACCAGGACTGCGAAGCGAGAACGGGCAGGCCTGCTACAGTGACTGCCGTGTCTACCTGCAACAAGGGGATGAGTTCGACTTCCACACGCTGCCGTCGTGAGTAGACCTTGCAGGATGTCTCGCGTGTGGCCCGTACCAGTCTTCAGCGTTGACCGAACCTCGTAGGTGAAAGTGAAGTACAGTATACAGAGGGAAGTGGGTAGTGAATCCTGCTGCACGAGGAACATGTTATGTCCATCGCATAGGCGGCCGGATTTTGATTTTCTTTTACAAGCATTGAGGACAATTTACTGAGAAGGCGACGATATCAAGTGTGGGGATAGTTTCGATTTGATATTTAAAGGCAGCACGAACTGTAAAACAAGACGCAAAAACTGAATAACAGGGAGCACTGCTATGGGCTACGGATATCTGGCATAGGGAAAACCGATTGTGTGCGATAGCAACAAATGCACATGCCTGTGATAAACTTTTCACCATATGTGTACTCAGTCATTCTATCATCGCCATACCGCTACCTTTCCTGCTGCACGCGCGCTAGAAGCTTTATCGGCGTATACACAACCCCATTACAATGTAATAGCTGTCGACGCATATTGACATATTGACATATTGACATATTGACATTTGCGCCCTACTTGTATGCCTAAAGGTGCTTGGCCACTGGCTCATGCAGCCGATTATTATCACTTTTTAAATTTTTATGCTGTGTCGACGCAACTATGTAGGCACTCATTTGAATGCGAGTTGTATGCCCGTTTTCATAGGTACCTGGAAGTCCGAGGCCGCAAGCTCTTCACGGCTAGCGGAACTCAGTACTACCACGTGTTCAACATCAGCCTCTGCGGTAACGAAGGAAAACCGGTGGCGGTGTGTGGGAACAACGTCACGTACCACGTAAGCCTTTCTACCAACGTCTTTGTACTGCGCACCTAGTGCATTTTAGCGGCGTATTTAACGAGATTGAACTCTCACCACCGTCTCGCACCTGTTGTTGTCGTCTGCACAACTTTATTTGTTCATTGCAGATGCAGGATGAGTTCTCCGGCGACAGTGTCATGTCCCAAGTGTGCAGATCAACAATCGTGCCTTCGCAGCAAGCTGACATCGGCTCGCCGTTGGCCATCCAGTCTGTGAGGTGAGTCTCGCCTGGGAGTCACTGCGAGTTGTTGTTGCAACGAAAGCGGATACAGCCACCATCGCGACAATTTCAAGCGGTTATAGGGACACTAAAAAGAAACAATTAACCAGTTGAGAACGGCAGATTATTATTTGAGAACTCTATTGTCATTGATTTTGCACCATAGTTTCAGTATTAGAAGAGAAAACGAAGGGTAAAGT
Source organism: Hyalomma asiaticum (assembly GCA_013339685.2). Lineage (NCBI taxonomy): Eukaryota > Metazoa > Arthropoda > Arachnida > Ixodida > Ixodidae > Hyalomma > Hyalomma asiaticum. Next base: position 107,638,495 of record CM023486.1, read on the forward strand.
TTCATTTTTAAATTTCGCGCCGAAACCTAGGCAGACGAACGTAAGCGTTACGTCACTGATTTTAAACTATTTTCTTCGTATTTAGGCCCCATTGGCCCAATTAAATTTGATGAAGCTTGATATGTTAAGTCTCTGGCCACACTAGAACATAACGTGGTTCATTTTTAGCGGTAAATTAAGCGCGTTCTCCATAAATGTCGCCTTCAAAATCTGTGACGTCACAGCAAATTGGTGCGGTAACATGAAGGCAGCGTCGCCACCTGTATTTTCTTTTTGTGCGTTTTCACTTCTGGTGTTGTGAAAGGGTAGTTTAGAAATACACAAAAAATCGTTTTGCTCTTTGCTATCCCTTTAAAGAGTGATGGCTTTTGTTCCGTTTTCCTTTCTTCCCTCTTTCTTTTTGAAGCCTGGGAGACGAGTTGATAGGTATCACGACCAGACCATCCTACAATGACATCGACGTCCTCAAGGAGTTCCTCCCAGGTAAGCGTGCTTGTTGAGCTGAAAGTTGAAGAATGACCCTATTAATTGACTTTTTTTCTTGTATAAAGTTGGCGTGCTGCTTTCTCTGGAAGAAAAAGGATTGGCTTTGGAATGCATGTTGACATTAGTCATATAATTTTTCTGAGAGTTCCACCGAATTAATGGGGGATTGTCCTATAAGAATGCTGAGATACCTTTCTAGAAAACTGCTGATAAATGACACCGAATCGTCTCCTTGTGTGAAAGTGGTGAAGACTTTTTATTAAACCGATACAAATACTTTAAGTGTTCATTCCTCATTTTGGGCTGCTGTAGGTCTTATTATAGTTACTATTCAGTAGCAAAATACCACCACACTAACGTCTAGAACAACGGCCTAAAGACACCCAGAGGGTGCCTCGCTTCACATCACATTGTGTGCCTTAGTATGCCTGTCAATCAGCCATCTGTCATGGTATCCGACAAATCAACAGGTACAATATCTGTTTGGTGATTTAATACAATTCTGCATTCACGCATGCTCTGACAACTTTCTAGATGACTTTATATATTGGATTAAATGTACATATTTGTGTTTGCTATTTGCCAGGTACGTGCTACCATGACATGTATGTGTGCGTCACATAATTTTATGAATAAACGCAAACTGTTGCTCTAAGGGTGGCACTTCTCAGGACCTAATTAAAAGCTTTTTGTCTGTCTGTCTGTTGGTCGTCCATTTGGTCTGTCTTCTATCTTGACTCCGTTTCTTCTCTCTCTGCACTTTCATTATGAATGCACCTACGCATTGGGCTGTTGTTACAATGTCAACGCCTCTACAACTACCTTTCAGGTCCTGGACAGAAACCAGACGTGCACTTCTTCTATTATTCAGCCACGTAAGTAACAACCGTAGTGGTGTTTTTCCATTCTGCCATTTCTTAGACAGATATGGCAACTAAGCAATAAAGATTCGTACCCGAGGATGAACCCAACCTAAATCTTAAAATGAGTTTTTCTTCTTAGTACAAATCTTCTGGTGGGCCGGCCACAGTCCTTGCATGTGGACTCGCGAATTAAAGACACATAATGCAATTCTTGGTAAAGCGCATTGACCTTCAAAACATTGCTCATCAGAAAGACTAGCTCCAGCATTAATATTACGTATGCCTAGATCAGTGGTATCCAGCTATGGGGGTCGATCGAACGTTACTAGTCATACTCTAAAATGCTAGTGTGTAAGCTATATACAATTTGATAGTAATATTGTCTAAAACAAAATCCTATTTGGTCAGAAGATGGGTCACAGCCGATATGTGGCCAAAATAAGACGACGTTTGTTCCAAATCGACGTCTCGATCACAATAGAAAGCCAGTTTTGCCAGAATGTCATTTGTTAACTGTGAGTACCTAATGCGTTCACTTATACGTCACGCTGTGCATCGTGCAGTCAGGCAGCTGCTTCTGTCCGACCAGATAAAACACAGCCCGCAAGGATCTTGCGGTGTCATTTCGGCGATGGTCATTGACATTCATTCATTCATTCATTCATTTATTTCCTTAATTACCCCATAGGGCGTATTACGTAAGGGGTATGCATACGTCGTATAGGTTGACTCTGAATGTGTTCCGCAGGCCAACGCAAGCATGCCTCAAGGGTCGAGCCACCACCATCACGATGCGATGCGACAAAAACGCCGGTGCCAATGGCACCGTGTCACTTCCAATGTCGTGTCCCGACGGGACGTGCGACGGCTGCTCCTTCCACTTCCTGTGGCGGACAGCGCTCGCATGCCGGATCTGCAAGCCAGACGACTACCAGGCGAGTGTTTAGGACAATCTTTCAGTCGCAATGATCCTCATCAAATCGATGCATTGAGGCAGGCTGTAAGCTGTGGCTATTCATTTAAAGCATGGCCATAGTCTTAGAATAAACATACTACATGGGGTGTGATGCTGAAATTCTGGCGGGTGTACAGTCGATGTCAGATTTCTTGGACTACCTATAGAGCCCGCAATATGTACGATGTACTCCAAAGGTGCTACAGGTACGTAAAAACAAGTGGCAAAAGGGACGACGCAAAAAGGAAAGCTAAGCCCGCAGCTTTTTAATAACAGCCAAGGTGCCCTTTACACATGCATTTGTTGCTTTTTAAGCCTGTGCTGTTAATGCAAGACCAGCTGTAGCCTAGAAACAAGTTTCTCTAGAGACCACAAAATAGCCGAATGGCACTGGGTAGTTCTAAAAGCTGATGCATGCCCTTTTATTATTTTCATGTGCACATATTACCGCAGTCACACTGACACTAACTCCGGATGCCTGCTAGTGCACTTAATGTGCCTTTCGAAACTCGCGCCGCCGCAAGAAATGGCGAATGCACACCTGTATAATAAGCAATGCATATTGAGCCCTGTGACATTGTTGCATGCCTTTAGATTCTTGGAGTGCTTTACTGCGATACATTGCGTATAATTTTGACTGCGCAGCACGTCTGCACCGTAGCAAAGCCAACTTTCTGAAATTGCTACTGATCGCTACGACCGCGAGGGAATCGCTGCGTGGTAGTGCTGGTTCAAAACAGCGACACACTGATGGGGGCAGCTTCAAACGATGCCCTCTCACACCTGCAATCAGTGCAGAAAGTCAGGAAAATCGAAAGACGATGTGATTCAGCGTTCTAAATTTACAGCGTTCTTATAAGTTAGCACTAGCGTGCCACGAAAACATCAAGTTGTACGACACATCCGAAAGGTCGTTTGTTGACCCTATGTAACGTTATGTGCTAATTTCTCTACACAGAATATTAGCGACTTCTACGTGTGCAGGGAATCCAACAAGACCAAGCCAAATTGCTTTCTCAACCCCAGTTACTTGTACATACTTGCGCACGTGTACCTGCTACACTTATCACTCCTTGGTCCTTCGTCATGCGTTTTGGGAAAATGTGTGCATATCCAAATAACTTAGTCTTCAGCAATCAGAAGCACAGCAACCACAAAGACGCAAAGAATGAGACTGACATATCACAGCTCGCCCGTAGGTGTGTCATCAGTCCTGATTTTTCGCTAACGTCTACAACAACTGTATAGCGGTGCAACTTGTTCTTGCATTAATTGCTTTCATTCTAGCAGGGTGGCACATTGTTACATCCTTAACTAGTGCATCGTTATGGTTCTGAGCGCTCTGCAGGGTCCCCGATGGGCACAGAGCTGTTGCATTACCAACGAAAGACATACGTAACAACGCACTGTGCCTGCTTTGACACAGGTGGTGAAAGGGGAATGCGTGAGCGGTGTGCAGAAGCTGCACTACATTTCGCCTCAAGGCTGCATTCCACGCGGCAGCGCCGCCGATACCATGACCCGCACGCAGCCCTGTTCAGTGATCCCCCGCCAGCTGCAGATCATCATTGCCATCGGGGTCGGCATCAGCGTGCTCCTGCTCGGCCTGCTCGTCTACTTCTGGAAGAAGAACAGGAGGTGCGCAACCATACTGCCCTTTCTCTCTGTAATGGAAGCTGTGGCATCTGGCCTATACTTTTGACTGTGCACTTTAAATTCGTGGTCATTTTTCAGCCAACTTAACAACAGATCTTCCCATCACGAAAGGGGAATTTGCTTTAATGAAATAATGTGAAGGAATACGAAATTTTGTTGGTGGTGATGGGTTTTGAACCCACAGCTACACTTCGAAGCGCACCATCTTGCTCTATAAGCTATCTATCTAGGATTTTTCCCCCTTGCCCCTTACCCCCCCCCCCCACACACACAGCCCCATTACACCCCCTCTTCTAGGAGGGTTAGAGTACCCCCCTCCCCAGAAAAAAATTATTGCAGCTAGACGAAACCTCTACCAATAACTTATCCACACACACCTGCATTCTAGCAACACTCCCCTCTCTTTCCCAAATGGAAATTCTGGGAAAAAGAGGGGAGTGTTGCTATCTGTGAACCCACACCTGCAGAATTTGGCAAATGAGTTCTGCAGAAACCCACAAGGTGGAGTAACGTTTATGAAAGGTAAAGTTAGTAAGGGAGAATTGGCATATATATATATATATATATATATATATATATATATATATATATATATATATATATATATATATATATATATATATATAAACATGCATATGAATGGGCTATTTGGGACAGCGATACGAAACACATGTAAAAGGACAATATTTGTTGAAAGGTTTCATTATAATGGGATAAAAGCCTTTTCTAAGGCGTGTAAAGCAGAGATGGAGCCAGTCATGGGCAATAACTAGTTACAATTACGCATTGCCAGTAACTAGTAAACTAGTAAGAGTGTAAATTACTGGCAACTGTAACCAACAACTTAATGAGCAAACAGACAATGAAGCCTAGGAAAGCATAGGGGAAGTTATTCCCAGGATAATACATACATAAATACACAATAAAGTGGATGGGGGGACGACCGCCTTTGTAGCTCAGTTGGTAGAGCATCGGACGCGGCATCCGAAGGTCGTGGGTTCGGGTCCCACCGAAGGCAGGTTTGTCTTTTCGTCCACTTTACTTCCTTTCTACTTTGTCCACAATTAAAATACCACAAGTAACTTCCCCTATGCTTTCCTAGGCTTCATTGTCTGTTTGCTCATTAAGTTGTTTCTAACAAATAAAGAACAAGCCCATGACCCCTTCCCTTTGGTTATGGCAACTGTAACTGTAACACTGTAACTTCTTACTGGTAGTGTGCCCATGACTGAATGGAGCATTGCAAACCACAGGAAAATTCTCGACCTTCAGAAAGTGTAACGCCCAACACGCATTTCGGAAGTCGCGGGATGCACATTGGCTTGTGCCATTCAAGCGCTAAGAGAGACGTTGAAATATGCCATGCCGGTAAAACTTTGCTCCCCCTTGTGGAGAACCCTGCACACGCCTGTGCTAACTTGCATATATGTGTGTACACAGTAAATGAAATATGTATCCTTCAAGGTGCCATAATGAGGTCTATTTATTTATTTTTATTTATTTAATTACAATAGTGCTAACCTTACCGATAAGGGTTCTAGCAGGGTAGTACAAAATCAACATATAACAAGATTGTTAGCACATATAATAAATTCAAGCAATGTAGGGTATTACAGCAGTTAATACCAACGAAAAATATCGATGTTTTACATAGCAAAACAACACATATACAAGCCTTTAGAGATGCAAGATAACAACAGAGCTATAACCAGGGTGTTAACCCAGTTTACGCCATTTAATGGCCCTATTTCGCAATCCATATGCTCTGTGCATGTTACGCTCGACAATGAGGGTGTGTGCAAAGTTTAAAGGAACACTGAAGTGAAAAACAATTTTTCTCGCATTAGTACATTAACTTTTCACAATATCAAAAGCACCAATCTTGCAAGGAGAAGACCCTCGGTGAGCTAGAAAACGTGCGAAAAGAAAACACGGATGGTGATGCCACTTTGAATTTCCAGCACTATAATACGCATGACTATTTATCGGCAAGAAGCATGTACATCGTGTTCTAAGAAAGCAAGAGACTTAACACAGGGAGTTTCAGAACATTTGATGGAGCGAATTTGGCGAAAGTACGAAAAAAAGAAGTTGCCCTTCTAACGTCATGAGGCCACAGCTCCGGAGCAAATTTCATTACTAAGACACTGACATTCATTTTCTCTTTTAATATTGTACATAAAATGGCGGAATTAACGACAGTAGAGTTCTTTAAGTATAGTTACCACTCTAGACTACTCCAGCTTTTCACTTTAGTGTCCCTTTAGTCTCCCAAAACCAATGTTCCCTTGCAGGTTGGAATACAAGTACATGAAGTTGGTCCAGTCCAGCTCAGGCAAGGACGGCGAGCTGCCTGCGGCCGAGAGCTGCGCCATCGAGGAGGACGAGGAGGATCACTTTGAGAATGGCGGCTACGACGCCAAGAACAACAAGGGACTCCTGCAGAAGTTCCGCACCGTCCGCATCGGAAGCGGTAAGGTGAGTTTGTTGTTCGGGACAGGCATTCTTGTTCCGTTCTTTCGTTTACAGCGCAATTATATATCTTCCTCTCTGGGACATGACCTTGCATGTATGAGTGATGCATGTGTCGATACACCTGCATGCAAACAATGCTTTTCTTCTGTTTCTCTCCCTAGTTTAAAAGTAACCTTTAAAAGTAGCCTGCTGGAAGTGCAAGTAGTCATTTGCTGCTAACAAGTTCAGGAAAACCAGAGGAGGCACTTGACGAGTAAAACACAAGAATATGTTTTTCCTTTTTTGTCTCACAGAGATGATTGTAATATCTGTCATGCTTGCTTTTCCACCCTTGAAATAGCAGCGCTTGCCATTTTCCTGGTGGGGGTACACCATGTCATGCTCACCATGCATGTCCTTGCGCAACATTGAAGCATCGTGGGTATTCAACGTTCAATATAAAAAGATAATTGCGATATACATTATGGATATTGTTTTGGATGTAGATAGGCCCCAAAGAGTGTAACCTTCTTCTAGAGTGCGAGTCTGAAAAGTGGCACCCAACGTGGGGCTGGAAGCCAGTAACACAAATGAAAGGGACTGTCTACTTCCTGGAAAAACTTTTTCCGTTGTGGTGAAAATGAGAAGATCCTTCCTTACTTGAGACCTAAAGGCACCGGCACAACCAGACAACACAAGAAGAGGGACACGGACACACTTGTGACGGACATTCTTGTGTCCGGTTGCGCCGGTGCCTTTAGGACTCAAGAATGTACGAACTCGCCCAACAAGAGGTTTTGATGAAATCCTTACTTACACTGATGAAAATGAGCATGCTTGCAGTAAAAAGGGAATAATATTTTTAACTTGGCCCTGAAAGCTGGGAAAAAGTGACCGGTGGTGTCACCCTTGTTGATGAGCGTCAGCCTCCAAGTGTGATGAAAAACCAAGAAATTCCAATGGAGGTTCAATTATCTTGCTTAAAAGCAAAAAAAGAGAGAGGAAAAAACTTACGCACATATCATGGCATTCCTTGACGATGAGTAATTTTCACTATAAAATTAATATTGCAAGAACCACCTAACCAGTGCTGCCAGCATCCCTACACATACAGAAGGGGTTACCGCAAAGATTGAAAAATTCTGCTTTAAGAATGTCTACAGACTTTGCGGCGAAACCATTGCAAGCTTGTTCACTTCAAATGGTATGCTTTCTATCGCGATAAATAACAGGAATTCAATAAAAGATGGTAGACAGCCCCTTTAACTCTTGTGTTTGTGTAGCGACTGAAGTAATGCAGCGTTGCCGGCACTCCCGTCCGGTCCCTTCGGTAGGTGCAGTCAGTGCGAGCTTCTCTGGCCACATGACAGTCTACACTTGCAACTGAAAGTGATCATGCCAACCACCCGTGGGCAAGTGGGCTTGCACCCAATGCGGAAATCAAGGAAGCTGTCTGTAAACACTGTGAACGTCCATTATTTTCGTAACCTTTGCTAATCATGGCAAGTGCTTTAGAAATTCTTTGGGTGTAACCCCACTGCCTGTTGACTAAACGGTGTGATATCTGTTTGTTTACAGACAATGGCAAATATGCTGCTGCAAATGAGATATTTTTATTGGGTTATTGTATATATAGGTGCAGTTTGCATAAGTTGGGTGCCTTCATTGACTGATGCCGAATTGTGCTACTACTACCACTTATTATTATTATTCGTTCTGGCTGTAAGGAACATCATAGTCATGTGCTCTTATCAATGTGGGGCGTTTGGGACTCTTTACCACACAATTTTCTGCCTGAATAATGTGGATCCCACTGTAGTGACGTCACTGTTACAATTCCACTACCTTTTGGACAACACAGCTAAAATTATCATTTACACTCTGTAAAAACAGAAGGGAAAATTGGAGTATGCTTAAACTTCGCCTTTAAAGGCTAACTCCCGCGAGTTTTCAACCATGTCAAGGTAATGCCGATTCTATGTTCCCAAGATGCTTCTGTATTGTGCTTGATAGTAGAAATACTCTGCAAACTCTAACATTTTTTTTATAAGCAAAAGAGTGTTAAACCGAAATATAATTGAAGTGCTGTTTTCTCGTGATGTCAAACGAGTCTATCTGCCTTTGCGACAGCACATGCGCCCCTCCCCCTTGTGGTAAGGTCGTGAAGCACTTAAGTATAATGGTGGTCTTCTAGATATGGGCCAGCGGTGCTGGCGAATCTCGAAGGCCATGGCATGGTACCCTCGTTACAGTCTAGGTATACACTTTGTCCATGTGCCTCCGTCACATCCATTGCTTTACCTACAATGACGTCACACACACACGTGGCCAGGAATTTATCCAGAATTTCGATTTTAGGAGGATGTTACCCATGGTGTAATCAGTACGCAGGGGTGTGTGGATACCAAGTCATTGGTTATCTGGAGAATTGTGGGGAGGGGGGGTGTGTAAATCCCTGCATGTGACCAATAATTGTAAAGGATGGGTGGTTTGAGGAAGCCAGTAATATTGATTAGTCAGCAATTTGTGCATCTCAAACCTGCAACCTTGCATAAATTATGGAATGTGCGATGAAGCCATACCAGCTAATTTTATTCAGACTCACTGACCTTGAAAAATTGCAGAGTTTGCCTTTAAATGGCGTTATCTGGCCCCGTTTGCATCGCAATCTTACCCCGTTAAAGTACACAGAGAACATCAATTAAAGACTGCCAATCCTCTAAATAACCTATATATCTATCCACGTGATGCTGCCAATCATTAGAGCACCATGTAGACAATGCTTACGCAAGCAACCTAACTGGGCCAACGTATCCTCTATGTAGATGGTGGCGTTGCTTACTTTTCCCGCCAAGGATGCCGGCACCTAGGCTGACGATGGATTTTCTGCGACATGAACTATCGTGTCTAAAATGTCTGCATCAAATTTCCAGTCCAGAGATTCAGAGCCTTCCCTTGTCATATACACTAACTTTTGCCTGTCTTTGCAAGGACCATTACAGTGCGCGTAATCAAATGCCTGTAGGCAGTTTCCCCAAGAAAGATGCTTTCTGTCATGTATGTCATTGTTCACAGACAGTTAGCTGAAGCTAAAATGAGAAAACGAGAATTTAGTTTCTTAAAGAAAATTTCTTGTTTTAGAACCCTTTCAAAATGCCATAAAAATATTCATTCAAAAAAGTCAGATTCCAGTTCCTTGATAGTACTCTAACAGGGCACTTGCTTTGTTTTCACAAAGCTCAAACCACAAAGAAATTTTCACGTAAGAACAGAGAGCTACTCGTAATAATTCCCCATAATAAAGCATCATAAAAAGAATAATATTAATTGAGTAGTCAAGTCGGAGCATTCCACATTAGTATGCTGTCTGCAGGCTTGCCAAGAAATATTAGGCACATAAATATATCTCCCCCTTTGCGAATATAACGTATAAAGCCCAACATGTGAAATATTACGTTAAATGCGATATGGATATGCGAAATGAAGTGATTCGTTTCACAAGTACAAATCAGCTTGCCTAATCCTAAGTGTTTCAAATGCAGTGTCGTGAATGCTAAAACTGTCAATTTTCAGAGTGGAGAGGGACACCACTTTGAAACCATCCACCTGACCAAAGGCGAGATGGTGTCGTGAAGGGGGCCTATGTCGGCTGCACCACCTGTTTCAAGTCGACAACCAAATGTGACAACACAAGCAAAGACTGCAGGAGCTTTGGACAGAGGGGAGGCAACACCGAAGAGCTCTTGTGCACCATTAAATCCCAAGGCACACCATTCATGTAATCGGTGTACAAACACAAGGCGAAAACATTCCAGCGTTATTTTTAGTATACTCAGTCCAATTTCTCATGACTGCGCGCGTGTGTACAAGTGCCCCATTATATCTAGTATACCATAAAAAAAAAAGAAATGTAAATTGAAAGTATATGCCCGTGGAAGCAAGGCCAAGTGTTTGGGTGTTGCCGTACTATGAAATGTGACTGCAAGGCAAACCAGGGGCGGTGTGGTGTTTGTGGGTTATCATGTTACATGCACTGTTTTGTACAGGTGGGCAGAAATATATCATGTTTTCCTTTTTGATTGCAGTTGAGTGTATTGTCAGTCATGCTAATGCTTTGTTGTGTGTGTATCAATGGTGTTTTTCAAGTGCTGCCACTTTTTTTTTTTTCAAACGATGTACCACGCGCGGCCGACGCGACCGTGATGACTTAAAGCTGTGTAGTCATTCTTCAAAGAAGATGAAGAAAAAAAAGAAGCTTCTGCCGTACTTACTAAAGTGCCTGTTGTTCTCTGAAACTGTTTAATGGCATGACTGTTTCGTAGCACCAAAGATATATATACATATATATATACATATTATTCGTGCACTTGTGCTTGCTGTTGTTTTTTCCAGCAGTTTGCAAGTTGTCAAAACAAAACACGCCGTGGCTGAGCATACTGCTTGTGGCTTCAATGTAGCCTCCACAGGCCGATAAAAAAAAAGAGAGAGGAGACTTGCATTATTTTCGTATGTGCCAGCACTATTTGTGATAGCAAAACAAAAACCAGTGTGCTGTGCCTTCGCAATGGGGTTGGAGCGCACACACTTTTGTTTGTTTGCAGGCATATCTCGGTGGCCTCGATGTGTGGGCTGCGCACCATGTGATCATTTTGTACGCACCTTTGTCTCCGTATGGCTAGGAAGTGCGAGAAAGGTGACAGTTCCTCACATGGGAGTATTACAAACATACGAGCGTGAAGGTATGTGATGTCATTGCGTGAGGAGGCAAAACACACATCCCATGCTGCTAGTGATTCGATTACGTGACAGAAGTACGAGAGTGTGAGCGTGACGATGGGATCAAAGGCTATTAGGCACTTGCATCTTTGTAAATAGGCTTAGCACTTGTGGCCCAGCGCACATCTTTAACTGTAAAATGAAGTGGTCACTGTATGCTGCAGGAACTGATGTCCTGTGATTCCACTTTGACTTATTGAAACTTCCCTCATTGAACCAGCTTTATGCACCTGTTCTTAGAGTGAAGGTTAACATTAGACACGCATAGCTTTAACTCATTTACATTTCTTACGTGACATATGCAAACAGGCAGGCAGAGAAAATGGATTATGTGCAGCTCTGTGGTGTGGTATCATGTTGTAGCAAAGCTATTAATAAAGATTACAATAAATGCACATGTATTTAAAACCAGTTTCTTGTTTGTATTTTATTTCTAGTGGAATGGCACATAATTACGCTGTGGTCCACCTATACAAAGTACCACTCGATGAACAAAGAAAAACACCAACTACTCTTGATTTCATAAATCCCCAGACAGAACAGCTGTACACATTATACTATACATTTTTTCTTTTGCATTCCGAACAATATTAACAATATTTGAACTCAACATGGTGTTTTTTATGCACTCTGTAACACACGGAATAACTTAAGATATTTTACAAAAGACAACAGTTGTGTATATGTCGTGTACAGGCTATTTGCATTCCATGTCACTGCATTCAACAATATGTAAATGTTGTATGCATTTGTGCAGCACACTGAATGATTCAGTGTTACATTTACATATGTGTATATACATGCAAATCACAATTTAACAGGTCTTGTAAAGAAGATATCAGCATGCACAGCCACACAAGCAATTTTACTAGCACACAACCATGTGTCTTGCTTGTCCTAAACGTCATCTCCATTTAGCACTAACAATGTTAACTTAAACGAGATGCAACTTAAAAGCAGATGGAAACACATAAGATTATGGCTATTGCTACACAAAGGCATGAAGTGTAATAGAAGGTCCTGTAGAGCGGAGGTAATACACACTACAAAAGTGGATGCTACAGACAAGCAGCAGTGGTAATGCATGCTACAAACATAGTTATGTAATTGAATACTGAACGATGCATAACAGAATTCATGTCCTTGAAGCAGCAAACCATTTTGTAAGCAATGCAGCAAAGTACAGCATTCGGTTTATACTTCTAAGTGCTTCACCTTGCTGAAGCATTTGGAATTACAAACCATCTTTTAGTATAAACCATCCTTTAGGTCAATGCCATGAACTGGTGAGCACCTCAAAGCCTATTAAATTGAAAGCCTGCAGCTTTAAGGTGAGAAAAATCTGCGTGTGGCTGGGCAGCTCCTGGCTCGTATTTAGGTGTGACAGTTCCAGCTGTGCGCACGCACGCACACAAAGAACCTCCTTCTATGTCTTTCCTTGTGGCATTGATGGTGGAGTGCCAAACGCAAGCATATCTAATGGAGATAAAACATAGCAGTTGTCTCTCAGAATGCTAGAGCACATAAGGGCAGTGGTAGTTGTAAATAATACTAGATATACCTGCCTTTACAGTGAGACATCTACTAGGGTCAACATGTGCACTGCCTAAAGTCCGAACCTTGCAGGAGTCCGTCTGGGTGTAGCAGGGGCACCTTCTGGCTGGTAGCCAGGGGTGGCAATTCGTGCTGCACGCAATGAAGCTGTCGCCTGCTTCTCATCATGTTCTTCCTTGCGCCGTCGAAGCTGCTGCTCGGCCAGAGCCATTTCCTGTTCCATTTGTGACTGGTGGTCTCTCTGCATTCTGTGCCGCGACCTGCCCGACTCGCGAACACTGTAGAACATGGGTCCAAGTTCAGCCAGCCAGTGACCGTCAACAGCAGTGACGCACTGCATGTACTCCTTTGTGGTCATGATGAGTTCGTGGTAGACAACGTAGTCCGGAGTGTAGCCCATGCCAAAGAGGGCACTAGTGGGATGAAGGTGGCAAGGCATGCCTGTGCGGCAGTTTATGTACTCTCCTATGCCCTTGAGTCGTGCCGCCTGGAGGAAAAAAGCAGAACAGATGCACTTGCGGACCACATCCCAGTCAGTGCCACACGAGACAAGCTTCATCTTCTGCTGACCCATAATGTCCTTCAGCTGCTGCCGCACTTCACGCACTTTGCGCATAGACTTGACGTGAATGAAGTGCTCATTACACCAGGACGATGAGTAGTGGTTTATTTTCCACTGCAGGAACACATTGAGGAAGGTCAGGTGGTCGCTTTCGGGTACCTGAAACTTTTCTCGCGCAGCGTCACTGTCTTCTTCTCGTCCCTTCGGACGATAGAAAATGCTGGGCACTGAAAGCATTGAAACTATGGTGAGAATCTCCTCGCTGCAGCCCATATCACAGGAAACAATAACCATTTTAGAGAGTGGAGGATCAAGAGGAAATTCAACCATATGCCGTCCTAATGGGGTCAATGTTCCAACATTGTCCAGGGCCCCCAGAATCCACAACTGATACATAGAGTTCAATATGTTGTCCTGAGGTGGTGGGTCCATGAAATGAAACTGAAGCAGATCTTGTACACCCAAGGACTTTAGGAGCAATACGACATTGGCAAGGTTTGTCCTCTGGATCTCTGGTACAGTCGTTTTGAGCAACTCATTCTTGTACTGGTGATCTGTGTACAGCCTGAAGCATGTCCCTGGCCCTGTACGACCAGCTCGTCCAGAGCGCTGGTTAGCATTTGCTTGGCTGACAGGGTATATCTGTAATGCATCCATACCAATACGAGGGTTGTAGACTTTCAATTTGCAGTAGCCGCTGTCAACAACAAAGCTGATTCCGTCAACTGTCAGTGAAGTTTCAGCAATGTTTGTTGCCACAACGCACTTTCTTACTCCATCTGGAGCCTTCTGAAAAATCTTGGCTTGAAGATCACTAGGAAGCTGGGAATAAATAGGCAAAATGGCCAATGGAGGAGCATTATCTATTTCTCCAAGTCTTTCTGCAATAAGCTCGCAGGTCACTTCAATGTCTTCCTGTCCAGGCATGAACACCAAAATATCTCCAACGGTAGGCTGCAAGTGAATCTGAAGTGTTTGCTTCACGGCAGCATCAACATAGTCTTCAACAGGGTTCTTGCTGAAGAAAAGCTCAACAGGAAAAGTTCTTCCAGGAATGGTGAACACAGGTACATTTCCAAAGAATGAGGCAAACTTTGTCGCATCCATGGTTGCAGAGGTAACAATGAGCTTCAAGTCTTGTCTGCGTGCCACCACTTCACGAAGCAAACCAAAAAGCACTTCAGTGCTAAGGGACCTTTCATGGGCTTCGTCCATGATGACAGCACTGTACTGGTCAAGATCTGGCTCTCTCAATGACTCCCTCAGCAGTATACCATCAGTCATGTACTTAATTATTGTCTTCTCACAAGTGCAGTCTTCAAACCGAATTGCGTAGCCCACTTCTTCACCTAGCTTGCAGCCCATTTCATCTGACACTCGCTTTGCTACAGACATGGCCGCCACTCTTCTGGGTTGTGTGCAGCCAATCATGCCGTACTTGCTGTACCCATCTTCATGAAGATATTGGGTCAGCTGTGTTGTCTTTCCAGAGCCTGTTTCACCAACAATTACTACAATGCTGTTCTCCCGGATGATGCGCAGAAGCTCCTGCCGTGCTGCAAACACAGGCAAGTACTGTCTCTGTTGCGTTAGGGTCTTTTTACGTGAAAATTCACTGGTTCCCTCACTGTCGGCATCCTTGATGTGATCAGCAAAGCGCTGCTCGGTTTTGTAATCAGCTTCTTCTTTGTCGTCCCTTTCGTCATCCTTTTTCTCAACGCCCAGGATGTTGCCCAGTTTTGTACCTGCCAGCTCCCACTCCTTCTTCTGAGCTTTCTTGCGCTCCTTTTGTTCCCTGTGGAAACGAACAACAGCACTACCTTTGCGAGAGACAATAGCCATGTCAGAAGTAGGATCCTTTACAGGAAGCACTGGTTCTGGCTGTTTGGTGAATACAATGCGTCCGTCCAGAAATGGTGGAACAATGTTGTGAACAAGGACGTGAACCCTTGCCTCGTTTTCTTCCTCAAAGTCATTGTCCACATCAACTTTTAGCACTACACCACTCGTGAGCATTCGATTGGTCTCCCACTTTTCATTATCCTTGTTGATCTGCCTTTGCTGAGCTGAAACCTTTTTGATTTTCTTCTGCTCTAGCGCTTCCTCCTTTTTCTTGGTGTACTCCTGCGGTATGCTAGCAAACGGGTTATGTATCTCATCGTAGCCTTCGTCGAGGCTGTACCATTCGCGGTCTAGCCTCTGTTGTTCCACCTCCCACTCCATCTTCTGCTCGCCATCTTCGCTCCACGGTATCTTCTCGTCTTTTGAGCGTTTGCTACCTGGCGTGGCGTACGTCTTGCGCCTGTCGGCGGCCCAGGCATTGTATTTGTGAGCCGGCGTAGCACGCGGTGTGTCCGTCGGCCGTCGGTACCGCCTATCCGTGCTGCGCCGGTCAGAGCCATCGCGAGGCGACGGCGTGAGCACATCCCAAGACGACCGTCGTGACGGTGTGTCCTCGTCTTCTTCCCAGTTTGAGCGAGACGGGGTGTCCTTTGGTCGAATATTGGGCGTAGGAGGATCTTTGAACCGAGGAGGCGTTTCGCTCCAGTCTCTGCGAGAACGGTGCGACGAAGAGCGTCCGGAGTCGCGCCTGTCGTCACGTCTGTCGTCACGCCGATCTCTGTCACGATCACGATCACGAGACGAGGGAGATTCGGGGCGCTTTTTTGAGTCCTTTGAGGAGGCGTAAACGCCCCGGTTGTGATGCTCGCGGTGGTCACGAATACGTTCGGCGTATTTAGCATCCACTCCACCGGTGTGTGTCGGAGTCTCTATGCGCGGTTTCCGGTACTGCCTATTGACCGTCGACTCCGATCTTTCACGACACGACTCATCACTGCGATCACCCTCTTTGCGAGACTTCTTGACGTTTTCTTCTTCGAGTTTTTGCTTTCTCTTGGCGGCCGCAAGAACGTCGAGGCCGAGGACCGACTTCCTCTGGACGGGAACTTTGAACTCGTGAACAGACTTCTTTTTGATGAGACCACCCACCTCCTCTTCGATGCCTTCCAGGCGATGTATGGACTCGAAGTCACTCATAATCAATTGTTTCTTAGAGATTTCTTTGACACATGATTCAAAACAAACATTTATCAACGAACTACGCCAGAGCTACGCTCCTTTTTCTCTATGATACGGCTTTGGCTGTGACTGAGGCTACGATTGGAGTGAAGATGGATGTAAAAAAGAATTACGTTTTGCCAAAAGCGGCGGAACTCGGTCCGCAGTAAGTAAACACTGGACTGTCGGCGGTCGGCGTCCGTCGCGTCGTGCGTGCGTTGTGTCTCCGTACTACTAGCGTTGAATCCCGTCCGCACTAGGTACGACATGGAGACTATTTTGGAGCAGCAACGCCGCTATCACGAAGAAAGGGAGCGCCTGATTGATGCCCAGGCAAAGGAAATGCTTCACCGAAAGTCCACAGTGAGTAGATGTTGCTTATATTTCATTGATGTGCTGTACTGCAATGGACATCCGAGTTTGGTGTCTTCGCACGGATGACAAGTGAAGTCGCGACAATTCGTCATTTGTTTTAAATTATACTTCTTTCAGAACAGAGAACAGATTAACTCTGACCACCGTCTAAAGATTCTGCTTGATGTAAGTATGGTTGGGCAGTAATTTTGAGCCGTACATTGATGTGTTCAATCGCTTTCGCAGAGATATATGGAATGCACAGCGAACCTGAAAGAACTGTACGAAGATAAAGATGGGTAGGTCCAACGCAGTGTTGTAAACTTGTGCACTTGTGGACTTATGTGTTGTACACTTGTTCTCTTTTCACCACTTACAGGCTTCGGAAAGAAGAAATAGCGGCTCTCTCTGGGCCGAATGAGTTCGCCGAATTTTACTCCAGGCTCAGGACTATCAAAGAATTCCACAGAAAACACCCAAATGAGGTTTGTTTCTGCCGCTCACAGATTGGGAGCAGAGGGCTAACGTGTTCCTCGAACTTCCAGATACAAGTACCGATGTCTGTGGAGTTTGATGAGCTCAACAAGGCAAGAGAAAACCCGTCAGAGGAAATGATGAGTAGGTTTCATTTCTATCTTTCGTTTCTCTCTTTGCTGGCCTTCATAAGCGTGAGTGCGTTGCCGTAATTTTTATAGACTGCCACCTTGTGCTCACAGCATTCATGCCAAGCTTTCCATTATTTTTGGGAGTCGTGCACAAATGGTAGTCCAATATCCCCTTCAGGCGCGAATTAATGATTAAAGGGGTCGTGAAAAGAATTTGGAGATGCCGGTTTGTAATTTTCACTCCTTCAATACGCATTCGACAAGCCGATTCCGAAATATTTCGGCGAAATATTCAGTGCACATTTAACAATGCCCGTTTTAAATCTCAGCTTTCTTGCGCTCCCGAAACGACTATGCGACACTACCGGCCGGCGTGGTACTATTTGGTGACGTTGAGTTAAGACCACGGTGTAAGAATAGTTTAGGTGATGACACTGCGCCCGGCGCAGCGTCCAGATTGTGTTCGCCGCCTGCGCTGCTTCCGTTTCGCGGCGACAGGTGGCGCTAACAGTTGGGGGTTCTTAAATCTTCTTACGAGCCTGGTGGCGCACATGTCACCGCCCCGTTACAAAGGGGAAGCTCATAGCATCCATCCATCCATCCATCCATCACTGACGCGCACAGCGAAGGTGATCGCTACCGCGCCTTCCTTGTTTGTCGCGCTTGTGTAGGGGTGAACGGAATGGCGTGTACCTCGATACTGTTGCATAAGTACACCAGGTACCAGCAGTAATCGGACCGCTTTTCTGAGTGTGTGTGTGTGTGTGTGTGTGTGGTGTTCACTTGTAACCAGCGTTTTTCTAATAGCTCTGACAACTACAGCGTACGGTGAAGTCCGTATATCGAGCGCATTTTCTGGTTGTTCTCGTCAAGTTCTCTGTTAACAGAAGCGAAAGAAAATTGAACTTCCTTAAAGCGCCTTCAACGATTCTAGAAGCTTAGTTCGGCACACGACTCCCTGCAAGCCTTCAGCTATTTCGAGACTGGCTCAGTTTCGGCTTGAGGCGATGGCGGCTGTACTTTGCGCCAGTATAGCAAGCCGTGTGCAATATAACTTGATTTGTAGGATTTAACATCCCAAAACCAGTTCTGATTATGAGAGACGCCGCAGGGGAGGTCTCCGGAAATTTCGACCGCCTGGGGTTCTTTAACGTGCACTGACATCGCACAGCACACGGGCCTCAACAATTCGCCTCCATCGAAATGCAGCCGCCGCGGCCGGGATTCGATCCCGCGACCTTAGCATCAGCAGCCGAGTGCCATAACCACTAGACCACCGTGGCGGGGCTGCAATATAACTTGCCGTGTCACACATTTAAGTGCAGCGCAGCTCCTAAAGCAGTATATATTGTACTTGCCCATGAATATTCGTACTCCTTCTAACCTACTGCGTCATGCAGTTAGAGAGAAGAGGGATTAATTTAGGCATTACAAAGAGATGCTTAACAATATGCAGGTCTAGCGATTTTATTGTGCTCCTATACTTACCGTATGAAATGTTAAGAATAGTATGCTGAAGCAAGGGTAAACATATACTTTTATTCTGTCACAAAACTTACCACCGCACAATCTCGAGAAATATAACAAAAAATATGTTCTATACGCTTGGTGTTAAAATTCAGGATGAGCAAAGTTTTGCTAGTTTGTTTTTCTCTTGGGCTTCCTTCTTTAAGTTCACGCTCACGGCCTTACAATGCTGCCTCATTCTCATCGTTATGTAGTAGTGAAGAATTCGCGCAATGAACTCCTCTTTGTTCCGCAGCGCGCCTGTTGATGCGGCATCGGCATCCTCTCAACTTGTATCTGCGCTCAATAATCCTGGCGCATTCTCGCCATTCAGACAAAGCGCTTCAGAAGTACTTGAAACAACTGCCTGTACTTGATTCCGCTAGGTAGGCACCAGAGCCTGTCGTTTTCGCGGTGGTTTTCGTCAGGTACTTCGGGCAGTTCGGAAATATGTAGGAACAGTCTTGGGTGAGAGCGCAAGTTTATTCGGAGCATGGAGAAGGACGTTTCCCTTGTACTACGCTGTAGATATCACTTCATCCGGGAAATGCTTCGCACACATGTGGTCGGTAGGCTGCAAAGCCCGTTAAGATACACCTACACACTGGCCGCCTCACAGCTAAAAGAAGTTGAAAATTATAAATATCTAGGCATAACATTCTCAAACAACCTTTCTTGGAATTTACATATTAGTAATATATGTTCCTCAGCTTTCCGTAAACGTTGTTTCCTGAAACACAAGCTTAAAAATTCACCCGCCCACATTAAATTACTGAGTTACATTACTTTCATTAGACCGAAGTTAGAGTATGCCTGTATTACATGGGATCCCTACACTAAACACAACATTAAAATAATAGAGAGAATCGAGAGAAAAGCTGTTCGCTTCATTTACTCTAAGTTCAAGCACACCGATTCCCCCACACAGCTGATGACAGAAAATGTCGTCCTCCTCCACGTAGGCAGGTTCTCAGCCTCAATTTCCTACAATCAATTATTAAACGCGAATTATCCATCGACCCCGCATTATATGTAACACCTCTGTCAACAAGGCGTACGCGTCACGATCACACACTTGCATTAACCCCTCATTTTGCTAGGACAGATATTTACAAATATTCATTTTTTTTCCCAGGACAGTGTCGGAGTGGAATTCTAAACATGTAATGAATGAGCCTCTTTAAGTTACCATAATACCCGCATTATGTGTTGTGTTTCGATTTCATATGTTTCTTTTTCTTTTTGTTCCTTTTTTATTATTATTAATTCTGTTGTAATTACAGTACTGGATTTCTTTTACCATACGCAGTCTGAGTGCTTTAACTGAGTTGAGTGTGAAAATTTACGCGGTTCTATACTCACTGTATTGATATTTTATTATTGTGTTTATTTTTGTGTACTATGAATGCCCTTCCTGCATGGACCGAATTCTGGTCTGCAGTATGTTATAAAATAAATAAAATAAATAATAAATAAAACCCTGTCGGCTCTCGGAATCGCCCGTCGCCATTTTTCTAAGCGCTTAGGTTCATGCGGAGCCTTGAAAAGCGACACACGTTCCGCACAGGTCCGGTACCCCGAATTGCAGTTAGTTACAAAATACTTTTTGCCCATATTGAGCAGCACCCCGCAGCGTAGGCGCAGCGGACGGGCACTGGACGTCAGATGCCGCGACAATGCAAGTAAACCAGCGGAAGAAAGACTCACAACGCTCACGGGCAAACCAACACGCTTTTTTAGATCACAGACGAGCCTCCAGATGCACACAAGTATGAGCAATACTTCCGCACGCAAATTGCACGTGCGGTGAGCAAAGCTTCCGAAGTTCTGAATGCACGCCACACACGCCAGTGCGGGCCCCCAAGACCCTGCTGGGACCCCACACATTAGCGCCACTTGTGGACTTATGTGTTGTACACTTGTTCTCTTTTCACCACTTACAGGCTTCGGAAAGAAGAAATAGCGGCTCTCTCTGGGCCGAATGAGTTCGCCGAATTTTACTCCAGGCTCAGGACTATCAAAGAATTCCACAGAAAACACCCAAATGAGGTTTGTTTCTGCCGCTCACAGATTGGGAGCAGAGGGCTAATGTGTTCCTCGAACTTCCAGATACAAGTACCGATGTCTGTGGAGTTTGATGAGCTCAACAAGGCAAGAGAAAACCCGTCAGAGGAAATGATGAGTAGGTTTCATTTCTATCTTTCGTTTCTCTCTTTGCTGGCCTTCATAAGCGTGAGTGCGTTGCCGTAATTTTTATAGACTGCCACCTTGTGCTCACAGCATTCATGCCAAGCTTTCCATTATTTTTGGGTGTCGTGCACAAATGGTAGTCCAATATCCCCTTCAGGCGCGAATTAATGATTAACTGTAAGTGTGTGAAATTTACTCAAATTTATTCGGAGACATGCAATATTCCACTGCATGAAAGATAAAGTGACTATATGTAGATTTGTATATGATGCGGCAATTAATTGTAAATAACAATTGATTAATTATTTAAGAATATAAAGCCATTGAAGTCGGACTTTTTCATAAAAAGAATGAATTATCAATCTGGAAATATGTGTGCCACTTTTTGCAGTAGTCATGCCGAGGATACCAAATTTATAATTTTGGTGTTGCCCTTGGAATGCGAGATGTTTAACAGCTTGTCGAACATGGTAGTACCTTCGGAAAAATGATCGCTTGGAACATTAAAACAGCGCATTGATGTTAAATGAACACATATTTATGGTACGAAGGTTGGGTGCATACGGTAGTCATTGTGCATTGCTGTTTCTTGGCCACTAATCGGTAGAACTGGTGAAAACAAGGGTATATAGTACTGTTTTTAAACTACCTGGCAAACTTAATACCACTGTCACATCGTCACTTTTAATTGTGATCAGGCCCAATCAGAACCACAGTGATTGTGATCTGACTGATGTCTGTGCCAGACTTTTGTCAGTACCGGTGTAGATTGCGATTAATGGTGAATTCCACTGGCGGATCTGAAGCGGTTCTTCGAAACCATGAAGGAGCAAAATCCGTTGCAGGGAAACCCGACCCCGATTGGCCAGTGAAAAATAAACATGCTGCAGCAGTGATTGCAGCAGAAGTTGCCGCACGCATCTGGTTACCCATGTTGTCAACCTTTCATTGGACCATCATAAATGTTATAGATACTACACCAACTGCATTCGTGTCTCGTTAAATACGCACTTTGTAGCGTGCAGCAGCGCGATGGATGTTTTGACAGTTACTCCAGGTGTTCAACGCCTTTTGATGGATTTGGTGGCCAAGGGCACAATGCCACAGGGTTACTAGACAGCATCTCAAAAAGCAGTGCAAGCAGCTGATGTACCGAATTGATCCAGAAGTGATGGCACCATGTCGGGCTTCCACTTAAATCCGGCTCCATCAGAGCACTCCGTCACGGAGCATGTTCCTCTAAATCTACCAGTGAAAAACGCAAGCTTGTTCCAGATCCGCCAGTGGAATTTGCTATAAGAGTGCCCACGTGACACCAGTAACCAGTATAAAAGGCAGAGATGGTACTTCCTTGGTGTCTTAGAAGTAGGAGTGTTACAAAACTTGTCAAATACAAATTGAATATGAATATCCAGCTTTGAATATTAAATGGAATATAGGATATCAAAAGGGAAAGGTGCATTCAGTAATAATATTTTGTATAATGCATAATTGTGTTAATAAAGTACACTAAAAAAACTATCAAAGCAATATGTCAAGTACACACTGTTCAGATTATCTTGTCAGGTTGTAACTGTACTAATAACTACCACATCATGAAGTAAATAATAACAAGAAATATTATTTCAACAAGGTCAGGCCACTGCAATGCGTGAGGAAGAGGCCCTCGAAAGCAGGTGGCTGTGAAGGAGGTGACTACTCCCAAGCATATAATTGAGGGTGTCTATCATGATGGCGTGTGCTTGCGGCGACAAGTCATATGTGCTGATGCACTTTTGACTGGCTGCCGTGGTGCCTCCGTGTGCAACCATTGCTTGTCTGCATAGGCAACTCAACACCTGACATAGGCACAGAAGATCCCTAAGCTTTGACAAGTTAACTGGATTGCATATTTGATTTTTCCAAATATTCCAAGCGAATGCTAATAATAAGAATGTCATATTCTGCAAACATTCGTAACATGTGATTATTTTCACAACCCTGTATAGGAGCTCCACAAATGTTTTTATGCTCACATCTTATAATCGCGTGCCAAGTGAAGCCCGGTTGCTACATACTGACCTTGGGTATGCAGTCAAGGCCAACTTTTCAAAGGAAGAATAACACAGATGTGCACACGTACTCCATTACCAGAAATAGATGAACTTTTCTTGTAGTTCCCAAGGGCAACTACTTATCCATTGTGCTTTACTTCTAGATCTTGTAGACTTTACTGATGAGGAAGGATATGGCAAGTACCTTGACCTTCATGAGTGTTATGAAAAATACGTCAATCTTAAAGGCATTGAGGTGAGTAGCTTGGCTATCACTTGGCTAAATTATACATTGTCCTATGGTGCATTCAGTGCACACCATTTGCTCTTAGAAGTACTAATCATTTGTAGAAATATACTTCTGAACATGTTACTGGATTCTATATGCCTATATGATGGTCTAATATAATTATGTATAATAAAGTTCTATTTGTCTCTTTCTTGGACTGCCCGTACATGTAATGACCAATGTTGCCCCATCAGCTGCAACATGGAAGTCGTTCTGAGTGTGTAAGAATGCAACATTCTCTAGAACATCTGGTTGAATCTGTACAGCAGTGGTCCAGCAAGACAGGCAGTTGATTAGGAAGCAGGTTTCCCAGTTATAGAGGTCTTGAATCACCTCCTGAGGTTTTGTGAAAAAAAAGGAAGAAAAAAGAAAAAGACATTCTAGGATTAGCAAACATTGCAACAAACAGCATGTCCAAACTTTGCACAACAGGCAGAGTTCACGAGTGGGGCATGAATGTGGCACTTTCTCAAGACTTCTCTCTTAAAGGGACCGACAACTGACCAGAACCTGCAATTAGATTCTGGCGGAAATGAAAAAACCATGAATTATGGTGACAGATTCAAGCATACTTAATGGGGTTTGAGTAGAATTTGTATTTTTAAATTGAGTTTGAAAATCACAAGAAACGGGTATGTCGCACAGCGTAGCCGTAGAGACTTCGTACTGCTATATGGAGTCTTCAGTTTGGTGTGCATAGTCAGATGCTTTTATACGCACCATAATTAGTGCTCAAAGTTAGAGCACGCATATTATTAAGCATTCCCGCTCTCTTCTTCTGTGCTGCCCACGAGGTACGAAACAAATAAGTTGACACTGCATGAGAAGCGGCGCTGCCTTCGCGGCGCAACCGTGGAACGGTCGCTGAAGGCTGCGATGCATGTGCGTGCCGTTTTTGTCTCGTGTCTGCGAAACCAGTACCGGAGTGTACAGCGCGAATTCGCGAGTGAGATCACAAGTCATAGCAACACTGATTTCTTTATATTTAGGGCTTCACTAGTTTCCTTTTCCAATTGCGGCCTTATAATCGCTATCGGCCTCACCTCCCACTGTTTGCAACTCTGTGGCCTGTAAAGACTCCATAGTCGCCGCAGATGAAAAATTCGGATTTTATTTGTTTCGCGGCGTTTTCGGCGTTACTAGTGGGTGATTAGGCACTCTGACCGGATAAGTTTTCAGTTGCACTGATAAAAGCAGGTACCACAAAAATTGGTTGTCGGTCCCTTTAAAATAGCGGGTTGCCCTTACCTTACTTGGAGCTGCTAAATGTTGTCTTTTACAAGTTGCTGCTATCACCTGGTAGTTGACATAAATCAAGAATGGCATTTAGATCAGATGCACTTCTTTTGTCGATGTGCTTAATAAGCTGTTACATAAAGAGGTTCAATAAACAGTGAAGCGAGCAATTGGAAACTGGCTATTGTAAGTGTGGGTTGGCGACAGCAGCCTTCAACGTTGTCGGCTTGCACAGAAAGAAGAGCGCATAACATTGAAGCCAGGTGGTGTAATGGTGTGGGCTCGGCCCCTCTATCTCCATAATGGTGTGGGCTACACAGGGTACTTGGGGGGCCAAGCCCACACCATCTCCATAATGGTGGGGGCTTGGCCCCCCCAAGTACTCTGTGTAGTGGATGATTGAAACGCTGTGCCCAGAAACATATGCCTCTCTAGAGTTAGAGTTTTTGGCAAGATAAAATTGTTTCCTCATGAAACGTCGCCACTGTATCTACACCCACTTCCTCGGAATGATGATAGTTGACAAAGACTGTGAAAGTGTAATATGGTACTTGAGATATATTCATTTCAATTGCATATCTAAATGAAATTATTTTGACGGGACATTTCTTGAAGGTATCAAGCGCATTGTAAGGTGCCCTTAATACCAAGCCTCGGTGCCATTCAGGATTCCTTTAAGAGTGTGGTAGAGGAAAGGGCAAAACTAAAAGAGCACAAGCACAAGTTGATTGATAGGTGCATTCTGTGCTGCTTTTATCATTAGGGAATCAAATGAGTTGGAACTGACACGTTGTTACTTTATGTATTGCTTTCCATAGAAAGTGGACTACCTCTCGTACCTCTCGTCATTTGACCAATTGTTTGACATTCCCAAGGACAAGAAGAACTCGGAATACAAAAAGTAAGTGACTCATTCTTTGTGGTGCAACTTTCTTGTCGGCCTTGCTTATTACCATGTACATCTGCATTCCAGGTACCTTGACTGCCTTCTCGATTACCTGCAGGACTACACACTTAGAGTAAAGCCCCTTCTTGACATCAACCAGGTGAACCTTCATTCTGTTAGCTGTTAATGCTTTTGAAGTCTGTGAATTTTGAATGAAACGTCTGCGAACTTTTCAGCTAATGTTGTAATGTTTTGTAGGAGATGGAAAACGTGATGAACGACTTTGAGAAACAGTGGGAAGCAGGAACTTTTCCAGGATGGCAGGTTGGTAGCAGACATGCCAGTGTCTTTGTGTTCTGATTTGTACTGCAGTATTCAAGTGCTCACATCTGTGGGAACAGCAATACCTTCATATTATTTATTATAGTCAGGTTATAAGTTTTGCTTCTTAAAGATTGTTCATGTTTTATGTATAGCTGGGGCTGCAATCATTTTACGTGCTGTTGTGGCTATGTAGCTAGACTGTCAATCCAATAAATCAGTAATGCAGTCAAAATCAATTGAGCGATCATTCGTTTATTGCTATGAGAGCACTTGTTGTGCCAGTTATCTGAATGTCATGTCACAGTTTCGTTATCTTCTTTTCAGAAAGAGGCTGGCAGTGCTTTAGCTCATGCAGGAGCCCACTTGGACCTTTCTGCGTTTTCTTCCTGGGAGGTAAAAGTCACCCTTGAGATTTTAATAGTGCCTGTAGGGATGTGCTGGCTTATATACTTACCCATGCCAAAGAAAAAGGCGACAGCTAACGCTGCCTACCTTTAAACATAGAAGTATTTTAAGATACCTACAACAGGAAGATTAAGTTACCGTATTTACTCGCATAATGGTCGCACTCGCGTAATGATCGCACCCCTAAATTTTGCTTCAAAATTCGGTTTTCTTTTTCCCCCCGTAATGATCGCACCCCGAACTTGCCGCAGCGATATGTCATGTGCCAAGTCTAGCTGACGATCATCATGTTTACCATCTGTCGAACGTTACGTAAATAACCCTTCAAGACTCACCAAGTGAACTGCACGTACCAAGCAGATGTCTAAATTTTTGCCCATGCTTGGCGGAAACGTGCCGTATTAGGATAGCAGTAAAGACAAGTGCCGTAGTTTTCACCACGCCAACAGCTTCAAGAAGACAGGCATATCTAACGCGCTCGACGGCACGGAAGATAACCTTCTGTGGGACTGCGAGGATACTGCCAGTTCCGACAGGGAATCAAGCGGTGACGACACTGACGCCAGTGACGCTTCAGACTCTGAGTGAAAGTTAGGGGGTCAGTGAATGAAAAAATTAAAGGGCAATGTGCAATGCATGTAGTTCCTGCGTAATGTGTGCGTTTATTACAAAGGGGGGGCAAGCCTTACTCTACTTTTATTTTTGGTTACGTTCATGATAGCTATTGTAAGAATTCTGATACACGACTTGTTTGCGTTCTCGGTGCTCAAAATATTATTTCGCGGAAAATTTACCTCGCGTAATGATCGCACCCTGAAATTTGCGCCAATTAAAAAAAGAAAGTGCGATCATTATGCGAGTAAATACAGTATGTAATCTATGTCATTAAACTCTTTTACATTATTAGAATAACAGCTTGTGCAGTAAGAAAGGGCTTAACAAAAGGGCTGATGGCAGTGCTGCTCTGAAGTTCCTGCACAAGCTTGGTAAGAGTAAATAAATTTTGACAGTCTAATTGTGTTTTATTAAAGAAACACTGCATAACGTTCCGAAGGATCTAAAGGCCTGGCGTAGCTAACTCAGATGACATTTTATACCGTGACCATTTTCTGCCACAGTACTCACTAAATTGTTTAATAATGTGATAACTCAAAATTGGGATGTTTCATTGATGTATTGACTCTGAGGTCTGTGTGAAATTCAGTACAAGAAATCAAGCCTTCATTTTTTTCTTTCAACAAGAATTCTTTCCCACTAACCGCAAAATATTCACTAAAATAGTAATTTTAATGAATATTTTACTAGTGTTAACTGGTTTGTTGTTGCTTTTTAGTGTGCCACCCACAAGCATTGTACTTTGACTGCAAGCTTTGCTGGAAGCCTTTTTGCAGTTAATAACATTTATATTGTTCCTCACCTCATTCTGATCTTTTATTTATGACAATGATAACTTCCACTATGCATTAGCTGAATTGGTTGAGTTGAAGTTTTGTTGCAGATGTTATAGTAGTATATTCGTTCTTTCCTGCTGCTTTATGAACTTCTAACTGGCCACATTGTAAGAGTGGTGGTCTGGCAGCAGAGACACGTGATGGCAAGTTAATCGTTTGATCATAGCTTCAGTAGCTTTTGTTTAGGTGGGGCAAAATGCAAGAGCAGTGTGTACATGAATACATCTGCACATATACAGTACACTGTCTACAGGAGCACATATAATTTCCCTCACTGTGACATGCCTTTAATCACGTTGTGGTTTTGGCACCAAAACCCGTAAATCTGTTGTCATGGTTGTAAGCACATTTACGATATCGACTGGTTTTAAATGATTGGATGTTTGAGATAGCACTTGGGCCAAAAATTTTTTTGTAGATGTCGCATGTCCAATGTTTCTTAAAGGGCCCTTCGCCAGGTCATACAGAAAATTTTACTTATACAGTGGAAATTGTACCGAGTGCAGTAGAGAGTGTTCTACTGAAAGAATTTTTCAAATTGATTCATTACAAGTGGAGAAAAAAAATATGTTTTGTAGTGGTGCACAGAAGAAAGAAAAATTGTGAAGAGCCAAGCTTCACACCCTTGCCACTTGCCCTCTCTAGCCTTTGCCAGCCTTCGCTCCCCTACCTTTTCCTACACCGCAACAAAGGGGTTATGCCCCCCTGACAGTGCGTGTATGTGATGCCACTTTTTCTTTCCCCCCCTTTGGGGTTTATGTGGTGACTTCCTGAAAGGTCTATGAGTGACAGCAACCGACGCTGATGTAAGCGACGGAGCATGACGTAGGCACTTGCCGTCGCAGCCATCATCCTCTCCACGTTTGAGATGGACGTGCGTGAGAGGAGAGCGAGCGGCCAGGAACAACTTTTCATTTGAAATTTCAACTGCTGTGGTGCGTAGCAACGTGACACCTCCCGGCAGACACCATCAGGAACATGCAATGTATACATTGCGCTTGTCAGTTCAAAATGGCAAGACCTGGTGAGGGACCCTTTAATGTATAGTCTAGTGGGGAATTTCTAAAAATGTTGGGTGCCCAACTTACTTGTCCAATTGCGGCCATGTTTCTTGGGTGTTTGAGCAACATCTAGTAGTACCATGCTTTGGCGTGGCGCTTGTGGGAATTTGCAACATCTACATAAGATTGTTGTACTGCCAATATTTTTCAAACATACTTTCATGGTTTCATTATGCAGGAGTTGGCTTCTCTTGGTTTGGATCGACTGAAATCGGCGCTAATGGCACTGGGGTTGAAATGTGGAGGGTAAGAATACTATCGTATCTTGAATAGAACTTTGTTTTTTTACATAAGTCAGCCTCAGATGCTTAACTCATTCACTTCCATGGCTCCAGCACCCTTTCCCGTGAGCTGTACCGCTCATTTTTCACCACCGTGGGCTGCCGTGTATGGCGTTTTAAAGAAACTTCTTAACTCAGGGCATTACGTTCCAATTTTAACACTTTGTTTTGTTTTGTTGGGGAATGTCCCCCGGAAGCACTGCACCCAGAGTGGCTTGCGAGTGTGGAAGGTCTTGACGCAGACAGGCTTGATATAAACACGCAGTGATTTCACAAACACTGCTGTTTTCACTGTCATTCGCATTGCTGTTGCTTGGTCCAAGGTAGTTTCCAGATCATCAGCGCAGTCACTGTGTTTGTCACTTTGAAAGACGGGTCCGAGAATTTCCTCACACGTGAGACTGTCCCTTCGCGAAGCCAGCCTCAGGTGCAGCGGACAACTCGAAAGTAAAAACGGAGCTAGTAACTTTAATATTTTGTTTTTGAAACAATGGAGTTCAACAGGAGCAGAAAACTATGTCCATCTGGGAAACCGCCCAACAAGGAAACCGCCCAACAAGAGTTCAAAGAAAAGTGCCTTCTACATAGGGCATTTTATAAACAATGCTTTATCCGGAGGCTGGGAAATCGCCGGCTTATCGCAGTTTGGCATTGCCTGGGGCGGCCAGTGGTTCGTTGGCTTCGGAAGTGAATGGGTTAAAGCTACGTAGGCTAGTTACTGGAATGATGCAACATATTAACAATGCTAAGATGGGATGAAGAATACATGCAAATCTGTTTTAACATTAGTGAGCCTTAGTTCACGCAGTGCCTGTCAGGTATGTGTGTGCTATATATTAAAGGGGGGGGGGGGGGTGGCCTGTCTTTCTGCCCATGTATCATGTATTCCTGATTTGGTTTGAGTAAGCCTTTTAGCTGTTACATTCTTTTTTGTAGGGAAATATCTTTTTATGGGCTACAGCAGTGTACTCATTTGTACTTGATATAAAGGGAGCTACCAAATTTTGGTTGCTTTGTGGCAAGCCCTTGATTTTACCACTCTGTGCACACATGCCTGTACACAGGACCACATTGCATGCAGTCTTATTATAATTCGTGGCCTTGATTCCTAACTGAATTTTCTTGGTAGAAGAATGCCAGAACTGTTCATTTACAGGCAAGTATAAAATATTAAAGGATCTGCAGTTGGGTATCAAAGTGTATTATTACACTGTCTGATGAGGCAAGGGCCAGTTCTTGGGCCATGGCATTGTGCATGTTCTCTTGTGCTTGGATGCCCACCAATATGACCACTCTTTGGCAGCCTGATGTACAAATCATGATGAGTACAGAAGGTTATGCTAGAAGAGTGTAATCGACTATTGCGGGCATGTGACCACAGAGCAAATACCTTAGCCTGCTCATTAGCACAGTATAAAGTGCAATGCCGTATCTCGACACCAGGCACTTGCTTGCGTCAGGGTGTAGGAACACAGCTTGGTTTGCCAATTTGGCAATATTTTGTCTGTAGCTCTACCTTGCTTTGGGTGTGTGGTAAAGAACGTCAGATGGTCAAAATTAACGTAGAGCCCCCTGCCCCCACTTCTTATGGTGTCTGTCATAGTTCAATGAGTTTCTGTAAGACATTGCACACCATGGACACTACACCCCATGATTGATTTAATCTTTCAATTTCAATGCCTATTATTTTAGCACACTGGAGGAGCGTGCCCAGCGTCTCTTCAACTCCAAGGGCAAACAGATCAGTGAGCTTGACCCTTCCCTCTTTGCCAAGTCGAAGCCAGGCAGGAACAAGGACTCTGAGAAGCAGAAGGAGATCGCTACCCTCGAAGCACAGCTGTACCGCTTTGCAGAGATCCTGTCGGTCAGTCACCCCTGTCTTGACCAGAGCTTGTGCCAGCATGGTTTAGGTAGCATGATCAAACCACATAACCACACCGTATTCATTCAGTCGATATAACATTTCAATACCATTAGAGTAAGGCATAGCTGCCTCTCGAATTTCATGCCGAAGCTGCCATATGGCCTGTACATCAAGCGTACTGTCACAGGCACCTTAGATATGAAATTATCAATGCAATTAGATTGTAAACCACCTTAATTTAATTTTTAAATGGAATCTACTTTTTTGAAATTTATCTGGCAAATCTTTCAAGGCACAAGTTATGTTGTTCATAGTTGTAGTAGGCATTATTGTTTTAAAGACGTCCTATTGTATCGCAGATAGACATTAGTACATAGTATATCTGCTAGTGTGCCAGTAGTAATGAAGTATACTTTACTGCAGCGCAATAGCGCACATGACACACATCACAAGATGCAATAGTTTTTGTGTATTGTGGGATACAGCCAAACTTCAATATAACGAATTGTTGTCTATGATGAAGTAATTGGCAAATAGTATTGCCATTTGAAAAGTGCTCTGAATACAGTCGATATCAGATATATCAAACTCGGGTGTATCGAATTATTGGCTATATCAAATGGTTGAAAAATCCCCTTGAAGATTCAATGCAAAAGTATAGGGATGGCACGCACGTATATGGAACTTCTCCGGACCGCCGCATTTGATATATCGAACTTTCACCCACGCCGAACCCCTCAAATGCGTTCTTCTTTACGTAAGTTGATCATGTTTCCACCGCGGTCTGACTTGTCTGACGTCCAATAACTTGTCTGACAACCACATCTCTCAGACAAGTTATCTCACCTTCAAAATTTTGTGTTAGTACTGAGTAAGTGGATAGCGTCTGTTGAGATAGTGCGCGATCGCCCATCTCCCACCAGTACTTTTCGCTCGACGAAAGACCGTCTGGGCATTTCCTCGGTTTTCTCACTGTTTGATAAGCAGGCGACAACAGGCCTCGCACGCTGAGTGATGTTATCGCGTGCGACGAAGACGGTCGGGTCGTTTCATCTCTGCTTCAGCCGCATTCGCGCCCCAGCGCTAGTGTGCTTTTACTCGTGCCGAAGACATATGATGCGTAAGCGATGTTGTCAATTTGGTCTTTGTACAGAGCAGTGCAAAAACCTGCTGATGGCGTCCATGTAATTGCACACTAATCCCAAGATCATAGCTGATGTTGCCGGTGCCGAGGGATCGGACCCGACCAGTGATGAACATCTACGCCCCTGATAAACGACTTTGTACCGTGCTCAGAGAGCTTGCGTCGGCATTCGCAGTCATTTGCTGCTGTTGTGGCGCAATGGAAGACACTGCATTTGCTGATCTGTAAGGCCACAGGATGGCTTGAGGAACTTGATGGCCTACAAAAAGCTTACATATTTCCTTCATACGAAATAAAACGCGACCGTTTTCGCACTGATATGTTGCATATTGTGGGCAAATCGGTATTCTACTGCTTATTACTATCCCGGGAAACAAATTTCAGATGTCCGCTGTTTTAAGACGAGTTTCAAATAGGCATATTTGGTATTTTGAATGATCGATATTCGAGCTATATCATGATTTCCTTTGAGTTCGATATATACGGGATCGACTGTATGCAGTAAAATCTCATTAATTAAACCCCCGTTAGTTCGGAATTTTGGTTAATTCTGCCACGGCACCTGGTCCCGTCTTTGGACGGGACCAGTTGCCGTGGCAGAGTGTTCTACGACTGAAAACTCATTAATTCGGACAGATTCGACTGTGCTTCTGTTGATTCGAACTCCCGACTGAGGTCAGGTTGTGACAGGAAAGCAGCAGCGGATTCCGCCGCAGCTGCGCCTAGGTTCCGAAATTGACGGCGCACCTAAACGACTTGGATATCAGATCGTGGCCTTCAAGATTTAAAATGAGGTATGAATGAGCTTTGCATCTCAGAGGTGCACATGCATGCACGCACACACACACTCACAGAGAGAGAGACAGACAGACAGAAGAACACGTGGTGCTGGTTTAGCAAACAAAATGAGAGGCAGTGCATTGCTACTATCATCAGCAACGAGCTACTGATGGACTTGCCTTTTTATTTCTTTTTTTTTTTTTGTGTGTCCAACACGTTCATGTTGCGGTTGAGTCGGATTGTTTTCCTGTAGCATGCTGTTGCTTTTAAATTTTTTATTTATCTTTGTGAGAAAGTTTGCGGGTTTTTTATTTCGTTTTTACCGTCGTTGTTTTTATTGTGTTCATTGTCTACTTTGTGTGCGTCACCACTGCGCAAGCGATGCCGGGATAGTTTCCCCTGCGTTTCCTGCTCCAGCCCTTGCAGCAAAGAGGGCGAAGTATGAAGCAAGGGATTTGGCTGCGAAGGTGCAAATATTGAAGGTGTTGCAAGCAGGAGCATCTTGAAAAAAAAGTGGCGGAAAAGTTCAATGTCGAGAAAAGCATGCTGAGCAGTTATGTCAAGAACGAAGACCAAATTATGCAAGCGTATCGTGGTGACACATTTGACAAAAAGAGAAAGAGGCTTAGAATGGCAGTGCACCCCAAACAGGAAGAAGTGCTGTTGTGGTAAATTGCCGTCTCGCACGATGCGCTTTTCTCGCGCTATGCGCGATGCCGCCTTATCTGCGCACAAGCAGAGAAGTTAGCACTGACCATGAACATTGACTCTTTCAATGTTCAATAAATGCACCCCTCAACTTTCCTTCTATTTTTCAGGAAAAAAAGTGCGTTCATTATGCGAGTAGATACAGTATACAGTTTGTGAAAAGCCGCTATCAATGGCAGGTACTTGAGTGGATGTTGCTCTGCATGGGGGCGGGCAACCAGTGCGAGGTAAGCCTGCACAGAGCAATCCACATGCTTACATATGTGTGGAACAACACACCGCCTGAAGTAGTAGCCAACTGCTTCAGGCATAGCAGCTTCATGCACACCGCTGCTGACCCAGGTGTGGTGGCTGATGTTGAAAGTGGTGAAGAGCAAGAGGGGCTCTATGTAAACACCATGCCAGCTGATGTGCCCCTGGGCAATTACTTCGCAGTAGACAATGATGTTGCTGTTGCCGGTAAAGTGACAGACAGCGATATCATCGCTGAAGTCTTGGATGGCGAAGGGGAATCGGCTGACGAGGACCCAAGCGATGCAGATGAGCATCCACACCACACAATGACGGAGGCTGCGTTATGCGTTGGCCATTTTAGAAGACACCTGCGTGGTTTCCTCAGACAGTGTGCGCGGACTAAGGCACCTGCAGGAACTCCTCAGAATTGTGATTTCCACGCACATTGCCTCCGTGAAACAAACTGCGATCGCAGACTTTTTTAAGAAATAAAAGTCTAATAGTGTTGGAAACATTTTTCAAGTGTTTTGATCGTACTTGTGGTAATTCAGACCCTCGGTTAATTTGGGCATCCTCTCTGGTCCCGTGAAGTCCAAATTAACAGGGTTTTACTGTATGGTTATAACAAATGACCTGATATATTGAAGCTTCTGTCATGTCAGGTGCACTTTGGTATAATGAGATTTTACTTTTATGCCCCCCATCTTTTGTGAACTCTGGAAATCCTTTGGCTTTCTGTGGATAGTGAAAGAAATGCTGTCTCACTTCTGTGGGAAAGAAATTGCGACTTGTAGCTGCACATGTGCACATATCAAATAACTAATGTGTAATCCTTTTAGTTGGTGTCTGCATTACTGATGTCGGCATCATCTCTTAGTCCCATGGTAATTTCATACTTGGCCCATGTGTTGGTTGTTCTACACTACTTTTGCATTTTTCACAAACTCCAGGAGCAGAGACAGGCCACAAAAGAAAACGTGCAGCGCAAACAGGCCCGGACAGTAGGAGAGCGCGAGGAGTCTGACAATGAGATCAGTGAGAGTGAGTCTGAAGATGAGGACAACGATGTCATTTATAATCCCAAAAATCTGCCACTTGGCTGGGATGGAAAGGTAAGTATCAAACTGCACTTTCTTCTGTTATTGCAGGAATACAAACCATGTCGTTTGATCTTTGGCACAATGAAAGTAAACAATTATTTGATCTGATGAGGAAAGAGGTATGGTTGAGGTGACAGTAAGGCAATATTTTCTGCAGA
Organism: Hyalomma asiaticum; assembly: GCA_013339685.2. Classification (NCBI taxonomy): domain Eukaryota; kingdom Metazoa; phylum Arthropoda; class Arachnida; order Ixodida; family Ixodidae; genus Hyalomma; species Hyalomma asiaticum. Next base: position 107,673,470 of record CM023486.1, read on the forward strand.
CTCAGTTGGGTGCACAGCTGAGCATCATCGGGGGTAGGGGAAGGCAGTGAAAGAAGAGAGTGGAAAGGGGAGGCCACTTTCTTGAGACATTTATCACACCGCTGCATGTCAGGCTGGAGTACCTCTCTTCTCATTCAAGAAACTGGTGGATGCCCTACAGCACTCCAAATCAAGCAAAGGGCCTCCCGCATTGGAGATCACCACTACAGTTTCAATAGAATGAACTAAAGCAAAGCTCTTTCTGGCTGTAATTTTCACTCAAAATGTGCCTTTGAAGAGTATTTCATAGACTGTTGTACAGACACATTTGGGTGCTGCCATCTTGGGCTGATAAGTGGCCATTTTTTCTTTGCGATAAGTACATCAACGGTACTACTGTAGACACATGTGCTTGAATGTGGACGTACGGGCGCATTTGTCATTGTGTGGCGTTTACAAAATGGAATTCCAAACTGGTGAATTACCTGCGTAAAAGCTCAACGTTGCGCCACCCATGAATCTAAGATAAGATCATCTATATAACAAAGATCTTTTTGTGCTGGGTATGACCCTGTCATAATGAGGCTTAGTTTACGTCTAATTTATTCCATGGTGCATATAGTATGTCAAGCAGTGCTGTGCACATTGCCACATCTTCTGCCACTTTATTTGCCTTAACTTCATCTACATGCTCAACATAAGCCACCTTGACCCCTCTATTTTGCAGAAGATGGATATGGTGATGCATAAAATTGCACCCATATTTTGCTTAACATAAAGGGGACAAAAAAGAAATTAGGAAAATTGCTGCTTTTTAAATTTTGTTTTGTGATGAGCATTTTTTGATAAAAGCTTGCTAAGTTAGCTGCTTTTATTTTTTTCATTTGAGCCACTTTTTTTTTTTTCAGTTAATTTTAGGGAAGTCATAGCTTTGCAGGGATGTTGCCAATATACCAATACTATACATTTGGTATTTACTTCAAGCTGCTCTGTGAAATAGCAAGCGTATACTGACACATCAAAGTTAGAAAGGTTTCCTAATCTGGGCTATGTTTCAGATATTTTAACCCCTTAGATTTCACAAACAAAGCAAATGGTGACACTTGTCATGTCCATGCTTTGCCTGACATGATCAAATTTCCATAAAATTTTTTATTAAAATTGGGGCCATGGTTCTTTTATTTCATTTTTTGAAAATGAGATGTTTCAGAAAACCTTGCTAATGCAGCTATTTCTTCTCTTTTTTTGTCTCCTTGTAGGAACTTGATATGTTGCACGGATGTTGCCAGTATAACCCTATTCAGTGTTTATTTCAAGTTTCTTCCTGCATTAAAGAATGTACCATGGTGCATCGAAATTACCTTTCTCATCTGGCCATGTTTTGGATTTTTCATATTTTTATTTTATGTGCAGCATAAAGGGAATGCTTGAAAGTAATTTGTAGTCAAGCATACTAAATGACCAGGAAGCTTGTAGTTGGCTTTGAAATCTACCATGAAATTAAAAAAATATTGCAGAGAGCAATAGCAGGAAGGCTGCACCATGACCTTCAAATATACATACACATATACCGTATTTGCCGTTCTGGGAGTGTTTTTCGGTAACGACAGTGGCCTATTGGCTATGGCACTCGGCTGCTGATCTGAAGATCGCAGGATCGAATCTCGGCTGCGGTGGCGGCATGTTGATGGAGATGAAACGTTGAGGTCCAGGCCCATGTATTGTGAAATGTCTGTGCACATTAAAGAATGTCAGATGGTTACAGAAACCCTCATGGAATCGTGCAGTATTAACACGCATTTACACATTGTTTACAATGTTTGCAGTGGTAATTAAGAAAAAAAAAGTGCTGTCGTTACCGCATCCTATCATTGCCTATAGTTTTTGAAAAAAATGATCCAAAAGCCAGGGGAATTCATATTCAAACGTTTTGCTTCACTGGCTTTACTCAACAATAAAAATGTAACAAAACATAGATGTTATGCCACCCGCATAGGTGGCGAAACGTCTATGTTTTGTTATATTTTTATTGTTGAGTAAAGCCAGTGAAGCAAAACGTTTGAATATTGCCTATAGTGGTCTAACGCGAAATTGAGCAAAATGCCACTGCATAAGACAAGACAAGGGGTCACTTTTTACTGAATATCTGGAAGTAAAGCAAATCTTTGCTCTTGTTTTTATGGTCAAATAAATTCCTAGTTAGCAAGAAGAAAAATTGACTTTTTTTTTCCATTTTATTGTTAATTGAATTCAGCATCTGAAACCTGACTCAGCAGATTTAGTTGGTGAACTGAATGAGTCTCTCATGCTGCATGAACGACTGCATGGTATGGCATAATAATACATTTTGCACCATCAGTTCTGCTTTCCAAATATAAAGATGCTTTCAATTGACTTTCCTGTGTTTTCTTGCCTCAGTCATATCCTTGGTGCACTTCACGAAGGAGTGCTCTGTGTTGTTTTCAGCTCTAATTTTCTTTGGATAATTTTTTGTAAGATTTTTTATGGTGTATTATTTGGTAAGAATGTGATTCGCATTCCACTTCAGATTTATCTTACATTTTACCTTTGTGAGAGTTTCAAGTGCTGCTATAAATTGCAATTGTGTGTACTCACTCTGGTCATTTTGTTTTTCTCTAGCCCATTCCCTACTGGCTGTACAAGTTACATGGTCTGAATATCAGCTATACATGCGAGATCTGTGGAAACTTCATCTACCGAGGACCTAAGGCTTTCCAAAGGCACTTTGCTGTAAGTTCTAATGCCTGAGCGTGTGCCTTTTTGTAGAGAATGAGATTGAATGTAACGTCCTGACTTTAATTTTGATGACTGGCTATCATTACTTTATCGTGAATCAGACATAAATAAGGCATGTATAGAGAAAATTACTTAAAATTCTTGTTTCTGACTTTTTCACTTGCAGCATTATGTACGCATTTGGCTATCAGGCATAAAGGGATAAGACAGAATTTGAACAAGCAAACATTTGTGTGGCCACTGCTGCAGAGTTACTTCAAAATGTTTGAATCTCTTGTATTTTGTGGCCTTTTAGATTTTAAGTAGCTGGCCACCACAGGTCAGAGGGCATTTATAAAAGTATGGTATAATATTAACATGCTGGTAAGCAGCAAGACTCAAGCTAGTTTTGCATTACTACCTCAACAGATAACCCAAAAGTATTTGAGCAAGACAAACTGTTGGGCTAGTTGGTCTTGCATCTTGAAATGTTGAACTTAGTGCGATTGACACACACAGACACAAAAAAAGAGATGAAGCGCCCATCCTGTCTGCTTCGTCTCTATTTTTTTGTGTGTGTGGGTCAATTGCCCTAAGTTCAACCCAAAAGTATAGTGTGCAAATATTCAAACTTTCGAATAAAACGCTATTCGATTTGATTCACACCTAACATTTACTGTCCAAAGTTTGTAATTGAGGGAGAAAGTGTGCTGTCTCGTGACAAGTGGTGCATTCCCGCATGTAGTATGCTTCACGGCATAACGCTTGTGTACTGCAGCAAAGTTTCGCACAAGCACACTGCAGCGAAGCTAACACTCGTGCCCTGCCCATTCTCGCATGTAGCACGCTTTGCGGCATAACACTTGTACTGCGGTGAAGCTTACACTTCTGTACTGCAACGAAAACACGTGCACTACCCATGCCTACCAGTTCGTCTTGCCATATAACACTTGTGTACTGCGGGGCTTATGTACTGCAGCGAACACTTCTGCATTCCTCATTCCCAGATGTAGTGCGCTTCGCTCCGTAGAACTTGTGTACTGTGGGGAAGTTCGCACTAGCGCACTGCTGGTGACGGTAACACATGTGTGCTGCAGCAGAGCTAGCACTTGTGCATTCCTAATTCCCGTATGTAGCACGCTTTGCCACATAACACTTGTGTACTTCGACAAAGTTCACACTAGCGCACTGCAGTGAACTTAACACTTGTGTACTGGGTATTCCTGCATGTAGTATGCATCACCGCATAATACTTGTGTACTGTGGGGAAGTTCATACTAGCGCACTGCTGAAAAGCTAATGCTCGTGCCCTGCCCACTCCTGCATGTAGCACGCTTCGCCGCATAGCACGTGTACTGCGGTGGTTCTAACACTTAAGTATTGCAGTGAGACAAACACATGTGCACTATGGAGGTGAAATGATGAGGCCCTGTGTGCTATGCAATGTTAGCGCACATTAAAGAACACCAGGTGGTCGAAATTTCCGGAGCCCTCCACTACGGCATTCTCATAATCATATTGTGGTTTTCGGACATAAAACCCCGAAAGTCAGCGAACACTTGTACACTGCCCATTCGCTCCAGTTTGCTTTGTTGCATAACACTTTTGTTTTGCAAGGCTTATGTACTGCAATGAAGCCAGCACTTGTGCCCCGCCCATTCCCGTATGTAGTACGATTTATTGCATAACTTTTGCGTACTTTGACGAAGTTCACACTAGTGCACTGCAGTGAAGCTAACACCGGTGTACTGCGGCAAAGTTCACACTAGCACACTGTGGTGAAGCTAACTGGTTTTGGGACGTTAAACCCCATAAATCAATCAACACTTTTGTGCTGATGTGAACTCATTCATTACAATGTTCTATGATGCACCGTTCTTTAGGACTGGACTGTTCTTTTTCCTAGTTCAGTAAATTTGTTTTTTACTGATGTTTAGCAGTACATGTCCTGTGTAATTTAACATTGAATTATTCAATGAAACATTCAAATGTTATTTGAAAATACTGTATTCTATTCACATTCACACTACTATTTGAATTTGCATCGCATATATTTGAATTTGCATCGCACCCAAAATTTTGATATTCGCACAGCTCTACCCAAATGTGCTTTTTTTTATGGCGCATAAAGTTGACTAACTGACATTGCATTTTTCAACCTCGTCTTGTATATTTCAAGTTGCAAGACCTTTTCAACCTCTTCTGTTTCCCAGCATTGAAGTCAGAACAGGGCCATTCGATGCAGTTAAAAAAACTGCCCTGCCTAACGTTCACTTTCTTAATGTTGGGCATTGTGAAAGACGTGTTGTTTTATAGGCTGGTGAAACATTGGTATTGTCCATACGGTAGATTCAGATGTAGACTTGAACCAAACAGTGGTCAAGGCGTCCTCCGAGTCACTATACCATGAAGTGGATGAAGATAAGTCGTATTGCTGAAACACTGCTGCCGCCTTTGGTTTGGTCACTGCTGATTCGTTTTTTAGGGGCGAAGCTCCTTAGGGTGTGGGTCGTTCCCTCCTCCGTATGTATGTAGCCACCTCTAGTTTAGTTTATGAATGGCTCAATAGATGGCATTGTGTGTCCAGGCTGCTACCTCTAGTTTATGAACTGCAGCATAAACTTGACTCCCCGAGTGTGAGGTACATTTAAAACTCGATTTAACAAACTAATTTGGCCCCCAAATCAGTTAATAACGAAAATCACTAGGATTGTAGTCCCCTTTCCTCCGACCGAGGACGAGGCCGAGAAGGCACATCGTCAGAAACTCAAGCAACGGTACGAAGAGATGCACGACGCTTTGGAGAGGGGATCGTTCGTCTCGTTGGAAGAGTTTCCCGCCACCTTCGACGTTTTTGGACGTTTCTCGCCACCTTCGATGATTTCCCCTCAGGAGCTTCGCCCACTCATCATCATTCACCCCGTGGATATGCTGTGATTTTTTTAATTTTTTTTATTTTTACAAACTTTGTAAGAGAGGTAAATTGTGAAATCAGCTGGCCATTCATAGTACAGTCTAGAAGCAATTTTGCACTTCTTGTCCTTCATGCTTTTCAGAAAAATGCAGTGTTAATGTGCAGCATAGAAGGATCAGCATGGAAATTTTTCATTAAAATAAAAGTGATGTTGCTGATCTCCTTGGCATGCAATAGACCCTTTTCATAAATTGCTAGCTTCCCTGCAATGCAGCTTGCCATACTAATGATGACATTGGCAATCCAGCAAACAGCGTGTGCAAGTGCAATTTGCTTGAGATAGGGCATGTAAAATGTCGATGCAGGTCTTTCTGATACAAACATTCCGAAAAAACAGGCAGCAGCATGTGCAGCTTGAATTTTGACACCACTCAAATAAAGACAGCTGTCGCCATTAGTAGGGCAAATGTGCAGTGCAGAGAAGCGCATTTGTGAATTATGAAAATGGTCTATACCACTGAGAAGAAAGAAACGTCTGCGATTGAGCTGCAACTTTACTTTCAGGAATGGCGCCACGCTCATGGCATGCGATGCCTGGGGATCCCAAACACGGCTCACTTTGCTAATGTGACACAGATCGAAGATGCACTTACCTGTGAGTACTCGTTCTATGTCATGTGAGAATGAGCTGTTGTGCTCGCTGAACAGTTGTGAATCATCAGCATGTTATTAAGAATGTGAAGCCAAACATGAAGTTATGGGAATCTGTACTTACTTGCGTGAAAATGTAGAAATACTCATTTGTCTGGTACATTGATGTTGGCTAATGGATTTTGCTGTTGTGAGACAGCTTAAATAGAAAGCACCTTCTTGCATTTATTGTCATTTCTATTTCTAATGACAGTAACGGCATTAATGCTGCATGAGAACATGAAAATACATATTTAGCTGGACCGACATCAAAAGCAGGACATCATCTCTTAACTGTCCAGTTCATATATTGTGCCATACATTGCAAACTTCTCACAGGCCAATTTATATACGGAGTGTTGACAACCTGTGGAAGAACACAGCAGAACTTCAGCCAAAAAAATGTTTAATTGGAATTGTGGCCTAAATGAAACCATTCTCTCTAATTTGGTTGGTCATATATTTGGATAGCACCCTGTATACATACCATTTTTCAGCAAATGAAATCCTTGTTAAATGGAGCATATTTTCCTGGTTCATTCAGGTTCTCTTTAATGCGATCCTACATTCACCTAGATTCTTCTAGATTATAGCATATCTGCAAACCACGGTGAAGCTGTTTCGTATGTTACCTAGCTGATGCTCACAAAGCTTTTTTCTTTCTCCAGTGTGGAACAAGTTAAAGGAGGAGAAGTCAAAAGAAAGGTTTCAGGCGAGCACAGAGGTGAGGTGGTCTTAGCCCATTGTGCTGCATGACTCTCTCATATTGTCACATGAGCTGTTGCACAGTGCTACTTTTACGTGCAAAAGTACCCAATCATGTGGGCATTCACTTCATTGTTCCTGGCTTTTGCTTATTTTCCTCTATGTGTGTCTTCTGCATTAGGAGGAGTATGAAGATACACAAGGAAATGTGGTCAACAAAAAGACGTTTGAGGACCTGAAACGCCAGGGACTGTTGTGAGGTTGTCTTTCCAGGTCTGGTTGAAAAAGGCTTGTTCACTCACGCATTTTCATCATCTTGTTTGTGAATAATGTTCAACAACTGATTAAAAACCAGTCACAAGTAATGGTATATTTTTTTTTTATTTACAAACAGCAACATCACTTGCAAACAATGGTTGGAGTCAGTTGCGGATGCTCGATTACGTGCACATAGTAAAATAGCTACGCTTCACTCTTCAGCTGTGCATTTCGAGTGCCTACTGACGCTTTTCCAATTGGCTTCTTGGGCACATAGACATTGTGAAAAGCAGTGATAACAATGTCAAACGACAGAAAGCACAACATTGGCACATGATATTTGAGGGCCCTATGAAACACATTGGTGATTATTCTATAAGATTAACTCCAGTTCTTGCAGTGGCTGAGGAAACTATAGCTTTTCCAAAAATCCGTCCATGTATTAACAAAGGTAAGGTGTGTGTGTATTATTCTGTGGTTTTCTGTCTTGTGCAACTACATACTCCTGAGCAGGACATTTCATTTGTTTGACTCCATTGAAGTCACACGGTTTCAGGTAGGATCCACAACTGTTGTCTACACTATGTTGAGTCCATAAGCAAGGTCAGTGTAAGCAGGCTGTTCTTCATCAACTGCTGCCAGATGTTAAGCTTCAGTGGCATTTTGCGCTTTGGTTGTGCATAATAGCAACGCCATACTTGCCCGATTTCTCCAGAGAAATTCAAAATTTTAGATGGTATGAGCAAAATGTCGTTTATAAATGGACGAGTGGCAGTATCTGTTGGCAGGACTTGTACCTCATAGATGACGATACGGTTCAGCTCTGTCCTGCAAGCTGCAGATAATGCTGAATTTCTCTTGCTGAGGAAAGCGACATCTTTTGCCTGGCATTGTTGCAGATGACATGTATTTTTGGTTTCTCTTGGACACCATGGGCAAGTACTGCATCCAAGCGTGGCACCAGGCAAACCACACCGTGCACTGCCCCTTACATTCAAAGTTCTAGTGCGGGCGATCTAGCACTTTAACTAGAAGTGGCACCTTCACTGGAGTCTCTTACAGTTGCAACATTCTTTGGGTAACCGAAACTTATGCCGTAACGTCACCTCATATAACGCACAGCTATTGTGTGCCACTGTGGTTACCTTGGAGGGTTTTCTTATTGTATTTTTTTAAACTACAATGCAAAGGCAGCATTAAGCTCTTTCTACTTCACACACATTTTTCAGCAGAAGTAGTATCATGCTTGCTTACAAGGGCTCACACAATTGATAGTTTTCTTACATGAACACCGTTCAGGATAATGAAGCTTGCGTTGGCACATGTGTAAGGGTGAGAGGTACGGTAGTGTGATGCGTATATATTTCCCATTTTGCTAGAGCTAATACTTCTCTAGTGAAGATGAGAGCATCTCAACATTGGTTTCATCTTGTGGTCTTGGAAACATGAAAAGTGTGTGATTATTTTACACTGCTTACACAGGATCTGTCCAGATAAGCATTTCTCATTGCTATGCTCTTGGCATGTCATTGTGAAACTGGCATTCTGAGCTCAATTACCAGGCACTTTCTAACGTGTTTCCTCATACGAGAAAACTTGAAAAGCTGGACAGTACACACTGCTCAACTATCGTTCAGAAAGTGGAAACAAAGAAAAGACATGTCCTTGTCCAGCCTTCAAGTTGCGATGCTATAGAATTAAAACATGTTTTTAGAAGTGTATCAAGACTCTAACATGTTATATTTACTAACAGCAACAGTATCTTTTTCTTCAGGAATTGTGTTCCTATAAAAATAATCTAGGTTCTCTGCATTTAGAATAGCCAGGCCCACGGCAACATGTAAGTATTAGGCAAACTACATTATGGACCTTCTTTTATAGCTTACACATCGTGCAGATATGTCACTGCTCTCTCGAAGTCCGCAGTGACTAATGAAAATGCTGAATGTGGTGTGCTGTGTGGTGTCTGAACTGTAGCACACATCTAGGAGTTAAGGATGTTTGTTGAAGAGCATGATTGACAGATGTCTATCAAGTGGCTGGGGGGATAAATAGATGAGGGCAGGGTGGCTTGAGGGAGTGCATCAGGGCACTTCGAGTAACAATGCAAGAGTAACTATTACAAAACACATGGTGCAGGCTTTTCCTTGTGAGTTGAGGAAGCACAACACTGGCTTTGGTGTGTGAGGGCCGCTTATTTACACAGGTTAGCAAGTACTTGTCACGCATGTAATATATACACGAGGATGACCCCGAAAAGGTCACCCTTGCAGATTAGCAGCATGCCAAAACTTATAAAGATAGATGATTGGAGGATGCTCTTGCTTCTCGCAATGCTAGAAGCAATTCAGCGCTTGCTTACAGTGCGATGCATTCTTGCTATGACGCAGCCAAGCAAAGTTCATTTCTGACTTAAGTATCAGGGTCATAATCGGGACTGTTACCTAGAAGGCTCTGTAGCTGTAACAGCAGCATGTTGAAAATAAAAAAAAAAGAAGGCTAAATTTATAAGTGGAAGTTGCTACATAAATGTAATAAACCAAACGTCATTTGGCTGCATAAACCAAATGTGAAGAGATACTGCAGTAATGGACAACATAGTGTTGAGGTTTCACAGGACAGTAGGTGAACTAACAGTGCTGTCCCACTGCGCTGCTATTATTGAATGTATTACATGCTACTTTTTAAGAGCACCTTACTTCTAATGATGTTTGGGGGGCATTACATAACTGTGAATCTGGTAACAACAGTGAGACAAGAGCTTCATTAATTTCAACCTTCTGCCTGGGATTATAGAGTGATGGAGACATCGATTTGCCCATTTTGGTTTATGCGCTTGATGAGGGTAGGTGGCTACCTACAAAGTGTGTAATTTGGGCAAATATGGCTAAGCAAACAGTTCCTATGCTTTGTTAATGCTTTTTTATCTTGCTTTTAGAGAGGGGGAAGACCAGTGGGGCCAAAGCGCAATAGCTGCACGCAGCTGTCCTTGCAGTCTCCTCTCTAGTGCATTGGGCAATACTTCACCGCGTTGTCAGGTCCAGAGCCTCCTAGACAAGTTGCTTGGTATCGGGACAGAATTTGAAGGTTGAAAAAGTAAATTAGAGTAATTTTTTTATGGTTTATGTACAAACCAAGCGAGTTTCAAACAATGTTTACACTTTCACCCTGATGCACGACTTAAAAACCAGGGTGGTGCTGCACTGGCTGCGATTTCTTTTGCGAAATGCACACTCTGTAACGGTATGTATGTACATCCAAAGTCTATGTGGCTACAGCATTATGTACACATGCAGTTCTACGGTTGTGCTGCTAAGTATACTTGATTTCCTCATGTGTTAAATAACCAGCAGGACATCTCTCTCGACGAGAAAATCGTCGTATCACATTTCTCAGCGGGTTATTTTGTGTACTAAGCCAGGTGTCTTAGTTTTTTTTGCCCTGTGGGGGCAAAAAAAAGAAGTGTTTAAGTTACAAACTGCCATTGTGTCCTACGAACCTCTACCGGAAACAACTGTACTCGGGAGCAGGCTTTGTCATCACAAACCACTCACGCACATATACGTAACGAAGGGGATCAATGAAGAAAACAACAGAGCAGGCTGGTGCACAGTGTTTTCTTTTTAGATGCGGACCATGCTGTACAAAAACTAGCTCTTAACGAGCCCTATTTCTGTACCGCCTATGACTGTAAGTGCAACAACGTATGTGCATGCCTCTTTGTAGCCGTCCTGTCTGACAAGTTCTGGGTAAATGCAATGTACTGTCACACAGCAATCGAACCTCTGTGTTCAGGTTGGGAGTATGTAATTTGAAAATCACACTTGAGGTAGTGGAATTATTTTTGGTTTATCGGTCGGGGCTCTGACAAGCGAGGCACCTTTTTTTTACGTGGAAAAAAGACTAATTGCATACTGATATGAAATTTGGATGCCTTTGTATTCTTTGTGTCTGTGTTTAATTTGTTCTGTTCATACTGCATTTATCCCACTGTGCCATAACATGCTAGCACTGTTGTGTTGTAATACATAACGTACTAAGTGATGTTTCTGGAGCATTCATGGAGGTGTATATGTCTGATAATTTGGTTGGGAATACTGCTGACCCGTGCCAAGCCCCTTGGGCATTAGCCTATCCACCACCTTCAAGACATTTTTTTTTCCGCTGCTCCACCATGCTGTGTCATTAAATCCATAAAAGAAGACAACCTTGAAAGCAAAGTGACTGTAAAAGTTTCAGTATACTCAACGTTGACACTTTCACGCGAGCCTGTGGTTTTAACAGTTGGCAATGCAGTGCGGACCCATGTGATAATATTGTGCGCTATATTGTTGTGAATAGATAATATGTCATGTTTACAGCGTCCTGAATTTTTATTTTGACAACCAAAACAAGCTTTTTGCCTTGCTGCAGATCTGTATTGAGTGAAGTATTGCTGTAGAATTGCATTTCTAGGGCTCCTTTTTGTAAAAAACTTGACTTTTCTTTGCTTGTCTGGCTAGTCAAAAAGAAGTTGTTTCCAATAATGCACTAAGACACTTCTACATGCCCTAGCAGCTGTAAAGGAACAATGTGTATGTGCTGGCTTGATTAGCACTATTCTCTAGTGCTAGTGTAAAGTGTTTTCAGCTTTGTGCAGTTTAATATGAATTATAGAGTTTTTGTGTTTTAGACTAAGGTGCTATATTCCACTTAGTTTCAGCTTGTCTTTTGTATTTATTGCACCTTTGTGTGCATCAGCGTCCCTAATAGTGCAGATTTTATCACTTCGTTCATGTTGGTGCAGAGTGCTTTATGGTATTGCAGCATATATACACTCGGGGTTCAGTTCCTGAGGAGAATAAAGTAATGACCTCGGGAATGACCTTGTATGGTCACAAATGTTTTGGTTTTATAGGCTAGGGGAGAACGCCACGCCACAGAAAAAAACAAACTCATTAGTGTGTTTGCAGCTTTTAGCTAGCATCATAATTTATAACTATGGACCGTAAAGGTTAGTTCTGTAAGGGTTGTATATCATAAACGTTAGTTCTGTGTTACATGTGGCCGCTCTCCTTTGATAAGTTAGTTTAATGTATGCTGAGAATAGTGAGCAAACTTGCTATTTCAGATATCATCATTTGTTTGCTTAACCTCCGTCCTGCTGGGTGAATCACTGTGCCCACTTTTGTCTTTCACCTTGAGGACAGGAAAGTTCAGCTGAAGTACTCGACAATGCTATGAACTTCTAGTGTCTGTAGAAGGCTCAGCAATGTAAAAATTTTGGCTCTTGTCTGTGGTTTGTTGCGAGTGCCAATACAGCCCTTATGAAGTGAGATATATGTGCGGTGGTAATCGCACATTCATGGAGGTGCCTGCAGACATGTCAGCACTGTGGCAATAGTGGCTCCTTAAATAAGATGAAACATCAACTGAAAAGCTTTGGTGACGCTCATGTTTCACTCCAGGACATTGCATGATAGTAACTTTTCTTACTGAATGCAACTACGTGGTTTTGCCTTCGCATTGCATTAGATTGTGCTTGCGCGAGCTACTTCAGCAAGTTTTAAGAGCGTCCTTATTATCAATGTTTTGCTTCTTTTCTGCACAGTTATGACAGAGGTATGACAATAGTGGCTAGTTCCAAATTCTATTTTATATTTTAGTTGCCTGATGCTGAGCGACAGAATTCTACAGGATTGTCTGTGAGCATGAACTAGAAAATATTTTAACAAATTGAATGTGTGAAATTTTCCACCATAAGTGTAAATGATTTTATTTGTGAAGAATAGTTATTTTATATGCTCTCCTACTGTGATTTTTCCAGCACGGTGTGCCTGCCAATGATGATAAGTAAACCCTGAAAACCATACTTGCGCAGTCCTTTCAGCTGTCTAAAGAGAGACAGTGAATATTTTAACTTTCAAGGTGCTCATTTCATTGCAGAATTTAAAGGGATGAGTAAACCATATAGCAGCTTTTACACTGGCCAATTATTTCACCTGGTCCTTTTACAGTTCATTTTCTTGGTTATGGTTTTTGCACTTGTATATTGATAAGCAGATATTGAAGTAGAGCTGCCGTGTGTCATGTCTTTCTATGACCATTCTGTTGTTTAGTGATAAGGGAGTGATGAGCTCATCTCATAACTCGAGCTGAAATTATCATTGAAAGGAAGGTCAAAATGCGTGCGATGACAACAGTGTGCTCGTATGTGCAAGGGTCACACTTCTGTGTAATTATATCCACCTCGCATGAATGACGAATGCTTGATCCATGTAATTTTCTTTTGTTTTCCTATCTTGCTTTGGTTTGCATTGACACTGCCTCAAGTCAGTGCTGTTGTATGTTCTCCGATGTAAAATTTTACTGTGCAGGTCTTACCTGCATTTTTTGTTGTTGGAACTCTACTCCACTCCTCTTCTAAGTATGAAGAAGCACAAATATGTTATTTTCTCATCATTTTCTCTATTTCATCATTTCTCTCTATTTTGTTGTGAATTGGCCTACTGAATATGAATTACTTTGTTACTGTCACTGACTGTGCTTGCATTTTAATTCCCCTGTGCTCCGTCATCCTGCTTCGAGTATTCTTGGGATGCAGGTGTAGGTAAAAACAATCTCAGTTGAAGTGACCAAGAAACAGTGCAGCGACAGCACACCTTCAGTGGTATAGGATTCACTCCATCATTTCACTCACTCTGTCCTTTCTCAAGAAAGTTTTCACTCGCCGTAATGAACAAAGCAGAAAACAAAGCTTGCACTGTTGTGCACCTACTTGCAGATTCTCCAAGTATGTGACTATACATGCTTACATACACATATATACACATGCGCAAAACAAATGACAACACCAAGTGCTGGATGGGTGGTGTGTGCAACATAGCGTCTCCAATAGAGAACCAATGCAGATGGGAGCAAGATGCATTAGACACAGATGTAGAACACTATGCTAGGCTATGGTCTCAACGGGAGCCGTGTAAGAAACACTACACTGTGCTTCCCCCATGTCGGCTTCTTTGAGCAGCGGGAGCTGCAACAGTTACAACCACATCACTTGGATTGCTACCTCTAGTGTGGGAACAACGTCGGGGACGTTCTCAAGACACTTTGCGGTGGCCCACTGCTCACGGGCCCGACATTGTTGAGGACGTGTTGTGCAGGTTGTGGAGTTCGTGCATTTAACGTCTGCTTGCGCAAGCAGCACAAGCCACACTTGTGCCTTTTGTGTATGTACACATGGTCTAAAGCCCCACACTAAGGCAGTGCAAGATATTCCTATTTCGGGGGTGGCTGTGCACTGTTGTTGGCTTGTATCCTCTGGTTCCGGAACACTGTGTTTTGCAGCGTTCTCTTCCACCTGTCTACAGTGTCCCGGAGTTTTGTCAACCAGGTGAGCTGAAAGTGCAGTAAGGGATTTGTGAACAGCACAGGGAGAAACAAATATGTTGCTGCACATGAATTTCAAGAAAGAAACTACAGACTATAGTTAGTAGTGACTATTTCAACTCCTTAGCTTGATTACTGCAAAGAACAGTTGTGAGCTCATGACAGCTGGACACAGCTTGAAAAACGCATCCATAAATCACATTATAAAGTCGAACCAGCTTTTAGCTGTGCTTAGATGCAATGACATTTTCATAGGCTATAATTAATAGCTGTTATAAACGGGTATCACGGCTAAGTGAAGAGGGGCTGGTCTGATAGAGGTGCTGTGACTACAATGGCGATGCAAGCGGTAACCGTCCCTTTTTTGCAACTGTTGGTTGTGTTAGCTCGTATATCTCAAAAAGTGGACCTCGCTGCCTGCGTAGCTTGGGATGCACAGCTTTTGCCTACCATGCTTTATTGACTCTGGTGGTCAACCCGCACACTTTGATCACGTACAGCAAGTGGCAGTGGTCCTTTCCAAATGCACTGCTAGCTATCTCGTTTACCCCTTTAGCCTTTGAACCAGCAGCAGAACAAATGCATGATAGGGCACACCTCACTAACCCCCCCCCCCCTTTCTTTCATCTTGTCACTATGCTCATACTCCTGGCGCACCCCTGCAATCTCGCACGTTTTCCCTTGTGCCCAAAGCTTGCTAGAAGCGATAGGATCTTGCACATGGTACGGTGAACAGTTTTTGTTTGGAAGGGTGAAAGAGAGACTGGATATAGGGGCACAAGGTTGGAGGTGCAGAAAAAGCTGCAAAGGTTTCTCCGCACTAAGAGTATACCAAGCAACAGAAATTGGTTCACAAGGAGACAATCGGATAGAAAACAGAATTAAGGAAAAAGGAGCTTCTGAAACAGATATCTTATAATTGAATGTTCAACTCTGCGCATACATTCTATCTTTGTTCACATACCTTTGTGCTTTCATTTGAGGCTTGCAGTGTGTGCACTGTGATGATCTGTTGAAAACGATTTAGGCAGACAAATACAAAGACATTCTTGAGGTTGTGTGCTGAAAATAAAAAGAGTGGAACTTGTAAAGATATTATAAAGGCTCAAGCAGGTTGCCAGCTTAGTGAAAAGTCTATTAGCTGATTTTGAATAATCTAGAGCAATATAATGGACAGCGTGGTAGCCCGCCCATGTTCCTGAAAGTTAATTGCTTGTAAGTATGATAGACTACTGGTAAAATTGTTCCAGTGGGACATTAAATAATTGAAAGAATTAAAAGCAGTGCCTTTGGGCTGTGTTTAAACCTTTTGCAAGTCAAATTATATGGTATCAAATTAATGAAAGTCAATTAGTCGTATACGTTACATCCTCTAGAGCAATGCATTGACAGCACTGGTCTTTTGGAGAAAATGTCACAATTGCCTCTTAAAAGTGAGGTACTCATGTGAGTAGCAATGTGTTAGGCAACCATACAAAGAAAGTACATGGTTTCGTCGGACCTGTATGTTGCACAAAACATTTGAGAAAACTAACATGATGTCCCGCATGCCCATACAGGGAAATGGATCTCCTTCAATCACTGCAAGCAACCTTTTCACGGCACTAGCGCAGTGAACGGCTCAAACATACGCAAGCAAAGATATCCACTGCTCGCTTTCTTGAGAAGAAAAACGTGAGCTCCAACGCTATAAGCGCGGGAAAGTACAGCGCACACAACACTGGTTGCTCGGCTTGCTCAATCATTTGTAGCCAAAGCCGACTGTGTCTACGTGAAGCAATCGTGCTGCCACTTTCGGCCGTGGTGACTAGGGGAGGAAACGAACACTTCACCTACATAACCCCCCCAACTGCACGTCTGCCACCCCTTTTGCTCCAGCACACACACCTCTAGTTGCCGTCAGCCCTCTTGTCCACACCTGCGCATGTCCTTTTACCCCAACGGCACACTCGCCTATATATAACCCTTTTAACAAAACAGATTGTTGGGATGGTTGGCTTTCCATGATCACCAGCAGAGTAGAGAGCAAAAAATTTCACATAGAGTACATACAAAAGAGCAGTCAGCACGAGATGAGCACAGTACAAGGAAGTGAACATTGCCTCCTGTGTTTGAGAGAGATGCACACAGAGAAGAGTCACCTGTTGTATGCATTCTTTGTGCTCTACTCTTTTTGGTAATCAATTCCACCCCAACTACTGCCTGGTGCACCCCTTCGAATGCGCGTTGCTTTAATCCCAAAGCCTGCATCAGGAACGGCACGCTATGATGTCATCGTTCTTGGACCATATGTGGAGCGTTGCAGTTGTCGTGAACACTCGTATAGAGTGTCGCTATAGTTGCTATCGTCATAAAATGCCGCAGTTTCATCTGAAACATGAAGCATTGATGGCGACGACAATGCATTTGACAGCTACATAATTAACGCCTGTAGTTTTATCCATCATATAATTTGCAGCAAGCATTGGGCTATTAATGCAGGTCTGGCGCGTGTACTGACAAAGATAAACCCTACTCAAATGACCTCAAAATCTCAATGACTCAGCAATAGCATGAATAGAAGAGGCAATGTGAGCAGACACATCGTGCGTGCTCCTCGCATGTGCCTTCAAAACTCCAGATTACACGCATTAAACCACCAGCCATTTTGGCTACCTAAACCATCGCATATTCCTTAAGGTACTTCCAATTATGTGGCGCGGGCCTGCGTGCGCCTCCAGCCACACAGAGAGCTAATGAATGCAGCGCCACAGTCGTGCTGGAGGAGGAGACTGTCACCACATAGCTCCCTCCCTCCGTCTCCTTTCTTCCCTCGCATGCACCTGATGTTACTCCCAACTTCAGGCAAGCGGGAAGATGCTGCTCTTGTCAGCTCTCCCTCCCGCGTGCAGTGTGCATTACATAGAACATGATGGCGACGGCGCGAATTTGCCCCGTGTGACTTTCTGATGTCTCAGTCAAAGAACTAGTTGCTACCAACCTGCACCCTCCTGCGCACTGACGTCATGGATGCAGATGCGGTCCAAGGACAGAGGTTGCTTGTAGACTATATACTTGACACCATCCTGTATTGCATTGTTCTTCTTATCTTGGCTGGGCTTCGTGTCCAGGTTTAGGGACGATTTCTAGAATACCATATAAAAGATTGTGTCATTGCCCCTATGATTCTATCTTGGCTGCAGGCTCTGTATGTACCACGCAGTCATAGCTGCCTCAGAAATACGTGGTAAGCATTCTTCCGATATACAGACAACACACGAATGTTTGGGCCACGATATGGCGTACTATGTAATGGATTCTTAAACTGACATCATTTAGTTACATTTCAAGGATACATAAACATTCGTAACAGCTACAAGTGCATAATGTGAAAGGCCATAGAGTACAAATCTTTGCGAGAATTCATAGTAGTGTACGAATCCCCTAAAGTGTGCAAGAACAAGACTGAAAGCACACGTTTAAGTAGTAGGTGCTCATTTCAACGTTAAAAATCCTTAAAATATGGCACTGCAATGAAGAAAGGAAGTAGGTTACAAGATTGTACGTCCAAAATAAACGATATACTTTAGTCAGTTTGTCATCCTTTCCCTTTATGTGGGCATCATGACCACGATATAAAGTTCATATATTTACCTTTTTGCTCAGGCCTTTCTTCTTTCTTGTGATTAGGATCATGTCATCAAAAAGGACCACATAAACTTCAAAGCCACTTTTAGACGTGTCTGTAAAAAAAAACAAACATCAGTGGTGATTTTGCGGTTAATGTGAAGTGAAATGTGTTGGCATTACCTCATACTTCGTATCTGTTCATATCTGTTCTACTTTTGAGAATTTCATTTTCAGACTTCAGTTATATTAACGGCATGACTTGAAAATTCCAACGTGCGATCCCCAGTTATACCTAGCTGCCATCGTATCAAACCTGATCTGTCGTGTTACTTTAGGGCGCCGTCTTCGATCTGAATTTCACTTCTGACTCCTGTTCAACCAGTCATACCTTGATTCTCACGCATACGCCTAGTGTCACTCCCGTTACGCATTTCCTGTCTAAAGAACTTCTGGTTGACCAATAAAGCCACTGCTCACTCAGTCCCGTGGTCCTATACGTAACCTATTGGTAATTACGGTTTACTTCATCTAAGCATCACCTGCACACTTCAGACTGGTTTAACCATGGTTATACAAAAACGGCCAAATGGATACTTATGATGACGCATTAAAGAAAAAGAAAGAAAGAAAACTTGGGCTTCATGTATTTCACATGTAGAATATTCCCAGCGGTATATCTTTATTATACACGGACTTACCAAGCATCTGTAGTGGCCCCTCGAGTATTATTTGCCGTCGAGGACTGACGATTAGCCTCTCACATGGTTGCTTTGAAAGTGGTACTTTCAGGAACTGGGAGGAGGAAGCACAACACATCATTTATTGGTTTTTAAGACAAAATTAAGCAATAGCTTTTCGGAGGAAAGCTTTAGCCTGAGTCACTAATAACATTCTTTACATACAAAATATTTAATTGAGTTTTTCTCATGACATGCCATTTGTAAAACGAAAGACTCATCTAGTGATTGCGATCTCCTTCAACGCATTGCTAATTTTGCTACACTCGGCTTCAAGTTTGTATGAGGACTCCCGTAAAATGACATTCTATCAGCCACATATTTCCTACAGAGTAGAGAAGAAATACACGTTGCATCAAAGCACATACTAATGGAATCTGTTCTTTCCCATGAGGGCAAACAGACATGCACATCCGCACTTGCTGCTGAGCAGCGGATCACAGGCTGTACTTGTCGTGTTTTGGCTGTCATGTTTTGAAGCAACAAAAGGGATGAGAACACATGCTGGCATTGAGATTTAGGTGCACTACAAATAACCAATGATCGAAATTGATGCGGCATTTCACGATGAACGTCATTAACGCTGGTGTTTCCTATATTATCTCACTCGAGATCACTGGTGCGTTATCAAACTTTCCTGGAGTTCAGTTCATAAAAATAGAAAGCTCACATTGAGAGCATCGATGCACATATTAGATAACTTTGGAACTTGGCTAGCACACAAATATAAAGAGGAACCTTATGCTCTTTGAGCTTTCATGTGCCATCAGTTTATTGAAATGAGCCTTAACAAACAGAAAACCACGCTTAGAGCACAATGTCTTGGTCTGCTAGTTTCTGTGAGTTCATAATACATTTTTTTAGCTCAAAACAGCACAAAGACAACAAGAAAAGGTGCCTTGTCTTATTTCTTGTGTTTGTTGTGTTCTGCTAAAAAAATACTATGGACGTTAAAAGCCCCGGTGGATTGCCTCATACTGCC
The DNA here is from genome assembly GCA_013339685.2 of Hyalomma asiaticum. NCBI lineage: Eukaryota > Metazoa > Arthropoda > Arachnida > Ixodida > Ixodidae > Hyalomma > Hyalomma asiaticum. The sequence continues at coordinate 107,693,448 of CM023486.1, forward strand.
CAAAAATTTGCATTTGTTAAAGAATTGTGCTGCAGAGAATTCTTATTTCTCTAAACTGCCCTTAGTAATAAATTATCCTTAGTAATAATTTCTCCTTCGTAATAAATTATCTTTCCTCCGGACCAACATCTGCACTTCAATCAATCATCAATCAATCAAGTCTTTATTATTTCACAAAAAGCTTTTACAGATAGAGGTATACAGAAGGAGGTCCCATAGTAAAAACTTAGTTGGGACCTCCGGTTCATGATTAACATAAAAGTTACAATGGCAAGAACAGGTAGCTGAATGAGTGCAATTGCAAAAATGATAAATAATGATACAGATATAAGTAAATAACGATATTAATAGGCAGCAGTGTATCGGTAGTAAGTAATATAGTGAAACTAGGTAAAACTAACATAGAAATGGAAGAAAAAGTAAAAATGCAAAAACAACTTAAGCAACATGTTGACGTACAAATAACAGCAGGTCTAAAACGAAATTAGGTTATACAATACAATATGTCGCATACATATCACATAACAAAAAATTTTTCAATTCATGGCAAAACCTATGGGCTTTCTGGAGTTTTATGACAAATGGTAATGTGTTCCACGATGATATGGCTGCAAAGTGAACGGTCTGTTTGCCATAATTAGTATGTACTTTGGGCAGAATGAAGTTATTATGCAGCGCGAAACGTGTTGGGTTGGTGTTCATTAGGGATGACATAGGAAATAGCGGCAATGTGACCTTGTCATTAATTAGTTTGAAAAGAGAAGTGGCAAGGTTGAATTTGAAAAGGGCGGCAACGTCAAGAAGCCCAAGCTCAACTTACACCGTGGATGTTTTCACCTTGTCCTTGTCAGAGTGAGGGTGCGGTAGCTGAGAATCGCATCTATAACTTTCTGCTCGTATGCATCGCTTAATTTTCTACACTACAGCATTATAGAAAGTTCTAAACCCACGCACATGTATATGTCACTCACTCACTCAATCACTCATGCGCAGGCATGCATGCACATGCACATGCGCAAGCAGGCATCCGCTCACATTTACATATAACACTCAGCTAAGTGAATACCTCAGGAATGTAGAGTTTCGAGTCTAGCTCAGACACCGGTGGCCACACTATGTTTCTCTGGATCTCCAGCAGCCGCTCGAAGTTCTTGAGCCATTTCATTTTGTCGTCCAGCTCACCTGGAAAACAAAAAGTTACTTCACACTTTTGATTTTGTCGGCATCTGATTTTTCAATTTGAAAGTCATGAATGAATGAGAATTCAAAAATCTTTTGGAGTGCGGGGAGAGGAACATTGCGGAGCTCAGTATATTAGTGTGGGGTAAGTGGATTTAATGCATGGCCCTCTCAAGTTGATGCTCCTGGGAATTAGCTGAATGAGGGTTCTTGGAACGTGCTGTATGCTATTCCTTCATTTTCATCCACATCCTAGGCAAAATTAATAGGTTATTATTGGAACTTCACGTAGTTCGAATCAGGCACACAGTGCAACATGAACACAATACACTAAATATATCCTAAATAGCCTGGAAGTCGTGACTGTCTAACACGATGGCTATCACTCATGAATCATTTGGTTTGCTTGCTATATCCCATCCATCCTACATACGTGACAGCTTTGTCATTTTTTTTCTGGTGCTTGTATTTGGACCTTTCCCTGTTGCAAAAGAATCTTGGAAGGTTGCCAGCTTGATGTTCATATACGAATGGAGCAATGTGATAACTCATTATTGACGAGCGATTTTCACAAGTGCTATATGCGCCACATACTTAAGCTGTCATGAAGAGAGTTTGAAATGTAATGTTAATTGCACAGTCACTTCAAAAAATGTTGCTTAGTGCTGTCGCATGCCGCCGGTCGTTACCAAGATCTGAATATCTAAAAAATATGCGGTTACCACCATGGCATCAGTTTTTACTCCGCTACACTAGGTGACATAATCATACAATCAAACTTTTGTACTTGTACTATACTGTGTATGTACTTGTACTATGTTGTACAACACTGCCACAACAATGTTTGGGTCCGTGCTTCCAAGCAAAATGGTCACAGAAAGTTACAAACTATGCCGCTTCAATTCCTGAGACTATTTTAACACGAACATGTTTTATGCCAGGGTCCATCACGACTTTACTACGTCACTATACGTCACTACTGTAATGGATATGATGCAGTGAAATTTACATAAACAATGACACAGAAAAAGCAAGCAGAAAAGCTTCACTAACGCGGCTGGGATCGAACCCACGATCGCTCGAACCACGACAAAAGGTGCCCGCAGCGCTACTGACTGAACTATCCTTGGCCATGTTGGAAGGAGCACGAATGCGCCTTGTAACCCTTCGTTTAAACTTTCTCCATCTCTCTCCTTCTCGTTGTGTTCTCTGTTGGCTGGGGCTGTGCCGCTACCTAGAATCGGTACAGTGAAATATCGTCGTAGCACAAAAGAACACCTATAGTTCGTCCTGGGTAGGGTAGTGTCAGCGCTCTTGCTGAGTCTACCCTACCCCGAAAGCGTAGCTCAGTGCAGTTCGGTCATTTCACTTTCGTGTTATACCGATTCCTATAACAGGGGGACCAGCCACACCTTTTTTTAAACAATGCCGCTTTATACCCTGGTTTGTTTACATGTTTTACATTCTTTGGGCTTCATTGTATATTTCTTCCCAGACTTTCCATATCCCTCGCGATGATGGTAGCTTTCATTATTAAAGGAATAGCAGTAAGGAGCTGATGTTGCAGAAAATCCGCTGCTGGCATTTTTCGCAAGCGACAAGTCCCTATAAGTGTAACCAATAAAAAGCGCAATGCTTGTAACCTGGACCACAGATATGACGCAAGGCAACTAGTCGTAGATGACAGTCACATAGTTACTGGGAATCTCTCTCGTAAACGTACACAAACGAAGTATGGCAATGCTATCACGTTCCCCTCTTAAAAGCTTAAGCACCTTCCCATTTCTGTTCTCTTTAGCACAATGTGAGCGTCATAGAAGGCAATAATGATGGCATGGTGGTGAGCTCACGGAGTGAGTTCTCCTCAGTCTCGAGGATGGCTGTGATGCAGTCCCGCTCCTCCATGTCCTCGGTTCGCATCTCGATGTCCTTGAGGATGAGAGGGACGCGCATGATGTGCTGCACTGGCGACACCAGCAGGTCAGTCAGCTGGAGCTTCTTGCAGCGCGGGTCCCTGGCACACCACTGCGATCGCGAGGAGCACTTATTTATGGCTTAATTCTTTCATACAGACGGGGTATGGCAGAATGCGCTTTGAAGCTTCAGATTAGAAGTGGCATTCTGCATGGAACAGTGTATTCACTTTTGCGAAGAACGGTAATGACCAAAGAAGCGCACAATGCTGTTTTGCACACGCAGAGGCATCGAAGGTGGCGCTGTCCACATGCAATGGCCCCAATCTCATACAGAACGTCATTGACTGAACTTTTGACCGAATATAATTCTCTACATTGATCTCCCATATAACTTGGCGCTGGAAATGCTCATTCAGCTCAAGAAAATAACTCGTCTAGCATGCATGATGAAAGCAATTGGTGACTGGTAGTTCTGCAGTATAGCTTACTTTATTTAGCTGCTACATGGGGTTTATATTCAAGGTGAAGGAGATCTATATGAGGCCTGTCTTGAGGCACACCTTGTTGGCCATAGAGCACCAGGCTTAATTTCAACACAGTCTTGCAGTACTCTTAAGTAATGGGTCTGTTTGTGGATGTTTATGGGCAGAGCATGTAACATAGGTGTTCTATCTGGTAGCGCAATGTGGCGGCGTCGACATGATTGATACACCGACCTAGCCTACAAAATTTTGGTAACCGTTCGAGAGCCCAAGAGCAGTGCAGCTTTGCTCTATATGTCCAGACCTCTTGGTTAGTTCACCACAACACAATGTGATGAAGAACAAATGGCAGGACGAAGTAGAGAGAAGCAGCTTAGCATCTGTGAAGTACATGTCAGATTATACTACGCTTTCTTGTTTACTGCTCCTGGAAAACAAGTGCTGGATGCACGTAGTTCACGCCAAGTGGAGATGAGTACTTGCCTTTTCAAACTCGTTGAATTCCACTTGCCTCCTTAGCGTCTCCAAGTAGTTGAGCGCATTTATGTAGTTGAGCGTATATCTGTGGTAGGCTTGCCTCAAGGCTGCTGCTTTTGTGCTCTGTTAACCAGAGATGAGCATTCGGTTGTTTATGAGAATGAAAGTTACACAGATATAAATGAGGAAAGCCAGAAATGTTCCATCTCACCTTCTTGAAAAGTCTAATAAGGACGTCTGTCGTGCTGAATTCCCCGGAGTTGTGGCTGGCCAGGATAAAGTTGATAAACTCCCTACAGAAGGCGTAGGTGACCTAAGGAAAGCATGGGGTGAAACACGTTATTGCAGAGACTATCAACAACATACGACGAGTTCTGATTTCTCAAAATGCTTAGAAAGATACGGCGCACAACTTACGCAACAAAGCTCATCGAGGTTTCCAAAGAGAACCTCCGGCTCGGCGAACATGGCGTATCCCTCCACTTGGATCTTCTTCAGTGGCTCCATGAATACCTGTAAACAATGGAATCATAGATGCCCCTGTGTTGCAAGTAAACTCAAGATCGCAATCAGTGCCCACACTTTCAAGCATATACCTCAAGTATGCATATACTTCAAAGATACCAGTATTGCATGTCTGTGAATATGGTACTCTCTTTCCTCTTATCGTGCCTTCCCATCCCTATCTACACCGCCCCAGTTCTTCTGTCTGCATATTCCGTAGATGTCTGCAAATTATGCAGTGATGGTGTGGTTGTACCTAAGTAGCATGGCATTAACCGGCGGACCATTACCTTATATCTTTTATTAAGCGCTTGTATTATTGGTCAGTGATGTCAGGGCAATTTTTGTTGCTCAGTGGTGCATGCAGTGTCTCGTGTTAGAGGCAACGTCTCGACAAAAGTAGCTTTGCAAGCTTGTGACAAAAATGCTATGTCACCTTGCTGTAACCTGCTTGTTCGATCGCCTGTATTCGCAAACCAGCACATTCTTATCTCTTGTTTTGCTTATCTTTATTGTGCCTCCAAAAATAAGCTATACAGGTCGGTGTTTGCGAACCAACTTTATAGTTATCCTTTGCCCTGCTTACCATTTTCGTGTCCTTAATGAGCGGTAAAGGCACTAAAACGATAGATAAAACGACAGATGAGCACAAGGTTTGTTTGTGAATGTTTATGATAACTTGTTGAATGAGCTTGGCTCCTCACTCTATCTACTTAACGTCTCTCCTTCACAGCGCAGTGCAGCGAAAGCTACGTGCTGAGTCAGCCAATCATAATCGAGAACGAAGAGAAAGTCTCCTACATAGAAAAGCTTGTCAAGTTGCTCATCATGGGCGAGTACTCCTCCCCCCTATTCACAAACCAAATAACGGCTATTGATTGGCTGACAGGAATCTTGGTCATCTTTGCATTGCACAGAGTTGACAAGACGGAGAACCAATGCTGCTTGTTTGCCATATGAGGCACACGCTCATAAGAAAAAAAAAAAAGGACACTCACGTTCTTCAAGACCATGAGGTGGTCCTCGAGGAAGTTGCACTCGCTCTGGAAGAGCTCCCACAGCGCCTCCTTTTTCTTGGCCTCGTTTTTCTGGATGGTCTGGTTGATGGTACGGAGGAACTGGCTCTGTAGAGCGTCTCCCGTCGGGCTGCCTCGCTCCGCTTCGCCGGGCACCGACAGGCCCCCCGCCCCATCGGGAGGCGCGATCGACGACGCAGCGGCCGTTGAAGACGACATGGCGCCGCAAATGCTCTTGGGAGAACCGGCACCTCCGCTGCTCGACTCTTCCTCGTCCTCGTCGTCGCTGCCGGCGTCGCGCTTTTTCAGCGATGCGACGAAAGCGTCCCACGTCATGCCCTGCGCACACCGTTGTCCCAGATTTTAGTACACTGTCCATTCATTTTTCTTGTTTACATGTACTTTCATTCTTAAAACTAACTTACTATATACGTCATTAATATTTTGCTTTCTGGATAGCTTGAACCGATTTCAATAAGATAACACGCCTTAATATAGATTCGCCAATTGCACCATTCTGGTACTTCGTTGGTGCGTTATTTCACACAGAATCGCTTCTGACGAGTCACCTGGTTCTCAAAGTTAACGCCACAAGCACACATTCACGTTTCACAGGAACGCGTCACCTATACCCTGCTTCAGTAGTTCCATGCAGCACCGCAGAAGGCTACAGGCCTCTTTGGACATCTGCCAGTGCTGAGCGCTACAGTGACAGCAATAGCCTTGGAAAGGGGATGAGGACTCCTACTGGCAGCAACGGCTCGCAGATGCATGTCCGAACAATGTAGTTTCTTCTCACTTCACAAGAATTCTGTGCTCGATGGCCTCGTAGCCTTGACTGCGCTGCACGGAACTAGTGAAACAGAGTATAGGTGTCTCCAGCATCGCTACAGAACAAGCGCACAATGCTGTAAATGAGATGCCATTAACAAATGGTTGAAAACTGCGTGACTTCTTGCTCTGAACTCTTGCACAACTATAGCGAATTCTGGTTATAACGAAGTATTGGTGCTCTGATCGTTGTACGTGAAGTCACAGTTGGCTTGTGGTGAGGGTGCACCTTTTGTCGTGGTCACAGATCAGCAGAGACAGAAAGAAAAGAAGAGTGACCGCCACTTGCCTTGTATTTGGCCAGTTGCTCGTCGCAGAACTCGGACGGCCTGAGCGTGCTGAGGACCTCTTCGAGTCCGCCAAGGCACTCAGTCTTGGCCCTGTTGGCCCTGTCAAACTGGACACACATGTGGACGGACAGGAGGCGGCTCTTAGCACGCACCGCTCGCGCGCGCTGCCAAGCATGCAGAGAGAGAAGGCAGGCAGGCCGGGGGAGAGGGCGTTAAAAAGAAGGGAGCGGGCAGGAGCGGTTCGGGAGCGGGCAAGGGGTCGGTCTGGAGCAGTTCAGGAGCGGGGTATTTGAAAAGAGGGCACCGGCCGGGTTTGTGCATGCGTGTGCTCTTGGCCCACCGAAGGGCCACTACGTCAGGCAGCGTAGAAGATCAAGAAGAAGCAGGAGCGGCGCCGGAAGCAGGCTTCACACGGCAGCTTGCGGCGGCAGCAGCGGCAGCGGGCGGTAGTGGGCGCTTCGCTCAGGGGGAGAGAGAAGGGACACGTGATCACTGCAGGCAGTGGCGATTGGCCCCGGCACAGTGGTCGGTCAGCCCGTGTGTCATGCGCGGCCGATATGACGAATCGAAAATAGCCGCAAAAGAAAAAGAAGTGTGTGAGGTGATTGTGGTGATGGCCCACATGTTAGCGAGGAGGTGGCGAGTACACATCTGTAACCCGTGGAAAACAGAAATAATAAAGCTTGGCACTTAGTGTAGGTTTGTGATAAACTGCGGAAGGATAGGCACAGTGCTAGTGGTGTACCTTCAAAGAATAGTTGCATAATACAGAAGAAACAAACACAAAGCGATAATGAACAGGCCCCACTGATGAAAATTAGCAGCAGTTCATTTGCGTAAGGTAACTTAACAATGACGTTTGTTTATGACCGGTGCTTTTTCAATGGAACGGGCATATAACTGCAAAGTCCATAATAGTGGACTGAGACTTCAGACGAAGCAGAGCCAATGTAGCAGTGTTAGCACATTTCTTGCAACACTACAGACTAGAATGGTGACCGATATACAGTACATAACTGCCTGTTTGAATGAAAAGGATTGCACTTGCACTATTCTGAGGCAGACTCAACTACTATACTGACGTTAACCTGCTGCCATTATAGAGCTACAAAAATCGAGAGGACCAACACTGTGCAAACGCTCAGTAAATCTAACAAAGTGCGGCTGCAGAATTATGCATAATTCATTACACGTAAGACAGCGAGTTCGATCTCTAGTTATGTTACAGATGCAAAGTCGTAGCGGTAATTATTTAAGGGGGGACGCGGCCTTCGTATCGCGAAAAATGACCAAAAAATCGATTTTTTGAAAACCACATAGTCAGTTTCTACAAGTCCTTTTTTATCTGATTCCGAAATATGAACGCTGAAAACCGCGTAGAAGTGCTAAAAAAAATGTTAATAGAGGCCAACGTGGCGAAAAAACTCGATAGAAATCGTGAAAAAACGGCAGTTTTCAAGTCCCAATATCTCCGCAACGGCGCAACCGAGCGCCGCCATTTTGCCCTCGTTGGAAAGCGCGATTCTCCGTCTTCAAATCTGCCGCTTCAGCCAGCTCCTCCATACAGAAGCAAGCGCACAAAAAGCAAAAGATTCAAGGCCGTGCCGAGGCCTCCAATTGGCCGCGCCCGTCACGTGACGAATCGGAGCCTCGCCATTGGTCTCCTTGGCGGTCCGCGTCTTCTGCTACCGCGCCGGCGCGCCTCTCTGCGCTGTACGTTCGTCTGTGCGTGCCTTCCCCGATAGTATTTGCAGTGTCGGCGATCGGGCGGTGTGTAGACAGAACGGCAGCTGATCCCAAAGCTGATATCTTATCGCTCGCGGTGCTCGCGCCTCGTGGCGCCGCGCGTTTGACGATCGCGTCGCCATGTTCGTCAGCGCGTACGGAGCGGTTTCGGCAGCGGACTCCGCGAGTGCTTTGTGCGCCTCTTGACATCTCAGCACGCCATTATCGTCGGTATTTGCGGAACGTAGTTTCAGCGGCGGATTTTTGTTGTGATGGGCGCGTTTAGACTTTTCGGCTCGCTGTCGGTGCGCGCGGAGCGTGGTTTCGGAAGTAACGCGTGCGAGTGCCGATGGTGCGTCCGCTCCCGATCAATCGCGCGCGGCCGGTATGCTTGCTTTTGTCAACTTTGACGGGTCGCTTTGTGGCATTTCATACGCGGGCGAAGCATCATGTGCGAGCGGCAGTGGCACCGTTGCCCATGTCGCGCGGCGTCCGACGTTGCCGACTGCATGTAGCGATCGCGCCACGGACGTGCCCGAATCTCGTCACGTTGCCACGCCGTCCGCAAGTATGGACGATACCCTTCAGGCGCGCCTAGAGCCGCATTTTGTATCACCAAACGCATTCCGCGAGGTCGCCGCGTACGTGCCAGTAAGTTGTGTGTGTGCGACCGCGCTGAAAACGGAATGACAGGCGCCGGTACGCAAAAAAGCGAACGAGTTTCCGATCGTTCAAAATCACGACCTTGAACCCGTTTCTCGGCGTTGTAGGAGTCAGCAGCGCTCCTAATAACTTTTAATTAAGTAGGAACTAGATATGGGTCAGCATCGCAAATGATACTGACGTGTACGCGCGTCTGGCAGCGCTCTCGCGAACGGGTGGTTAGAGTAACTGTATATGTAAAGGAACATATACAGTAACCCTAGCGGTAGTAATTGCCGCGAAATGAATATCGTAAGATTTTCTGTGCATTAGGAGAGCTGTGCAGGCTCTCAAAAGTATTGAAAAGGGGCTAGGAGCTCTGACTAATTACACTGGTCAACAATCAACATCTCACATTGAGGGTTGCACCATAAAACATATCAGAAAAGTCTGAAGGCTCAGTCCAGACCTTCCAGTGAGACAGTTGCTGACAGTATTTGTGTACCCTGGTACCAATGCCTTTCTGGCATGCAGATCTTTCCATGAGGCAGTATTTCAAGTACAGTCATTTAGCCCACCATGCTTATGCTGAGTATTGTGCAACACTTTGACTGTAGCCTGGACAACATGCCTTTCCCAGAGCAGCAAAGAAAGGTGTCTTTTAGGAAAAAAGAGGCCAGCAAGGCATACCAAACTAAAGAAAGGACATTCAAGAAGCCGTGCACCAAAAAGGACACAAAACACTGCGTATTCAGTGCCCTTTTCTAATAAAAATCCATGGAAAAACTTTGAAAGCCGTTTTCTCAAAACAACTTTTCTTGCTCCTTGCCTTGCTTGTTCCGCTGATTTCTTCACGACTACTAGGTCTATTTTAATTCCGTTTTTTTTCCTATATTCCTAGAAGAATTGCCCAGGGCGTGACATTCTTGCTTTTCCAGTTTTCCTTCACAACATTTAACAATACGACTAATTGCTCACAGCCTGAGCTCTTGTGGTGCAGTCACCTTGTAAAAAACGACAACTGAAAAAAATTGTGTAGCAAATAAAAAAATCTAAGAATGTTACGCCCTGGACCGTTCATCATAGAGCTCACAGCCCTTTGAAAAAGCTTTCTATCACATTTTTTAAGCGATTGAGGCTCGGAACAAGGTCAGAAGGAGGACATTGTTGTAAATCAGAAAGTTTTAAAGATAAGCTCATGAAATTTATACAGTAGTATCACAGAATCATTGCTAATAAGTCTACCAAATTTCATCAAAATCCATAAAGAAATAAGAAAGTTGGTTTCCAACGTCACGTCCCCCCTTAAAGTGAGGTTGGGGTTTGGAGCGTTCTCGCAGCAGCAGTTAGCATGACGGTGATGAAGATCAAGGTGAATTTATGATAATAAAATGCGGTGAAAAGCCCCGTCTAATCTCAAGTGAACCGAGTGAATGTGCTGCCGGTATAATGTCGTAAAGTGCTTAAAAGATGACGCAGAAGAGCGAATGCATCCTAGCCTCTGGCACAGAGCCCACATGGCAGCCCGTGGAGTCGTTGCCAGACGTTACGATGCTGTTACGATGAAACAAGACACGCATGCAACACACAGAACACACATGCATTCAAGACGCACATTCCGACAAGACCGATCAACATTGTTTTGCCGTTTCGAGCTCATGGTTTCACTGTCTCACTTCAACTCAACCTTGCTTGAACGCAAAAAACAGAAATGGCACTGAATGCAAAAGGACGCATTTTGAAACTGACGGAAGCCTGTATGGAATTGTACCATCTGGTACAGCTCCCGTCCACGGTTACGACAAATGGCCATTGGCTGCAAGCATGGAGGAAGAAAATGGCTGCAAAGCTATATATGCTACAAGGAATCCACACTGCATTGAGTTTGCCGTCACCGATGCATACACGCATACGTTGTTGTCAACGTCCTGATGGTCACTGTATCTGCTACCCAACTGTGTCCCCGCGCTGCCTCACGTTTTATAGCCCTTACGAAAGATACCTCCTTGGTATGCTTGTAATAGTTACTGGAAAGCTCAGCGGTGCACATATTTGTGGTATACCAATATGGTGTCTGTCTAGTTCAGTATGCTTTCGTGTTAACTGCACTTAAAAAAAAATCCCTGAGTAGGTCGACTTCCACGGTATTGCCGAAATTATTCTGGACTCCTTTACCACAACATAGGGTAATTTTCATATTTCAGCCATAGAATCGATCCACAGAATTAGACGAAGCTTACTCAGGTTTTTAATATATGCACGTCGTGACAAGCAACATTCATTGAATGCTAGGCTGGCTGTCGGCAAACCTCACGATTCTCCTATTATGCCTGATTTTCGTGCTGTTTTTCTTCATCAATGAAGATCCGTTGCGGCCCTCAGTGACAGAGGAAACATTTCACCTGACAAACATTACCTTGTGGTTACGTTCCTTCTGTCTGATGTCGACTCGTGGTATAGGGGGCCTATACTATAAACGGAATACCGTATTTACTCGCTTAATGGACGCGCCTTTTCTTCCCGAAAAACAGAACGTTGGGGGGTGCGTTTATTATGCGGGGTGAATTTTACGAAAGCTTTTTCGGGTTTAACAAAACGTTTTAACGGGCAGGAAAGGCGGCGTTACGACCCGCGGTAAAGATTAAAGCGACGCGTGCGATGAAATTTAATTTTAAGAAACAGGAAAAAACCAGCCATACGGCGTCGGTACCGCGACTCGGCGCCCGCTGCGACAGCCTTGTGGTGGCTGCATTTTATTCCATTGCGATGGCCTTTCGCTTCCATTTAATGCGGGGTTCGCCCACAGCGCCGCGAAACCAAAAAAAATGGTGACACTGTCGATTGGTCAGCAGGGAAAAAACGAACGAGTGCCACGCGGCGGTCTTCATCGCGCATAGAGTTTATAGCTATAGTTTCTATGTCGCCACGGGTCCCGCCCGTAACGACGACGCCACGACGCGCACGATGCAAAGGCCAATGACGTCGCCGTGCCGGCTTGCGGCCAACCAAGATCGCTACGTCGCCGATGAAATCTCGGAGACGCCCAGCCGCATCGGCGTTGGGCAGCGTTCGCAAGCGGCCTTAACGGGAGAATAGATATTTTCCGTAACCGCACGCAAAACGGCTCATAATCGCATTTCTCCCTCATATCTATTTGGAGCTTATCAGTAGAGCGCGTTAAGCACGACGTCAGAGATTGCCACGATGCAACTCGGAGACCACGCCCCGAGCTTAGCCGCGCTAGCCTGCACAGCACGCATGGCGGCACGCCGCGGCGAGCGGGAAGAATTGCGATAGCATGGAGGAATGCAGAATAGTGAGTAAATGTTGTTATCGCTGGTTGCATGCGGCTACGCCCGGGTATGCCTGGCGCCGTGCGGCAGTTCTGTCGGGACGCGGGTGTTATGAATCGCCACGCCGAACGACTCGCGACTCGCGGATCGAGTGAAGTGGGAAAGCCGCTGCGCGGCCGTTCGCGGGACTGCAGGAGTCCCAAGTTGGGGGTGCGTTTATTAGACGGGAGAAAAAAAAAAAAGAAAATGAAATCCGGAACTTGACTACTAAAGTTGGACGTGCGTTTATTGTGCGAGTGCGTTCATTACGCGGGCGCGTTCATTGCGCGAGTAAATACGGTACTATTCATTCTTAGTCCTCCCTGATTGGTCAATTATGCTTGTCAAGGCAGGACTGACGAAACAGGGAATTGATCATCATCATCATCAGCCTGTCTACGCCCACTGCAGGGCAAATGCCTCTCCCATGGATCTCCAATTATCCCTGTCCTGTGCTAACTGGGCCCAATTTATATAAGGAATTGATATTGGTCAGGTATTAGCCATTTCTGCCTCGCAAGGCTCAGTTCACCAATCAGGAAGGATGATCACGGAATAGTATTCCGTGGTACTGAATAGGCCCCTAGTATAGCATTAACATAGTATAATATGGCACAGTTTAGTGTAACGTACTTATAGTGCATGAAAAGTGCACTGGTAGCCGTTGCCGGATATAGGAGTTGGTTGAATATCATGGCGTTGATTCTTTGCAGCGCTCAGTAAGGGATGCAGAAGAGAGGCACAAGGAAGACGGGACATGCGCTGTACTGTCAACTGAAGATTTTTATTGAAAACGTGCCTTTTTTAAGCAGCAATAATATCTCACGAGAATCGTCGCAGATGCGATACAAAATCTCACAAAACCAGATTATCAATTAATGTAGGATACAAAGCGAATGAAAGCAGTGGAATGAAGGTCATGCTAGGACACACACGTGTTGATGAGGAATTGAAATTTCTTGGATGTCAGTGATACGGATAGAGACTTATGTTTCTTTTTTCTTTTAATCTGACAATGTGAAAGGCTTCTGTGATTTCTCTTGTTAGTGTATCTATGTGGCAAGAAAGGATGACACTATCTTCAAAATGAGGATTACATCCACATGAGCGGCAATGAGGGAGCAGATGAAAGGATGTAGTGGCAAAGGAGGTAAGCGAGCGTATGTGCTCTTGCAACCTACGTTAAAACACCTTCTGCTCTGTCCAACATAAGCGTTTCCACATGATAGCGGGGTCATGTAAACGACTCCTTGCATACACGGTAGGGGACCATGGGATTTTCCTTGTGATCGTGGAATTTTCCTGTTTTCCTTGGCCTCTCTTGTGTTCCCGTTAATGGTCGTTGCCGACTTGTCTACATTATATTTTTTCCAGAGTGGAAGTGTGTTTTACCTGTTGCAACGTCTAAATAGGTGATCAACCGTCAATGAACTCGTATCGCACTAAATTGATCAAATTCGAATGATAAGCAGTCCCGGGCTAGGCGTTATAAGGTGCTTGAAAAAGAAGTAGACACTTTGCACGCGACATTTATATTGCAACCGTTAGTACTGTCTTCCACTGTATACACGCGATTCTTTGGGGGCTGATTTGTAAAACCTCGCAGCAATGCCATTTCAACGTCTTCAGTCTTCGCTATAGGAAGGCAACACATGAGCACAGAAACGCCGGAACGAGACAATGTCATGGTTAAAGAAACAAGGGTTAGAGCATGCCATGACGCATGAGGTCCGGATACCTACCAGCCGTAACAGAGACCAGGTATTTTTAGCTTTTCTTGTTGAATCTGCGGAACAAATGAAACACGACAGGAGATGAGCGTATGTGCAAGAGAAAAGTCGGCCACAAAGACTGCAGCGGGAATACGATTGACCAAGCACCATGATCAAAGCTGCTGTACACAACGAGACGTACTACAATATGTAGCATCATACTTCAGAACTTATGCTCAGTGTAAAAGCTCAATTTCATCGTGGCTTAGAGCGGATTTTATCCGTGAACGAAAGATCACACGTCGAGGCCTGAAGCTTTTTTCAGCGTCGACGGTCGTCGGTCGTTTAGTCGTAACTATTTAGATATATACTACACTCCCTAAACGCATAGTGTATACATATGCATGATAAATGTAGCTAAGAAGCAGGTTTTGAGCATTATTTCTCAGCGTTCACATTGCTAGTTTTGTTACATCTGTTTCTGAAGGCTGAGTTTCACGTGGCACACCCAGACTGAATTCGCGTGTTATTGTACTTTCAGTGTGCTGTTACTCTGCAGAACTGTGGGCGCCGTTTTCATTCATACATTTTTTTATTATGATAATGGTTAGTGTGTCGTTAAAGTGACACACATATATATATATATATATATATATATATATATATATATATATATATATATATATATATATATATATATATATACATATATATGTTGCCAGTGTCATGTCCCAATCTAACCAATTCCTTTTCCAACGTTAGAGCATAGAAGGAACTAACTAACTAACTAACTAACTATACATTCCAAATTTTCACGAATATGGCGATATTCGTTTTTATTTACTCATACGGCTGGGAGAGCGGGGATATAAAACAGAATTGGAAAACAAGAACAATATATCTATTAGTGCAGTAAAAAATGTCGCAGTTTCGCCAGAAGGGCGAAACAATGAATGCAATAGCAATGTATGATATAATGAAGTAAGACTAGCATCTCTAGGGGCAATCTGAATTGTAGTGAACGTAGGCTTAATAAGTAAGCATGCAGGTGTGCTTAGGCGTGGCCAGACTCGCACGAAGGGAATGAATGACCACGACATGCCGCTCGCAAAAGAATGGTACTGATGAGAAACGGCGCCCGTGAGCAGGCCGTCAAAGGTTATTTATGTTCCATGTTGCTGCTGTACAGTCAGTATTGCATGTGTACCACAGTGTGCAAACTGAAGCAGAGGAGAAAGCGTTCACCTTACGGCACGGGGGAAGGTAGCATACATAAAGGTAGAACATGAGCAGCGGCCTCGGCTCGCTGTCGACTTCGTATGGCCGCGATGCGCGCCATAGTAGATCACACTGCACCTAACTGTGGACGCGCTGCGCGAAGCACATTTGCGAGCAGTTGCTGCAGGTGCGGGCTCGAATGTGCTTTGAATGACAGTGTTACAATGATTACGTGAGAAGTAAAGCGCATCTTCCTTCAGCGCTAGTAGCATTTTGCTGGAGTTCTTGGGCTGGCGCTCTGATGAGACGCGGTGGCATAATGGCGGTAAGGGCCGTTTCAAGGTGACAGCCGCCTCCCCGCTCAGCACAGCGGTTGACCGCATCGCCAACAAACGATAGAGAGGGCGAGATGAACTGGAAAGGGAGGGAGATGCTTCCACTTCATCTCGCCCGCTCTCTCGTTTGTTGGCGATGCGGTCGTGAAACGGCCCTGAATAGTGCCATGTGACGGTCCAATTGACGGCAGAGATAATGGCGCGGCGGAGCTGCGAGCTATCTTGTTCTGATTTCTTCTGGCATCGCGCGACCGCGCTAAGCAGCATGAACTTTGCGCCATCGAGAAACTGCCCCGCACTAGTGGCATCAAACGGGACATGACACCGACGGCAAAAGCACTGTCCAAGTGTGCATATAATTGCTATCGCAATAAAATAAAGATAACACCGTGCATTGTTATTTACTCTGTGTCTTCGAGAATTTCGATTGTGTACACGCTAACGTGCCTCGTCTCGGAGAACGAGAAACGGTGACAAGCGAAACGCTAAATTAGGGACAAGAAGTCTCTCTCGGACAACAGCGTTGCCCGCATTCCGCTACATTTCGAAGCACGAAATAGCCTGCGAATCTGCAAGCTAAGGAACTGAACGAACGGCGCAAACAAAATTCGAAACGGTCGTTGTTTTCTTGATTCTCTCGGATGACACTGCTGCGCGCGCGGGGAGCGGGCTGTGAGCAACGCTCGGCAAACACGAGACTCGTGTTTGTCATGTACCGCGTGCACCTTCTTCGACAAAATGCGGGAAAAAAAAGAGTGTTCGTACCTTCTGAAACTGCAAGGCACTGGGTTGAGCCGTCGATATCTGCTGCAGGGTTTGAATGGAAGAAAGAAAAAAAAAAGGAGAGAGAGAAAGACGTTAGGTAGAACAAGGTTGTTCTTGTCATTAGATCTGCTTTCGTTTTACTCATAGTACATTGTTCATGTAGAGAGTCTTGGAGATTAAGTATTGTTTTGAAAATTGAACCACCCGCTGCGTTATCTTAAGCCGAGCCATGCTGAAAACAGCAGAATTTTTTCTTTGTTTTTGTTGCGGTAATTAGATCGAAGCTTCAACTGACTTGTTTCGCAGCCAGAAAAAAAAAAAATCTCCATTCTACATTCTGCACTCCACGAAACAAGACAGGAATATGATATTGTATAGTTCTAAACGCATGTGAGTTCGCGCATTTTCCTTTTTTTTTTTTAACTGAGCAAGGAACTGCATATGGAGTGTTTGACCGACGATGGCAACAGAAGTTCGAACTTTCAGCAAACTTTGAGCGAGTAAAGAACAGTGCTAAGGAATAAAAACAGCGTACTAGTCTCAGCCGCCGACGCCAGAATTCTGAGGCGCGCGCCTCCGAAGCACAATCGTCTGTAACATGCATGTTTCTCTGGAATTCTTCGCCTCAACTTATCGCTAAGTCAAAGCAGCTAAACAGGTCGCGCTGAAATTTCACATTAGGAAGTATCGTAATCGGGGGACATTTTTTTTTCTCGTCAGGTTTTAAACGAAGTATGCGCTTTATTGTATGGCATTTAGGTGCGGCACGGCGCAACAACTGTTTACACGTGAGCGCTTCCCGACAAAAGCCGTTCGCGCTGCCCTCAAAGAGACTCAACAGTTCAAGCTCATGATGTGGGGGAGAAAAGAAAAAGAAAATAAAGGAAAGCGAACGGTCTTGTCTCCATGGCAATTAACCGTCGGAGAGCTCGCTCTTTTATCGCGAACACGACCAGCGCGAAACTTTCTGCTTCGTCAGTGGCAGCGGCGTCGTTGTCTTGTGCTGGTACGCTTCCGATTTATACGTTCGAAAAGGCCCGTAAGCGAATATTTTTAGAAGCTCCTAAAACTGGGCTCGTGCGATGACCTCTGACGACAAAGGAACACATCCATATTCTATTTCCTTCATTCGTTGTGCAAAAACGGTCGGAAAACGACGCGGGGAACAGCGTGTATTTGCCATAGGAAAGCACTGACGCCCTCTCACGTGACCTACGCCCGATCGGATAGACACCTCGTGGCGCTCTTTCGAAATAGGGCATATCTTCAGTCCTTACTGCAAGGAGTGTGTTCAGACCGGAAGGTTAGATCTTGCGCCGGGGAAAAAGTGCACGGACGGAACGGCTACCGGCTGGTACGATGGCCGAGGTGAAATCGCTTCTAGCTGTAACCGCCACCATCACCAAAGCTACAGTGAGTCCCAATGCAACGCCTTACAGTCAGGCACACGTTCCTGCATGTGCCGTGTGTAAGCTGTGAAGAGCATGTGAAGCTACGGCGTGACGCGTCCGTAAAAGGAAGACGAATGGTGCATGACCAGTCCGGCCTACAACATCGTGGGACTTCGGAAAAACAGCAGACTCTGCAAGGGCCGCGTTTGAACTCAGCAGTGGTGAGTTGTATCATGCGTTGGTACTTTTGGGTAGTCATATCGAAAACCTGTTGGTTACCACGAAGGCAGATAAAAAGGCAAAGTCGGCGCGCCGCGTCAGGACGCCACTGTGACGCTATCTGTCACTGTGCGAAAGAGGCACATGTACTACGTAGGGCGCTGTTAATCTTAGCGCTGCTATACGCAGAATAGAGGGCGACAGCCCCCGAACGAGAGTTTATCTCTTACCGACCCTACTTACGGAGCTGTGCATTAGGCGTTTATCGGCAGTAATTAGGCTGTTTTGGCGTCAAACCTATAATATGGAACTTCTGCGCGAAAGTAACGCGTGAAAAGAAAAGGCACGAATTAAAATGGAATAATATCTGTGGCATCCGGAAACAAGTTTCATGACTTTCGCGATCACAGGCGCGACATTAGAGAATATAGAAGGATAATTTTTTCTCTCTCCTTCTTCTTCGCCAATAATTAGCGGTATTTCTCGCCGAGGTCATGCCAACCACTTCGCATTCTGCGGACTCTCCCCACGTTCCAAAACGCCTGCAGACGTCACTCGCGCCGCATGAACCGCCTTCGGTCGCCATGCTTGCTCAACTAGCAAGGAACACATTTTCTTTTTCTCAAAAGGCTCCACGTATACCTTAAACTATGTATAGGCATTTTGCTAATGAAGCAGACAGTACTTATTGTTGGACGAGCTCGTCCAAGTTAAAACAGTACGAGGGAAAATAAAGTATAGGTAAAAGCGAGAAAGCTATAGGGAGATAAGTTGTTAGGCTAAGTGGTGAAACACGGCTGATATAACGAAAAACAAACAGACAAACAAACAAACATAAACCCCTTTGAGAATGACTCCTGCGTCCCCCTTGTGTAACGACAGCCAAAACTGCCAACACTAGTCCTGTGATGATCACTGCTTGCTGCTTGCTATTTTCTGCTTTGCTGCACGTAGTACGATATGCAAGAGTGCAGACGGTGGCGCTGCATATAGGCTTACCTAAGAGGTTGTTTCTGTGCGTGAGCACTTTGCTGTAGACGAGCAGGTCCCCCGGGCAGATCTGCATCGGCGGGATCACCACGATCGAGCTTCGCCTTCGCGTCTTCTGCGTGTTCTGATCGCTGCAATAGGGAAGGGATAAAGAAAACGGCACACTTGCAAGCCGCGTTATCGAGGACTTAGATAGGGAACTAGGGGATACGGCCATATCAACAGTTTTTAAAGAACGATGTACAGTCGAACCTCGTTGTAACGAAGTTGCATCGGGGCTCTAAATTAGTTCGCTATATCCGATATTCGTTTTTATGGTGCCATACGAAGATCGGTTCTAACGAATCGTCAATCCCAGATACAAAAACTTGTTTTCTCATCTGTAAACGAAATAATCCTTACCCGTCTCATTGTACCATTTCGAAAGTAGTAGGCCAGAAAATGTGCAGGTCAAATTACGGCAGAACGAAGTTCGTTTGACAGAACAGGCCTGCGTTCGCAGTGGTTTGAAGAGCGGTGTCATCTTTGTCTGATGGCTTTTCACTGCGTTGCACGGAACGAAGTTTTCCACGGTGTCGACGCACGAGAGGGCATTTTATGCTTCCGTGGTTTTGGTCGTGGTTGTGCATTTTCTTCGTTACAGCCGATATCGCGGCGGCTCTCGTGTTTTCGGCTTCGTTATAAGAAGAATAAATGTAACTTAAATGAAGAATGACCGACCGTAGTTCGTCTCAGTCCGATATAACTGATAATTCTCTATACCAGTGTTCGTTATGACGAGGTTCAAGTGTGCCCACTTCCTTTTAATTGTTTGCAATTACTTCGAGCAGCTCCAGCAACGATGTATACTGTTGCGGTATCGATGTGACGTAACTCAACGTATACTGCTGTTGCTGATTAGCGCCGTGTCTCACGTTTCCCTGAACGCTATGCAGCTCGCGCTGACAGATTTCCGTGATTGACATAGCAGTTATTTTAGTAAGTAACCTCGCCCTCTCATTATGTCAATGGCGGCATTTCAAACGCGTTATGCTTGTCTTCTGGTGCAGAATCAGACGTTCATGACCTGACAGATGTTACTGTGTAGGTACAACGCAAAAAACAGGCGAGATACCAAAGGAAGGTATACATAGTTGATTGATTTCTGGGGTCTTACGTCCCAAAACCACGCTATCCTTATAAGAGACGTCGTGGTTGTCGGCCCCGGAAATTTCGACCACCTTTAACGTGAACGGACACCGCACATTACGCGGACATAAACATTTCGCCTCCATCGAAATGCAGCCGCCGCCGCGCCGTGATTCGATCCTGCGACCTTCGGATCAGCAGTCGAGTGCCATAACCACTAGACCACAGTGGTGGGCCAAAAGAACGAACATGATGGTTTAGATTATGATTAAACATTACGATTTCATACTGACTGGTCCACCTTACCACAATCCTAAAAGACATGTCCCCGGAATCCGTTAACGAAAGCTGCCTTTATGACTAGTAGCTTCGAGAAAAGACATTGCGCTCATACATAATAGTATACTTATCCAAGCAGTGTAGTGTCCTTTCTATTCCCCAAAGGATATGATCCGCCCGCATCTCGTGGGTTCTATCAGCAATGTCTTAGCCTAATGTCTGAGATTGTTAAATAATGAATTTCGAGTCCTTTCTTTTTTCTTTTCCTTTTAGTTTGTCTTTCTCGAAGTGCTGTCCAAGTTACCCCAGATGCCCAAGGTAGACGAATATCGATCAGACAGGCCGAATGCCGCCTTGGAAATGCTAGCGTTGCAAAAGAAGCGGGAAGATTCGATGATTTATACGCGCGACCGGCGAAGTTTATGCAAAAACAAAAATCCTTGCTGCAAAACGTGCATGAATGGCGGCGTACCGAGCCAGGAGTGAAAGATTAAACGATGCTTCCGCGCTATCAAAAGGCAATGCGGAACCATTACGTACACGCCTTCTTGAGATCCAGTGCATGCGGCTAATGATAGCGGCGCGCGCGCGCACACACACACACACACACACACACACACACACACACACACACACACACACACACACACACACACACCCTGCGCTTCACGGGAAAGCGAAAGGGAGGTATAAGCTGATCGCTGCTGATTAGAAAATCAGAATCCGCTTTTGGTTCCGCTTAGAAAGCAGCGTTTAGATGCACTATTGAAAGATTCAAAAGCAAACACGACAGCCGTGCAGGGACGACGCGCCATTCATATTCAGGGACAAAATACTAGGCCACCTTTACTGACGGATCGGTAATGCAATGATAATGATGAATTACGAAAAAGAAAATATTTGCGTGAAAAATTGGAATGCTCAGTACCGCACGCGAATGGATAATTGCGATAACAGAGCCGCCGCCACCGCGGCACGTGCGCACGATAGTCCATATTTCATTCGTGTTTGACTGCCTTCCACTAAAAGCAGTCGTTGAGATAAGGGCGTATTTCGAACACAAACGGGATAAATGGTTTAGCGTTCGTTAACGCAGAAGCCGACGTGAAGTGAAAGGAACCGAGGTGCGGTCGATATAGCGGCGGTGCGGGTTGCAAACGCTAAGCTGCGCCTCGCGACGCTGCTGTTATCCAGAAAAAGCTTTTCGGAGCGTTCCTAGACCTTCCTCTTCTTTTTTTTCTTTTTTCCCCTCAGTAATTCGGGCTGGAGAGAAATCGCCTTAGAAAAGTTTAAAAGAGCCTGTATATGAGGAGCGTGAAGAGGAAGTTCACAGTGAAAGCGGCTTTTTTAAAAATTTTTGTTTCGTTTTCTTTCTTGAGCGGGCCATTAGAGGTCCTTCAGATTGCAAACAGTGGCTCTTTCGCCTTACTTACTTCGACACCGATCCCTGCGTGGAAATGTCCTCGCTAGAACTTTCGTAGCCATCTGTGAGCATCTGCAAAGGAAAGAAGTCACGTTGAAGTTTTGTTATAATTTAAAACGACCACACATATCGCGCCTATGCACATTGAGGATGGTCATGAAAGTTTATGAATGCGTTAGCACCGAAAGGGACGAAATAGAGAAAAATAAGTAGGAGTGTGGTGTCTGAAGTACTGTGCGTGAAGCCTACCATACTTACTCGCACAATGTGCCACACACGTGATTTTATCGTGACGTGAGCGGCAACTTATGCGAATTTTCGTATATACCAAGTGAACGGGACGCGAGTTTTCAAGTTTTTGTACGTTTCCCGTCCACGCACTCTTCAAGGACACATTCCGATGTGACAAAAGAAGCTTTTGCCCAAATAAATAAATGACATAACGAAGAGGCTGCGAGTAAGGCTTTCAGTCATGTCTTGTACTCAAAAAGAAAATAAACGCGCTTTGGCATCGGTTGTCAAATATATATATATATATATATATATATATATGACTGCTGTGGCAGCCTGCACCAGCTAAAGGTATAACAGCTTTATGCTAATCACTAAAAAAAAAATGTCCCAAACGTGGGTTTTGTGGAAAGCCAATTAAGAAAAGAAAAACAAGAGGAAGGCAAGACAGCGGCGTAGCCGATTGAGAAGAAGCCGGATGCTTCGAATGCGCGGTTTGGGACTCAAAATCATGACGATAAGGCGTACTGCGCTTCCTTTGTTTTGTTGGTTCTTTAGTAGGGAAAGTGCAAAATACGTTAATTTTGGAGTTCGTACTATCGAGTGATTTAAGCTACATTGAAATCGGGACTACCGACTCGTTGCTTTGCTTTTGGGCCGCATTGGCATTCAAACTGGTAGAAGGAATTAAAGAGTGAGACGGCAAGATGGGAAACAGGCTGGGTGAACAAGCGATTGCGCGGGACTGACGCAAGTGTGAGTGTATGTATACCTTTGGTGGGACGAGTGCCTGCCTCCTGTGCAGAGCCGAGGCCGGCGGCTCGACAAACTCGTCCTGCTCGTCCTCTTCTTCCTCTGGCTTGGACAGCTTCTTGAACACGATGCTGCTCTCCTGCTCCTGCGAGATAAGAAGGAGCAACGCATTCGCCTGTGCTCTCGTTTTAACGCAACACCCGGGGCTGTGAGACGAGAGCGCGGGGTAAGCCTGCTGATTAATTAGACCCCGTGATCGTCTAATTTTACACACAAAATATTGTAGGATCTGTGCTAGTCTCGCGAGTAGTGAGAGTAGCGACTTGGGCTTCTTATTAATTCCGTTGTATATATAGTTAATTAATCAAGAGTCAGGATTCTTCGTATTGTGTTAATCTGCTTTTCGTGTAGTTGTGCTTGCCTAACATGTGCCGTCGGTGTACAGTAGGCGTCATCTAAAACGCCATTGGCTGAGCAGGCAGGTCACGTGATCTCGCTTTGACCAATCAGGTGTAAAAGCGCGTTTGAAGCCTGTCGGCGGCTTCATCTCGCAGTCCCTGCGAAATTAAGACAGCTCCGCTGTCCCACCATCTTCGCGGAGTGGGTGGGCCGGTGATTTTTATTTCATGTTTTTTCTTTCGTGTTTTTACTAACTTCACAGTCTCATTAAGTTTTATAGCGACAACTCTTAGTATTTGGGCTGAGCTTGCTGTGCCCTCGTCCGATAACTTGTATAAATCATATTGAAACATAAAATTTGGTTGGAAGCCACCGCTCGGTCCCTGTCTGCCATCGACTTGTCGTTTGGTATTCGTGCCTATGTAGTACGTTGAGCAACATTCACAGAATATTGTAATTTCATACTGCAGATTTCCCCCTAACTGCCGCGCTTGGCATCTGTCAATATATATCGTGACATTGTGATCAACTCCGATTAACGTGGTGAGTTTGGCGTGTTGGTACATGGCAAGGAAAAACGGAAGCGCAATGAAACAAAGACGGCACAGAAAAAATAAGATTGGTCTGATTTATTTATTTATTTATTTATTTATTTATTTATTTATTTATTTATTTATTTATTTATTTGATTTTCAGTGCTGCCAGCCTCTGTCCGAGACCACAGCAGGTGGGCGCACAGGAACAAACATACAGATGCGGGTACAATAATACATCTGCATCACACGGCTAAACGGAAACAGAGATACAATACAGTGTCAGTGATCAAAATGCATCGCGCAGCGGCAAAGCTGGACGATACGACGTTGCTCATGCACAAACGCGAATGATGCGTCAATTTTCCTTTCTTTTATTTTTCATGACTGTGCTCGCACCTGCGTTCGCAGCGCATGCAGGAAATGGCGCGCGAATCCGTGCCTATGGCGTTATGACGCATGCGCCCAGACGGTGAACTGACGCTGCATATGAATGCTAGGAAGGAGCAATATTGCTTGCACCTATGTGAAGATTTCCAGTTTTGACAACAGTAAAAAAAAAAAAAAGGGGGGGGGGGGTTCACCTACCGCACCTAGCTCATTCAAGAAACTGGACGATCATTCTATGAGTGAACACACAATCTTAAACACATTCCGCACCGACTAACGGCTTGGAAGGCAATGAAGGCACTTTTGCGCTTTTTGAGGATCTGTTTTAAACGAGCGCATTTGACTCTGTGGTATTTCTCAAGGGTTTAAACACGAAGGGTAGCGAGAGGAGGCGGGTGGGGGAGGGCACATTCCTTGAAATTTTCTGAGCGCTGCGTAACCGCCCTCTCTCTCTACTTTCGATTTATTTTCCGCCGTCCATCATATTTACACACAGAACCGTGTAACATGTATGTATGTATGTATGTATGTATGTATGTATGTATGTATGTATGTATGTATGTATGTTTTCTCAGACATCCACTTCCGTTACGGAAGCACGTCAGCGATTTCTTGGTGGACACCGGCATAAAGCACTTTCGTGTTAAAAAAAATCTAGAAGGCAGCGACACGTGGTTCCGCTAGCGTACTAGCGTACCTCCTCTGTCGCCTTGCGCGCGGTCCCTCTTGTGTAGAATTAGGCACACATAGTTGCCGCCATGAGCTCGAGGTAATGTGGTCGCGATATCTTGTAGTGGCGCTGGACCATGCGTTAATCCACTGCTTGCCTGTCACGTGACCGCGGCCTATTTCCCATGATTCGCTCTTTTATATTTTTTTAATGACTAGACTTCGAGATTGTCGCGTGGTGTCGTCTCCTAGCGTTCTTTCCTTCCTCCATGCTACTGGGAATCGAACATGTGACCTTGTGCCCGTGTAGGTTAGGATACATCAGACGACTAACTTAACACATTGACTTATTATATGGAATTCTGCGTGCCAGAACCACGACATGATTACGAAGCACGCGGCAGTTTTGGGACTCCGGATTAATTTTGTTCATGGGTGCATCCTTAACAAGCATCTAAATTAGAATTATGAAGAGATGAACTTATGAAGAGAGGAATTATGAAGTTAATCGCAAAGAGGAGGTTCTGGATGGCTAACCGAGAGGTGGGTATGAGGCCCACCTTTTGACGTGGAGTAGCAATCCAGAATGGTGGTGAGAGGTGGGCCCCACACCCTTTTCTTTGGCCATCCTCTCTCCACACCGAGAGATAGGGTGCCCAATATGCTAGAGGTCCGTGTACTGCGCGTTGGCAATGCATTTTAGAGAACCGCAGCTGCTCAAACATTCCGGAGCCCTCCTCTACGGCGTTCCTCTCCTTTCTACTCTTTCATTCCCTTTCCCTCACGCACACGGACTTTGAGCCGTGCTCCCGACAAGGGTCGCAGAAAATAGCGTCGTTTCCTTAACATAATCACAGTTATTATTATTATGATACCGTAAAACCGAAAGCCCTAAAATGGTACAAGAACCGAACAGAAACACAGAAGCTTCATTTTTCATTTTTGCGCGTCAATCAACTTCAATACTTTCGCATATACAGTGGAACCGGCGAACGTCTCTCGTCTCCCCGACGCCGCAGCGACACAATGTATACTCGCCGCCGTACATTACATATTCAATGCCACGACCGTGCTCTTTCGGGTAACAATATATCTCTGGCGAGTATAGCACGCGGCAGCCGCCTCCGCCGAACTCCCGCAGGTGGCCCGATAGCGCATTGAACGTCACCGTTCTCGCGCATGGTTGACTTTCCGTTGAGCTCCTTCAGTGGCTGCAGAATCGGAGCGCCTCTATATGCCTGCTTTTATAGGTGCGCTCACCCGGTCGCTTCGAGGGTATTCCCTTTGAGCCAATTTAAAGGCGCGCATATGGTGTACATAAAGAACGATATGCGGTACAGTATCTAGCTAGGGATAAGAAAGAAAGACAGAAATCTGATCCGGAAATATGTGGTCTCCGTATAGCCCTTGCGAAGTCCGCGCGTTTTGATGTTGCAAGTATGTACGTGTATGCACGTTCATTCGGGCGCACAGCGACTTGACTGGGTGCACTGTTCGGAGAATGTTTGTGCATCGTTCAGCTCGGAGATCTGCTTGCAGCAAATGCCGTTACGCGCCGCTGCCGCCGCCGACGAAGACTCGAAGCGCGTGACGCGCATCACGTTCGAATATCCGTTGTACGGATTACACGGCACGCATCTATGTGCTATCGCGTATACCAAGCAGTATGGTGCGTGCCCCGCGCGCTGCCCCGGCTGCTACACATCTACGGCCACATTGGGTTGCGCTCACCAGACCGACGCTCGCGGGTTCAATGTAGGATGGCGTGTCCAGGGTGCAACAGTTTTGGTGTAGCACACATTTGTGTAGACGTGAAAGATCCTCGGATGACAGAAGTTCATGCCCCCCTCCAGCGTATCTTATGATCACATAATGGTTGAGGCACGCAAAAGTTGCCGTTCCGATGCTGAATAAGAAGTCTCGGGTTTGTGTCATGGAATCCGTACTGCGAAGGACCAGGCGCCCAAGAAGCGCTCCAAGTGCTCACACACTTGAATAAGTTCACGCAGTTATACCCGGTCGCAGCGGCCGCATTTTCGATGGAGGTGAAAATGGTAGAGGTCCGCGTACTTTGCGTTGCCAGTGCACGTTAAAGAACCCCAGGTGGTCATAATTTCCGGAGCCATCCACTACGTCGCTTCTCTCCTTTCTATTCTTTCACTCCCTTTCCCTTACCCCCACGGACGCTTAGCCGTGCTCCCGACAAAGGCTGCGGAAAATAGCGTCCTTGCTTTCATCGAATCGCAATAATCCTACAGTGCCCGGTGAGTGAAATGCATCGATTTAGGGCTCAGTATTGCACCTAGTTTCATTCCCCTCGTCTGCGATTCGCATTCCAT
This sequence comes from Hyalomma asiaticum, assembly GCA_013339685.2. Lineage (NCBI taxonomy): Eukaryota > Metazoa > Arthropoda > Arachnida > Ixodida > Ixodidae > Hyalomma > Hyalomma asiaticum. The sequence continues at coordinate 107,720,616 of CM023486.1, forward strand.
CGGATTAATGTGGAACCATACACTTCTTTCTGCCAGAACCACCATCACCTTAATTTGGCCAGATCTGCAGCGACATCTCGTTGTTCTCTGGAACATTTGCGCATTTCAATTGTCGTACTTGACGTTTTGATATCGCATTTCGATCCGTGAGCACTGTGTGCGTCTAAGAACAACAGGTGAAGGATACCGCTGCGGAGCTTTGGCTAGTGTTCCCCGATGGCCGAGCTATAGGTTTAGCTTTCGGCCATCGAAATCTAATCTTACCCGTCTTGGCTGAGCGAGCTATAGCAAAGAAAAGCAGGAAACACGAATCTGTCAGCACGCAATAACGACTTACGACTGCTCATAGCTGTGGGTAGTTATACGTGATAGCGACTCACTGGCCAATCGCGATATATGTCCCGGTATAGCCTTCAGAAGCACCGCATACTATTATATCCATCGCACGTGCGAAGAAGGTCTGTGGGTCGGGCACCACAGGTTCTTCGATGCTGCACGGCATTACAGAGCTGGAGCTGCATGCACCTCAAAGCGGCAAACAATTTCACTTAATTGTACGCGGGATATCGCGGACATATTCGTGAGCACGCGAAAAAAAATTATGGTCCTCTGTCGTGATCGTGCAATCATATTATATATATGAGCAAGGACGTAACATTAGCCCGTCCATCTCCTGGGCGACGTTCAGGTATATATCGCCTGCGTGTCGGCTCATAATAAATGGGACGTGCAAATATCCTATGTGGGTGTACACAAAACCGCTCTTATTGGCTTATTCGTCATGGTAGGATGAGGACAAATAGGCAAACAGTACGCCGACAATCAAATAGGCAAGCGGACAATCGAACAGGCAAGCAGAACGCCACGCCAACCGACATGGAGTGGGCATGTACGCAATCTTCGCAGATTAATCACTAAAAAAAAAAAAGCATGTTACCCTTGAGTGCACCTTTATCGTAGAACTGGGACAGAAAACAGGAACACGATAACGCTCTTCCCGTCTGAATGCCGTGCACTACGCCATTCATGGACGTGAGAGGTTGTGTACACAGGTGAGCGCTTGCGCTCTGCTGAAGAGATCAAAAGTCAGCCGGGGACGAGTTATAGGACCTGTGTAATGAGCGCGGACTATAACCGCACACCACGGACCTCTGCATTTTCCACTCGATGCGCGTTCGTAGGTGTCTTTGCCCATTACGCCGTTCGTTTGGTGTGCTGTAAGGGGTGAACGGCTCTCCCTCGACACACGTATGGAGCGTGAATCTCTTGCATTCTCATCGTTTAAGAGTTCATTCTTGATTATTTTCTGCGTTGTCACGTTCATTCTCGATGTAAAGGTGGTGGCTGTGCCGCACAGCTTAATCGTAATTTACTGGTACGGCTTTATCTAACGTTCATCTTGACTTGCTCCTAACGTTAAGCTGACTAGTCCTGTCCTGGAGACCGACATTCCTTGATGGTGGATGTAACGATACTCGTAAGTGTTGATGACGCACCCTGACACCGGTGTGCCACCAATATCCATTTCCGCAACAATGAATGAGCACCGTCAGCAGCGTCTCCCCGGGACTGTTTTAGTGTCCGCGTGCGGCGAAGAAAAGTCGGCGCGTCCACTGTGCCTCCAGGCTTGCCAGCATTGTTGTGCTTTTTGCTTAGCTGCTAACGTTTTCGAAACGAGCTTTACTAGATGACTGCCTTTACTGTTACGTTGACAGGGTTATTTCAAGCTCCCTCCCCGCACTCCCTTCTACAGTTTAATCAGCTCGCTTAATCTCCAACGGCCGTCAAAGCCGAGGGCGGAGGGACAAACATTAATGTACACACACCCAAACGCGCCTGGCAGCGGTTTCCTCTTTCGATCCGAGTAACAGGCGGGAAACGAAGCTGATTGCGTATCGATTGTGTGAGCACGCACGGGCGCATTCGCGCTGCCCTTGTCTCCCCGCAACAAAAAAAAACGCGCGCACAATCGCAAGCGTTCTCGGCATTCTCCAAACGGCTGCAGCTGTGCGGCTCGCCGTGCAGTGTACTCTTTCAAGAGTTTAAAGGGTTGTCCCAGCATTCACAACGGAAGCTGCAGTTGCCGGTAGGTTTGGATTACAAAGAGGGAAAGGAACAAATAAAGAGAGAGAGAGAGAGAGAGAGAGAGAGAGAGAGAGAGAGAGAGAGAGAGAGAGAGAGAGAGAGAGAGAGATCCCTACGGAACATTACGCCCTTTAGTGCGATCCAGAAATATACCCTGTCGTTAGCGGAAGCAAGCGAGACGTGTCTGGTTTAAAACAACGATCAAATAGAACAAAACAAAAGATAATAAAACAATACACGCCATTGAAACGCTGCCCCTGCAGTGACATTGGGTATGCGGCGTTTTAACAATACGTCTGCGTGGCTTTTCCTCTCCCTCTGTCCGCTTCTGAGAATAGAAAACTCTAGCTCTCAATAGAATCTGACAAAAACTCCTACGCTGAGCAATGTATTTTTAGTGCGGTGTAAGCCGAGATAGCTGTTCGGCTGGACGTACACTGCTTTGCTAATGGCTTTGTATGGAGAAAGTAAGCGCGATAAGGTAAACTAAAGCTGAAATTAAGAGGATATTGTTTGTTAGGCGGCTGCTGCGGACACACTTAGACGGCTGATCATCTTACTGAGCTCCCCGTGGTATAGAGTTAATCAGAAGTTTCTTTTCACTTGTTACTTTTTACAAACTTTAATCTTGAAGGCGTTGCTATAGGTGCTAGGCCATGTACGCAGGCGTACTCTCATTTGAGAGGGGGGGGGGGGGGGGGGAGCAAACTTGATCAGACTGTTTGTATTATTTTGCAAGTAGCACGTGCGGAACCTCATAAGTTCATAGCTCTGGGTGTAAGTTGCTGCGAGCATCTATGTAAATCGACGCATTAACTCCCTTTTCTTTATATTCTTAAAATTTTACGTGCGAAAACATAGGAACGTAGGCTGCGCTAGAGCCGACTATCCTAACATAGTGAATATTTATACCGAACTAACACACAAGAAAAGAAAGGGAGAAATAAATAATAAAGAAAACACTGCGTTCACACACGACATCCAGCGTACTAAAAAGTGCAGAGTCCAGGAGTGGTCATCTACATTACCACGCATAGTACCTGAAACATAAAATTTCCCGCAATGACAGGCAAAATGGCCACGATATATGTCTGTTGATATCCCAATATTAATATCAGTTACAGCCAGTTTATTGCGTTCGTGCTTATACTATAAGACTTCGCGAATGGCTCTCACTGCACGTATCTTATTGTAGGGGCGGGCCAGGGGTCCAAGCATTTTGCTCAGCCTGAGAGCCCGTCTATCGAATATGCCCATCCGATCGCGCATGTGAATACCCTGTTGTTTGTATTGTGGGCATGTGTACAAGTGCGTTAGATACCAGTTCAGGGCAGCGTACTGCTTGCGCAAGCGCTGCAAACGTTTTAAGATAAGCTGAATCCTACGTTTCACTGGAAATAAATCATGTAGTTGGAGACGATCGGAGAAAGGGGTGGTTCCACCATTAGAATATGACGCCTTCTCTCCACCCTCTCCCTCATGCTGCTGCACTAGTTTATGGCTAGGTTTCTTCCTTTGTGTGTGTGTGTGTGTGTGTGTGTGTGTGTGTGTGTGTGTGTGTGTGTGTGTGTGTGTGTGTGTGTGTGTGTGTGTGTGTGTGTGTGTGTCCTTAGCCGTAAGCCTGGATTGAAAGTCGCGGATCAAACGCCGGGAAGAGTAAACGGAATCAAAGAATGCAGCTCACACAGAAGGAAGCCAAAGGAGAGAGGCGAAGAAGTGCACCAAGCTGGCGCCACTCCTGTTTGAGACAGCTTCGAACCGGTGACTAACAGTACACGTGGCTTTCTTTTCCTTTCTTACAGCTTTACGTCGAGCAGTAGCTACTAATCAGGGCAAACTAGTTTGTCAGAGCGGACGCGAAACCTTTCGCTGGAATCCCAGCAGGTGCTGACGTTAGCGCGCCACGTCAGCGTCGTGAGACTCGGGACAAGCTGAGTTCGCTCTTATTCCTGTGATCGCACGGCGGGATTACTCTGCCGCAGCAGTGTCCTGGAGCTTCTTTTTTTTTTTTTTTTCCGTAGGTGCGTCTAATGTTTGCTGCAGCCACTCAGCATGCAGGTGACACCTTCGCGGCAGTTATCCTCCGAGGACCTGAACAAAGTGTGCAGAAAAAAAAAAAAAAAAACAGTGGCGGCGGAGGACGTCTAGCCTTATTTTCTGTTTAAATAAAGGCGCTGCGGGAGCTGAACACTTCATATTTCGTCATTGGTCTGCCATTGTTTTTCTTTTTTTCCCTTCTTTTCACATGTATCGAGAGGGAGCGGAAGGAGGCAAATTAATGATACAAGAAATAGCATCGAAGAAATGCACCTCGCTGTTGTCGTCCTCCTTGTGGCAAGAATGCCTGTCTAGTGCTTCGTCCGGCTTATAGAGGGCGAAATAGTGGATAACATTGACTTTGCGGAAGATTATAAGAGTGAGACAGCTCATTTGCAATGCAGTATTTTGCTACGCCGCTGAGTAGTGCTATTTACGCGAATGCATCATCACACCGTGGCCAACATGCTCTCCATATTCCCTTCTTTGTTCCTTGTGTGTGTGTGTGTGTGTGTGTGTGCGTTCATATCAGATTACTACTACTACTACTACTACTACTACTACTACTACTACTACTACTACTACTACTACTACTACTACTACTAATAATAATAATAATAATAATAACATGAAGCTAGCATTCTGCTTTCAATAAAACTCTGACGCATCGGGGGAATCCCTCTCTCTATAAGAGAGAGAGAGAGGTTCTCCAATGCGAGCGTCGAACACATTGTATATCAGGAAGGTGCACGGTCGTTTTGCAAAGAGCTGTGTGCCCGTCTTTTAACATTTCTGCAAGAGCCTGACTTGAGTGACACATGGTGACGCGTGCGACATGGACGCTTGGGCGGAGCAATTGGCGGCCAGGTCTGCCACGCTAGCACCGCCTGTAGCAACAAAATCAGCACCACCACCACCATGAAATATCGCATGTATAGCCATCGAAGTATCGCACTTGTCTCTTCACTGAAGCATTCATCAACCCGAAACCACACCACGGTTCCCACAGCAGCGCACGCTTTTAGCGCGACCTTGTAGTTATTTCAAGTTCGTAACTTAATCACGTCTCGGGCACTGACGAACGAGTCGTTCGCTACGACGAACATACGCGGAAGGCCGTGCAAGTTTTCAACAACTTGATATATATTGGAAAATACTCTGCTGAAGCGAACACATATAAGCGCTCCAACAGAAGCCGAACGAACGACCGAGTATCGCTCGTGTACTCAACGGTCAAAGCGGAACACACCACGGAAGGTCGCGCGTGACTTTTTTTTTTTTGGCAGCGCCGAGCTACGGTATCGGAGGGGCGGCGTACGTGGTTGGCTTTATGCCGCCGCGGGGTTCGTTATACGCGATCAATGCCAAACTCAATTGAGATTCGAACCGCGCGTCGACAGCTCATATCGGAGTGCACGCCCAGGGGATGGTGAGGTGGAGGAGAGGCGCGAATACGTAATTGCATAAAAGTTACGATCTATACACGAGGAGTTCGAAAGCCCATATTCGGAGTTGCTGAGAAAGAGAGAGAATAAACAAAAAGCAGACAGATTCTCCCCGAAGCGTCGAATTATTTTATGAAGTGAGCTGCCATTCTATGATTTCGCCGGTGCAGATAATGCTTAACGGATACAAACAGAGGGGAAGGGGAAGGGGGGGGGGGACATCTTTTGCAATAGCAACGATAGTTACGACCGCTTTGACGGAGAGATTCTTCAGATGCTTTGGCAGGGGGCCCTTTATAAAGCTCTTGTCGTAATGCACTGCGCATAACCTATTCTTCAGGATCGGTGGGAAGTAAGTGTGGTGCAGTCTATTACAAAAGAAAAGTCGAGAGGGACATCCAGCTTTGCCGAATTAGGTTGAGTTTTGCCAAGGAGCACTTCGGTGAGAGGAAACGGTCTCGACTCCCTCATCTTAGCGCTTTAGCAATGCCAATTTTAGACGCCGGAGCGTCAGTGGAAGGCACTGGCAAATCGGCTTTGGCCCATTTGACAGCGGCTCTTTCTGTTCTTACATCAATGTGCTGGCTTAGCAACACCAGCGTTGCGAAAGCCAAAGTCGCATGGTTAGTGGTAATGTTGCTACTGCTAGTATTAACGCGATGGAGTGTGCTGGCAGTAGCTCCGTCAGAGTGCTTTTTGATTTTCGCGTTGTAAATGTCACAGGCACGTCGGTGCAGCTTCTTGCAGAAATGTCAGTGGAACTCGCGACACTTACTTGCGGGCTAGAGATGTGGAAGGCGTTTGTGAGGTAACCGTAGTTCTCTCGCGACGTACAAAGACACCTTCAAAAAAAAAAAAAAAACATAAGTGCTTTCAGGACTCGAAGCACTTATACGTCGCCTCTATCATTGCACTTAGCGCAAGATGGATAAGCAGAACAGCTAACCCTAAATGCTCACGCTGGAGTGTATGCTAGCTGATACGGTTTCAGCGCTATGTATACTACAAGAGGGTACATAGCTTCAAAGCAGCTTTGACAGCACGAAGATGATGTGCTGGAAGTTATGTTTCTGCCAGGCATAAGGAACCTCTCGGTGTTGTAAGCTCGTTCAAGTTATCTTCCAGGAGATACAGGGATCCCTTGCAGGTTTGCCTCGTAACACGATTATCTTAATATGTTTATCCATTATTGGCCAGAGAAGGTGCAAGGTCAATTGCGGGTGAGAACTGAGCAGTCAGTGAGCCGGCGTTCCTCTTACCTCCGTCTGAAGGTTTGGTGACGGCAGGCTGAGGTAGGCTGCTTTGCCGTCACGGCAAGCCCCAAGCCCTGCGTGAGAAAAAGAAAGAGACCATGACTGGCTGTAAGGACAAACAGAAAACACGATTCAGACACAAAGACACACTAAGAGAGTTTCACAATATACCTTTATGTCTTGTTCCGCGACACATTAGTGGCATGACCCAAGGAAGATGACTTTTTCTTTTCTTGATAGGCGTGGGTTACCGTACCCTTATTTCGCTTCCCTTAATTCCTCTCTGTGTAGGGTATACAGCCTTATGTTTCTCATCATGTTAATCTCTCTACCTTCCATATTTATGTTTCTAAAAATCCATGATATATCTTTTTCTTTAGACACTACCGCTTTTCAGGTGACCAACAAAGCAGTAGCGCAGGCTGCTCGGAATCCTGTGCCTCTCCAATCCGAGATGCACCCCCCCCCCCCCCAAGAAAAAAAGAAAAAAGAAAGAAAACATTCGCAAATCTACATTCAGTCTTCCTAGAGGTAGCCAGGATAGCACAGATCGTGTGCGCATTTCTACAACTGAGCGAGATACGGGAGTCCAAGCAGGCGAAATCCTTGTTCAAATAGAATGTCCCGCTCGGACACAATCTCGCGGAGGTAAACTCATTTTCGCGGCCTGCGCTGCACGCCTTGATTGCCGCTGTGCTCGCCTGGCTGCAGGAGACGACGAGCATCGCTGCTAATGGAGGCGTCGAGGCTTTAGGCACGCGAATGGAGGATACCGCGTGAACCAGAGTGCTCCAGCGCTTCCATGTGCACGACACAGACAACGAAGCTTACAGCATACTCGATTACGCCGCATTAGGTTACAGCTAACGAGGGAGTTGTGATGAGAACTTCACAAGGAACCTCGCTATAAAAACATTCTATTAGCGCAAGCGCACGCTTGCCGTGAGGATACAGCCGCATTTGTAAATTGACGATTCTAAATGATCTGTAGATATGCGCAGCAAAAACTCCTGAAGCAAAAACTCTGTGGCCTAACGTCAAATCGACCTGGCACCTTTATTATAACGTAAATTGTTATGGGCTCGTTACTGTGGGCCGAAGTTGGTGTCCACCGCCGCCAGTGTTCATAACCGCTATCGCTGGCAGTGAGGAAGGAAACAACCAAAAAGTTGCCTGTGCGGATTTGAACCCAGTTTACTAAGAGCAGTGCCATCCACCCCTTACTTTCACGACATGGTTGAGCACATTGTGTTCTCAGCGATGGTTCTGATATGGTCGGTGTGGTGGTTCAGGACATTATAACATGTTGTCAGCCGTCTGCTGTGGTTTCATCAGAGAGGTCGGGGAAACAGGAGGGAGAGGAAGAAAAAACAAACACGAAGTAGACGACAACAACAACAACAACAACAAGGAAAAGGAAGACCACAACGAATACAAAGAAGTGGAGGAAGATGGCGAAGTGAAAGAGAAAGAAGAGAGGACGACATCGAAGAAGACGAAGAAGCAGAAAAAGAAGGCGACGACAACGAAGAAAAAAGGAAAAGCAGACGACAACGACGACCACGAAGGAGCAGAAAAATAAAACAATGGATGATAAAGGGGAGCAGGAGGAAGATGAAGAACAGGAGGCGAAGTTAGGAACGGAAGAAGACCGAAAGGGAAAAGCGATAGTGCACGCAACAAGGTCTAGCTTGCGCTGCCACTGCTCTGCGTCCTCTGCGCAGGCCTAAGAGCTTTTATCCTCTGCAGGTTCTCACTATGACTGCGGACGTGTTGAATCCTTTGCGAGGGGATTGTGACGCAGTCAAGCGGTGAAGAGAGACGCCGCAAATCAAATTATTGCTCCGTCTGCCGAATCCAAGGTTTCGCATTCTCTGCCTGGGAGAAGCACTACCGATAGCGTCGGCTGCCGGAGTGACTCGGCTTCCGTGCCGCTCCTTCGATTACTTATGTACACAAAGTAATGCCCCCCCCCCCCTCTTTCCTTTCTTGGCTCCCCCGCAAGTAAACGTTGTGTTATTGTTGTTTGCTGGATCGATTATTTTGCTTGGCTCTCGGTGTTGCAGTGTTAACGAGAGGTGAAAGAAACTGACAATCAAGGACATCTTGATGAGCTCTCATCTTCTTTACGTGGAGACAACAACAACAACAAAAAAAAAGCTTAGAGTGTTCAACTTCACTATTATACGACATTAGCCGCAGTATACCTGACCAACATTTGGCGTCTATCGCCGAGTGTCAGTGTAGAAAAAGAGCGCAATTAAAATTTACACATTTAAGAGTGGATGTACGTATGACTGAAGAAAACATAGACTTAAGAATTCGTGCCGCGGAAAATTAAAACATCATTCTCGCTTTCACCTCTCCACCGTGACCTTTGTCACGCGTATGCACATTATTAGATGTGATGCATTTATCGCTGGAAGCCAATGGAAAAATGTTTTTTTTTTCTCTTAATCCAGAATTTCGCACTCAGTTAGTGTTGCCGCCTGCAATTGTTCAAACACGCCACAAAGTATACCACGAAGAGCAACGCCGTTTTTGAGAACACAGTGTCCCATATGTCACTGATGGAAGGGAATATTTGGCTCGCTATTGCTTTCGCTCACGTGCGCATCGTTTCAGTGTGAGCCTGCTTTGCTCTGCTGAAAGGTCAAGAAAAGTAGATAGATGAAGGAGATGCGATGGGCGGGAAAGATACCGAAATGCAAATGTCCACTCGAAGGTCTACGTGAGTAAATTTAGTTGCGAGTTCGGCTCTTGTGTTCGTGCCCTTACTTTGCTGTGTTTCGTCTTAAATTTGTGGTGCCGTTTCACAGTGAAACGGTACCAACTGGCCCAATTAACAGTTCTGCTTAAAGTCTACGTCACCGTTTGTGACTTTCGTTCGTGAGATCACGGAACATTGTAAGGCCCTCTAGTTTGATATAATTTGATATAATTTGATTTATTATTATCACAAATACATGATCCATTGCATATGAAAAACACACAGATACAGAAGGAGGTCTCAATGTCGCGAGACTGAGTGAGACCTCCTCTAAAATCATGCATCAGAGCAACAACGGTATGGTACAGTTACGCAAAGAAATGGAGCAAACTGTTTATTTGTGTGTGTTTGGGGGGGGGGAGCCAATGAAAGAACAGCTGCTAACATAGCCGATATTTTTAAAACGAACATACGAACAAAATAAATAAATAAATAAATAAATAAATAAATAAATATGAAACCACTTTGTCACGTTAGATTAGGAACCATTTAGATGAATCTAGAACCCTGCTTAATTTTCCCACGCGCGCGCGCGCGCGCGCGCGCGCGCACACACACACACACACACACACACACACACACACACACACACACACACACACACACACACACACTATCATCGTGAGAAACAGAAACAAACACGGGCGCAGAGACACTATTTCAGCTCATTCACTACAGCCCACGAGGTTCATTCAATTTGCTCGTAGAAATTCTTCATCCATACTTGAGTTCTTGAGATCCCTTACAGGGCTCTTCCAATAGAGAGAAGCTTGACTCCACTTTGTTATAGAAATAATTGTAAAAATAACACAAAGTACACATTACCCGGAAGCGACGGAAGAAAACAAAAAACAACTCTGGCCTTATGTTCCTTCCAGCAGTAATTGAAGCACCATGTGATGTATAGGGATTTTCTTTCTGCTTTCTTCGTTCCGCGTAACCTCATATACGGCTTCGGCGAGTCTCGGCCGTCGAGTGGGTATCTCTAGCGTCTACTCCGGCGAAGTAATTGGACTCGGGGTGCTTTCTTGGTGAAATCTTCTTGACCGCCGCGCGCGCTCACTTCAAAAGACGCAGTACTTAGGGCCCCGTCTTTTTCTTGGGCGACGTTCTCTTAGCCGAGGCGGTGGAGATAACGTCATTTGCCATGAGGCAGTACTCCCGTGAGTCCTGCGGAACCACACGCTCAGGTCAGCCAATCACAGCACGGGAACTGCTTTGATTTTCATAATAGTATCGTGCGAAAAGTACTATACTTTGTCTCGGTAGTAGCGTGCAACATTGTGGAAGCTACATGCCTCTTCGGGCAATCAGGGAGGCGAGCGCATCGTGAATGTGTTCTTTAGCGTCCTCACGTCTGCTAGCGGTGGGCGCTGCAGCGAAAGCAGGAGGAACACACCCTACGAACACTGGCACCACATCGAGATTCGCAAGTACGTGCGTTCGATGTTCGGGTAGACTTGGCTCCACTGCACGGAACTAGTCAAACTGAGGGTGGATGGGACTCGCACGGTTGTAATCCCGGCAGCCGCAAGTAGTAGGTGGTACGCCGCCCTCCGACTCTTTCTTTTTTCTCTTTTTTTCCATTCCTTTCCCGAAGTTCCCAGATAATCTCCTCCCTTGGTAAAAAACGAAAACAAACTAATATCTTGAATAAACACGCCTGCCACTAGCGACCACGGCTGTTCAGCAGCATGAGAAGAATAGTCAGCGAATGGAATTGCCAAGGTTTCGTTCTTTACGATTTCGCGCGAAAGGGTCTTGCAAATTGATCGTATACGGAATATTGTGTTATAAATTCCACCTTTCGCAGCGTTCATGCAAGTGCACAGGGTCTTATTTCAGTGCCAGGGATAAAGGAAAAAGAAAGATTGATTAACATTTTTGGTCAATGTGCGCTAACCCCTAATAGAAACAAATGAGGATGGCGTGAGCTATTGAGACATCACTGAGGAAGGTTTTCTTCGCAAAAGAGGATTTGTTTATTTGTACAGTATGTTTTAGTATGCTGCAGACCGTGTACTGGCGAAGGCGAAATACGATACATAGCGCGGTATAACATCATCATCATCATCATCATCATCATCATCAGCCTGTTTAGGTCCACTGCAGCACGAAGGCCTCTCCCAACGATTTCCACTTCACCCTATCCTGAGCGAGTTGGTTCCACTTTATGCCCGCAAACTTTTTAATTTCATCGCTCCATCTAACCTTTTGCCTGCCTCTGTTGCGTTTTCCCTCTCTTGGTATCCATTCCGTCGCTCTTACAGTCCATCTGTTATCTTTCCTCCTCATGACATGTCTTGCCCAGGTCCACTTCTTTCTTTTAATTGATATAATAATAATAATAACATAAGTAATGTCTAAAAACGACAAACAATAAAAGAAGAAAATAACTCTAATGACCTTTACAAAACCAAATAAAAAGAAAGAAAAACAGGGCATTAAAAAAAACAACGATTTTTCAGGTAATTTAACGTAATCATTTTCTAGAATCTCCTGCGGCAAAGCGTTCTGCTCCTGGGTATTGCGAGAGAACGATGAAACCAGGAAATATACAGTGTGCGCAAAATGTCAGTTACAAATTGAAGAATTTATTTATGTTTCTTCGCGTCCGAATGACTGTTCTGCTCAGTGCAGCAGAGAACTGCGCAAGCACTTATTACTCAGACTAGCTAAGTGTTTCACGGAGAATGTAAGAACAGGAATAAGGTGCCTCAGTTTGACTGACCAACGTTTCAATAGGAGCACCTGATTCGCCCATGGCTGGATCGTCGGAACGCAATCTCGTCGTCTCACAAAGTGTCGCTTCGTTCACGCGCAGCGTGTGCGCGCACATTTACAACGCTAATCGAGCATTGTGTAGCAGCTGTACCCTCGGAGGTTAGGAATTCCTGGGTGCCACCGTGGTCCATTGAGGGACCCTGGTGCCACGAAGAAACTGCTATTTTCTTCCTACCCTGGCTAAAGATCGAAACGGCGAAAACACGCACATTGATGGGTCTGCGTGCGTAACGAATGATGCGTGAGATTCTCAAATGACGACAGCTTCAGTAAAGACAAAGCGCTCCATGGAGAAACACAAACTACGAGGAACGGACAGTTCGACGTGTTGACTTAGCTTCCCAATTTCGCCACCGGTCGTCACAGTCAGGTTGTTTGTTTCGTTCCATTGCCTGGTAATGCAAAACACCTCATGGTCAGCGTTAGTTTCATTTAGCGCAACTGCGGCTTCGTCGAGTTATATGGAACGCGGAGGTGATGGACAAAGAAACTGAGCCTAGATAAATACAAACCGCGCCAGTAGTACGCATCAGACGAGTATAGTGCAAGTATCGTCGCCGCCTCAGTTTCTCGAATGCGCCAACAGAGCCGATATAATGGTAATTTTGGCGCAAAGAGCGTGGGTGAAACTTCGCCAGTGAGGTCGCGCTCTGCGCGGTTGGCGGCGCTGTCGCGAGGAGAACCCCTATTACATTCGTAATTCCCGGTCTTGCGTACATAGAGATAGTTCGCGCGAGCGGTTCTCATTTGTCACAGCCCCTAACTGGCGGTATATTAGCGTAACAAAGGTGCACTGAAAACCTGCTACAGCTCAGCGACACTCTGCACGAAAGGATGGTTTACATATGGTAACAGCGCTTGCGATACCCTATGTAATAGGATAAACGAATACCGAAATTTACATACGCCCTTCGCAGAAAGTGGTCTGCCACTGTAGTGATAATTGAGTGATATGCGGTCGAAATTGGTGTGCGGTCAACTGTCTGCCACTGCAGTGATCTCTACCGATTTAGCTGTTGCACTGAATTGTTCACCGTCATAACCATGTAACATGTAACTAGAAACAAATTGGTTGGTTAGTCAGGTTTAACAACTCCTAGCAAGACTTTGGTCATGAGGAACACCGTAGGCGAAGGCTGGGAACTAATGTTGACAAATTAGGAGGTTTTGAAACCTTACTGACTGATTTTGGGGGTTTTACGTTCCGAAATCACGATATGATTATGAGAGACGCCGTAGTGGAGTGCTCCGGAAATTTCGACCACCTGGGGTTCTTTAATGTGCACTACCGTCGCACAGTAAACGGGCCTCAACGCTTCGCCTCCATCGAAGAGCTACCGCCGCGATCAGGATTCGATCCCGCGACCTTCGGATCAGTAGCCGAGTGCCATAGCCACTAGACCACCGTGGCGGGGCAGGTTTTGAAACTTGCACACCTAACTATGCACAGGAGCATTTTTACGGTTCGCGTCAGCTGGGTCGACAAAGGAAAACCACGTCGGCAGGGGCGACAAACTAGGAGACCGCGTCGGCCAAGGCGGTGTGAGGCCACCACGTCAGCCGGGGCAGCGGAAGGGCTGAAAGAACAGGAGCGTTCTTTCCGTCCAGGCCTATTGAAATGCGACTGCAATGTCCAGGAATCGAACTCACGACCCCTTCTCAGATTCAGCACATACATTAGTCATTGATGCACCCCAGCAAATACAGAATAAATGAAAACTGTCTACTAAATTCAGAGAACTGCGACCTGTCTGTACACACATAAAAAAAGTGTAGGATATTATCATTTACACAAAGTACAGCGTCTGTGAATACTGGAGAGGGCGTCTGAAGTTTTATGGAAAGCACGCGCTCAAGAGTTGGAAAAACACATTGAGGAATAACGGCGCAGAAAATTTGTGGCGGCAGCGTCATTCTATTGCAACATACGTGAAATTGGTGGCAAGGCCCGGCGAATCGACCTGACAAAATTGCGCTTTCATATTTCATCTACTTTTCAGCGTTATTTTTTTTTCCTTCATATACCCAGCCTCTGCATTCGCATACTTCTCAATGCTACTGCTGGCTTGCGAATTTTTCTCTCCCGCGCCCTCCACGGCCTCAGAACAGGTCGAATCTCACAAGTAGATGTCCGAGGAATTTCACGAATCTGCGAACTCTAGAGCGAACGCGTCGGAGGAATTCTTCTTCCCGTGTACTCACTCGGAGAAAGAAAGAGGACCAACGTAGGAACGCCTCCCAAAAGCCTCGAGATGTGGCTTTTCTAGCGAGTAGCGGAGGAAAAAAACCTTGAGCAGCCACTATATAGGCACCACCTCGGTGAGGGGGACGGACGTGAGGGCCGTTTGTCGTCCCTCTGATATTAGCGCTCCTCGGCGCATTGATAAAGAAGCCAGTCCACTCACTCCCGCATGGTGTGGCCCGCTTTTTCGTTGAAAAGGCCGAAAGTGAGAAGAAGAAGAAGACGAAAAAAGGAAAAGCGAGTGCGAACGGAGTTGCCTCTCCGCGGTCCTTTCTTAGCTCACTCGGCCTGAGTGCATCTGCCACAGTCAAATTGAAGGCGCACTTCGGTCGGGGAAGCTTCGAGAGAAGCCTCCGGCCACCGCGAGCGTGCCGTCCGCAGTGCGTGACTGTGCAGCGGGAAAGCCAAACAATAGGGGCGCCCGTCCGCGAGCGCGTCGTCGAGAGATTCTCTGCTGTCGCGTTGGCGCGCTGCCGTGTGCGTTGTATACACAGAGCGCGGTGACTACGTAGCTCCACCGCGAAATTGTTTCCGAGTGTGCTTTAGCTTTTCTTTAGCTTTTATTTGCCGTTTCCTCTTTCCGGTTGATGTGCATACCGAGAATAAAAGAAAGAGAAACTGTGTGCGGTGAGAGAGCAGGTTCCGCTGGCGCATGCTTGTTTCCAGCATTAGGAAAACTGTGCAATGTTATGGAATTTAGGGATTATCCGTGTCGCTCTATTTGGCAACTGTTCCAGCTTAGCCTGTGGTCGTGATGCCAGTGTCCGCGTGCCTCCCTCTCACGAACTCTTTAAGGGCGGGCGTTCAAGCTGAAAATCAATAAAGTTTACGAGATCCACAATCTTCCTGTCACTAGTGTATACGGAAAAGTCAGTTACTATAGAAACGTTTCTATTTAAACCTCGGTCTCAACTGAAATTCACTTCTGAGTGACAATGATCTTAACACTTCGCTTAAAGGTGAATCTCAATGTGAAATCATGCCAATGCAAATTTACATTATCTTTAAGCATATTTGGTTATCACGGTTTGTCAACAGGCCGCTATAGCATAGTTTTACTCAATGGTGCCTCGCAGAAATGGACGGTGTTTCGTATACTGCAGGTTATCTGAGCGCCTTACACAGTAGATCGATAAAAACCGATCGAAAGAGCAAGGTAATCTTTCTTTGAGGAGACGCGGTCTTTTAGCCAGTTAGTTGGGTTGGTCAGCTGAAGTTGTGAACAGAAGTGGACACTACTTTTAGCTGAAGTGAGATGCTGCACGCAGATGGTCTAGTTAGACATGCTAACCTGGAAGCATTTGTACACGTTTTTGGGCTATCTACAGAAGGTATGCATGTCATTACATGACCATTAGGTTTTTGAGGTATGGTTTACTACGAGCTCTAATCTTCACATCGTCCGAGCAGGACTCAGTTTCCAAGCCTTTGACCCGTGCTAGGCCGAACAAGAATGCTTGATGACTTTTTTTCAGCAAGGAGTTAACATTATTTATTAAATTGTTTAGGGAAATTCTGCAAAACTGCATTAGTGCAACGCTAGAGGCGCACGTTTTCTCGACTTGACCGAAGCACCGTTACAGCTGCTGCATCGAGCTAGAACCAGCCCAAGAATGACTCGAAATGAGAAGTACGGTTACTCTTATGCCGATTTAGTACCAACTGATGTGATGAGCTATTTTTTCAACAGGTTGTATGAACAGATTATGACAGCTGTAGCAAAATGAACTGAGATGCACAAATACCCCGAGAGGACGGGATAAAATACGGGATGTAGCATCAGCATATCAAGTTAGCATATAGCGTTGCACTTTCAACTCAATGTCGTTGCAAAGTACCTTTTACGACAAAATATACAATGACAAGATTAATATTTGCGCATGGTCGATGCGTTATCTTTCTCTCATCCTGATATTTAAGTAATGTATTTTATGTCTCCTCTCTCTCTCCTCTTATCTTCATTTCATTTATTTATTTCCTCCTCCTGACAAAGCAGGCAGGCGTAACGCCTCAGCTGGTGGAAAATATCAGCTTGATCCTTCCTTCTTTCCTTTGTGTCCTCGGTTTGAGACGACCGTTCTCTGTCGCCCATGGCTTGGTGTATGGTTGCAGGCAGCTTTGCTAGCCGTATCTGAATGGCAAACAGTGCTGTCCCTGACCATTGTGGTCTCGAGGTAACCGTCGCACACAAACTGTGTCGATGTCCTCGCTACAATTTAGAGGGGCGAACTCTCGCAGCATAATTGGCGCGCCTCGACTACCGCCCACTCTCCGGACAGTCCATCTTGAATTGCAGCAACAATCGAGCCTCGAATCAGAGAGCAGCGAACGCGCTGCTGAAATTTCTGCGAGCAACCGGCCTCACAGAACGACTGTGTCACTGCTGTGTCCGTGTCTGCGTGTTGAGTGGCTGCCTAACTCTCTCTGTCTCTTTCTCTCACACACAGACACATTCGTTTCCTTCTAACTTTTATATCTCCCCTTAACCCTTCCCCTGTGCAGGGTAGCAAAATGGATTTCTCTTCTAGTTAACCTCCATGCCCTCTCGCAATCTTTCTGTCTTTCTCTCTGTCCTTGCGTGTTTTATGTGTTCATATGTACTACTACTACTACTACTACTACTACTACTACTACTACTACTACTACTACTACTACTACTACTACTACTACTACTACTACTACTAATAATAATAATACAGTGCATAAAGCCAGTTATTCTTTCTTTCTTTCTTTTTTTCGCGGTGGGCGTCTTCCACAATGGTGCACGCTATTAAAGGGGACAATGTAGTCTCCCAAGATAGCAACGGACTCGCGGGAGACAAAGGATTGTTGCCAACACGTCGCGTTGAATGGTCGTGCTGGCAGAGCATGAGAAGCGGGGCGTAGGCGGCCCCCTTTTTGTCAGCTCTGGCGACAACGTCGTGTTGTCGCACTTGTCAGCGACAGCGTGCCTCTGTCAAACCGGGCTTTGCGTAGGCTCGATGGGGCGGTTGACCGCCCTCGCCCGAGTTTCTAAAGCATTTACTGAGGGGCCGTACAGTTAAACGGAGATGGCGGTGGCGGTGAAAAGAACTGCTATATGGAGTAGACTCCTCCTACACGTTCATCTATAGTTGTACAGTCTATAACGTGAAACAGTGTCGCTTCCGCGTATGTTCCGTTAGAAGTTTGTCAGACAAGGAAGCAGGGCTCGTACGACGTTTCATATTTTATATGTCCTCACGTTCGTGGTGAAAGCTTTAGTAATGAAATACAGTTGAGCACATAACTGGTCCATTATTGCGGTTAACTGCTGGCCAGAAAGACGTGGGTTCGATTCCGGCCGAGGTGGTTGCATTTTCGGTGGAGGCGAAAATGCCAGATGCCCGTGTACTGTGTAGTTTCGGCGCACGTTAAGGAACCACGGGCGGTAAAAATTTCCGCAGACCTCCACCACGGCGCGTCTCCAGATCATATCGTGATTTTGGCACGTGAAACCCAAGAATTTATTGTTATTATTATTATTATTATTATTATTATTATTATTATTATTATTATTATTATTATTATTATTATTATTATTATTATTATTATTATTAGCATATAATTAAACATAGGAACTATCGAGGAAATACGAGTGGAGGCGCGCCACACTCGAAATGTATCAGTATACACTTGCCCCCTCTCTATAAAACCAAGCGCATAAGAGCCGTCCGTAATTCCTCCGTTTCCATCGTCTCGTACGAAAACTTGCCCGAGATTTCCTTATGTCACCGTTTTGCCGAATTTTATTCGGTTCACCTGCTCTATTTTGATCTTCGCTAACGACCGCGAGTAGTTCGCTCATGATCTCGAGAAGTCTTCTTTGTTGTGCGCCACAGACTCTTAGTGAGGCCACTCTGATAACGC
Source organism: Hyalomma asiaticum (assembly GCA_013339685.2). Lineage (NCBI taxonomy): Eukaryota > Metazoa > Arthropoda > Arachnida > Ixodida > Ixodidae > Hyalomma > Hyalomma asiaticum. The sequence continues at coordinate 107,739,120 of CM023486.1, forward strand.
ACCGAATAACTTTTTGCTCCCCTCCTTTTCCATGTGAGATCTTCTTTTTCGGTGTCGATGTCCTTTGGCGATTCAACCCATTTACCTCGCTCCATTCACCCTCCAACCACTTTCCGTCTCGCTTCTTGCTTTTCCACGGGAATTCACCGTCTCCTGCGCTCAAACGGCGCTCAAACAATGCAGCATTGCGAACTCCGAAGCCTCGCTCGTATAGGTCAATAATTAGGTTCACGAAACTCGGGTCGCCAGCTATAATAACCCTGCTTGGTAACTGTCGGACGTGCTAGTATTCTTGGGGCACGAGTTCCGCAAGTATCACCATACTCGCCGATGCACTCCGAGTGGCTAAAACGCGGCCGAGCTCGTAGTTACGGATTCGATACCGCCCATGGTAAAATAATTCGACGGCGACAAAATGCAGTACCACTCGCGTACTTGGATTTCAGTGCACCAGGTAATCAAAATTAACCCAGACCCCTTCACTACAGCGCCCCTCATGACGAGAATAAGGGTCCATTCATTACAAAATTATCTCCATCACCTTGCTGCCCGTTCTTCTCTCATTGTGCTTAACATTTAGCCATACTATATAGTAATGCTAAGTGTTAAGCACGGTACTCCTTAGAACGTAATGCCCGCCGTTCAAGATGAGCAGCATAGTCGCAATGTCGTCGCTCAGATACTTGAACAAAGGCGGAGAAACTGGCAGCATGTACGAAGTCCGACGGTGGGCAATTAGCAAACACCTCGGGAGCCGTAATTTCCACATGAACAAGGTACAGGAAACAAGAACCTTTTAGTTCGAACACTTTGGGCAGGTACTGGTCGCTGTGCGCTACAAAAACAATGGGAGACGCTGTGCGCCGTATTATGTCGAGCAATGTCCCCTCCCTCTCCCTCTCCCCTTTATCTTTCATGCAATACATTATGGCACTGGCTTGAGCAAATGCGCACAGCAGTGTATTGCTGCATATGTTCCTTTCTCTGTATACAGCAGGATGACGGAAAGCAAAGGGTGGACGGACGGACGGACGGACGGACGGACGGACGGACGGATGGATGGATGGATGGATGGATGGATGGATGGATGGATGGATGGATGGCGGGGAGGGAAGGCAAATTATAGGAGTTTAACAAAACTTTATCCATCTTGCGACCCTACACGTAGCAAGGACAGGTGACGAGGTATAGCCCACTTTCCGCGCAGAGCATGCAGAGCTGCTCTCTTGAATGGCCTAGGAAAGTGAGGGAGGGAGAGTTTCTAAAGGAGCGAGCGACTGAAAGAGAGAGAATGCATAATTTGCCACTTTCCGTACGCGCTGGCCACCACAGACACAGCGCGCGTTGGTTTCTTTTTATCTTTTTTTTCCCTCTTTGGACAAGAGTTGGATAAGCCTTTTCTTCCGAAATTAGTTGAAAGCTTCTAGCGTCGGATATGTAGTGCCTGTCATACGCAGCCAGCTCTTATTTTTTCAGCCCGAGTTCTGAGTGTTCGGTTTCGCCGCTGACGGCTCTCGTCGATTCGTCGCTCGCGATGCCCGTTCTTCCGTTTTCTTGACTTGCGAGCGCTTTCCACGTCGCCGTCTCCCTGCCGTTTCAAAGGCTTCGTCTTTTCTCCTCGTCCTCGTATCCACCCCTCGCTTTTTTGTTTACTTAATATTACGCCTAGACCATTCAAGAGAGCAGCTCCGCGTGCTCTGCGGGAAAAATGATTTTCTCTCGTCCCGCGCTCGATCGGCCGCAAAATCCCCCATCGGATAAAATAGTCAAAGCGCCTCCGCCCGCAATCTTCGAGGGAATCCTCAATCCGTCTTCACTCAAAAGTCTGCCGCTGCTCAGGTTTCGGGCATTTAATCTCTTCTTCCCCCGTTCCGGCCTGCCTCGTTATGCACGTTTGGTTTCAGTCAAGCATACGCGTTTTGTGCATGAACGTAGTAGGAAGCATGACTGATCCCTGCTGCATTTTTAGAGGCTGTGTGGAAGGGTGGCGTCGTGAATGGCGCGTCTGCCTCGCCTTTCACGCGGGACAGGAGCTTACGCACGAAGCAAACGAGACGGCAATGAAATGGGGAGAGTGTACGGGTGGTCGTTTGTTTCGTACTTTGGTCTCGGCTTGTATGAATAGCGGTGGCAGTGTGAGAAGCTGTTTGCCACATGACGGCCCAGTAATACCGATGGCATCGAGTGCCCATTTTTGGACCAACCAAATTGACTTAGATGCGTTTTGTCAGCATTCATATATTTCCTAAGAACGCCATCGTCTTACACGGATACGTATATTGAAGATCAAAGATTTGTTAAGCCTTCATTGCATTGAAATGAAAATTACTAATTCATGAAAGAACTATAACTCAGGGGCAGACATGTAATCTAAAGTTCTTCCTGTGATAATAACCGGTTAACATTAGTCTACCATTCGGTGAACTTTCGGCGGTAGGTTAGACGAGAATAATGAGCCGCAATACAACGAAGATGAATACTAGGTGTCATTCGGTGAGTGTCATACAGACTGTAGTAGTATCACCGATACTCGCATGATTCACCATTTGAGACTACATTCGAAAAAAAAAAAAGTAACATGTCGTACGTTCCTATTTAAGCTCCAAAACGAGCCCATTACTTGCAGGAAGATATGTGAAGGTGAAACGTTTATGCGCCTAATTTATACCTACACGATAGCCGCAGTTTATTTCAGAATTGACGCTTGATGTGTGTGTTACTTGCGGTAACGGTCGCAGAAAGCGAGTCCAGAAGTTATGTTGTGAGCGCGCTTAAGCGCATCAACTCTTTTTTTTTTTTTTTTGTTTGCACAGCGAAGCAGCGGCCAGTGGTCTCCGTTGCACGACAGAGCCTTGTGCTACGATAAAAGCCGCGCTATCGGAACCAGGTACATTTAATAACAGTGTTCATGAAAGAAAAAAAGAAAGCGAAATATCAGCTTGTTTGCTGACTTTCCATCTCAAGAAACTAAGCACGCTACGCCGTCATGCGAATACTGCAAATTTTGATCTAATACTTCAGGTTCTGATCTTACCGCCGAGGGTTTCAATTTTCAAGCAGCTTACATCGGTTGTTTGCGCAATCCGTAATACCGTTGCTTACTGCAAACATCATCATGGCATGACTGTCCTTTCTTTTCCTCGCCAGTCCACTTCTGTAACGCTTTAAAGACACGTTTTCACTAAAGCGAGTATTCACTGAATATTTATGCGTGGTAAACGCTAAAGGAAAAAAAAAATAATAATGCGGCCACGCATAGCACCTTTGTTAGTTTTTACGCGTGCAGGCGTCACCTAGGGAGACACTTTACGACGACGAATAGACGCAGCAACGTGCTATCTACAGCCAGCAGATCGCGCCCGAGGCAAAAGCCACTATGCGTCGGCTTAAAATGCGAAACAGTGTTGCCCGCTCTCCTGTTAAAAAAAGGAAAGAAAAGACGAGGAAAGGTTGAACGCGGCTTTTGTGGCAAGCGGAGACCGCTTTTCGCGTATATACCCAATCAAAAATGCCATGTCGAGAAAAGCCTCCGCTTGACCCAGACTGACGCTTTTCCCGCGTGTCTCGCGAGTATATATTCGTCTCCTTGGAACCGCGGGAACGAGATCGTTTCTCACAAAAATTTCGTTTTACGATGAGCACTCGTGTCTGAGCCTTTTCTTCTTGCTTCTTATAGGACGCCCGTGGAAACGTAAACGCAGAACAGGATTTCAGCGCATCAGAAATGCTTGTTTGGCCGAAAAGAGACGACAAGCGTTATTGGTAAATAAGCTCGCTTTGCGCGACGACGCATATGCTACATCATACCGTGTTGCAGGGCCCGCACCTGCAGGAATAGAGGTTCTGAACAGAACTCAAGATGAGAAGAGATACCAATGGTCTTATCGGTGAGGCAAGTGAGCAGTTGCGTAAGCTCAAAGGTGCGCTTCACAGTTGTCGCGGCACAGCTCCGGCGCGCGAGTACAACAGTTTGGCGCCGAACTTTGACAGCGCTTCTATCGCGCGAGACGCATTACAAGTTGCACTGTTGAGCCTTGAGTTGTGTTTCTGATTGTTCTTGAGAGGAGCATAAAAATATGGCATGGAAATTAGTTTGCAGCGCAGGCAAATTGAACGAGCATCGTATATAAGCGTAGGATGTAAGCAAACGCGATTGGATCGAGCATCTATGCAAATTTGCGCGATGTGGAACAGAGGTGTTTGTAGGCGGCCCTGTATGTATCTATCCTTCGGTTGTAACCTACTATAGTGACGAGTCAGGGACTCACTTAAGAAAGCTTTCCAATGAAGCTTTCTAGATGGGGGATCTAGTGGGTGCACTGATCGACCATAGTTGTTGAACGACAACAACGACGACGACAACGACGACGACAACGACGACAGCAACAACAACGACGATGACGACGACGAAGAAAAAGAAAAAGGACGAAGAAAAAGGAAGAAGAAGAAGAAGAAAAAGAAGAAGAAGAAGAAGAAGAAGAAGAAGAAGAAGAAGAAGAAGAAGAAGTTAGCACACCATTCGTAACATGAGCTGTTTTATGCACTGGCACGCCACCGTATTCAGTAGCAAGTACGCATTTTACAGGGTCATAAGAAGCTTACGCGATCAAACTGTTTTCTGTTTTTCTGTTTCTTACAGAGGTGATCGACACATTTTCTTCACGGTTTTATATATACATATGCAAGGGCCGCTAGCATCTGACCGCTGACCCGCGTTTGTTCTTGTTTCAGAACCGACACGGGAAGCTTAGCGAAGGGTAAGTTTGAGCGTTCATCTCGTATAAGTCTATCAGCTTTGTCTGGCGCCGCACATTTCACGCGACTGCGCGCCGAGTTAATCCGCTCCGGTTCGCGGAGCGATTTAATATTTTCTCGTTAAGCCTGTCAAACTGAGCGTGCCGTGAGCTTTGTTCCGCCGTTTGCCTAAACACAACGAACGCCGCCGCTGCCGGTCTGCGCTGTTACTCCTGACGCGCGACAGAATCGTCCGGTTAGCTCCCAACGTTATATACCACGTCCGTTTTTGTTTGCCGGAGCACGCAACAGATGCCTTACTTCGATGAAAATTTAAAGCCCTAGATATAGTTTCCTTTCCAAAAGAAATGCTTCGATGAAGAGTGTAAGTGGCAAACAGAGCGGAGTGGCGCACAGACGCCATCTATTCCACGGGACTGCTTCGAAGAATTTTTGCTCGTTCGTTTGCTTCAGTCGCTTGCGGTATCGATCGAGACGTGACCCTATTCGCTTAAAGACAGCGAGCAGTCAGTGCTGTAGCTAGGTTAAAACTTGATGAGGCGTCCTAAATTGGAACAGTTGATTTGAAGCCGGCGTATAAATGTCATAAAGGTAATTAACTTAGTCGAGACAAAGACGGAACACTGGAAGACTATAAATAAAGAAGACGGACGGAACAAGCTTCTGTCTTCTTTTTTTTTTTTTTGCCACTAGATCAACGTAGAGATAGAGAACTTCGGAAGCGCGATCAGATGTTATGTAACCGGTACGTTGGGCTCGTGATTGCACCACCTAATTAGGAACTTAGACAGAAACGTAAATCAAGAAAAAAAAAACGATCTTACACGCACTACTGAGACAGTGCGCTTATTGTTACGTCATTATGCGGAGCAAGAACCATGACACACACAGCTCAATTTTCGAAAGTGCACGTAAGGCACGGGTGGAGTTACTTCTGTCTTCGCCCAACGAGAGCGAACTCACTCCTCGTGTAGTCATGGATGAAATACTCAAAGTTGATCTGAATCTTAAGGAACTGTGATCTCTTTAAGGAGCTAACACAGCTATCTTTGCCTACTGAGTGTATACATTAGAACTGTATGATTAATATTGAAAAAATGCCAAGGAAATCTAGCACTAATTTCGCTCATACCAGAGGAAAGAAAAGGTGTACGTTGATAAGAAATAAGAAAAAAGAAGGAACAGAACGAACTCGCAAAGAAAGTGCTCCGCCCCTGGCTGTTTGCGACTGGCTTACCGACTTCGCTTCTAATAAGCGTAACATCCTGATTGGCTCCGTCGTTGTATATGGCGTCTCTTGCCACAGACTACTTTACCTATTATATTTTATTTTCCGAATAATTGGCTATGCGTAAAGGAAAGCAGGTCTTGATTACGAATTGCAACGTGTGGCGATACACAGGCCTAATGTAGAGAGAAATTGGGAATAAGGAATGAAAAAGAAAAGGTTATTGAGAAACACCACCTATCCGATGATACATCACAGATCCGCGACCGGTGTTATGCAGGCCACAAAGATCAGGCTTCATCTGCGAGACCGCACGCGTACCGGTTGTTCCGTGATGGTCCCGTCATCTTTACATCCCGTTGTCAGCATTCCTTATGCGTCGCCACCGGGAAGCCCCACTCGGATTACCATGCCACCAGTGTTATAGTCTCGTGGCCTCCTCTGTCCGGAACCTTAGCCTACGTGCTCGATTGCGTGCTTGCGCGAAAAAAACTGACGCTGAGAAGGTGAACAAGAGGAAGAAGAGTCAGGAGGAGCGAGAACTACCTGAAGCGATATGAGGAGGACGGAGAACAAGAAGCACGAAGAACACGCGGCCAAGGAGACTGCTTGGGGACGTGGAAGGCCAACAAGAGAAAGGCTGAACCTTGGAGACGTGCGTGTCATGAAAGGCGCGGGACTTCTTGTGATGACGTTGTCGGGCGTGTCACCGTTGTCGCTAGGACGGTTCTGCGTTCCAAAGATGGTATTGGTGAGGGGGCTCTTAGCTCTCCAGCGACGGAGCGTGTTTGTGTGCTCTGGTGGCTGGGTGTCTGCGTGCGCGCTTGTGTGCGGTATGTGTGCCTGTATTTGTACCGCGTTCTTGCTGCCGCACGTGCATTTACGTGGAAGGATGAGACGGGGTGAGCGGAGTCGCAGGCACACTCGCTAGGAGGTTACTGCTGCTGTCTCCCGGAACGCGGGCGTTTGCTTGCTTGCCTCAGAGGAACGATTGGACCGCGACCAATCTGCTTAGAGGACGCGAGCCACGAGTGAGGCTATAGAGGCCGAGGAGTTTACCCGTGTTGTGCGGGCGCCCTGTGTGCCTCGGCTCGGTCTAGTTGCGTGCACTTCGGTGGGAGCTTTATGGCGCATGATGCAAAGGAAGCAACACTGATTCAACTCAGAAGCATCGCAGATCATGAAAAAGGAAAAACTGACAAAGTTCACAGAACGCGCAAGAGACGGAGACGAAAGGAACACATACAACAGGACTGGGGCTCAGTGAGGGCATTTTAATTAATTAATTCCGATTCATTAATAAAATTTTCTCCTTCATAACCGAATATCTATCGGGGCTCATATTTTCGCAGGTGTTGTATCGCTCGAAAAGCGTTTTCTTCTCCTTTTAGCACGTGTGTACTCACTCATGATTTTTTAGCTTTAGTTCTTCGTCATGTCAGACGTGCAAATGCGACTTTGCGTTAAGAAGGAATACACGTGCCGCTCTGCTGTGCCCGTTATCATCAAGAGCATGACGGGAAGAATCGCTATTTCTCCACGGTGTCTGCTGGAGCAGTTCACGCAATTATGCCAGCCAGAAATAACCACAGATGGCACCGGTATGATGTGGACAATCTCGAAGGAAAGAATGGAAAGAAACGAGGGTCGGCACATTTAAGATTGAAAATTTGGCGCACACTTCCCCGAATATGCCGTGGAATGAACATCTCCACGAATTCACAAATTACTCCAGCGATGTACAGGTCGCCTTGCGAGCCTCGAGTGTCCGGTTTCGAAATCGCTGCACGTCTTCAGTTTGAGAGGGAGTTAAGAGTGATAGAGAGGGCGAGATAAAAGGAAGAAAGAGTTTGGCAATAGAGGGGTGATGCCAAAGTGCCTCTCTCCCTTATTGATTGTATGAACGATGCTTGAGGATGGAGAAATTGAGGGAGCGCGGTGGACGGTGCAGCAGCGGAATCCAAGTCGCCGCGGCGAGGATAGTCGGGGGCGAGGGAGGGCCGTAGTTTCGAACGCGGGCGTTCACTTAGAAGGAGTCTCGATCCGAGCGTCGAACGTGCCTCCGGATCCTGCTCGGAAAGCGCATACGCCGCGCCTGTCGTGTGCGTGACCGGTCTTACGAGACGCGCTTTTTGAACGCCGTCTTTACCCGAATGCCGCTCCTCTCGCATTCGAGAGGAAAGGGTTCGCTCTCTGGACGCCGATCGACGCAGTGAAATTCGAGCTTTCCGCAGCACGCGCGACGCCGCTTCTGTTTGGCGAAGTCGCCCCTGTTCGAGACTGAAGGTGGGAAGAGGCTCGTATTCAAATTCGTGGTTACGGCGTTCGTTCCGGCGCATCGTTCGCCTAATGAATGGATGGGCGAAAAAGTCGGGAAAGCGTTACCGTTAAGCCAAGTTAGTATATGGAAGGCCCCAAGGTCGAAAAGCTTGTGCAAGCTGCCTACTTACCCGCCTGGCTTCAAAAGGGGTTGTGGTTCTGGCGAGAAAGACGCGGTTAATTACGACGAGACGAAAATCGATACGGTGGCCGCCGCGCTCGACGACACCCGCCACCTGTTGGCTGAGCCACGGCTGGTGTTCCTCTCTTATCGCGCGCGATGGCGGGTTCGAATCGTGCGGCCGAGCCACGAGGCGTAGCGTACAACGGTTCATTGACCGGTTTGCTTACACTAAATGTACGTTCCACACTAACCGCCATGAACTTTAGTGGCGCTGGCCAACAAGCCCAAGGTTTTATTGGCGCGGCATGTGCACCTTTGTGCAAAAGTACATCCGATCTTGCACAGAGTGCCAAATTTTATTGCAAAGCTACTGCAATGTATAGGCGGCTGATGTACGCGCCATGTTTGTTGCCATCACTTTGTCTTGCGAACCACCATTCCTTTCAGTTCCCACAATGCACCAACGAGGCCAGGCAAGGGCACTGCTCCGGAGCTAAATTTATGCTTCACCAATGCTCCAGCGACGTAACGGGCATTACGTACATTTCACATTGCGAATTATCCCTAATAACCTGCGAAAACTTGCCGCTGTGTAAGGTTCCCAGTGGAGAAAACATACGCACGTGCTAATGTGGAGTATGATTACTTGACATATATCTGAAGTGTATAAGGCTGCGCCAAATTCCCTTTTTTTTTTAAAGTTTAGGAAAGCAATTGTATTTTTAAAGGTGTAAATTCTCTGGCTGAGTTGGTGGGACATTTTAAAGGTTAATTGCATGAAACAACACAGAATAAGAAAGACAGCAGGCGAAGCGCTGAGGGAATCGCGACGTGAAAGAACTACAGGAAGAGATTGTTAATGAGAGAGGCTGCACTGGCTATGCCCAATCTAGCAATGTCTGCCCAATCTGGCAATCCTCGAAAGCATTCCTCTCAAAAGGAGGAAAGCTTGCGAAGATAACTTAAAGCAACAGATACGCTTCGCCCCACCACCTGCACCAATCAAATAATGTCTTGTAGTCCGTTGTTTTGATCGCGCTGCAAAGGAAGCCTGATCTTGGCGAACGTCGCTTCTCTGTTCACAGTCATTCCCGCATCTGCCGGCTTGTCCAACATATCCTTTTCTGTCCCTTACTGGGCTGCCGTAGATCACATATTCAGCACAGACTGAGGTCTTGCTTCGTATGTCTTTTTTTTTCTTTCGTCTACGTTATTACAAACTGTTGTTAATTTTCGAAATTTTGTTGTTTGCTTGATTTCTTACACTCTCTTACTACCTGCAGCTCAAATTGATTGCGTCGTTGCGTGTAACGATGCTCAGCGGAGTTTTCTACGAGCATTGCTTGTGCGCACTATCTGTTTTCAATTATTTAACATTCTGTTTTAGTTTACTGGTTAGTATGAGCCTGCCTGTCGCTGACAACTAGGCAGTGTGGGCCCAATATCAGCGTATTTATGTCATATTCTCGTGCGCACACACGTATTGATAAAAGCAGTTTTCTACAGACTTCTTTCGCCACAAAGCGTGTGCATACACACTACATTCTTTTAGCTGAAAACACAATGGAGGACAGATATTTAGTAAACTTACAATGGCGGCGTTTACTCTTTCATCGCGATTGCTGTTGTCCTCTGAAAATGTCTTCGGGTACGCTCGAGAACGTCCATCTCAATAAATTATTACTATATTTTTTCTAGACGGTAGGCACTTCACCTTACTCCACCTCACCAAATCCGTGCAGCGGTGTGAAACTTAACGGGCTAGCCAAACCAGAAAAGAGAACCGAATGGTTACTCTGTTATCCACTTTCTGATAGCCCTCCGCGTGGACGGACGCATTAGTTGCGGACAGCGAGCGAGCTACGCTCTCTTTTTTCTGGAGCTCGTAGCCAGCCGTCGTTGCTGATCGACTGACACAAACGTCAGGCTTAGCTGCACTACACAGAGGTGACGAGGCGGAGCGCGCAGCACACGCGCACGCAGTGCACGTAATTGGTGCTCGGTGCCGTAATCGCGTTTTCGATCTCGGTGCGTACAGCCGCTGCGGCTGTGCGCCACGACGTAGCGGGCGTTTTTGAGACAGCTCATTGAGGAGGGGGAGGGGGTGAAGCTCGTCTCGAGAATAAAGGCGTCGTGAAGAACGTATAGGTGGGTATCGGCGAACCGGGCAGTGGGAAAGAGGAGAGATTATTTTGGAACTATACCCTTACGCCGGAGAAAGAGTGGTGCTTTTCAATCGATGATCTCCAGAGCGGGTCTCGCTATAATGGGCAGGAACAGCGCAAGGCGCCTTCTCAATGCAGCGTTCTCTTCGCCTAGCGGTTTTTGAGGCACTGCAAGCGAGAGGGCAGCCGCAAACTTTGGAAATGGAGGTGAACCACATCCCCCCCACCCCTCCCTCTCTTCCTCCAATTTAAAAAAAAGAAGCGTCGCTCATTTTTTTTTTTCTCCTTCAGTGCTAACGACCACGTCAGGGAGCCGCGGTCAAGGTCACGGGTATTGGAACGATAACTCAATAGGGGACTCGCCTTAGGCTCTCAGGCGCGGAATCTCGAACAAACGCATTCCGTATTCCAAGTGATTTTAAGTCTTAATGCTGAGAAACACTTATGAAAAGTGTTACTTTGTTAATTGAAGTCCCCAAATTCTTTACCTGGAATCCTCGGCACTGTTGTAATGCCATAACATACATTCGGAAAGTCTTCCTGTCGTCGTGTCGCAATAAAGCCAGGTATCGTACCAGCACTAATAAAAGAAAGTCAGAAAGAGAGCTGCGCTCATGCAGGACAAGTGTCCGCGAGTGTGACGGTCGCAGCAGTATCGCAGGAAAGGATTGAGATAGCGTATTGTGACATCACCGCGAATCGAAATCATGGATACCGATACCGGTACGTTACAGTACATTATGCAATGCGCTATCATGCACGGAAGTGTCCCATTAGATGTCTGCGGCATTTTGTCTTTCGTTCGTACGAGTACGCTGCACAAGTTGCAGGAAAAGTAAAACGATATGGTAAGAAAAGTGCCGTGACAACACCAAGGTTGACGCCGAAGACGGAAATTCAATTCAGGAGTGGCTAAGTGATGAAAGCCTGTAGATTCTAGAGTCGGAATCACCAACAAGGCTACATACGGTGTCCGAGGCATGAAAAAAAAAAGAAAAGGAAATAACAACATCGATCATTTGTGTTGCCCGTTCTCACAATTTAAATAATAATAATAATAAAAACTGTCTTCCTTCCCGCCGTTTCATCTCGAGGCAGGCTAGCGGAGTAGCTTCAATAAAAATTATTTCTGTTCATCGGCCTACTCTTTCAAACGCATGACGACGACTAAACGATCGGCAGCTGTTCCTGCAGATGTTCGAGTACTAAGTGACACTCTTCGGCCCAGGGTCTAAGGAAGAAACTATTGTGAGTTTTTTTACTACAAAGTGGCGCAGTCCCGCACGTATACGTGAAGTCACCGCACCCCCTCCCCTTTCTTTCTTTCTTTCTTTCTTTCTTTCTTTCTTTCTTTCTTTCTTTCTTTCTTTCTTTCTTTCTTTCTTTCTATTACCCTATTCCATTCAACAGCGTAGGTAGCCAACCATTGGCTTTTCAAGTGACACTTTCTTGCCCACTGCCTTTTCCGTTCGCTTCCTTCCAGTGCTATTACGATGCATGCTACTTGCGAGACACGAGGTAGTCCGTCCGCGTCGTAGCAACCAGGGAGGCTTAAAAAAAAAAATGCTGGAGTGGAGATTCTTTGCTAAAGGTGAAGCTGGCGGCCGCCATCTTACCATAGGAATCAATAACAGCTTTCGCGCAGTACGAAGCAAGAAGCGTTTCCCTCACGCTTCACTTAACACTTAACGAGGCCTCTTTTCTATAGAGAGATACTGCACGATGTGCCTGCTTGCGCTACTGGTTTTTGGATGGAACTTGAACGTCGCGACAATTTGTATGCAAGGTCATGGCATTGATAGTCGGCCAATGGTTATATTTTAAACCAGAGCAACATGCTTTTGTATTTCAATCAGTCGACAATACGCATTAGCTGATCAAGAACGTCTGAATCGGCCTGGTTTCCGGCTAGTTTGGCAAGCTTTAAGGTCTCAACCAGAGGAAAAGGCCGGCTTTACACGTAGCGGTAAGGTTCGGTGAAGGGAAGGACGCTGTTTTCTGCAGCCCATGCCGTGAGCACGGCTAAGCGTCCGTGGGTGTAGGGGAAAGGGATTGAAAGAGATACATAGGAGAATAAGCCGTAGCTGAGGGCTCCGGAAATTTTGACCACCTGCGGTTCTTTAACGTACACTGACATTGCATGGTATACGGGCCTCTAACATTTTCGCTTCCATTGAAAATGCGACCGTCGCGGCCGGGATCGAACCCGAGTTTTTTGTGTGGAAGCCTAGCACCATAACCACTAGGACTACCGCGGCAGACAAATTTCGGTAGGTGTTACCACTCCAGCAATATTTTAAAGCATCCTTGGTAGTAACAGATTTGTGTGCGTCCAATCTTGTTTCTTTGTTTTTAATGTCCGTTTATTTCTGGATGACTCACAAACTAATACATTTTCCAATAAATATAGAACGCGGTTCCGCCTCATATCCGAAAGGAGACCTTCCTGAGAATAGCAAAAACAAAAGCACAGCATTTCAAGCAGCAGCAGCAAAGAAAAATAAAAGACAAGAAAGTAGAATAACTTTCAACGATTCAATCTCGAGAGATATTGGTGGGTTGATGATTGCTAATAATTATTTCACAACAGCGCTCTCGTTGAAACCTTTGAAACACGCTTAAGCGAGTACAATGTCACACAAAGCACAATCGCAGAGTTTGAGTTCATCGCGCGTGCTTGCGGGTTGGGTTAGTTTGTGTTAATCTATTTCTCAACGAGAGGTGTTGTTGATATGATCGCAATTATACGATCGTGATATGGTCGAAATTGTTTGATGCTATGGTGAATTGACTTCCCCAAACAAATGAAGGTTACGGAAATTTCAATTATTGGCCCTCGGATGAGAATAGAGGAAGTAGCGCGTGACACACACGACGATCTGCATGCAACACCTCCAAACTTTTGCCTGCTGCCTTTGTCTCTGCGGCCATAGGAAGCTCATTTGCGTTGTACGGTTTGATAGGTATTACGGAAGTGGACGGCGGCGGGAAAAGGAAATGAAGGAAAGGCTGCAAGGGCAACCTAGTACACCTCCGGCCTGCTACCCTTCTCTAAAGGAAATGAACTGAGGCATTAAAGCTCATTGAACGCAAGATAACTGAAAATTACATTAGCGGTGCTCATCATTTCTTGTTGCTTGCAGGGCCGCAGACTCGCTGACACCTAGAAGCTTGCCCGCCTTGTCTAGTACCTGTCAGCTCCGCTGTGGTGGCAGGTGCGCGGTATGGAACATAATATGCCACATAAAATAACATAATACTTTCTAAAAAATTACAGAAAGTACATAAGAACTAAACTGAGCGGGAGAGAAGTTCCTGACAGCCCCGAGTGGGTTTTCTATTTCTTAAAATAGAAACTGCGCAGTGACCGCGTCTGTCGTCATGTAATCGATCTTTATTGGATTATTGCAGATGTTCTTGAAGTTCTTTGGAGAACAGTCTTCCAGATATTGCTTGCGAACATGACATGGTCGATATTATGGTGGTGACGCTAATTTCCTTAGTCATTGCGCTGTGAAACAAACAAACAAACAAACAAACAAACAAACAAACAAACAAACAAACAAACAAAGTTTATATAAATATTTTTAGCTCCGATTTCTGAGCGATTTCATGAAATGCACTATACATAGTGCATTTCTTTTAATTTCTTGTGATGGGTGGCTTATGGGTGTTTTCACTCTTCGTGGCCTTGAAACAGCGGTTCTTTGAGATGTCGGCAATTACGTAGAGTGTTGCTATGGCAGCTGCACTACACACTCTCAACCGACGCCCTGCACGGAACACCGTCGAGTCGATGGATTCGAGAAGTGCTGTTCAGTAACTCTCCCGTATTGGTACTCCTGATGAAGTCTCGTAGGAAAGCACTCGCTTTAATTGGAGATTTCAGGATGGAATCGTATGTCGCAGATCATTGCCTCGCAGTGCGTACTGTCCCTTTCCGTGCCGATATCCCCGGGAACGAAAGAGCGCACGTCTTAGCAGCGCTATAAACGACAACGCGCATATATAGACGGAGAATTGCAATACGCAGTTCCACCAACTCCTCTAACTTTCCATCATACGTAGTGAACTGAAAGGACGGGCGCAGGCCAACTACGCCGCAGAGCTCAGGGTACCTTTGCTATACCTGCAAGCATGTGTGGCGGTCTGAAGCCGTATAACTGCATGACATGTACTGCAACACGTGTATAGTACGAAAGATACTATCCTCGCCTTTAGCATCTTATTTCTCTGTCTCTCTCTCTCTCTTTCTCTCCCAGACAGAGACAACGACCCAGCACACTGTTTCACAATGACATGCAAACGAACTGGTAACTGCGGTCGTTGTCGGCAAATCAGAAGCGTAATTATGGGAATGGATTCATCGCGAGCTATGCGTGCCTCGTCGGCCTCGCATTAGAGCCTCATCTGCACAGCCTCCAGTGCTAAGAGCTCCACCGAGCGGCTGGTACAGCTTAATGCTCGAGTACAGAGGCACGCTAATACGACTTCCACTACACCGCTACGATGTTGTGCGGAGCAGTACATCTCACTCTATCTCTATATATAAGAAATGTATTCACAGCGTGGAGTGCTCTGCACCCATCCCGGTAGCGCAGTACAATGTTCTTAATTGGCAAATGCACAACGTAAGCAGGTGGGCTGGATGTGCAGCGGACGTTACTTCGCAGAAACCTTAAATAGCGCCCTTCACTTACCGCAGTAATTGGGACACTTTGTTGGCCGTCTGCGCAGCGATAATGATGCCGTGCATTGAGGCACCGGTAACCGTCATAATTTCTTTTTTTTTCTACTTATCAGAGTATTTTTAATGCTTTCGTGGACAAATTAAGTTGTGTTACCCGCAATTTGAGTGCCTCGGTAATGCTGCACTTCAGTATAGAAGGTGATCGATGGCAGGCTTACCGCGGTAACTTTAGCACATGCGCTCACGGTAACACATTTAACAGAATTTAACACATTTCAACACATACGTGCACATAGATGTCGTAATTGCGCGCAGCTGCTGATCGACAAACGCTACTATACATTATTCGGCGTGTTGCATGCTCATTAATACAGGATATCAAATCGAATGAAAATAAGAGATAACTAACAGCAGCCTTCAACCAAAACAGCAGATCCATTCACAGCTCGCAATTTAGATCACACTAAGGTTGTTTTCCTTACTACAGCAAGTATGCGGCGTCGTCTTCTCAGAGACACGTGAATGTACTAAGGCAAGATTTTTCAGCTTTAAAGAGTTCTAAAGAGGCGTATTTCTGTTTGTGTATATATGTGATTTCCGATATAAACATCCTGCACTAAATAAATAAATAAATAAATAAATAAATAAATAAATAAATAAATAATACTCCGGAAGTTCATTGTTGAGAAAGAGCCAGTAATAGGCGAAAGAAAAAATAAGCGCGATTGCAATCGCCACTGGGTATCTTTTCGCCTTGTTTACAGTGGGTCTTTAAATGAGCTTCACAAACTAATTTGGCAGTTCGCTTGACATGAAACGTTTGGACCGTGCGTCACACCTATGACGAGATATAGTCATGAAAAAATATAAATAAAAATGAGCACGTGATACGAAGCAGCCTTCATTATCAGATGGAACGCACTATTCTATGCGTACGTTTACGAGCTTGACCCACATCCTTTCCAATCCTCAGTTTTACCTTACAAACTCACCACCTCCGCGTTTCCCCGGAAGACTTGTTTATTGTAACCGAACGTCGCTACTAAAGCAGCCGACACGTACATAAGAGCGAAACATTAATTAAGCGTACGAGCTATGGTGTGTTCATAACTCTTCATAATAAACAGATAAAGCAGACACCGGTGAAAAGATTTTTAGCCTTTTGATGTTACCGCCATCAAAAGACAGCAATGCAGAGGCTAAGGCCCACGTTGAGTTAATGGGAAAAACACTGAGCGAGATTCACGTCTCCACTTACGTGTTCTCCTGCTCTTGTCTCGTTTTAAGGAAGCTAAAATATTTTCGGCGTCGTAGTCTTAAAAACAAAACGCACTTAGAAACAAAACGAGTGCGGACAACCTCTCGGTTTTCTTTCACTTTCTCCTCCTGAAGACTGCCTGCGGCGAAAGAAGACGGGAGCGTGGCTTCGTGAATAAGGAATCCCGCATCACCAGACGGGGGCTCCTTGTGCGTAATTTGATTCCGCCGCTTGCGTTTAGTACGGCCGAGCGGACACCGAGTGCAGACCCCTCGGACTTTTTGCCGTTTCGGGCTGAGCTGTTGGCAGTTCAACGCAAAAGAGAACACGTGGACAGATGGACGCACGCGCACGCGAGTAAAATTACAATAATTTAAAAGTGAACCGCAAGAAGCTTTGCATCGCATATGTTTGGGCACCGCATGCATTTCTACACTGACCTCACCGCGCAGAGTCCTTCCTATTGAACACGGTGGTAACGGCGCAGAAACGCTGTAGGAAACGAGAGGACCAACGTTCCAATGTCTTCGCGCTGCTACGACTATTTTCAGTGAGGAACAACTCGCGCATATGAACCTCTTATTGTTCCTCCTAGCGTTACAGGAGTACAACAGATGATGTAGTAGATTCATAGTAGATTCGTTATATCGGTCGTCTACAATACGGGCCTTAATCTAATGTCCCCACTGGCTAATAAGCGCAGCCTTGCGCGCGCGCGTTTTAATTGCAGTAAAATACATCTGCGGGACCGTAACATAATTGGCCAATTTTGTGAATGAGTGTTGCTTGCGCTGCCTGTACCAGACACATCCAATGCGCATACACTGCGCGCGCATCCCATACGAATCATCACTAAAATGAAGGTAAGTTTTCGACGCCTGTGCTGGCGTCATCTTGAACTTACGACGCGTTAACAATAATTACGAATAACGCGTGCTTCGATCCGTATGTCAGGGTGAATGTCACCTTTATTGGACCGAAGAAGTTAGTGAGGGTAGTGAACTGATAAAATATTTAATTAGTGTATACCTGCGTGGAGGCCGGGGGTGGGGAGTGATTTCTTGCGAGGCACATGCCAAAGAAATGAAAGCCACATTGTTTCGTCAACATGAAAATGCTTCGTATATGCGGACACAATAGTTCCCACTCGTGCTCCTAAATTCTCCTTCTAGGTAACCTCCCCGCGTTTTCTCTTTCCTCTACTTCTCTCTCTATCTCTACTGGCGATAAAGGGGGCCACTAGTGCCTTTTGCACGAACCAACATCGATAATTATATGAAGTAGCAAAGAGAGCACCAGTCGACAGCAAGCTTCGGAGTTTAAAGAGCTTCACAAGAAAAAACACGACTACTATAAACTCCGCTTCGTTCATGCACCTCTTTCGAACGAAACTCTCTTTGTGAGCCATCCTAGGCATTTGTCTGGCCGTGGCTGTTGTCACTGCTTAACGCGAGTGACTTGCGGTTACGCACTTCCAGTCCTAAGCTAACTTCCGCTTTCTACTTCCGGTATATTTAAATTCGCTACCGGTTTCCGCATCGTGTCCGGTTGTGGACGTGTTAATGCGGGACTCGGAGATGCGCTCTCTCAGGAATGACTGTCTACATCGCGGTGGTCGAACCTCGCTTACAGGAAGTCGATAGGAGAGGCCTGGAAATAGTCGCCGTGCGCGTCTGGGCGTTGAGTGAAGGACAAAGATGTGAAGGAGCCTCGCTGTGTGGGCGCACTGCATCATTTGCAGTTTTTCAAGGGACGAGAGCTTTAAAGGGACACCAAAGAGAAACAGTGAATCAGTTTAGGCCGATAGATTATTACTTGGGAACTATGTTGTCGCTGATGTCGCAACCATAGGTTCAATTCTTAGAAGAGAAAGCAAGGGTTAAAGTTTCATTTTTGAATTTCGCACCCGAACGTAATGATGGCGTCACAAATTTAAAAGCATTTCCTTCGTATTTTGGCCACACTGGCTAATGAAATTTGATGAAATTTGCTATAAGTATCTGTCCAGTGTTTTCTCTCTCTCCTGGTCTCCTGTCTGCGTAATGGCTCCACCGCACCAACACAAGGGGCCTTCATTTTCGGGGAGAAAGGAGACCACGCGTTCCCTCCGCTGTAGACGGGTTTCATTCATTAGGAGACGGGTAAACGCAGAATAGCCAGGGAGTATGCGAAGCGATGAATCTGCGCGCAATTTGCGTCCGCAAAACTATATGCAACGGCGAGGAAGGCAAGGCGCTGTGTTATAATATGATGGGGTGTTATGTGCCAAGACCAGCTATGATTATGACTTACGTCCCGCAGTGGAGGGCTCCGGAGTAGCTTCGACGACCTGGGGTACTTTAATGTGTACCTAAGCCTAAGTATCACGACTGTTCCTTTTCTTTTTGCATTTCTTTCCCATCGAAATGCGGCCACCGTGGCCGCGAATCAACCCCGCGACCTCGACCTTCGTGAGCCAACACCTAACCGCTAAGCTACCACGGCGGCTGCAAGGGACAGACAGACAGACAGACAGACAGACAGACAGACAGACAGACAGACAGACAGACAGACAGACAGACAGGAGAATAAGGGGGCAGATATATAAAGTAGTGACAGAATGGACTAGTGGTCTATAGTTTGTAGCCCGTAATTGGTAGTTATAGACCTATACTTCAGCTCTCATATTTCCGCAATTCGCTATACATATTTGCGCAATACAGCTACAGGTATTTCCGCATTGCGCTATACCAGTTCAAGTACACATATAGACGCTCTTAAGCCATCTTTAACGTATATAATACAAGGATGACAGGCGGGTAGTCGTGACCGGATAACCAGGAGAAGGGGACGAAGACTGTACAGCATAAAAAAAAATGCTAAAAGCAACGGACATTATAATCATTAACGTTCAACGAGTAATTAAAATAGCCACAGCGTCTATTGCCGTGACGAAGGAAATACGCAGGCATTTCCTGCCGTTTACCCGATACAGGGTAATTCGATAACCTAGTTTGAAAGGAATTAATGTAAAACAACAGCGTTAATCCTGTGAATAATACATGCGGATGTTGGGTGGTAAGACGCACCCCTCTTTTTTTTTTTTTCTTTCTGGCTACTACATGCACTAGAAAATTCTGCGCACAATTCTAAGGGCGCTCAGTTCATCTCTCCACTTCAGGAACACGGCGCAGATTTACAGATGAAGAGAAATCCATGTGCCCTCCTTTGTTCTGAGCTCCTTCAGCGCAGGCTATTATCAATACTTAATGAACAACGGCAGCACAAGCAGTCACTAATGGGTTTTCGCCAGCTGCCCTAGTGCAGTGCGCAGCGGTAAAATGGCGGGACAAGAATAGCCGCTGCCGGCGGGGATCGAAATCGCTGCAGCGCGCGCAGAGCGAGTTGTTGGAACAATGGGAGGCGAGCTGTTTGTTATGTTCCCTGAGGAACTTGACAGAGGAGTGTTCCAGCGAGTGGCGTTGGAGATCGCCGACGTGATAGTTCGGACGACTGGCCTTGCAACTTGCGCGGCTGCCGACGGGACAGAAAAGAGGTGGTTTCCGTGGAAGAACAGAAAACGGGGCAGAGGAGGAGGCAGGAAGGGAGATAGCGAGTAAAAGACAAGGACCTACCCAATGAATGGATTTATACTTTTTTTTTTGTTCCCATTCTAGTGGGGAAGTTCTGGATTGCTAGAGCAAAGAAAACTTGCGAGCTATAAGCTTGGAAGAAATATAGATTACTGGCTCACAATCTCAAATGATATGTTCACTGGTTCTACGTTTTGCGTCACGGCATTTAAATGGTGTAGGGAGGAGCTGTCGTCTTTGGGTAAAGAAAAGCGACCAAGATGAAGAGCGCCTCTTCTTCACGGTGTCTTCTGCAGCCCCTAAAGAGAGCACGGCTCAGCGCAATGGACAAGAGTGAAACGAAAGTCGCAAGGACAGCTAAGTCTCCTAGTGTGCAATGAATACAAAAGTACGGTGTGTTTGGGTGTAATGGCTATTCCGATGTCCCCTTTACTTCGCGTGGCATAAGAAGATTACGTTTTTACTAACGTGATCTTCTTATTTTTTCGTTATCGCTAACGTAATGGGCGGGCATTGCGCGGTGACGCCACCATACTGTCGTCTCATTACGTCACATGACGACTTAATGATTTCGCCACGTGACTTTTGGTATTCACCGCGAACGACGCCAGCTTTTGTTTTACGACGGGGAATATAAGGCTATAAGGCTAAGCGCATCTGCAATCTCCAGTGACAAAACGACGATTGCATCGTTCGCTCGTGACGGACGCTACGGGTTGACTTTCCTTGCATTGAAAGTTCTGCAAAAGCGCCAATGTCCTTGCCTTGCTCTTTCCACCGGTAAGGGGCATGCGTAGCCTTCGTGTTCGGAGAGAAAACGTCGGTCTTGATGGAAGTGTGATCACTCAAACAGCTCTCGCGACTACATATGGCCCTGTATAGTTTTTTCTTTTTTTAAGCAATACTTCCTTACGTGCGTTCTGTTCCGTTGCTGATGCTTTGAAGCCGTTCAGCGTGTCGCCTACCGATATTCGTGATCATGCATGCAGCACACCTGGCACTCCAAAGCTTACAACATATGGTAAGGTGCGCTCTCGTCCTCAATATGCGGGGCTTTGCATTGTCAGGCGCAGTTTTACAGGGGAACTGGTAGGTAATCCAGCCACAGGCCTTCTCTGGGAATTGTGCTGAAATGTCCCAGACGTGAGCGGAATAAATGCCATCGCATTTATGAGAATTTTTGTTCCATTGTCAGGATGTCCTTGTTGTTGCATATACACCGAATACTAGCAGATTCTGGCTAACTATGCCGCTAGAAAAAACTTGACGTCTGCATGCGCCTTCTTGCTATGACATCAAAGTGTGCGTTGGTGATGTTACGCGAACGTTAGGCTGAAACTATATAACGGCAGGCAGTGTAGCTGGCTGGTGCCACGCTCGTACATACTTAGTAAGGAGCGTAACGGTAGGTACACTTTGCTTTTTGCTATGATAAAGAAAACTACTTTATCTTCGGCGCATTTTTTTAATCATCTCCAGTGAACGTCGTCGCGCTTCAGACGTTTCAAATCGAAGCGGGAAAAGAGACGAAGATTTTTCGAGGCGCATCTAAAACTCAGTGGGCGTTTTAAGAACGTTTCCCGAACGCTCAATCGATCGACATTCGCACGAAATCGAAATCTGTTTAAGGATACGCACCTGATGGCAACAGAACAGCGTCGAAGGCCCTGAGGCAAGCGCTTTGCGAGTGGCCACGTAACGATCATCTAAGGCAAACCCACGCTCCTCGTATATATAACTCAAGCTCCCCGAATTCAGATAGTACAACGCTTCCGCAAGTTCTCGAAGTGCGATAAAAACGTTTGGAATTTTTCCCATGCAGGTCATCAGTTCCTATGGTGACGTCACCAGCATTCATGAGGGAAGAGCTGTCGCTTTTGCTGCGTAGAGGAGCAGTGTCGCGAATTTTTTTTTTTTTTTTGCCTACCGAGGTTGCTCAATATATGACGCATGCTGTCGTTGATCGTGAACCGGCAGAAAGTATAGCAGGAGAGTGTTGCACAGCGCTTCGCCTCGCTCGCGGATGAACCTTGTGCACGTGGCCGTTGTCACTATACCGGCACCACAAGTCTGGCTCTATGCAAAGCAACGATGCCACCCTAAAACACACACACACACACACACACACACACACACACACACACACACACACACCCCGCTTGTTTCCCATTTTCTTCGCTGTCCCGCCACGGTGGTCTAGTGGCTATGTCACTCGACTGCTGATTTGAAGGCCGCGGAGATGCATTTGGATGGAGGCGAAACGTTGATGCCCGTGTAGTGTGCGATGTCAACGCACGTTATAGAACCCCAGGTGGCCGAAGTTCCCGGAGCCCTCCATTACGGCATCTCAATCATATCGTGGTTTCGGAACGTTAAACCTCAGAAATCAATCAAATCGTTTTCCTCGCTTTCAAAACACCTTCGTGCATTCAACCCGCCGTTTTTCTTGTCAGCACCTCTGCATTTCTCTTTTCTTTTCTTTCTCTGTCGACAAGCTGTCTGACGGAACCTAAAACCTACCGATAAAAAAAAAAAGCGAAATGACGATGTCCTTTCAAGTGCATTATCGACCGTCAGCGGACACAGAAGCTTCGGTGGCGTGACTTCTTCTAGCGGGCAAAAAAAACCTATTCTCCGTCTTCCAGAACGATGTAGCTGCTGCTGAAGCTGTGCCAGTGGTGGCAGCTCATCGATGGGTTGATTCGGTGCGCCGTGTGAGCCAATTACCTTCATTCGACTTTGTGTGCTGCCCGTTGCAGTAGGCCAGTATGCAGGTTTCGAAAGTGACATTTCGTCTTGTTTGTATGTGTTCATCTGGGGACGAATTCACAAGAATTCTTATTTAGTAAGTCAAGCTTTTTGCCATTGGCTGGTCGGCTTCTCTAATGAAATGTCCAGCATCAGGATCGGCTGAAGTTTTCCCTTACGAACATTTTTATCGTAAGTTTTTTTTTTCGTTTTTGAGAATACGGGCCCTGGATGTAAAAAGCGTGCTGGATGTAAAAAAGAAGCGCCGACACTAGCAATAGTTTCGTCGTCCCTTCACTTGCTCGAGTCTTCTAGTGCACCTTTTCCATCAAAAGAGTAAATGCGTGTGCTTTTTCCGTGAACTGCGATTGAATCTACAACACTCCTCTTTTGCAAGTGCTTTTTTCATTGGCTGTAGCATATTCCGGATGATATGTCAAGCATCAGGACTGGCTGAAACATTCTTTCACAGACCTTTTTTAGCTTAAGACGTTTTTGCGAATACGGTTGCCAGCAAATAACGAATGCTTGACGTAAACACGTGCGCTCTGGTTATTAGAAGACGCTTCGGCGATTCACGAGAGCCAAACGTAAGACAGTGTTATGATGCCTTTGAGACTTGAGCTAGTTTTGATGTGGGTGCAGCGCCACACGGAAACACGGGCAAAGGAGAAGACGCACCTGTCCTGCGCGTCTTCTTCTTTGTCCGTGTTTCGTGTAGCGCTGCACTCACCTCAAGATGAAGAAGGCAGGAGGATTTATGTGGGGTGGCAGAGGCGTAGCGCATCGCGCCCTGAAGCGAGGGGTCGCAGGTTTGATTCCCCGGTCGCCGAAGGTATTTCTTTATTTCTTTATTTTCATCTGCCTCGGATTTTCGCTCACAGACAACACTGATTTTTCGCTCACAACCAGCGACGTCGACACCGAAATGTCTGCGAAAGGAGCTCTTTAACGCTATCGCGTTAAAAGGCTGTTTCAATACATTTGTAGAAAAGTGACTTCGACTCCCCGGTCTGGTAAGTGCGTTTTCACCTTCGGCAGCAGTGCACGCTTTTAATCGGGCATTGTGTGTAGCGCTTCGCACGTAGACGTCCAGTGCCCAGGCTACGCGTGCCGCGAGGCAAAATCGAACGACATCGCATGATCGATTCCACTTGCGCGCGACATTTCTAAAATTGGAAGCGCATGTAGACTACCACGCCGCTTGCAAAATCAGTAGCCCTGCGGTTAAAGCGCGTGCGCCATATGGACGGGGCAGGCCCCAGAAAAAAGAAATTACTTGCGCATTGGCGGATGACGCCGCTTAAGCGAAAGGCTCAAATGGTACCAAAACCAGCTACAGCCGGTTCGATGACATGGATGACACACGCGAGACATCGCGAGTTCGGACAGACCAGTCCGACCAAGCCCACTTTGCAAGCACAGGATTCCATATATGAACTGAACAAATAGCTTGCCTTTCTTAGCGACTTTTCTTAATCAAACGTGATTGCGATAGACGCGAGTGTGATAATGGTCGATTGGGGCGTTTTCCGCAGGCTTGGTACTTACCAATCTGGGCACGAGTTGGTTCGATAAAGTCGATAAAGCCCCTTCACTACACGCATGTCTCATGAGCAACAGAAAACGACAGCAAATAGTGCACTAGGGCGTCACTGACATCACTACCGTAAAAACGGTAGTGATGTCATCGTGCGGCAGTTGCGAGCATCGGAAGTGCACTGCGCGTCTCTGCTGCTTTATCCACGACGCCGGACAGAACTTGCTGGATAAAACAGAGCCCAGGGTTTGTTTCACATCACGCACAGAAGTTGGAGGCCCCCCAGGCAGAAAACTGTCGCAAGCAGCTGGACGGGGGCCTCCAGAGGGCAATAGGCAGCGAACTTCGAAGGTTGCAAACGAAATAAATACAGCCATGAAAAAAACAAAAGAAAAACGAATTTGCACGCGGACGCATACAGCATTGCGGAGGACGTTCTCTTAGTTGCCGTGCACACGGAATTAAATACTACAGTAATAAAAATAAAAGTTCATTGTTTTATCAGATAGTCACGAAATTATGAATTTAACGTTCTGATAGGGGCACTAAAAGCAATGTGAGGTTTTTAAAGTGTTCTAAAGCGTTTCTTTGCGATAGTCATACCCAACTGTACTGCAATAGGTACTGTACTGTTACGTTGCCTGTCCTTGAAAATATCTCCGTGACGAAGGTGCACTTAGATTGAGGCCACACATGTTGCTATAGCTTAGCGATAAATACAGTCATTGCTGTATTCCTAAAAAAAAAAAGGACTTTATAAGTTAGCAATATCTTATGCAGCTCCGGATGTGCGCATAGTTCATGTTTTGTCACTTGCCTACTTTCCTTTTTACTTGAGCTGTAGAGGCCAACAGACCTGGGCGAATATATACGATTGACCTCCACCTCTTTCATTAATTCTTTTCTTTTTCACTCTAGCTCTCTCATCTGCCATTCACTTGTAGGACGACCAAGAATTCGTCAGTCAGGTCCCCTACGCTTTTCGAGCGAAGCTTGTGTTGTCTAAACTGCGCCGTGTGGTCGTGGTCGTCACGCCAAAACCTCAGAAAAGGGGAGCCTCTGGAGCCCTCTATGAACTGGCAGAAGAAACTAATGCATTATTTTCTTCTACCAAGTCATAGCGGCACATCAGAGAGGAAAGAAATTTGTTACGATTGCGGGTGTTTGAATCCAGGCCGGGGGCCCCCACCCTCCGAAGGCAAGTGTCTTATTCACTACACATCCGCGCTTGCGGCATGTGAACATATATAAACCACATGAATGCCTCGTATTAGCTACAACGTAACTGAGAAAAGGGAAAGAAATAAGGCAAGAAAAGAAATAAGTACGAAATAACGTATTTGGTCAGGCACGAACACGTCAAGCTTCACTTTCCCCAATCCTGTCGACACGGGAAGGCCTGGAGATCTCGATTTTTTTCTTTAAGTTTTCATGCAGCACTACGATACGATATCCTGGGTGACCACCATGACAAAAACACAGTACAACGCATCTATTTACGCAAAATAGTGTTCGGATAAACAGTAGAACAAAGCTGCTGCTGCAGTGAAGGCTGTCTGGAACTGGTTCCTAGATAACAAACGAACACGATCTGGAAACGCTTTTTGTCCCGGGAAGCCCATTAATATTAATGCGGCCGTGTCGGGAATCTGAATGATTTCTTTGATGCCTGGGACAGGGTATAACTTTTCATTATGTCCAATTATGTACTCCGCTTTCACTGAGGCCTGTACACCTAATTGTCAGTCGGTACGTTTGTACGACAGGCAGTACCGCCCTCACTTCGTATGTTCAGGGAGGAGGCATCGGCACTCACGCCCCGTCATTCCAGTGGTCGCGTCAACGACGTACGATGCGCGTCGATCGTAGAGCGCCTAACGATTGAGCACTCTCTCTCAAGTAAGAGACCATATATGTCTAGCGAAATATGTGCACTTCGAAGCCGGTAGAGAATAGTAGCGGTGTTAGATCATTGATTCCTGAAGTTATATACGCATTGTTAGTAACAGGCAATCGTTATTGTTTATAAATTCCGGTAGGTAAGCCAACACCTCAGCAATCATCCAATCTTTCGAACGACCAAGCTTTCGCTCTGCAGGGTCCTATGCACCGCTGGCTTCGATCGTGAGGTCGACTGCGTGTCTAGCAGGTCGGACAGGGTGACCCAATTAAGGGTATTTGGAACCTGTCTGGAGGAAGTTTCCCAGAAGTCGGGTCGATGACGGCCTTAATCCGCATGTGGGTAGGGATCATGTTAGAGCAGTATATATACATTTCCTCAAAGCCCGTGCATGGGAAATGTCCCTTGTGCGAAGAGAGGAAGATTCGAGAGAGTGAGATGCTGCATTCTGAGGGACCTCTATACCAAGAATGGAGCGCGCAATGACAGCATTTTGAACATCGCGCCACTCATGATATCTATGCCGTAAGTGTAAGCATTAAAAATTCCGCACATGATGCATGCTCGAATCACCCGCCGTCTCCTTCTGTCGCTATATGTAATTCGTAGCGCAGGGTAGCAAACAGTAGGCTACTTATCCTCTTTCTATTACCTTTTATTGCTCTCCACCTCGGTGTTAAAAAGCAAAGCTCCACGCATAAGATCCGCTAGAAGTTTACGTGACACTGACACGTAAGCGTAGGTTACTATCCACCCGCTGTTTAGATGCCGTATGATGTTGTGTCGAGGCGAGTGGTGCGCTCTGTTTCTGATGACGTCCGCTATCACGTGCTCGCATTTCCTGCGGTTGCTCTGCGATACGGCGCTCTCCGCAACGGCGTTGTTTGTCGCCATCGACACAACGTCTTTGGTCTGCCTTTTTTAACGCTCGACAACGCGTGGGACAGCTGAACGGAAGGCACCTTCCGGCGAGCACTAAAATGCATTTGTTGTGTAGCATGTGCTTGGCAACGAACTTTCGCAAAGTTAGAATATTTCTGATGTGTACAGTGGTCAACGTCGACATTGTGCATTGTTCCCGAGAAGATATTTACTCTACCATACACTCTTAGTGTACGTTCTTGTAGCGCCTGTTCTGCGTGTTCACGTGGTTCAGGTACAATCGCTTCCTGCGAGCATGGATATGTAGCCCACGGATGTGGACATTAGGCTTTGGAGCGTGGGGCCTTAGGTTGCAACGCACCAGCGACATCAACGTTTATTTTGTTTCTTACATTTATTCTTCATAAGTTGTTTGATGCGACGGAAAGATAAGCACATGTGCACAACAGGAACGTGGGCCGTACTCACAAAACTTATCTTCCATAATTGCGTTTTGTCATTGGCTATAGCAGGCATTGCTAACGATATTTCCAGCGTCAGGATTGGCAGAAATATTCTCGTAAGAACATCTTTAGTGTAGGTCGTCTATGTGTATACGGGCCCTGAACAGTACAGCAGTTTGCTGAACGCGTGGTTTTCTTATGATCAGCGCACGCTTCGCGGTCAACTAGTTTCGCTGCGCTGTTAATGACAGTAACGCACGGACAGGAAACAAAGGCGAAATACGGTCACGCTCCGGCGCAGGCAGTCTTTGTGCGCATACATGCAACCTAGCGTAATCGAAGCTGTGGCCTATATTTTCGAGGAATATAAAGAAAGGGTCTCGGAGAACTAGACAATTTTGCAATTGCCTATAGGACAACGCCACGCCATGCAGCACAAGTGTAAGAATATGCAAACCAGACATGGACGAGTATTACGATAGGCAACAGCGCCCGCATGCACGAGAAATTACATGTGAGAAGAAAAAAAACGGGCTCATAAATAGCACGTGTAATTCTAATTCTGCTAGAAAGAACACCCGAAAACAATATAGCAATGAACCAACAAGACAATGCCTCGTTGCGCTATTTTTTAAAAAAAGCGAGTGATACATTAACCAGAACTTCAGCTTTTGTTCAGACGGGGACGCGCATACTGGCGACTCTACTTAACAAACTAGGCTTCTTCCCTTTGCTGTCGAACGAACCAAAATCGAGATCAAAGTCGTTATCTTTTCGCCTTGAAATTCTTACTTATTGAGCTCCGACAAGCCACATTTCTAGGGATATGGATGCGGGTAGGCAAAGGTCCTCGGCCTGAAAGCAGGTCTAAGAAGCTTCGCACCGCAAACGACGTTCCCTCGCATTCTGCGTTCGCTCAGAATAAGCAACGCACTAGAGAAGCGTATACGAGGAAGGGCACAAGGGATAACGCAACGAGGACTCTTCAAAGCGTGCCGCGTCTCAATCACATGTAGTCATGCGCGCGCATCTCCAATTATCGTGGGCAGATGAGCTTGCGCTGCGGTGGGCGGACACACAATGCGCGCCTAATGACATACCGACAGAATGCGTTGCACTGCGCAGTACGTATATCACACAACTCATACGGGTTTACATTGTACGTCATTTTATTTATCTTTTTTTTTTTGCGTTCCTCTACATCTGATCCCAAAAATAATTTTTATCCGCTTTGTGGACGCGGCGGAGCTCAGCCGTACAGCGAACGCTGATACCGTTACCATGGCCGTGGCATTTTCGTTCGATTTTTTTTTTCTGTGGTTAGGAAAGGCACTTACTTTTGTAACTCTCGAGGAAACATGGCGTAAAGGCGTGGGTGGAAGAGGGTGAGGGTCACTTAACAGCAGAGAGTTGAAAGGAGAGACCATCTTCTCCAGTTGAGTAACAACAACATCGAGCGCCAGCTTGGGTACCTATCTAGCCATTATATATATTAGAGGTCAACGATTTACCCCTTGACCATTTGGCGGATCAAAAAGAGTAGTCTTCAGGTCTCGAAGCCCTCTTAATTTTCAAACATATACCCCTAAAAAGGGGACCTATCACACAAACATCCTTATAAGTGACCCGTCCTTATAAGCTGACCCCCCTCGCAAAAGATCCCCCATCCGCCCCTGCCCTTTGCCACCATTGCGGTGTGAAATCGAGGGACAGCGTGCGTAGGAGGCGAAGCTGTGACATCTTCTCAAGAAAGTTAGTCTAATTTGAATAGAAATTGGTCGATCGGCGAGGCTGTGTAACGTTTCTGTGAAACGTTCTATTACACGTCGCTTTAGCGCCTCTTTGCTGGTGACTGCCCCGCCACGGTGGTCCAGTGGCTGTGACACTAGGCTGCTGATCCGAAGGTGGCGGGATCGAATCCCGGCCGCGGCTTCTGCATTTCGCTGTAGGCGAAATGCTGAGGCCCGTGTACTGTGTGATGACAGTGCACGTGAAAGAACCCCAGGAGGTTGAAATTTCCGGAGCCCTCCAGTGCGGCGTCTCTTATAACTATCTTCTCAGGAAGCACAAAGTTAAACAACCGACAGGCACAAGAAAGACAAGACACAAGCAATTTCTTGTGTCTGTCAGTTGTTTAGTTTTGCGCTTCCTAAGAAGGTGGATCCTTACCAACTAGCCCGATTTAATTGTTTCTTATAATTAAATCGTAGTTTTTAGATGCAAAACCCCAGAAATCAACCAAATCTTTGATCGTAACTAATGTGGACCCGGCGGGAACAAATACTCGAAGCGCGAGAGAGGAAAGAAGCGCGCGTGGTGATTGTTCTTACGTAGAGACATGCAGACAGCACCTCTGTGATAAATCAAAGGACTACTACGTCGCAGTGGCGCACCGAGGGGGGGGGGGGGTGGTTCGGGGTTGTAACCCCCCACCCCCACCCCCCCTGAGGCCGACCTAACCCACCTCCCACTCCGTAACTGCTCCTATGTCCCAGAAGAATGTGGCGCTAATGTCTCTGCAAAGCGCCGAAAAAAATAAAAATAATCATCATCGTTGATATTACTATTATTTGGCATTTTATTTACTTTTTTTACACACGCAACAACTGTGTAATCGCATGCCCGACCCTTCGCGAAAAATTGAGACCCCCCCCCCCCCCCCCGCAGAGATCCTGGGTGCGCTATTGCTGCGTCGAGTCATTGTCAAATGTGTGACTCCCTAGCAGCAGCAGCAATCCAGAGGGCACAATGTAATTATTGCATTTTCCCTATATTAGCTTTGAACACATTTAATGAATCACCCGGTGCTTCCAAGCATACATCCACGACTTCCTCGCGTTTCTTTATCCTTTCGTTTATTTTCAAGGTGCATCAGTAACGCTGAAGATTAATAAACAAAAAATGGGCGAGCTGAAATCTTATACCTGCCAACATATAGGCCGGTAAACACAACCCAATACAAGAGTCTGTTACACACAGAAAAGCCTCGAACATGTCCAGAACGCGACGCCTATGTTCCAGGCAGAAAGGTGGACTTCACTAGCTGCCCACTTAACCGTCCCACTGCTTTCCAAAGGACGTTGAAAGAAGGAAAAGAAACACTGTCGGAAAATGCCATTCGCTTTAGACTCACGGAGCTTAGAACCTCGCATCCTACACAAACTGCGACGGTGCGCAATACACATGTTTTGCGAGCTGAATGCCGCCGCGCACGTGAAGTACCCCGTCTGAAGCGAACATATAAGGAAGCTAAGCGAACACCTGTCTCGAGGACGCCCGCTCGCCGGGCTCGGGCTGACGTAAAATCAAATTGCTGTAACAGAATTACAGTCCAAATCCTGTTACTCGCTTCCAGACACAGGGGACGGTGCTTTTGCGACCGGGGCACTGTACATAGCATTATATTTAGCGCCGAAATTGACTTTAGTGACAGAGGATAAACGTTTTTCGCTAGTTTTAGCGCCGTGTCGCTACGAAGGGGCGTTTTTTCGAGCAGCGCCCTCCCACGCGGCTTATAAGAAAAGTGATTGTTTGAAAGCGCATTAGCGAACGCCGCGAGTGGCGCAGTAGAGTTATATGTTCTTTTCCTGAATAATTTAAGAGGAAGGCCTTGTAGGTTTTTGTCCTCTGCTTTTACACGTGAATTTCTGCGAGGCTCTTTCTATATGGTCATCTGGCAAAGGAAATTGAAATAATTGGGTTTGCACGACCTTAAAGAAAGGGTTGGAAGTCTTACTGGAGCTGATTGCGTTTCAGGAAAATGGACAAGCTTTGTGCAGCCCAATGTTCTGAGAAAGATTGTCGATGACTTGGAGCTGGACTACCGGAGCTCTTAAAGACGGTCCTCCTTTTTTTTTTTTTTTTTCGATTTATAAGCACCGACATCTTAGACTTTCGCACGAATAATTTCTCAGTTTGTTTACGGTCACTTGTTGCTACACAAAACAGCAATGTTAACAGCCCAAGCCGGCCCCACTTAAACGCCGCCGTAGAATAGTGGTTATAGTCGCTGGTCATTCGCCGGCCCTTTTCGCTAATGCGGTAATTTCTAGCCTCACAAATATAAGATACAATGATTTGCTGGCACCCACTTTTACGAACAGTTTCAGTGTAATCGCGCGTTCGAGAATAAGGAATCGCTAATGAAATATTCTGAACCCCTCTTTTCCAAACGCACAGACTGAATGAGAATAAACTCGATGCCCTATCAATGATCATTTCCGACATACCTGTGTATCTTGCTTCTCTATGTGTGTTTAACTTGCAGACTAACGATATCTGTGACAGGTAAGGTAAATGAACACAGCTGCAGGTGGTATTACCATGCCATGTACAAATTTGTGTGGCCCCTCCTTTCCATAGGCAAGTTACTTTAATGACGAGAGAGAGAAAGAGAGCTCGCTCGCTCGCTCGCTCACTCACTCACTCACTCACTCACTCACTCACTCACTCACTCACTCACTCACTCACTCACTCACTCACTCACTCACTCACTCACTCACTCACTCACTCACTCACTCACTCACTCACTCACTCACTCACTCACACGTGTTTTCTAACGTGCTTTTTCGAGCGTAGGCAGGAGGCTTCCCGCAAGCGTGTAGGGAGAGAAACGGGAAAATGAAACGGGTAAAGTGAAGCAGATGCGTGGCAGAGATGTACAGCCGAGAACAAAAGAGCTCATTACGCATAATTGGGGAAACGGAGAGCGAGTGCGAGAAGGAAGGCGTAATCAAGGAAGACAGGGTCGGCAAAAATGTGAAAGCACTAGCGGCGCGTAGCCCACTGAGATGACCCTTTCGTCGGACTGTTCAAACTTTTGCGAACGCGGTTCTTGATGACGCGAACAGGCGAGGGAGATAAGGATCGTGGCGGCCTTGGCCGTTTGTCACGCGCACTGCGCCGCGATCGAAATTCGAGGGACGACCGCCAGTCACGCTACTCCCCTCGGATGGACGCGCCTACACCTTCCCACTGCTACGCCTAGGTAGTAGTGTGCAGGGCCTCGGAGGCTGTGATGATGTAATCGGGAACTGGGGCCTCTCAAATTCATAAATAAGGACCGAAGATGCCGATACTCGCAGCAGCGGCTTCCAGCGGATCGTCATCGCGGATGTGCCAGCGACAGCGGTAAACACATCAGAAAAGGGGCACTTATAGGAATGCAAAATTTTCACACCAGATCATCTGTTCTTCTTGGCCGCTTGCATACCCGAATAGTGTGCATGCTGAACGCTAGAACTGGCCAGATATTGACCTTATGAGCAATAGGAGTCTTAAGAAATTTAGTCGACACAGGCCCTCCACTGTGTCTCACAAATCTGTTTTTTACGGCATTGTAGCCTGTGTGGAATGCATTGCCAATTGTGACATCGCCTGCCAGTGATGACAGGGAACACGTCAAAGCTGAAGGCTTTGATGTGTTACCAGGTACTCTATGAAAATATTTATAAATTTGGCTTGCATATGCGAAACAGTGCTCTTCTGTTAAAAGACGTTCGTAAGCTTACATGGTTTGTAACACAGTCATTGGAAACACGCAAGATACACATAAACAATGCAAAATTCTCATTAATAAGTGTTTACGGCAAAGAAGCATTCGTTATTAAGTTTGCGCGCTCTCTATATAACATTAGCATTCGACGTCTGAAAAACATTTCACAGTGCACGTGTGCAACATTTCTGTTTCGTGCGCTCTCCTTACTCAAGATGACTTCAGGAAATTAGATTTATCGCTAAGTCTGTCGTGTCAGTTTGTGGCGCGCAAAAGCTTGCGTGTGATTGTGCGTGTCTATGAGGGCTGCTATGTAATCAAGTTCGTACTGAATCGTTTACTTGATGGCAGCGCAAACTGAATGACTGCGGCAGCGAAAGGGTCAGGTGTGCTTTCTGTGGTTCCCGTCGTTCATCTTGATGCACTGTCAAATAGGAGGCTGTGGTGTGTGTGTGTGTGTGTGTGTGTGTGTGTGTGTGTGTGTGTGTGTGTGTGTGTGTGTGTGTGTGTGTGTGTGTCGTGCTATGTACTTCGTCTCTCTCTCTCTCTCGACCCATCATCCCATTGTTAAGGCAACGTACCGGTTATCCTAATCTGGTTAACTTCCTCGCTTTCCCTCCCCTACCATTTCATCGAGCACCCACGGAAACTGGTTCCTAGATATGGGCTGGCTGTTCTAGTCTTTTCAGCGCTGTACGTATTTAGAGAGACATGAAGGAGATGACCGATGGCTGGTCATCTCCTTCGCGAGTCGAGCGAGAGGCACACCTCCGTTACCCGCACTGCTGCCCTATACATGGAGTGGCTGTGCGTGATCGAAGAGCGAACTTGTAGGTTCCACCGATGCTCTTCTCGACTGCCCTACAGCCGCCGGCAGGGAACACGAGAAGGCTTGTCGAGGTATCGACCGCGAGATGTCTATCAATTTCCCGGCTAGTCTGCCACGAAGAAAAAGGACGACTGTCGTGGTAAAATGTGCACGAAGCTTCTCTCACCGAATCGATAGGTTGCTTGATTAGCTTGTTTATTTTTCTAAACACAAAGCTGTACGCTTTGGGCTACGAGTGACATCGCCGTCGGGCGTTCGAGATTAATTACGCGAAGGTATTGAGTGCAAAACAGAGATAAATACGAAGATTAGCAGTCCGTTTCATATGCGCTAAATACCGATGAGCACACTCCGTTACGGCTTTGTTGAAGTACTCTGAGCTAGAGTCTGGAAGGTCGCAGGCGCAAACGTCGCCTTAAGTTTCTTTTTGAGACTGTAAGCGGACAGACAAAAATAAGCCGTGATTTGCGTCTACAAACCCCAGGAAGGCGATGTGATCGCATTAACGTTATCAAAGCTATTCGGGCTTATTTCAGACGCACTGATCCTTTCCGTAACTCCTATTTTCCTGAGTCGGTACAAATGTGGAATAGCTTGCCTAATGCAGTTGTAAGCCATACAACGTCAGTCGATTTTGAAAATGCGTTGGATAGTTTTCTCTGTAGTGAAGTTCATTGTAAGAGAATTTGTTTGTCTACTTTTATTTGTGTAACCACTACTTGTTTCTTTTCTTGTGGTTATCAGTATCATTCTTATTTGCTGTTGAATGTTACGGTTTTTTTTTTGTGCGAATGTTATTTATAACGTATTTGTGACACAACACCCTCCCTGCAAAGACCCCAAGTAAAGGGTTGATAGTATGAAATAAATAAATACAATAAATAAATCAGGACCAACTAAGGCTTTCACGAAGGAACATTGACTGCATGCACTAAATGAGTGTCGAATGGTGCATTATTTATAGTATGCTCTTCGATTCTACGGCTCCGCATAATCTGACCTGATAAAGTTGATTTCCAGATAAGACAACGAACGTACACCTTCAATTCCTCGAATTTAAAGAAAGCGAATTTCGTGGACGCTCGAGGCACTTCTCGGGTGCCTCCTGTGCACACGACCTCTTCATTTTTTTTTTTTTTCGTGGATTATGAAATGTCATTAGACTTTCTATGTGGCTGCTCTGCAGCGGCGGTGGGCGCGTTGGTTTGTGTGTGTCCATTATGAAGACACTGCAAGGGTTTTACGTTACATTTACTGGTTGATTAGAAATGATAAAGTATATCCTATATCATACCTTCTTTATAAGCGACCCAAATGCATACTGCCCCGCCACGGTGGTCTAGTGGCTAAGGTACTCGGCTGCTGATCCGAGGGTCGCGGGATCGAATCCCGGCCGCGGCGGCTGCATTTCGATGGAGGCGAAATGTTGAGGCCCGTGTGCTGTGCGATGTCAGTGCACGTTAAAGAACCCCAGGTGGTCGAAATTTCCGGAGCCCTCCACTACGGCGTCTCTCATAATCAGAACTGGTTTTGGGACGTAAAACCCCACAAAACAACAAACAACAACCAAATGCATACTGCCGGGCACGTGTAATTAGAGTAAACGGCCGGATACTGGCAACGAGCAGGATGACAGATATTTTTCTAGACTTGGGCAAAAAAAAATAAAGAAATAGGAAATGACTATGATAGCTGTAAAACAGGCAGCCTCATTTATTTCTTATATATTGACGATGCTTTTCGACAAATGACCTGTGGCAGGCGCACCATAATACATTATCGTTTTTAATGTTCTCCGTACTTTCGATATGGCATAATGACTCACAAGTGCCTAATAATACTAATATTACTTATATAGCGGGGGATCACATCATAATGGCGATGGCACGTTTGAGAGCCTGGGAGGAGGTCACACACATTATGCCGGAATTGAGCATAATGCGTGTAGCTTATGACTTTGTAGGGGTTTCTTAATGCTTGCCACGATATTAAATAATATTGTTACAGGAGCAATATGTATAATAATGTATAATTGACAGGCTGTCGATTCAAAGATGGTATATACGTGCATGAAAAGCAAATTTCGTTACGTTCGTGCAGACTTTATCCCGCTAGCTAGTAGCGTCGACACATTACAGTTACAAACCCAAAGGCCGTTCCGTAAACTCTTACTAGAGCAAATGCAGATGCTGGAGAAAGCAAAATGACTCGAGGACAAAATACAAACATGAGAGGGCAAGCTCGCACTGAGAATATCAGACAGGGGAGCACAATGGCAGCATAAAGAGAAATTCCCGCACCCATCCTGCGCAGTTCCGAGCGGCGGGCAGAAACACGGCCCGCGCAACGAGGCTGCAACTTTGCTATGTGCATGGTGTGTCTGTTTGAACGACATGGCCTGCTCCAGAGCAAACATGAAGAGCTGCCTAGCGGCGCGTAAAATCGCCTTCGCAAACGCTGTCCCTTATTTACCGCACCACCGATGAATCAGGCCGGGGGTTCGCGAGGGTTGAGGCTGCGCGAAGAACGCGTGCCTTGCACGGCAAAGCGTATTTTCCACGTGGTGACGCAGCCTTTCTTCGAGGAGTACGTCCGCCGGATTCCAGACGGTCCTGATTAGGCCCCCGACATGCTCTCGTTCCCTATAGCGTCTTGGGAAAGGCGGATTTGCTGCGGTATCCAGAATTTTCTCGTCCGGTCCTCCCTCGGCAGTCGAAGGCTGTTCAGGATGGCGTCAGGGAAGGGTTTTTTCCCGTCGTGTTTCGCCTTGATTGAGACGGGGAGCTACAGAGGTGCGGTAAGGTTTTGAGAGGAAGTTACGAGGACGCGAAAAGATATCGACAACGGCAGACATAAACACATATG
This sequence comes from Hyalomma asiaticum, assembly GCA_013339685.2. Taxonomy (NCBI): domain Eukaryota; kingdom Metazoa; phylum Arthropoda; class Arachnida; order Ixodida; family Ixodidae; genus Hyalomma; species Hyalomma asiaticum. The sequence continues at coordinate 107,775,932 of CM023486.1, forward strand.
AAGAGACGTTTCAATCAGGACTGCTGATGAAGGCCGGTCACTGGCTGAAACGTTGAATGAACGCTTCCCCATTTTGTTGCCGATTCCGAGGGTCTACTACTCACCCCTCTCTTCACCACGCCTGCGGCCTGTTAACCACCATGTCCGCCGCTGTGTATATATATATATATATATATATATATATATATATATATATATATATATATATATATATATATATATATATATATATATATATATAATATATATGTATGCCCAAGTAATCGTTGTCTGTACATGTAGCTGTAAAACTGCGCACCCTTCGATATTCTAGTTAGTCACCAAATATGTTTGGAATCTTGCTTTTGCAGGGTCCGTCGCTTGTGCAGCCACTTCTTGCCCTTCGCCTCTCCACTAATCTCGTGGTTGCTCGTTACCATTCAGCCTTTCTGGTTGCTAATTGGTAAGCCTCACGCGTTTTTTTCCCTTATCATTCAGCTACCTCAAGTAAGAGAGTCAATTTCTGCTACAGTGAACCTGTATTCAACTCGGTTTAATACCGCGTTTCGTAACTGGCGCTCGCAGAGTTACTGAAATTTAAACGCGATCTGCGTTCGGTAGGCGCTGCACACACCCTTCGTGACAGAAACTTGGAGTTGTTCTCCGAGGTCGTCATGGATCAGGGAGCAAGGCATATGCCAATAATTAAATGTCACTATTATACACCCTTTCTATGCGTGTTTTTGCTCTTGCTTTCTTTAAAGTGAAAGTGAGCCATTTCGCGAAATTGGACATTTCGGAGCCGGGGCGGTCCCATCACGCGCACAAGCCATAAGGCCTACTCGGAGTGGAATTCACCCGCGCATATTCATCTATAACGACACGACACAATCCGTGTTATTCGATATCTTTAGCAATTACGCACGCGTCATATTATATATTACTAATCAGATCACCGTCACCAGTCTACGCTAAAGAGTTTAATGTGGGTCTGAAGAGCTCGCCAAAATGGCGCACGCCTACATTAAAGTGAAACCAGCATTTCATTATCAACGACGTGACATACTATACCTAAACGTACAGCCTTCATAAGTTCACCGTATTCGTAGTCTAACAATGACATCGGATACGTTCACTTTAATGAAGGGGCGTCGTATTGAAGGCTCCAGTCAGCCTTGCCAACTATATACGTATCCTATCGGCACCCACCCGTCATCTATAAAACTGCCTGAAAACGTTGAAACTTAGCTTCTGCGATCGGCAGTTCATGTGAGAAGAATGCTGCGCAACGAAAGACGCCGGTATGTGTTTCGTAGAAGTTCCTGCTCTAAGTTTACGAGGATGGAAACTCCCGAGAACTGGACACCATGTTGACGTGCTCCGCAGTTGGTGGCGCGAATCTGAACGTATCGAGTGTCGCTGGGTCGGAAAGCCGGATAGAATTGCGCCCATCACGCATTCATGAGGATATCACTCCGCGAGCACGTTCTTAACAGGCCACATACATACATCCTGTGACACGACGCTTCAGTTGATGAGCAACTAACTTAGTCCTTTAATTTTGTAATACGACACAGTCGACGCTCTCTCTGGGAGCTTTTAGGCAAGTTGAACTGCCAGTTGGAATTCAGTCTGCAGAAACCCTCAAATCAGGTAGACTCTTACAAACGAGGTGAGTTCTGCGGGGTTCCACAGAACTCATTTGCCATAAACAAGGGCATCTTCAGTCAGTGCTGTTTGTTGGAGTAATTGTTCAGTCGCAGGCCAACTATCCTGTCGCAGTTATTTGTTCTTGCCGATATAGTACATCTGCAGTGACATGCTTGCCACAGAGTTCTCAACAAGTATGCGATAGAAATTGGCGTTGCTACGCCATACCCGTATCTATGAAAGTGACAAAAAGCCAGCTTTTACCGAAAAGGAAATAAAGTCGCGACACGAAAGTAATTTTGAATGTACGAACATAGCTGTCTCATAAAAAGAAAAGAAACAAACAAAACGTTGAGACAAGATCTATTGTTTTTCTTCTGCTGGGATATCGCCACTTCTGCATATACATCCTCGCATTCTTCAAAATTTTATCTCACTTTCGGAACAACCGAAGACTTACTATTTGGCAATTACTATTTGGCAACGCGCGTGCGTGTGTGTGTGTGTGTGTGTGTCGAAGCTCCGTTATTCAAGCAACGAACACGGCCCGCACATTTCTTTCGCCACAACGCCGCTGCATCCTCTATAATCACGCTACACTTTACGCGTAGCTGCGCATTGAAACCTCGTAAACGACGCAATGATGGCGCCGGCATCATCGCCACTCTCGCGCACTCTGTCTTCCTCTATGTCTCGCCCGTCAAAAAATAATCCCCAGCCGTAAAGTCATGGGCCGAACCGAGGCGCCCTTTAACATGCCGCTTATTTGCTGCTTTCGCTGGCGAGGGGAGACCGTGCGAATCGTGGGCAAGCACACTCACTGAGTTGGTATAACGCGCTTTTGTTTTTTCACGAAATGGAGATAGTTACACTACGCTTGAAGCACTGTCTATGCCAGAGAGCGTAGGCGCGTGCAACTTCGCGATGATTCTTTATGGCCGGTGGCCCGTGAATGGGGTGCTACGGAGGTGGGGCTGCCGGCTGCGCTCTCGTTTCATTAAAAGCGTGCAGCGTTGCGGGATCTATGCGTCACGTTAGCCATGGTGGCGCAGAACAAAAGGCAGATCCCTTGTGTGAACGTTTGGTCAAGGCACAGTGCTATATCCATGACCTTCTGACGTTGCCGAAACGCTGACAACGGCATCTCGACCGCTAACTGGTTAACTGAAGCTATGCGTGGGTTACATCGTCGTAGAATTTTTCTGTTTGCTGTTTTTCTTTTTTTTGCAAAGCGATCACCGACACAGATGTAGGTAGAGAAGTATTACACAAACGGAGGGTGTATACCCGCAGCTGCTTCAGTAAGCCAAAGCTGCGCGCAGCGAGTCCAGTGGCCGTGTGCCTGTGTCTTACAGCGCATCACTTAACACAACACTTAAAGACGCAGTGTCAACTTTCCTGTCTTCATTCTCTTACGTTAAAATTGTTCGTTTAACATGTTCACATCAGAACAAAAAAATGCAAACAGGCATAATTGAAGCAATCCTTACGTCATATTAATTAGTAACTACACAAGCGCCTGCCGAGCACGGTGGCTCACATCAGCGAAGAAGATCGGCCAACGACAAACAGCTGTCGCGAATAATGTTTCATTTCGTCTCATGCGCTCTCGGAAGCTAAAGACCGTATAAATCTACGGGGCTTAACAGAACCGGACGCAAGAATAAGCGTATTCGCCGGTTGGTCAGCGCGGGAGTGCTATGCGCGCCATGCTCGACGCGATATCCATGTGCTCAGCCAATCACGTAGCGCTCTAAAAGAAAAAAAAAATAAAAGAGACCACCACGGCCAGGATTTACAATTCCCGCATACATTGCGCAATGTAAGCGTGTGCTCAGTTCCCAACCGCACTGCGCCGTACTACTACAGTGGCGAAGGGTACGAGAGGTTAGGCAAGGCTCGAAGACCTGCCGCGACACTGTTTGTCCCGCGATAAGGCCTTTCGCATTATTGTATATTACCTTGCTGTCCTCTTCCGCGTCACTAGTCCGCGTGACCCTCTCTCTCTCTCTCGACGGCTCGCCCGCTGACCGATGCCCCCGACGAGATGCGTTGTTATAGTTGCCTTGCCGCCACTGCCGTCCACGGTGCAGCGGCAGCTACATATACAAAAACACTCGCTATATGGCCGGTGAAACCGAGGTTGCGTATGGTGCTGGAGGCGTGCGACCGAGTGGAGAGGACAGCGAAATCACGCAAATAGAAGGAAATACGTAATGCGTGGTGGATGCGGAACGGCTTTCTTTTTTTTTTCTTTTTGTTTTCCGTCGCGATATCGCACGCGGCAACGTAACCGTTGAGGGGCTGCCGCCGTGGCCCATGCGATGGAGCAGCCTGACTCTTTCACGACCTCTAATGTTCAGCGGCCCTTTCTTTCTTTCGTTTCCTGAAGGGAGAGTCTTTGCAATGTATCCTCCGTTCCGGAGACACTTAACAAGGCTGCTTGCTCTTTTCTTTTTCTTTTCACCTGGGGGGGAGGGAGGGAGGGAGGGTGGTACCCTTTGTGGCCCCGCCATCATTCCACTTTGACTTCGAGAGTAGATAACGACGTTCGCGGCTTTGGCTCTGAATGCTTCCTAAATGGTCTCGTGCCGGCCGGAACGATTCGTCCTTATTTGCGCGGTGCCGACGGCACCGCGTGGGAGAGCGAAGTGGATGCAAGTAAATTCCCGGAAAGGTGCAGAAGTATACGTTACCAAACGACAGTCATCATTATCTCAAACTGCGAAGTTGCTAAGGGAAAGCGTTCCCCTTCGAGCACTTTGTATATCCACGGCCGCTCAATAGAAAAAAGGTATATCAAGCGCTCGGTATGCGGTACTTTTGGTCTTGGTAGGGTGGAGTAATCTATGGAACTGTGGGCTCGTGCTTACGAGGGCTTCTACCGCTGGTTTTGATTTTTTGAAGAGCAGCTCTAAAAACACAGAGAAAGAAGGCACAAGGAAAGAACACGGGTGCCTTCTCTATCTCGCGTTTCTTTCGTTGCTCTCCAACAGTGAAGTTGTGAACAAAGTGGGCCGAAAAAAAGAAGTATTATTGTCATAGGCTAGAATTGTTGGTAAGATAAAGGCTGCTCTTCAACGGCCAGTGGGTCATCGTCACTAGGCTAGTGTTATATGGGCTATCGCCAATCGCTATAGTTGAGGTATCTGAATATTAATGACAAAATAGTTGGCACTCGCATGACTCCTGCTAATGTGCCCACATGGTCACACAGGTTGGCCAGTATTCATGTGCCACTGTTCTTTATGTACTCGTGCTCTATTCAATTATCTTTTCTGTTTCGTCACTGGTTAGTGATGAATGAAAGCTTATAAACTGAGGCCCCACCTTTTCGCTTTATGTGAATAGAATACCTCCTCCCCTAGATTTTGCCCGGGCAAGCTATTGCGAAAGGAACTGACCGACACACACACACACACACACACACACACACACACACACACACACACACACACACACGCGCGCATATTCGCCTGAACTTCATTTGCATTGCCCTAGCTTTTCTTTCTTGGCGCATGTTTGTGTTTGACCAGCATGTCAGCCTGGAAGCCCATATTTATTGAATGCTCCTAAATAATATTGACTGCGAATAAGAGTTTCAGGTTACGATGAGACTCAACCAACAAGTGCACTTCACGCGAGCGCTGGAAACTACGCAGCAGAGTTTTCATTGGTTCATGTATCCGTTGCCGGAATTCGTTAGGGAAGGTACTGGGCTTTAAATAAACGTTTGACTGCAGCGTTACTTCGTTACGTCACCTATAGGGGGTTTCACAACTAAGCCGCTTGGCTCATAAGTTACGAAAGAGAGAGAGAGAGAGAGAGAGAGAGAGAGAGAGAGAGAGAGAGAGAGAGAGAGAGAGAGAGAGAGACGCGTTATGTTATACGGTTCCGTGCGGATGAAGATTACGCATTCTACGGGAAACGACGTTGTTCAGGAAAACTCGCCATTTTGGCAGGCGCGGAAGGATTGCAAAAGAAAGATAAGCGCTTTTGTGGAAATTTCCGGACCCGTAAGCGGCGTTCCTGTGACGTGTTCCTGGAAGCGAGACGCACTTCCGCCAGAGCGTGTCCGGAGGGCGGTCGACTGCTGGCGGTGGGCAGAAGCGCAAGCGATTGACGCCTGTCATTTCCGCCACTTTCTCGGCGTTAAGAGAAGCGCCGTCTCACGTTCCGAGCGGTCGTGTTTTTTTTTTTTTTTTTTTGCTCGTCAAGCTGGAGGGGAGAGAACGCGAAGCTTGTTATCGTTTTGTCGCGTACCGTGCGTTCCCGAAGCGCACTCCCGGAGCTGGGCCTAACCGTGACCCATTCTCGGGCTCTGAGCGTGGAAGGCGTTGCTTGCAGGACTCGATAAGTTAATAGAAGGGGCTATCGATTTGTGTGTGCGTGTCACGGACGAGCCGACCTGATTCGTTAAATCTGTTTGGGCGCGAGAATCAATTTAGTTCATGAGGAAGGACGAGAGCGGCGAGCAAGGATCGAGAGAAGCAGGAACGTTCCTTGATGGCTCATGGGCACGTTTCACTGGCTTAGCATGCCATTACCAGGATGACATACGCCATTAAGCGTTATAACACAAGCACGCAACGATAGGCACTAGTAATATGTGACTTTGGTCGAGGCCAGTGTCCCTAATGGAGCCAAAGACCACTTTCGATGCGAGCAAAGGGTTGCCGGCACTGCTTCCAATTCTAAGTGATAACGAGCACACTAGTAATGGTGGAAGCATATCGTAGCTAACATACAACCCCGTTCAATATATATCTTCAATTCTTCACCGACGAAAGGAATGTTCGTGTATCCGTTCCGGACAGCTTATGTGACAATAGTTGAGGGTCAGAACGATGCCCTGAAACGATGCAGATGTAATCTCCCGCTCTCGCGAAACAGGGTTGGGATGATGTGCACCGACCAGCTGTTACAGGCAGCATACATATGGCGGACGTATTGCGATTTCGACCAGTTTTAGTGATTATGGTCCGTGTGCCGTTATTCGCAACAGGCCGAATTTCTAAAACTGTCCTTGCGTAAGAACTGCCTGAGGAGCAGGAAAAGAGTGAGTATGCTGTTGTTGGTAGCACGCATATCTAGCCTCGCAAAATGTGCAGGCAGGTGTCCTACCTGGCTGCCTTCTTAAAGAAAGTGAGATAAACGCGGACATTCCTCAAGATCCCACGCGAAGAAGACGGCGCGGGAAGCGTGACTGGACGGTTGTGAGTGAGATCCTAGGGCCCCCTACGTCCCTTTACCAGGCACTTGCATCGTCAAATAATATGTTATTATATCGCAATTGGTCGGCGCTTCTCCAGACTCTTGCTTTTACGAACCAGCCTCTTATGCGAGACGCTTTGTGGATCAGTTCGTTGGTCCTAACGAGTTTGTCCAGACGTACTTGGGTTTGGACAAGTTGGTTGGACATACTTGAAATTGACCAGCGCGAAAGACGACAACGAATGAAGGCTACGAACAAAGAGGACCCATGCTGTGCTTTAGGCTTGTGTGTCTTGAAGCAGTTCACGAGAAAAAAAACAAAACAAAAAAACGAACAAAGGGCTGGCCATTTGTGATAGCGCAAATATTTTGATAAGACTAGCGGAAGCGGCTGGTCAGCGTAAAACAATTATTGCGAACGAAAAGCTCTGTCATATCTGCAAGAGGAGCTTTCGTTTTCAAGGCTTCGTTTCGCGAGCCGAGTGTTTCTGTTTCGCGATCCAGATACGCCATGGACGAGCGCTCGGGGGAGCGTCGCTCGTGCCTGGAAGTCTTCAGACCTATACAAGCGTCCGCGGCTGACATTGAAATGCGTCTCCACGGGCGTCAACCATGCGTGCGCCCGTGCTTTGCGCGATCAAAAACGTGTCCCGTAGAGCGCCAACGGCGCGGTACACAAAGCTTCACCGTTGTTCAAGCGCCCGAGTGACGCGTTGCGGTGTCGCGCGTGCGCCCGGAGCGTCACGACGCGTCAACGCGGGGGTCGACGAGCTGCGGCAGCCGAAGACGACGAGACGCAGCTGCTGCTGTTGGTTTAAAATAAAACAAACCACCGCCGACCGGCCTCTTGCGCATGGGCCGACAGGCGCGCCTCATCCGGCCGACGCTGGTGCCACGCCGAGTGCGACGAATCGACTGCACCTACGCGGTCTTTCTCGTCTGCAGCCAGTGTCGTCACGTCGCAATCTGTGTATCCGCAATACGTGTACGTTTTTCAGTTTCCGTTGCAAGAGGATGCAACGTGCGTGAAGTCGAGGTCGTGACCCGTCTCGATTGATATAAAACGCAAGCTGCTTTTGACAGACGGTATAGTGGCAGACACGACCCGCGTAGAACTGTTCCGTGCGTCTTTGGTTATTTGACGCCTTCACCTTGCACAAGAACATTGCTTTCGAGTCTATAGATGGTGTGAAGTCGTTGCTTGAAAACAAATTTGGTGTTCACAGTCATATCTATCAGAGCTGTGCTTACCTGATTTTTTTGAAGAGCCCCGTATTTAGAGAGTGCAGGACGAGGTCGAAGAATGAACGTGAGAAAAAAAGCTGTTGACGCCTTAGTCATTGAATGAAGTTCAATGAATAAATTGTTCCTCTTTGAACAGCGGGTTATCACCACTGACCGACAGTTAGCCAGTGCCCCAATAGTAGCCATCCTGTAGTCAAGGCTAGCAAGCATGAAGCGACAATCAGAGAACGATAGCCAGTAGTGCTAGTACGGCAGTAACTGAGGTAGTTGAATTAGGCCACAAATCTGTAATAACCAATTAGCGGATTTGTATCTAAAAGAATAAGTGTTGCACGTTGTCTTCAAGAAGCTCCGGTTAGTGATAGCGCAAGCTCAATTTATGGTGGTTGTGTAGTTGCAATTGCCGGACTTTAGTTGCGCATGGAAACCTAGACGAAAACTTCAAAAATTGTGGCTCAACCGTCCCAGCAACGAAGGACATCCTTCGTCCCCGTCGCCAGCTCATCTCACATCTGGTCAGCAGAGCTCGGGGTGAAGCTGCGAAATTTTCACTGTTCTCTCACAGAGAGGCGTTGCAACACTTCAACGTCGGTGGCCCCAGTGACGTAGTTTGTTGAAAGAAGACCGGGCGTTTTTTAGCCGTGTTTGAAACTAAGTTGCAAATTCTCTTGTCTGTGCGAGCAGAACAGTAATATTTGGCACACATGTTAAAAGGAGCCTCCCTGACGGATCAGCACTGTTTCCTGACTTTGTACGAAGAGTGTTGCAGGGCCGCTTTAATTTCCGCCGGCCATTGACTGCGGTTCGTTCTTAAGTCTGTTACTCCGATGGAATATATGCATGTCGCGTTTTACCTCGGCACAACTCATTGATCACCACAACGTGACGTGTCACTGGTACGTCTCCCGGCACTCTCCTCGTATTTTATATTTTTCGTGTGCCCGAGAACACTTACGTTTAGCGCGCTTAGTAAATCACATATCCAATATACGCTGTGCATGTCCAGTTCGAGACAATTTCACAGGTTCAATTTATAGCGGAATAGACTAGTTTTATATTTATATCTTTCGTGTATGTTGAATTCAAGTTGTATACCGTTGGGCGGAGCTGACACTTCGAATGCTGCGCAAGGATGACTGTCTGGAAGATGTTCAGCACTTCGTGAAACGTTCACATAAGTGACACCATTATGACCGACATTGCAGCATTGTTTGGCAACATCTTAACCGCCTTCGTTCTTCATTTTTTTTCCCGAACCCTTCGGTTTACCTACTTAACACAAGAGCGCACTGTCTCCTTTCGAAGCAGACCCCATTAAATTACAAAAAGGACAGAGAGGCGACACACCGAGCGGAGGAGACGTGAACAACGAGATTTATGGAACAGCGAGCCGTTTCCCAGTTTCAGGGGGTCTGTTCTATCTCTCTAAACGATAAGACGCGAAGCTTTTCAATGTCGCTCGCGGACCCAGAGAAGTCTTGGGAAGAAAAATCCTCGGGCGAAATTACCAGAGGGAAGCGTGCAGGAAGAATTCGCTTCCAAGCGAGAAAAAAAAAAAAAAATGAATTCAGCAACTGAAACATATCTAGCTGCGAGACATCTGGCGCACCTATTCTGCGCCTGTCGTCTACAGCCGTGAACACGGTGACATGTTGAGCTATGTCGACGACACGCCTTTCTGGATTTACAAAGCCGTCTTTCTTTCTTCCTACAATGTTGGGCGCGCACTTCGTCGCGGCGCGCACAGTGTTACTTGGCTGGAGGACGCAAAGGTAACATGTCGCTAGGGGCAGCGTTCTTTTTATTATTATTTTTTGTTATTGAATCTTCAACGTTTGACGGGGATGCAAGTACGCGCCCCTGCTCTAGTGTGTTGTGAAGCGGTCCGCGCTATCTCGTTGCGTCTTCTTGGCGGAAACCCGACGCTGCATTTTCCTCTCCAGAAAAGATATGGTGAGACCCAAGTGTAACGTGCGTGCGTTGGTTGGTGCTTTAAGGCCGCGTATTATGTAAAGATTCGTTTTCGTTGATTCTGTTATTATTTTTTTTTTGCATCCAGATTGCGGCGATTGGCCGATACAAGCGCTGACTAAGACGTCGCGTCTATCAGAGTGTGGTGATAAAAAAAAAAAGACGGGGTGGGAAGGGGAGAGTGAGAAGTTGCTGTGTCTGCCGAACCTATGCCATCATGTGACTAGTTCAAGTCTCTGCTCTGTAGAGGAGTATGAAAAAATACATAAATTGCAGGGCAAAATGTCGCCTTTCTTGGGCAGGTCAAGTGCTTCGAATCACTCCGCCGAAAAATGTCAACCTTGGTTTACTTTTCTTCTTTTTTCTAAATACAGGAAAAGAACTAGCTAACGTAATTTTTCCGTGCCAATAAATATTCCTAAATATTTAGAATTTCTTTCTTTATCGCTTTTCATCGCGCTTTCTCCGATCACCGGTTATCTTGTCTTCGACTACCACGACCTGCCACAACCCCGCTTATTTTTCTTTATCGCACCTACAGTCCTGCTCGCCTTTGCAGTCTAATTAACGTTGCTTCCTGCTAACGTCACAGCTGCGGTTTCTTGTGTACAGTGCTCACTGCATAGGAACACGCAGGAATAAGAAACATAACGTTCACAGATTATTAGCGTTGACGATATAGCAACTCGAAGTTTTCTTGACTAGCACGAGAGACTTTTGCAATAGAATTGCGCTTTGGCTTTGATATTGTTCTACTTACCTCCCTTCTCTCTTTTCTCTCCAACTTTCAATCTCCCTCGTCCCTTTCCCCTTGTGCATGGTAGCGTACCTGCCCTGTTTAATCTCTCGCCCTTTCCCTCTCCGTTATCTCCTTCGTTCCTTGGCAATAAGGTTTCGATTGAAAATTTTTGAAAGAAGACAAATAACGAATGTTTACTGAGTGCTGCAACATTTTTACTGCCTTTCGTATGTACTGAAACTGAAGCAAGATATCGATTGAAAGATAAACGTTGGAACTTAAACGCAGCTAGCAGCATAGCGCTCAGAAAGTGTGCATTGCACTGTCGATGTAATCTGAACGAGTAACACAAACAGGATTTCCTTTCAATAATGCCACCCCTTTTTACCCTGTCTGACTGCTGAAGCGCCTGCACAGGTACGTCGGAATAAATGACATTGACGCAGAGAAAAGGTAACACTAGGACAGAATACATATAACACAGAGCTATGTGGATGTTTGAATCCACATAACTCTGTATTATATCTCTGTGAAGTTGCATCAACAATCATTTGATGCATTCAGTTTTTGAAAGAACGGAATCAGACTTTTTTTATCGACAATGGGTACTGATATGTTCTAGATATAAAACGTTTTATAAGATCCCATCGCTACATATAGTTGATTGATATCATGTTTCCAGTTATAGAATCTTGTTTATTTTTGCCCTAATTCTTCCTTGTATGTTTGTCTTTACTTTATCAATGCATTAAGACAAACTCCGCATTTTCTATATTTGCAATGTACCAGTGTTTTATATGTACTGTGCCGTGCCTGAAATTAAGGTGGTAGGGACCGCTCTCAAGCCGTATATATGACTTTTAGGCCCGCTTCCTCCTTCCAGGAAATAAAGTTTGATTCAATTCGATTTCATTTGATGATTGATTTCTGGGGTTTTACGTCCCAAAACCACGATATGAATATGAGAGATGCCACAGTGGAGAGCTCCGGGAATTTGTACCACCTGAGGTCGCACAGCACGCGGGCGACAACACTTTGCCTCCATTGAGATGCAGCCGCCGAGGCAGGGATATGTGGATGCTTACCCGCATGCAAGATGTCTCTGTACTGCAATACCGGCATAGCAGGATGCGTTTTGTAAGTGCGCACGCTCGCACATGCCGCTGAATATATGATGACCGTAGTTGTACAGAGACATGCAAGGGGAGAGTTGTAATCAATAATGCGGGAGGTCCACTTCACCGCCGAAAGTCGGCTACACAACGACACTGCTTTCGTATGGAACGAAGTGAAAAAATTAAAACATTCAGAGAGTGCCGACATGCAAAATGTACACGACGTTAGGCTGTATAGGTATATGCTCACTGTGGACGATATAGGTTGCGTGTACATGTCTGAACAATGCGCCGAGTACGCGGCGCACACCGGACGTGACACGTACTTCACGAAAGAAGTATATGGACGCAGGTCGCGTATTAAAGCGACACCAGGTAGCAACAACGAGTCAGTTTAGACTGACGAATTATTCCTTGAAAACTCCATGGTCGTTCGTTTCACAATCGCAGCTTTGCAGACAAAAAGAAATTGAAGCCCAATATTTCATTTCATAATTTCGCGCTGCAACCGCCTTATGAACGTCAGCGTGAGGTCACTGATTTCGAGGTGTTTTATTCGCATTTTGGCTAGGCTGACTCATCGAAACTTCCTAAAGCGTGTGGACCCATTAGGGGTCAATGTAGTTCATTTCTTGCCGGTTAAGGTAGGCCATAGCGGACGCCGTTCAAAATATGTGACGTCACAGCCTATTGGTGCGGGAGCTTCCGATATGGCGTCGCAACCTGCCTTTTTGTTTTCGAGCACCTTATCGCTTACCGGGAGTCTTCTTGCGGCTAGAGTTGTGTTTCACTGTTGTGGAAGGGTAATTTGCTAACACAAGCAATGTGCACCTTGCACGTTGACGTACTCTGTATATCCGCACAAGCGTTTACGGGGTAGCTTACCAATTGTCGAGCTTGATTCGAGCGAGCACTCACGCTGCACCGTAGCTGTTGGAAGAAAAAAAGGGGGGCGAGCGGCGGGGCGTCTGCGACGTGCCGTGCTAATAGACCACAACTGCTGCGTTCTCGGCCGGCCCCTCATCAACAGGTCTCTCCGGCGCTACGCTGCAGGGTGTCGCTCGCACGCACGTCGTCCCCCCTTTTCGCGAGGGCGTTCGTTGAAGCCGGGGCCGCGCAGCTCTAAACATGCCGCCGATTAAGCGTCGAACGCCTGATGGCGCACCGGTGGCGACGGCGACGCAGCTGCCGCTAACGATCGCTCGTCGATTGCGCGTATACCATCTCTATTTTCGATCGCGCTGCCAGCGACGCGCCTCGCGGTTCATTTTAGGAAACGGTGAAAAGTGCCCAAATAAAAGCGAGACAAACAACACGCGGCTCTGATTACCCCGAGTAGGCTTTACACCGGAAGGGAGGAAAACGCTCGGCTGTGGGAGAAATGTAGTGGGAGGATATACGCCAGGTTGGGCCGCGTTCAAGTGGCCTGCTGTATACAACCTGTCACCAGTCACCCACGTTCACGTGTACAGCGACGTGCTTAAAATGGTATAGTTCACACAGCTTTTGCGATGTCTGTTGTGGGCTTCGTGTTGCTATGGACAGATCAGTCTCTCGAAACAAAGGGACAACTCTATTTTTGACAAATTTCTGATTGTCGCACTTCAATCTTGTGTAACGGCGCAAGGCGTCTGTCAGCGTCGGCGTGAGATGGGCGTGTCACTATACAGGTGTCACTCGTTTTATGTCGCTTTTCCTTTTGTCTAGGCATGTTAACGCGATGGCGTTACGGAGATCGTGTAGCAGGAAACACTGCGACGGCGCCGGCGTCTGTGGCGGGAAAAAGCTGTCCCGAACCACCCTGACCACGCAGACCCCGCGCCATGGCGGACATGCGTGACTGACCAAAAATGAATTTCTCGTAGTAAAATAAGTAAAAAAAAAGAGAAAGAAGTGCAAACTACGATTTTCCTACAACATACACACATGATAGCTCGGATTTTGTGATCTGAATGCACGAGAAACTATTATTCCGTAACTCAAAACCCATTTTCCAGCATTTTGTACCATATCAACGGCGGCGCGACAGGGTTGCTAGCGTAAACATCATACAGATGGCGCTCGCCCCCTCGACAGCGCCGTGCGGAGAGATTTGCTGGTTTTAGTGAATGTACTGCGAGAAAGCGATGCGAACGGAGCCGGACAGCACTGTCGCGTTCCACTCTTAAAGGCGAAGCTTGAGCTTCCTCCTACTTTTCTAACCTTTGTGTGAACATATTCTTCTTTCTATCATAGTTGGTTTCGTCCATGTATACCCGCCATGAGTGGATGCGGCCTTCGTCGATTGGTCGATGGAAATACAATGTCCACTCCTTGTGTTGGTTCTTTTCCTCCATATTCCATCTATTACTATCTAAATCCCCCCACTTTATTCATCATGCAGATGACACGTGCTGGCTCTGATGGACTGCAATGTAGCATCTTTTTTCGCCCTAATAATAACCACTTCTCCGAATGCGCGCCTGTGATTATGTTGCTCATGGAGTAGATCAAGTTCGCATGTCGCGTCGTCTTGACGCGTTTCAGTGTTCCTCAGTAAAGTAGGCGGTGTGCCTGCGAGGGCTATCTTTAGAAGCAGCGGCCATACTACTATTTGAGTATCGTGTCCCATCAGTGCAGCATTCAGAGAAATAGACAGGAAACGTATGTGGATATACAGCGTCGAAAGGGTGTTGCTCGGACTTCAGTCACGTACAGAGTATGCACGCATGACGGATGAGTTAGAGCAGCGTGAGGAGTTGCTTTAGATGTCACATGTAGACGTGAGAACTGGAAGCGTTATCGGAGTTTCGTAGAGATAGCTAGTTGCAGGCTTGGGAAGCCACGCGTTGCCCGGGGACAATGCACCACAGTTAACTGCAGCAGCAGGCTGGCTGGGCTGTGATGCCAGTTCCCTCCTTACTCTTCTTGTCTTTTTCTTTTGTTTTCTTTTCTTACTTGTCGCTGTGTTTGTTTTCAAGCCCGCATGACAGTTCTATTCTTGCAGGCAGCACTGCCGACAGAGATAAAACAAAAGCTACAAAACGCCAAACAGCTAAACAATGTAATAAACGTCACCCCCCCCCCCCCTTTTTTTTCTTTTTTTGAACTTTGGGATGCTGTGCTGTGTGAACCCTCAAGAAATTCTGCGCTTTTAAAAGGATGCCAGTACGATGTGGTTGTTGCGCATGCATAGGTATCTTCACGCGTGGCGGTTTCGTACACAACTCATTAAGCCGAGTGTGCGTCAGCTTCCCTTGGAAGTTTATGATGCCACTGATAACAGGCAATTACGCCGTAGATAAAGAAGCATCTGGTCGTCTCAACTTCTGCGGCCCGGGCAGAGCTGCGATATAGTTGCCCGAGTACAATCTATTTTTCTCCGCAGCGTTCCAATGTCTAAGTTGGCTTTAATTCCCTCACCAATTCACGCTGCAGCTGTAGGCACACACAACCGGGTAAATCGTTGGCGCTGTGATGCTAGGCCATATAGAACTAAATCTTATGTAAGAAAATTATTTCTAGGAGCTCAATTGGATGCAACCCACTGGGTCTAAATGCCAACAGCGACAGTCCCGACATTATTTCTTTTTCGTTTTCTCCCAATTCAAACTTACATATTCGAGGCGAGAAAATCCATTTTTGTACGCTTTCCCTTTCATATTTTTCAGGTACCACCTCTGTCAACCTAATTTTGTCGCATAAGCTCGGGTGAATCTGAACGAACAGAAACTCGTCAAGTGTAAACCGTTGCCAGGGTGCGCCCGCTGCTCGCAAGTTCTTTCTTTTTCTTTTCTTCTTCTTTTTTTTTGCGATGAAAAGACGAAACAGCCGACGCTTTCCTTTCTTTCTTTTCTTTTTCAAACTTCGAGGATATTTCTTGGCGCACTACCCTGCGAGCGATTTGAAATTTGCGTGAGAGTGCTGCGGCCGCGAGGCATTTCTTTAAAACAGCAGACATGCATCCCTTTTCGCTGCCGCGGCTGGTAAGAACAAAAAAAAAATAAATAAATGTAATATTGGAAAGTATGTCCTGGTTCGGAGAATTATGCTGCGGCCTTTAACATCTCCCGTACGCCTGTAGCACCTCTTAACGTGTCAAGCACTTTAATCTCGTCACGCCTTCAGCATTGGTCTGCCTTGTAAGTTGCAAAAAGACGCCTACGCGCGTTTATTGGTGCACTTAAACTTAGGGGGAAGTGCGTGAATACAGGACAAGAAAAATGACGAACAAAAGTTCTCGTGCTTGTCAACATTCATGTCCTGCTTTCGCGCAGTTTAAGCTACGATTACCTTTTTTTAAATGTCACTTCTGTGGCCCTCATTTGCATTAGTCGCTTGAAAAATGTACCTCACGTGCGTAGAAAGTTTATAAGATAAGCCAAACTTTATGCTATCTATAATGCTTGGAGAAGGTGAATGCTAAGGAATCGTTATACACGTACGTTTAATTATCGAATTGAGATGGAATGAAGACAATGTTGCATTTTTTTTTTTTGTCTTCCGGAAGTTTCCGAGTCGTACTTCAAATTAAGACACCGGATGTGAAATGGGCAGGGGTGCAGGGGTTTAAAAAGGCCAGGAGACACTTTTTGAACAACACATTTACTCGTTTTACTTTACACAGTTCTTTTGCTTTTATTCCTACTTTGTTTCGTTCAGGAATCGGACATACATTGTAGGACATTACACACCAATGTGCAGCCGATGTGCAGCCAGGATTCCGCCGTCTTGTGTCACAGGTGTATAACACCTGTCGAACTTTCTTTTATATGAAGAGGAATGAAAATGTGTTCGTGGTCCATACTTAACATGCGCAAGATGCGAGATGAAAGAAAGAAAAGACAGGGAGGTCAACCGAGGCGAACATCCGGTTTGCTGCCCTACGTTATGGTTTGGACAAACCATAACGTATACGCAAGGATCTAGAGAAATGTAAAAAGGCAGGGGAGAGAAAATATTCAAGAGGAGGGACGGGGGAGGAGGAGGAAGGCAGTATGAAGGCAACAAAAAAATTCACGAGGTTTCCCACACTGGGAAGGTTCAGCGAAGGTGTGTAAATAATATTGCAACATGTACGACAGAAAGAGCTTTGTTTTTAGGGGCGAAGCTCCTTAAGGCGTGGGTCGTGCGTCACCGATGTATGTAGTAGTAGTAGGTAGCCACCGGCGCGTGCCTGCCGGGAGGCCGCCGCCGAGGGCGAGCGCGTGGCTCCCGGCGCTCGCCCTCGCCGCGAGCGCCGGGAGCCACGCGCTCCCCGGCAAACTCGACACTGCCCCGGCAAACGCGAGAGACAACGTTGGCGCAGGCAGCGTCTCCTAGCGAGTTTCTTGATTGAGAAATACCGACTGCTCGCGTTGGAGAAGCGTTCACCGGCAACCCATATATATGTATCTATATATATATATATATACATATATGTAGGCACTGGATCTTGACTTGCAATGAAGTGCCGGTGGGAGATTTCACTTGTGCATTGTGCATAGTTGAACCGTGAGGATTCGTAGCATGCGCGTTAACTAAATTAATCCGGAACTCGGCACGATCTACGATGCACATCCCGAGCTTCGCCCACTCATCATCATTCACTCCGTGGATATGCTGTAATTTTTTTCTTTCTTTCTTTAGAGCGAGGCTTGTGGCCTACCTAGCTTCTGCAGACTTTACGAGCTCAACTATGCCACGTGATTTTTTGTCGCGTGTCTCGCTAGTTGTTACATGGTTTTGGCGGGAATGGGTCACGTGGATAGCTGTGACGGCATGTTACGTGATTCGGGTTAGGTGTCTATATGCTCAAATTGACTTGGCGGGCAATGTGTGACTCTGACGTCCTCCTTCTTTCCTTCCTCAAACTCACGTCATTCGTCTTCACCCTGAAGTCTCTTTCCCACCCATTGCTGTACTATATTGTACGTGAAATCGCTATGCTTCTCCCTCTCCTCGGCTCCTTTCTTTCGTCCTCACCCTTTGCTATATTAGCCATGCTATGCTCTTTCATTTCCTCCTCACACCCACTACCTTTTCCCAGCCCCTCACTATACTATGCAAGACTATGCTACTCTGCGAAACGCCTCCGCATTTGGGTGGCACTGGGCTGAGGGCATGAGCGCAAGTGCACGCCCAAATGCCGTGCGTTTCATAGAAGAGCACGGGCACTTATTTCCTGATGATGATAGTTTTACCCGACGGAGCGCAAGCTGACCGAGCGCTTAAAGAGCTCCGCTATTAAAACTAAGCACACGTACACAATATCTCCTGTTCGCTACTTTATGTATGCATTCGAAAGAATCTCGTACGACATAAACTGAACTAGCACGTCCGTCTACGCGTGCCTGCCAAGTGTTTGCCGAGGCCTATTTACATGCCCACACACGAAGGGGCGAAAAAGGACGCCACCGTTCATAACACGGCGACTGTACCGCCCGTCCATCACGCGGCGTCGATTTCGATCGAATGCGCGTGCACGGCTGCCGATTTCCGCGCGCATCGGCCGCTAGCTGATTGGCGTGGCGTTGGCATAACCGAGCTGCCGCGCGCAGTGGCCGCCACCTACTATAAATACCGTCGTGGTGACCTCTGAGCCGGCGATGTAGCCGACCGGGGTCAGCACGCGTGTCCGGAGACGACGAAGCTTGCAGAGGACGCGTGCTGAGAAGCCTTGGGACGCCATCGGAGGATTGCGGCCACCGATGCAAAGCTATAGGGCATAGGCGGAACACTCCCGAAGAGCATTGATAATCGACCGTCACGACTGTATGGGATCCCTCGAACGTCATCACCACACGCCGGAGGGGCTGTTCTTTCTTTCTCTCGTTTTGTGAGATAGCCCGCGTACTTGTTCCGAGGACAAAGTCACGTTGTGTGTTTTTTTCGTGGCGTATGCGTCCTGCGTTAATGCCCTATTACTACTAGCGGGAGCTGTACAAGCGTACCGAGTAAAGGACGACTGGGCAAATGGACAAACAAACCCGAATGCTAGACGAGCAGTCACGATATGCATGCTAGCCAAATCCACCAACATTTCAAGCTGTGCCGTTAACACGGTCGTTTCTTGCGCTCGCGGTCATGTCTCCCGGCGAACGGTTGCAAACGGGACGGTTTCTCCTTACATCTAACCCTGTCTCAAGGTCTCTCACACACTTCAAATTTACCTCCGTACTCGTGTTTCAGGTATATACGTTTCTCTGTGTCGCTGTTGGGGCGGAAAGTGGTGTTAGTGTGGGCCCCCCACAAAATGAATGAATATAGGGAGAACGAAAACGGGACAAAGACGCATAGAAAGAAACGAAAGGAAGTAAGCAAAGTGAGACCAGACGTACAAACATGTATACTTGTTCAAGCCGTACACAGTGAATGGTATCAACGCGATTCAATCAACGCAGGCAAGATGGGGTCGAATTCCGCATCGCCTCTCTCAACACGGACTCGCCGGGACATATGGGCCACGCACGACGCGTTATCAAGCGCGCCCTCCACCACAGCGGTGCCGCGCCTGTGTCGACTAAGCGAGGTCACCGCACATAGCGAGCGCTTCAAGAGCGAATGGAAAACGTGCACTGCGGCGCGCATATATTGCACCTATACACACGCACGCCTCTTTCGTGACCGCCGGATCTCCTAGCCAAATGGCTTTGTGTTATTTTTTTCTGCGTGACTTAGCGTCAATCAACTCTTTCGTACGCAGTACGCCACTGCGCGCGCTACAGCTATCCTCTCGGCAGAAAGAAAAATATATCCAGCTGGTTGTTTGAGCGTGCGTCAGTCAGCTGTGAGTGGGCGAAACTAATCGAAAAAGCGTGGCATTCCAGCCCTTGATGAGATGCCGGCGGACTGCGGCTAGTGGGTGATGCATGGAATGACTGAGCGCCTGGGGTCGGCGTATCCGTATTTAAATGCGGGGAATAAATTGCGAGTCGGGATTTTTCGTGCTTCTTTTTCGTAGAAACATAGTAATCTTTTCATCATCCATCTTGATCAACAGAGAGGCGGCATTGCTGGCAACCTTTTGAGAGTGACAGAAGAAGAATTCTGCGGTACTACGTATGACAGTGAGGAATCCAAACGCCATTTTCTATTTAAAATACACAGCAACTAAGCAAATAATAAGACTTATATATTGGCTATAATGTTCAACAATTGGACTGTCACTAAAGTTAATTAACTTTTCATATTCTGCTTTCCTATGGATCATCATATTTTGTGTTCACTGCAGAACGAAGGGCACCCCTCACTGATATGTAATTACACCGGATTCGTGCTAGTCAAGAATATTTTATGCGCGCAATTGTCCTCATTTAATTACATCAGCCGACCACCGCCGCCATGGCAGAGTTTAAGTAACGTCGCAGGAAAAAAAAAAGGAGAATAGAAGAAAATATAAATGTTTTTGAAATGATTGGCATTACCGGATAATCTTCTTAGCGCACGATGAATGCGTAAAGATCACAAAGGGTGCGCTGTTCGCGCTGTTTCGGAGACTGCGGTCACAGATGTCGACGGTACGTTTAGGCCACACTCGTTCGTAGTTGTGGTTGCTGCCGTCAGCCTTTAAAACGATGCCACCTATAGCAATTGAACGCCAATTCTTGCCCTCTCCTTAAGGAATGCACAGATGTAATGATGTTAATATGAAGTACACTTGGGTCGCTCGACACGGTCGTCAACGAAAAACCAACAAGACGACCCGCTTCCCATGGTGGTCACTTTGCGTGGTCCCTAAGCTAAAGAAGGCGCCATAGAATTGCGTCTTTAAACACATTGTTCGTTTAGTGGTGGGCGTGGCTACTCAGATGAGCGCACTTTGATCAAAACTTGGTTATATTTATTATCTTTCTCTGATTTTCCTATTGTTGTTATCATTTAAATCCCTTTATTTTTCTTCGAACTCCTGGGTCCGAATTCACGAAACTTCCATTTCGTAAGTGTCTTGCGATTGGCTGACTGGCTTATGCCCAGCATCGTGATAGGCTGATGCATTTTCTTACGACAAATTTCAGCGTAAGACGTTTTTGCGAAGACGGGCTCTGAGTCCCAGTGATTCTTTTATCGTGTTTTTAGGAAAATCGGCTGTTTTCTGAAATGAAGTTTAGTACTTTTAATCATATTTTTATTATATCCGGCCTTTTGGTTGCTTTTTCTCTTGGACACGTCCCACATAAATATATTAAAAGGCGTTTCGTTCATCTAAAGTACCTGGGAGCGCTTATAAGTGTGGAACTTGACCCAGAAAAATAAAGCAAACAAAGAACTGTGGCCGAATTCTAAAAACTTGTCCTTCATAAGTGCTGTTTCTCTCTCTAGTCAATTCATAAGTGCTTTTCCTCCCTTTGGTCAACCAGCTTGGTTAATAACATGTCGAGCATATCAGACTGACCGAGATATTTTCTTACAAACATCTTTAGCGTAAGATGGTTTCGTGAACACGGGCTTTAAATCTTGGTCAGAGTCAATTTTCGGGTATATACGACGCATTTTTCTGTCTGACATGGTGCATAGAAGCCAAGCAATCAAACTTCGCTTTCTCTTCGCGTTCTTTGTAACGCACCTTTGCCGCGTGAGAAAGTGGTCCAGGGAAGTGAGAAAAAGAAACTGCAAAGAGGTCAGCAAGGCTCGCTTCCGATTTACTGTGAATCGTACACAAGGGTTATAAGGGTGAGGTATAAAAATAATAAATTGTAGGAGAGAAGGAAGGGGAAAACAGAAAGGCAGGGAGGTTAACCAGAAAGGTGTGTAGGAGAAAAAATGGAGAAAACACTTCATATGAGGATGCACAGTCACACCGCAATTAGTCGCAAAGTTTTGCAGAGGTCTCAAATAAATCAATCAATCAATGAAAACGGAGGAGGCGTAGCCATTAGGCGGTCCTGTCACTGAATCTTTAGTCTTGAAATAAACAGTAAAAAGAAAAGAAAGAAATCACGCAGATGTAGCCGGATGTTGGCCTATTGAAGAGCACCGTCCGTTGTAAACACATCTTGCGGCCCGCTGTGTGCATCGTGCAACGTTAACAGTGTCCGCAGGTAACACCTTACTGGATTATTCCCTTCGGACGTGACTAGCGTCACAGTAAATGAAGTCCGTTGCAGCAGCCTGACGATGGGTCATCACTTGTGAGACGGGCTTACTTTCTGCCGGCGATAAAACGACGGATATAAAGGCGACTGCAGTCGTGAAACAGGTGAGCAAGGCTACGACGATCGTTGCAGGGTATACCTTCATCCGAAGGTACAAATAATTACACAGTGACAGATTGTTGCCTAAGATTACACGCAATGTTGCAGGTGTGTATCACTGGATGCATAAGAAAAAAGCTACGGAAGGTAAATTACCGCGAATGAATTATCCATTTTTGTAGTTGCTTGTAAAATGTTACTTTTGAGACATCAGCTGTGAACGTTGCACTGAGATGCACATCGCACTACTACGGTATTTCGACTCGACTGAAAGAAGCATCCACATAATTGTTATCGCAATAATAGGGAGATTTCGTACAAAATATAAATACAAACTGCCTACGTGTAAGGATTTGCACTCACTGTCAAGGAGGAGACCGGTTTGAAGGCCGGTTACACTTCCACCCGAGCGTAATCGTCAACATCGTCGTCATCATCATCACCAGCAGCATGTCTACGCCCGCTGCAAGGCAAAAGCGTCTCCCTTATAATTCCAATTATGGTGGTACTGAGCTAGTTGAGGCCACGTTGTCCCTGCAAACATCTTGATTTCGTCTGCGAACTTAACTTTCTGCGATCCCTTGGGACGCTTGCCTTTTCTAGGCATCCACCCTGTCACCCTTAATGACTCACGGTTATCTTGCCTTTGCATTACACGCCCTGTCTGCGCCTATTTCTACATTTCTACAAGGATGTCATTAACACGCGTTTGTTGCCTGACCCACTCGGCTCTTGTCCCCTGAGGTTACACTTATCCTTTCCCGTTCGTCTCTGCCCTAGATCTTTCTTTCTTTCTTTCTTTCTTTCTTTCTTTCTTTCTTTCTTTCTTTCTTTCTTTCTTTCTTTCTTTCTTTCTTTCTTTCTTTCTTTCTTTCTTTCTTTCTTTCTTTCTTTCTTTCTTTCACGCAGCATCTAGGGAACATACCGGCGGTTCGTCGTCGCCGTTTAAAGCGTCATCGATGGAGACGGTGAACACAACTGTTGCTGTCTTGCTAATTTGGCAGCACGAGATAAGCTGCTAAAGCCGCGGTATTGCGCTGAACAATCGAGTGCTGTACTGTTATGCATAAGCGTATACTCGAATACTGGCTGTGGTATGGAGAAAAAAAAGAGCCAGGCCTGCGCGGAACCGCAGGACAGTGACAGCGTAAGCTGGAGGAGCGACCTTCTTTGAGGCCTTTTTAAACGCTTGAGGAGACTAGTGCAAGTAGAGGTGACAGGTATCACCTGCGCCAGAACTCTTATCATTTCGCCAAGTAGGGAAGTACCCACTACGTAGTAATTACTTCGGTATTGTAACGTGCAAATCTGTATAACTGCGCATCTTAGAGAGTCTCTTAGCGCCGTTTTCCCGAGAACTAACCGGACTCTCGGCCCGGCGTCTGCGGCGAGCTCCGGTTTGGGCTTCTCTCTGCACATCTCTCTGTTGTGCTCGACGTTGCCTTGCTGCAGCCGCGCGCGTGGCTCTGCGATTCGCTTCTTTAGCAGCGGTCCGCACCTTACGAGGAGGCGCCTTCAGGTATATCGAAGAGCCAAGTCAGGTTGCTGGCGGGGCTGCGTACGTCGCCTGCCGCGTGATGCATGGCACCATGCAACAAAACTACTTCAAAGGGCAGCACTTCGTAGTAATGATGACGGAAATGTTGAACAAGATTGTTTCATAATGATGATGCTAATGATGCCTCTGTAATGGGTTCAGAGCTACAAACCACGAAGCCCTGTGTTCTTTCAAAGGATTCCTCGAACTCGTTAAGCAATCCACTTTCGCCTGCGTGTAGTGGCGTATTATTATTCTGCCACGTAACATTACATTTGTTAATGCGATTCCTCGGCAGACGGTGTAGCAGTTTAGGTCTTTTAGCGAAGATGTTTCAAGCACAGGCGTGGACCAGCCATGCTGTGCAACACATCTTGAACTCTCCCAGAAACACTTATGTGCATCCCGTCAGTGAATGTGTATTTTAGGCTGACAATGTCATTTGGATTGCGTGTGCGATTATTGTCGCTGGGTCACTGCAACAGCGCCTTATGCAACTTGCGAATTTCTTAGCGCACTGTAATAAATACCATGTATGAAAAAAAAAAGAGAAACAGGCGTGGATCAGTGGTAAAATGCTCGATTGCCACGCAGAGGGTGTGGGTTCGAATCCACGCAGAGGACGTGGCTGGAATCCTCCTCGGTGCTTGTTATTTTTTCTGAAATTTTCGCGATAGCGGTTACGGACACCGGCGGCGGCGGCGGCGGCGGACAACTACGGCGCAAAAACGGTCGTTGTTGTGATCTCATAACAGCTTACGCTGTAAAAAGATGACAAAACATCAGTGTACGTAGGGAGGAAAGGAACGGGAGTCCACGCTGTACAGGGGGAACTAGGTCGGGGCCCAGGGAGCCGCAACACTATCCGGCCACTCTCATGCCAGGCCGTCTCGTTTCCCACTCCTTCAATGTGGGAGTTTGCTTCGGCAGCTCTTCATAAGGAGCGGATTTCTGAGGTGTCCCCAAGAACGTGGTCCTGGCACGCCACTCACGGGCCACAATGTGCGCATTACGATAGAAGATCATCTCTAATGATGGTTGCTAGCCGCCTGAAGCTCAATATGCTATGTTTTTGCGCCAGTTTGTGAATTGTGGTATGTAGTCGCGAAAGCGAGTCTTGCGGCGACGGGGAGAGTCGACCAACCAGGCAGCGGAGCCAGCCTCAAGCGCCAGCCTCCCACACGGCAGCCCTATAATCTGCGGTGATCGGCTTATAGGATCCTTGGAGAAGTGCGCCGACTCTGGCTGCCGCATTTCGGAGTTGCCGCGCTGACGTCCACAACATTTGTCACTGTCACTAGGTTGAAGCTTAACATTCTAGAAACACTCCGTATGACTATTTGAAGAAGAAACGATGCCCAAAGAAGTATTCTGTCGGTGCCCGCACGCTTACTCCACCACATAAGCAGATTGCAGTGGATCGTTCCGGCAAGAACGGTAAACGTCACTCCGAGGCAGTGTTCACTTATCGCCATGAGTGATGCTGCGCCTACTCATGTATTCCGATATTTTAACGTGTACGTCCCGTGTTGCCATTCACGAGAAGGGGCTGTAGCGTATGAAGCGATTCCATTGTGACTTTAGTACAATCTCCTGACGTCGAACTCACGCAAGCGCTGACTTGAGCATGGGCCGGAACTCGCGAGTTTTTGTGAGCACTGATCTATATATGGTTGTTTGCAGGAGTCCTCCGCGACGGCCTGCCCCATAATCGTTTCGGGGGTTTGGCACATAAAACGATATTATTATTATGCTTGTTTACACGGGACCCCTTTTGTTCGTTTAAAGACGAATAGCACTTCCTGCTTTGCGCGGTTTCCTTATCTCACCGGCTAACGAGGTTTGAGGAGCACGCTGAACAGGAGAGCGTTTTAGTTGGGTCGAGTCGGACCCAACTAAAGCAACCGTAAAACACGGTCTGCGCCACTTCTGTGTTATAGCGTGCACAGGTTCCCGCTAGCGGCCACGTTCGCCCGCTGTCGTCCCTGTTGACCGTTACCGCTAGCGGCCACAGGCCGCTTTCGAAACAGACAATCTTAGAATGCTGACCTCAAGTGTCATCACACCGGAAGTCGGTCAAGGCTTTGTGAACTCCTTTACGTGGCAGTGGCCTATTGAAAAGACGGTTATGCTCGTTCTTTTTTCTTTCTCCATCCCCCCCCCCCCCTTCCCTATTTTTTTGGACGCTGGTTATTATGAAATCTGCGCTCTTCCTTCCGTATTTATTTCCCTTCTCCCTTCCCCAAGTGAAGGGTAGCAAGCCGGATGAGTCAATTCTAGCCAACCTCCGAGCCTTTCTCTCATTTACCTGTCTCTCTCTCTCTCTGTTTAAAGCAGGAAGCGATTACCCAGGAAGGAGGCTTGAGCCGATGTCTCCGATCGGTGTGATACCGGTTGCTTATTTTGCAGTGGCCCGCTGACGTTCGCAGATGTTTGCAAAGATGCGTATAACATATAGAACTCCTCGTCGAAGAACAGCTGACGGAGCGATGCCGTATGTGTACCGAAGTGGATCGACAGCGTTATACTGCCAGACAAAATATTTCTTATAAGGAAATGAGCACATTCTCACACAGCTGAATAAGTAGCTAGTACCAGTTCGATCGGTGCGCAGCCATACCAATTTCTTTTGAGACGGGAGCACGATATCCGTCTATATTTCGAGGGGAAAAAATAAGCGTTGCTCAGTATTAAGATGCACTGCTTGGTGTGGATTTTCATTACATTTCATTTTCGCCCCGCCACGGTGGTCTAGTGGCTATGGTACTCGGCTGCTGAACCAAGGTTCGCGGGACCGAATTTCGGCTGCGGCGGCTGCATTTCGATGGAGGCGAAATGTCGAGGCCCGTGTGCTGTGCGGTGTCAGTGCACGTCAAAGAACCCCAGGTGGTCGAAATTTCCGGAGCCTTCCACTACGGCGTCTCTCATAATCAGAGCTGGTTTTTGGACGTTAAACCCCACAAAACATTATTTTTCATTATTGCTCTTGCTTTTTTTTCTTTTTTTTTTCGTCATGTTACAGACAGTTGTTATTGGCTATGTCTGGCTCCTCGAATTAATAGCAAATGGCTGGTTATACGTGGCTACAAAATCGAAAATAACACATTCTCGTTTCCTTCACGAGAATATGTATGGGCCCACAGTGCAGCTCATTTTCAAGGAGTGATTTGTCGCGGTTTTCGCCGCATTGCGCGAAGGATGGGGGCAGCGGACGTGATCCCAAATGTTTGACCAAATATACTGAAAGAGAGAATACCACGATATGGGTTCTACGTTATAGCGAATCTAAGTTCGTGCGACGATCATTCGCCGAGGTTTTCTAACGGCGGATTACAATTGCGAGCGCGTGCTTGCAGCGTGTGTCTCAATTTCGCGCACTGCGCTACTGCGCAAGCGCCGTCGCGGCCCACTTGCGATGAAAGACGTCTCTTTTCCATCGCGCATGTATATACCGCCGGTATACCATATCAGGAAAGGGATCAGCTGCACATGTTTCGCGCGAGCCCGCCTTTTAATGTCCATTGCGTGGTGTAGGTGCTAGGCACGTCTTTGCGGACGGCACTTATGGCCGTGCTGAGGCCCCCAGAAACTTCTCGCAATGCAATAGCCGCCCATTGCCGTCAGCACGTATACGCGAACACACCTGCGCGCGAAGAAATGACGCCCGCGGAGCGGTTGCGCGATACCCCGCACGAGTGTAGGTGGGGCGCGCCTCTGACGACGATAATGCGATTCGCATGCCCGATGCATTAAACGTGTTTAAAAGCGCCGAAGGCGCGAGGGCCATTGCGGCTGATGCTGTTGCTAATGTGGCCGCCATTTCGGCCACCGTCCGTTGTGCGCGAGCAGGTTTCGCTTTGACGTCCATTTCTTCCTTTCATCGCCTACGTTGTAGTACCTTTCCTCTCATTAGATCGTCATGTCCTTATTGCGAGAATTCTTCGAAAAGGCGTAACTCTGTTTCTGTGCGCAGTAACTCACACTCATGAGAAGCTCATGCGGCGTTCTGTTTGCACTGAGACGTCTCAGTACATATAACAATCAATACAGGAATTTCAATGCGAACGCGTTATACGGCCGACCGGCGAGCAGTGTTTCCGCCCCATGGCAAGAAAGCTCACCTTCACTAAGTGATTACGTCATGCGAATACGTCGTGTGATGACGCCTTTCGTGGCGTCGTCCCGTAAATAATTCCATCAAGTCAATGAGAACGTCACCAAATTCAAGATATCGTTCACCGTAAAGATGTCATGATGCCATAATCAAACAAACTTGCGTCACAATGCAACGACACACATGACGTCGAAATAGACGCAATACCCAGAATAAGACACTCCAGGCTTTCACATTCAATGCAAGTAAGCGGAGCTACGTGTTTCTGTAATTTTTTGAACAATTTGTTGCAGTTTGTATTGCCTATTTTCTTTCATTTAATGAGCCCTATAAGTATTCTCATGGCGAGACTTTCTCGAGGACGCACAATTTTACCGAAACGCAGGCAAAAGCCTTCGCAGGGCTCACACAAGGCGTAACATCGATGTATTGAGAGAATTCGATAGACACGATCGATAAGTTTGCTTCTGAACTCAGCCCTAATATATTTAAGTGCATCGCGCCAAGGGGCCGGGAGTTTGCTCGAGTGACTCTCAGAGAATAAGTGTTAGCATATACGTACGGCACAGCCGCTCTCGCTCATATAACGCTGAAATGTGCGTGATGCGAGAATTTTCAGATTAAATTACCTTAACTTCGTAACCGTTTCCCTTTCATGGAAGGAAATGTAACAAAAAGCACGGTGAAGTTTCATCATTGGTAGTGATGCGAAAGTTAGGTAGCGTGCGAGACAATTTTAAAAAGCACGTTTTCCACCTCGGAAATGTCATTATATGACACGATCAGTAGGAAAAAGCGTCGATTTGATTTGTTCTGCACTTAAATAACGCCCTTAGATCAGCGTTCAGTATCTTTCATATTGCACGCGCTTACCGAAACAGAAGACCGAACAGAGTGGCGAAGTGTGTTCGCGCCGCTAGGTAAGTCAGACCAACAAATTAGGTCATACCTGTACTCGAGCTTTTCTATACAGCCGCTGGAACTAAATTGTAGAGAAGGTCCTGATAAAAAGTCGTTGCACGTCTCGTACAGGGAATACATGCACAGTACACTCGTTGCATGGAGAAGAAAGAATACATATCGAACGCTTCCTGTCGGGGGCTCTGATGATTTGAAGGCATATCTAAACACGACATTTTTAAGGGGTAGTATTTGATAAAAAGAAAACAGCGAATTGCGAGGGTCCACCGTGGATCATGGTCGCTACAAACGCGAAGTTGTGCCCAATAACTAGTCTTCAATATATGTATATGACAAGGAGAAGGCGTTTGACAAGGACTTGACAAAGACAAGCCGCTTGCAAGTAAAACCAAGGCATGTCTGAAACTCGGGTTCCGCTTTGGCAAGGCGAGAGGCGCGCTACTGACCGGCCGTAATACACCATGGTATACACTCACTTTGGGTAAACACTATGGTTATTTCACCGCATACATACATACATACATACATACATACATACATACATACATACATACATACATACATACATACATACATACATACATACATACATACATACATACATACATACATACGTACATACATACATACATACATGATAGATAGATAGATAGATAGATAGATAGATAGATAGATAGATAGATAGATAGATAGTCTCAACAGCTAACGCCTGGCCAGTTCTCTGTAACTTGGGCAGCCCCTCACACCACTGATGAATCGCGAGAAATTAAACAGTTCGAATGTAATCGTCACATCAACCCCGTCTAAACCGCAACCTTCCCTCCTGACTCTTATTTTTCGGGTAGTCTTGCGTTTTCTCTTGACTGTCGTCTGTGGCGGAGTTCGAAGTAGTTCAGGAAGCACTAGATACTGCCAGTTATGAGCGCGTAGTGATCACGGACACGGACTATCACAGCTTTCATCTCAGTAGCGCACAACGGCATTTCCCTGTTGTAAATTTTTTGTAGCGTACAAAATAGCGCGCCACCATTAGCACACATGTCCGCTGACGCTGCACAGAATAATGGGGTATTCTGCAATAAGGCTGGGACGAGGACTTTCCATTTGAGAGGCATGTTTGACGCACCGCTGTCCCACATGACATGCGTTCTCGAGAGAAGCAAGATTTTAAGGTGTACGCGTCAGTCTGGGAAATGAAAACGTTTCTGACGTAATTTTTGGCATTTTTTTATTAAAGAGGAATGGGGCCGTTCTCGCTGTCATACTAATGAAAGACTGCCCAGCTGAAAACCACCACGCTACGCATACTGCTTTTCGAAAGTATTGAGACATTGCATGGGTTTCGAGCCGTCGTTCCACAGTGACGTGTAAGTCATAGCCGAAAAGAGCGTTCACTGTCTGCTAGCACTTTGCATTCGTCGAAAAGACCGCATAAGAATTATTTCAAATTTATTTTTTTTTCAGTGTTTTTCGCACAAGCAGTCGATATTCTCAAAACAGGACTTAGGTCTCAGTCAAAGCTTTTTTCTGCGCACAGTACCACTGCTCGCAATCAATGGAGTATGACCTTGGCAGGTAATGCAGAGCTCTGGTTGTCTGCAAAAAAAAAAAAAAAAAAAATAAAAGCAAGGAAAACAACCCTATCATACGTGGTGACTAACTGTGTGTAGACCTTTTGATTTTTACTGTTGCTCAGCTCTCGTTCGACCACTGGTTCTAACGGCCGCGTTGAAAAGGGATTAGAATGCATAGATTGCAATATATTTCATGTAGCG
Organism: Hyalomma asiaticum; assembly: GCA_013339685.2. Classification (NCBI taxonomy): domain Eukaryota; kingdom Metazoa; phylum Arthropoda; class Arachnida; order Ixodida; family Ixodidae; genus Hyalomma; species Hyalomma asiaticum. Next base: position 107,806,343 of record CM023486.1, read on the forward strand.
AGATTCTATAGTGCTATTTAGGAATGTCACGTTACCGTTAATTTTTGTAGGGAGCATACGTGGAGCCAGATAAGTGGGAATGGGGGTTGGTACGCTGGAGGCTTGGGGCACTTGCACCCCTGTGGCCTTACCTCTAGAGAGAAAATTAGATTTTCTGTCGAAACAAGCTTTAGTAACTAGCTTTAGGATGAAACCTAAAGCTATAGTTTCTGCAGGGGCGTGCCGGCACCCCCCCCCCCCCCCCCCAAAAAAAAAAAAAATCACTCTCATCGTAAATTGCACCGAAAAGAAAGTTGAATCCGTTCAGATCTAACAACCGCTGTTTCACTAATAGCAGCACACTAAAATGTGCTTTTCTTCGTAGACAAGCAGCTGTTGTAGCTGAGAGGGAACCGTAACAACTCGTTAGCGAAGCATTGCACTGACGCTATACCTATAGGCAAATCCTATATAGATGACCCTGACAACAATGATAGCTGAAATGAAGGTAAAAGCAGAAAAAGAGGTGTTTTATGTATATACAAAGGCTTTCCTCCATAAATGTCCTTTGCCACTCGCCGGTGTTCTTCTCTACCAACAGGTCCTGTTCCAGTACTGGCTTCAATTTTTTCTTAAGCATAATTGCTGCGTAATAGATAATTTAGAATACGGTCCGCATAAGCTTATGTTCGTAAGAACTCTTTCGAACTGGTCGGTGTCTTTGATAACACCTTCGCTCTCACTACTGAGCTATTTCGGTTCCTAAAAAGATTGCTAGCCAAGCTTCTTTTTTTCTTTTTTCCTTGTGGATATGGTCCCTGAATACGGGCTCTGGACCGTATTGTAAAGAAAATTACTTATACACAAGCAAGGTTTATAAGAACGAGAGCAGTCCAATAGCGACAGCGGAGATGTTATATCTCCCTTTACCCCTTCCCAAGTGCAGGGTAGCAGACTGGATTTATCTTCTAATTAACCTTCTTGCCTTTCGAAATCTCTCTCTCTCTCTTATCATCAAAGGTCGCTAACTAAGTGGAACAAGAACGTCTTTGAGTTTTCTTCCAGGATCCATATTTGCCAAAACATGTTTCGATCAAATTACTTGCGACAGAAAATTTCAGCCAATCTCGATGATGTATATATGATCAGGGAAGCCGCTCGCCGAATGGCGAAAATTACTTACGGTGGAAAAAAAAATGAAATGCGATTTCAGCTCTGGGCCTGTGTTCTCGATGAACATCTTGCGCTCAAAATGTTCGGAAGAGAACGTTTCAGTCAATCCTGATGCTGGACATATTATAGCAAGACCCACGGACCAATGGGAAAATTTACGAACGAGGTGTCGAAATCCGGCCTCTAAGTTGCGCATTTAGGCGTGTATTTATAAACCACAGGTGGTCAGAATGTTCGGGGCCCTCAACTGCGGCAAGCATAATCATATCGCGGTTTTGGTACATAAACTTCATCAATTATTATTATTATTATTATTATTATTATTATTATTATTATTATTATTATTATTATTATTATTATTATTATGAAGCACCGAATTCAGAAGACTGATCTTTTATAAGTGCCCTTCGGCGTTTGCCTCCTGCAATATGACTGGCTAAAATATTCTCTAGCGAAAACATTTATCGCAAACGTTTTCTGTAAATGCGGGCTGTGATAAACAATATCTTGGGTTCTTGTCGTAGTTACCGTTACCACTGCTTAATTGGCGCTTCGGTTGCGTTCTCCATACAGCATACAGCATGAAGCTTGTTGTTTGATACTAGCAGAATCAGCTCTGACGCCGCTTAATCTGATGTTTTGTTGAAAGACGGTTGGTAATAGCAAGAAAGAGCCTTTGAGCTACACATACCTTTTCTTCTTCGCTATACATTTCGGTATCAGATGAAAATCAATATCGATGTGAACGACTCATTGATTGAAATCGATAGACGCCGGACCTGAACTTCAGAGCCAACTTTGGGGCCAGAATTACGAATAACGATTGCTGAAAGGGCAAATAAGTGCTGAGAAAGATTGCAAATTAGAGAAAACTACGTGGTACAACATATACGGCGGCAGCGACAACAAAAGAAAGCGCTGTTCCGACGGCTGGTTAAGTTTTTTTTTTCTCGGTTAACCTGTTACCATGAGTTACGTGCTTAACTACAAGTGATGAAAAATTCGTAAGACAGAGAATGTTGAGGACAGACACAAGTGAATTGACGAATTTCCTGTCCAGCGATTCTTTCACCGCTTCAAGCCTCCATCTTCCCAGAACTTCTTTCCTTGGTAATCTGAGCTGCAGCCACCTGTTATTCAACAGAAATTTACGGCGATGTCTCTAATAATAGTAACAGTTTTGATTGGGCTAAGGTCAAGAAAGTATTTTCTGCAGTCCTTGTCAGAAGCACGGCTCAGCGTCCGTAGGGAGACAGGAGAAAGGGAGCGAAAGAATATAAAGGAGAGGGAAGGCGTAGTGGAAGGCTCCGGAAATTATGAACACCAGGGATTCTTTAACGCTAATTGGCATTGCACAGTACGCAGGACTTTACATATTAGCCTCCATCAAAAGTGCGGCCAGCCTCGGCCGGCTTTGAACCCACGTCCTTTTGGCCCTCAACCAAGCACCATAACTACTAGACCACCACTGCGGACAATAGATGCACCTTAGCACCGACTTCGGCGAATGAAAGGCAGGAGGCTCGATTCTTCAGACTAATGAAGGTACTTTCGGGTCGACGCAGCTATAGCAATGGCACCGGTGGATGTGGATCGTTACGTACCTGCGCGCACCTCTGTTGCGAACGCGACGGGCGGCGATGAGCAGGGCAGCACGTCTTCGACGTCCAGGCTGGGCCCGAGTACCGGAGCCTGCAAGGCGCGCAGTAACAACGCGCCTCCCCCTCCGGCTGCCGGAGACCTGCTCGGGCTGCCCGACATGGGACCGCCGCACATCGGGCCTCCTCGTGCGGGGTTTCGCGGCGGGACACCGCCGCCGATGGGACGCCCTGATGGTGGCTCGTCGACGACACTTCGCACCTCGAAGAAGACCGCGCACCCTCAAGAGGCGCCGCCACTTCCACGCACACCGCGTACCCGCTCCACACCACAGGAGGCGCGCTGCTGCCGCCTCGCGCAGCTGACGCGCCACTGAGTGCGACTCTTCTCGGCACACGCGCCACGCGCCGCCACAGCCAGCGCTCCCCACCGGCGGAGGAGTCGATCGGCGCGACGCTGGTTTTAGAGCGGCCGCTCTCTCACCGGTTAGAGACGTCCGTTGTTGTTGTTGACTGCACTGGGGCGTTCTCTATTGATGGTTTACTGCGGTAGCTCGAAAACGGATCTGTTTCAACCAAGCTTTGGGGTGTGTATGGCGTGGGTGTTCTGAGCCTTTCATAGGAAAAAAGTTTGTACAAGCGTTTCCTCCAATGCGGTATACTGTGATGATTGATTGACTTCTGGGGTTTTACTTCCCAAAATCACGATTTGATTATGAGAGACGGTGTAATGGAGGGCACCTGAAATTTCGACCAATTGGGGTTCGTAAACGCGCACTGACATCGCACAGTACACGTGCCTCAACTTTTCGTCTTCATCAAGATAGTGTGTGTGTGTGTGTGTGTGTGTGTGTGTGTGTGTGTGGTGTTGATGCGCACTTCTGACAACCATATAATAACTTACAATGGGCTCCACCAGTTGGATTACCTTTTCTTAAGTTGTTCACTCAACATCAATATTACCACCGAGCCGAAATGCCGCAAGCCACCCTAAAGCTTCAAAAGTGCTGCGATATAAACTGCGATGGGTGGGACACGAGCCAGAGCATTCGAGAATCTCGCATGAACGTGCAATGCCATCGTAGCTGGAAGTTAATACATAGTTGCGCAACAGGGTAGGTCAGTTAGTACTAGCGATTTGGAGCGTTCCGCTTGCAAGTGTAAGCAAAGGGCGTATACCACACATCACGGAATACGGAATACATTTCTGTGTTGGTCCTCCCTGACTGGTCAGTCATGCATGTTAAGGCAGATATGTTAAGCCTCTCATTGGTAGGTGTTCTTCGCCATTGGCAAGCGGTCCTTGATAACATGTCCAGCATCGGGATTGGCTTAAGTTTTCTCTTATGAGCAATTCTAGGGCCGTATTCCCAAAACAGCTCCTCTGCAAGTGATTTTTGAAATTGGCTGGCAAACTTTGCTATATATCCAGCGTCAGGATTGAATTAAATATTCCGTTAGCAACGTTTGTAGCGTAAGTTTTTTGTGAATGCATGCTTCACTGTTAGAAATAGTGAATTTTTAAAATTTGCAGTGGGTGGCATGTTTGTACAGCCAGCTTTTTTCCGAATGCTTCATGTGATATGGGAAGCGAAAACTCACCATTTGCTCAGTATGCTCGGCAAGTACTGGTTGCTCTCAGTTAAGTACTTACGAGGCTTAAGTAGAGGCGTTGGCTCAATTAAGCTAGTCATTCGGCTGTGACGTCATACACACGTCGATTTTGTAGTGGAAGGTCATAGGCCTGAGGCCCCGCATCTTAATGTTCTTGGTGTACGCGGAAGGCGGCAATGTTGTTAATTTCAACCGGTCTCACACATCCTCAAAACTTCTTCCTCTCTTTATTCTCTTCCCTTTATACCCTTACATCCCTTTATACCCTTCCCCTAGCGCAGAATAGCAAACCGAACGCGAGTCTGGTTGACCTTCTTGTCTTTCCTTTCTTTCCTTCTCATCTTTTCATTCGAATGCGAACAAACATACGCTACCGTCAGTTGGGGATGGCTACCGAGTTATGTCCCGCAATAATAACTAAAAAGCACATACGTAGGCCTCTGTGCCAACTGTTTCTAACAATACCGCGTCCTTCCCAAATTCACGAGGCCATTCAAGCATTCTACACAAACAGCCTATGTCGAAGGAAAACCATTTTGCCCGCTCGATGTTCTACGACACCTTTTAAACGTCAAGCCTGGGCCTTCGTCTTAGCTCTCGAAATGAGCGCATAGATTTCCGCAAGCATGCGAAGGAAACGGGCAGAAAGCGATTAGCTCGGATTGCTGACACTGGCCTCATTGTACGCGTACGTTTCTGAAAATACCGTATCGCTTTCCGAGGCGTTAACCCCGGCATTCACATCGTAGACAATAAATTTCCCAGAGAGATTGACTTGGCCGACAGCCACTAAGCTAACGTCAACAGCGAGGCCATTCATTAAAGTCGGCCGCGCAGGCCGCCGTCGATGTGTCGAGCCTGACAATTGACACTTCCTTGCCCTCCAAGCTCCGATGAAATTGCTCGACAATACCGTGCAGAACTGTCAGAGCTGGATGTGCTCGCTACTAATCGAGGGATCAAGATAACAAGACCGCTAGCGCCTATGAAGGATTGATTATCAGTCTGTTCTTTTGTCATCAGACATTTGGATACTTTTCATGTAGTTGTGCATTATAACGATTTTGATTAGCTGGACAGGCGGCGTTCAGAAAGTGCCGATCCTTCAGCGACTCTTTATTTCGTTGCGGTCATTGCCCTCAATGCTGGGTGTGTGTATTGGTTGTGACAGGGCGAACCATTTCTGTGTGGAAAGGTGTACTTAAGACGCAGTGCAAAAGGGAGTGAAGAACATGAAAAAGTCGAGTGGAAATATTAAACAACAAACAGAAAGAACACCAGATATATCAATCGCAAAAAGCGAGAAGAAAAAGCGAGGAGAGAACACAATTACAGCCGTAAGTACGTCACCCTAATACGGTATGCCTATGCTGCTGTGTACCGCATGTCTAAATTTAACGATTTGTACTCAAGCTAGGTTTGCGAGCATTGCCACGAATATCCTTTCTCGCTAAGATTTTCGACAATACTACCTATCAAAATGGTGAATATGACTAATTTATACAGATTCATTGTTACAACAGCACAAGAAGCGAATAGGAAGAGTAGGCATGAAATCCCAGGAGCAGCGCGTGGTATGTGTCATCTCGTGTCTACATTTCGTCTTCGTAGACTTTTCTTTTTTTTTTGCACGGTAGCATAAATGAATTTATACATACGTCACGAAACCTATACCGCAGAGGTTGGGTGTCATTCTCAGTCACCGCAACAGGTCGACGTGAAGTGCAGCAGTCAGGGATAAAACGGTCAAATCTGTTTCCGACTGGTCCAAGCGATGCCCACTGAGCTTCCATACGTCCGTAGCACGGTCCTCGCTGCACCGATTTGCCGACGCTGTGCGAAAGCGCGCTCGCATTGGAATGCTAATTCGGGCGGAACAACGCTGGATCCCGTTTGTTGAAGCTGAATCGCGCCGGGGAGATCGGAATTCGTCCCGACGCGACCGGCGCCACATCTTCCGAGACAAGCAGCTCTTTAGGCTGGCCGGGGGCGTCGAGAAATGCGTAACCTTCTCGCGAACCCCTTCAGACAAACGAGCGGGTGCGGCATCGCAATCAACGCCAGCATCTATCGAGAAGCTACACGAAAGCGTTTCAACTTCGTCTCCTTGCCGCCGCCCGCACATCTCGTCCACGTGGGTGGAGAGGTGGAGGGCTTGGGGCAACGCGGGCCTCAACGGACAGCTCCCGTCTCGTGACCAGGGCACCGACATTAGCGACAGGGAGGTCGTTACGGACCGTCGCTGATGAATACCGCCTGCTGCGCCCGCCCCGCTACGTAACAACCACCGCGTACTGCTTTCGTCGTCGAGGGGCCCACGAAGCACGGAAGTGTATGGCCGACAAAAGCGCGGGGCAAGGAAGAAGAGAGGAACTAAAGACGGGCCAATGTGATTTGGGGTGCCCCTCTTCTCAGATTGGAGATGGGAGGCTTCTCCGTGTACGTATTCCCCTTGCCTCGCCTCAATTGGATACAGGACAATTAATGCTTCTGTGTTCATTGGATTTTCGTGCTTTCTTTTCTAGTTTGTTTTTGCGTCCTTACTTCGCGATTAACGACTGAAACTTGCGGGGTTGTCATTAAAGAGACGAGGAGCACGCGAAGTTTGCTCAAGGCCACGAAAGGCCAGGCTTAGGGGGCAGGAGTTCTAGAAGATTGTCAATGTGTTTAAGTAGTAAGTTGAACTTGGAGGCTTAATTTTAAAAGCTGACATTTGAAGCTTGAACGACTACTCGCTGAAAGGCTGCGAAGAAACGCCAGGAAGTACAACAAAGCCAGTAATCAAAAGGCCATTATTACTCGTCGCATTGCCGTGTAGATAAGATAAAGAATGATCATATTGTTCTCGTCTGAAAAATTAAAAAAAGAATATCAGTGTTGATCGTGTATGAAAAAATCGTGCGAAAAACATTGTAGGCATTCTCGAAATAGAAAATTCGGCACAATTAGCATCGAAAGCTCGAACGCGTATAATGACCGTAATACTGACATAATTCACGAAAGTTTGGTTCTGTATACCAAATAATTATTTCTATAGCGAGCGACCACTGACGTGAGCAACGTATAAGAGTCGCACATGATTCGTACCACCCTGTGTGATGCCAATGTATGGTGGACCGGCTTGCGGTGTCAGTGTACGTTTTTGGCCAGCCAGTACCTGCGAAAACATCGCTTAAAGGAGCTGTATATATGCTGGATACCCTTAATACGGTGTTTTCCCTTCGTCTGTAATCACCATGACTCGTCCCTGGTTCTCTTTCTGCACTGAAGCCAGGAACAGTGTGAAGTCCCAGTGGAATGCCAGTATGCTGAAGCCGCCTGTGTCAGGGCAACTCCTGTGCGCACTCCTGTGCTTTTGTGCCCCTGTACTACACCGCGCGTGCAGTGCTCGCATTCTCCAACTTTTCCTTTTTCTAGCCCCATTCCCTCCGCGCAGTGTAGTAAACCGGACTCTCCTCTCGTTTACCTCCCTTCATTTCCTCTCCTTGCTTTCTCTCTCTCTCTCTCTCTCTCTCTCTCTATGGGAATAATGTTTATAGATAATTTAATAATGACACAAAGGTTTTTTTTTTGTGAAGTATTTACGGTAATACAAGCATACTTCACCCTTTGCAACGGTAGTACATGATCTGACCCTTGGCTGACGGTCACACATTGAGGTCTTGACGCGTAGCTTTGCTTTAGCGATTAAAATGGCAGCTCATGGAGCTTGTAACTGAAGCCTGTCTGATAAGAAAGACTGCAGTCCCTCAAGGCAAGCTCATCAGGAACTCTGAGTAATAATACAACGGGGCCCATATTCACACACCAGGAAATCTTACGGTAACAAACGTTAGTAAGATAATATTTCGGCCAATCACGATGCCTGGCACATCATTAGCAAAGCGCGTGGACCAACTCGAAAAAATCGCTCGCGAAAGCGAAGTTTTGTTAATTCGGCCTCGGGTAGTCTAACGAGTGAGATTTACGTAAGAAAGTTGTTGACTTTAAAGTTCTAGCGATCTTCAAAACAGTCTCGAGAAATATAAAGCGTGGAAAACTATATCGTTCTTTTGTGTTTGGCACTACGCATTCACAGCGCCTAAATTATAGCGTCTTTATGGTTAAAGCTTGCTATCGGGAAAGACCGCTTTCAGAGAAATTCGCCGAAAAATTCCTCCCGACAAGGTAGTGCCGTTTGACATAATTCAAAGGAGCGGTAGTACGTGTGTTTCCCAATGGTGTCGCACCCGCAGTAGCGAACCAATGACGCAGTGAGAAATAAACTGAGGCGCCTTTCCACCGGCTCGCAAACGTTCCTGTAGCGATTGCCGAGGAATCAGCGCACGGGATTAAGGAAGTTTCGTCGGAGAAAGGAACGACTACATAAATATAAATAAAAATTGAGGCAGCAAACTTAAGGAACGGCACACTGCAGTGACGTGCAGCTACGACCCCTGATTTCATCTCTCCCACGCGGCCTTCGCAAGACCAAAAATCGGCGAGAAGTTCGTGAGACACGCAAGGTGCGTATACGTGTTATTGCTAAGAACGTCTTTAACGCGGGATGATATTGCACCTTTTCGCAAAAAAGTGTTGTTGCGGAAGCGCGATCATTGTGCCGGGTTTTAGTGCCGCCGCAGTTAGTGCTATAAGCTTTCGACCAAATGCGTTTCGTGGAGCTTTGGCACGTGCGATGGCTATTTGAGCGAGCGTATTCAAGGGCTCCCATAGAAAAGAGCCGGTGATAGACACCTTTCCGTGATCGGTGTTATGCACCTGTTCGGCTGTCCCGCCGCTTCTTTTGTGCTTCCCGGACGTCAAGACGTTTTTGCCGAGTAATCAATGGCTGGCGCCAGGGCAGGTATTTATAGATTTGTCCACGCTTTCGGCATGTTGAGAACGTTTTCATCCATGACGTTTGAGCAGTTTTCCGAGGAACACCCATGAACTTCAGCAATATTAGGAAATCAGCAGAAGGGTGTCAGTGCCACGAGCTGTGCGCGCATGGTCATGATACCAGGTGAGGTACTGTAATGGGATACACCTCTTTTTGAAAATTATGTGCCGTCAGATCGCTACTACTTTCTGTCGCATAAAGTTGGTTCCATGAGTGCGACTGACTTATTTGGTATTCGTAACGCTTACTAAAATTATTTATGTTCACTGTATGCGTGCTGTCTTATAGTCTGGTACCGCCCTAAAACCTATCGGCTGTGGTATGAGGTTCTGAACGCACCTTGATACATGTGTTTAGGTTGTCGTGGCAATGTTTTTGTCCATTGATTTCTTTGAGGGCGTTTGAGGCATTGTCAAGTAGTACTTTCGAACGGTGCTTTGTACTTCCTAACCTCAGTTGCGCGTGTAAGAAACCGGAAAGAAGCATTGTTTGATTGATTGATCGATTTATTTCTAGGGTTTTACGTCCCAAAAACACGATCTGATTATGGGAGACGCCTTAGTGGAGGGCTCTGGAAATTTCGACATAGCGGGGGCTTTTTAACGTGCACTGACTCTGCACTGTACACGAGCCTCAACATTTCGCGTCCGTAGAAATGCGGCCGCTGTGGCCGGGATTCGATCCCGCAACCTTCGGATCAGCAGACGAGAGCCATAACCACTAGAACCCTGTGGCGGTGCGAGAATAAGAACAGCATTTAAGGAGGTGCTAAACTATTTCGCAGCCTAACGCTACATACATTGCGGCCACTAGAGAGAGAAAGAGGATGGGGGGGGGGGGGGGGGGGGGGAAGGAAAGACAGGGAAGTTAACCAGAGGAGATTTCCGGTTGGCTACCCTGTACTGGGGAAGGGGAAAGGGAAATGATAGAGGGAAAGGTAAGAAGAGAGTTGAGGGACATATCACCACCACTGTCACTTGTCAGGGCACTGTCACAGTCGGTCACCTAAGAAAGAATTGTGAATAAAAGGAGAGCGTGTGTATACAACTGTGAGCGCACGTTCTCGCTTGGGTCATTCATGCGATCACTGAGTACGCCATGCTTGTCAATCAGAAGCTGGAGCAGTAGGTTATATGGTCGCACAGCTAGACTACCATCTCCGCGTGCCCAGCGATGTCAACAACTTCCAAGCGCTCTCAAAACAACCGCAAATTACCACCGAGCACGAACGTCCGACGAAGGGTTCCACCGAGCATCCGGCAAAACGGAGCGGCACGCATAACGTGGAGCGATATATATACTGCGCGCTTCGAACCGTGTGCGAATGTCAGCGGGCATGGTCGGTACAACACTAACAGGGCGACTCGTGCGTTGCACCTCCTTAGAGAATTATTTAGCATTGGTTTTACTTTTTCGCACTATGAATGTGGAACGCGCAGCAGGGATAGGTAACTCGGTGTGTCGCTACCCCCTCCCTCTTCTTTCCCTTTTCTTTTCAAGTGGCACTCCGCCAACGGCACGGCACGATCCCACGGTAAGGTGGGGTGCAGCGGATGGCGCCTGCACGTTGACGGCTCGGCAGAGACAGCACGGAGACGGCGTGGAGCAAAGAGGAGGCGCCGCTACAGTCCGTGCTAAAAATTGTGGCGGTATCGCACTTGGGAGAGAAGAACGCGCACCGACAACAGCCGCTCCTTGAGCCGCTTGCGACGCCCGTGTCGTCGTCCTCTCTGTGATGACGGAGCCGTCGCTGTAATAGTAGTACTAATAATACGAGGACGCCTCGCGGCTGCGCGGGGAACACGTTGCCAATTATTTTGGACTGCGCTCGCCGGTTCAGCTTAGCGAGGGCCCGTTCTCACGAAGGGCGCTCTAAAAAACACTTGCGACCGTGGATGTCGTCCTCTAACGCGCGCAAAAATACGGGCTGGAAGGTGACGGTGCGCCCTGTCTCTTCGCGCTCTCCTGACGGCTGTTTATGAGGAGATGGAGGCCTTACACACCAGGTGTTGTTTGTTTGTTTGTTTATTTGATTGTGTGTTTGTTTGTTTGCTTGCTTGCGCGAGCGCGTGACCTAAAGACGTCACGTGAAGCTAAGTATACCGCTAAAGTGTAAGAAGAACATTGACGTAGTGGCCTGTCTGGATTTATGGCGAACTTCAGCAAGTTTTCCAGCAAGCATTTCTTTAGTTTTTTCCTTTTACTGTAACATAACTGGCACGAACTTGAGAAAAACACAAAGACACAAGTGTTCAGAGCCACGGCATATAAGCTGGTGCAAAATATAGTAAAATCGATGGAGGACTTGCTACCGCAAACACAGTTCACGAGGCGCCTACTTGAAGCGTTCATTTATACTTCATCTTAGAATTCCGAAACAACTACCGTTACACTTACGCAAAAGGAGTGTTTTCTGAAGAGTAATATCAACTTGAGCGACACATCTGGAAAGATTTATAGTGCCTGCGATTTTTCAGTGTAAGGCCTCTAAACAACAATAATTTATGAGAAGTTACGCTCTGAAACACCCGATAACATTGATAGACGCCGTATACGACGCCTCTCAATCATATAGGAGTTTTGGGAGGTTAACACTCCCGGAAATATGGACGCATCGGAACGTGTCGTATCGGGACGGGACATATTCGAACGCATTTGGGACGTATCGTGGTTTATATCCCATTCATACCCGGAGCCCCTCATTATAGTGAAGGGCTCCGGAAATTTCGACCACCTGGGGTTTAACGCGCACTGACATCGCGCAGTACACGGGCCTCAACCTTTCGCCTCAATCGAAATGCAGTCGCCGCTGCAGGGATTCGATCCCGTGACCTTCGGATCAGTAGCCGGTAGCTACAACCACTAGACCATCGTTGCGGGACAAGGTAGTTCGGACAAGGTAGTTCGAAAAAAAAAAAATGAGGAATAAAAATAGACCCTTCAAACGCTTACACGCATGCACAAATGCACAAATGCTTGAGTAATGTAGCCCAAAAGGTCAATTAACATTTTCTCTGCATACTTTGCTAACTATCGGTTCTACGCCGTCTAGCTTTGAAGACGCGATCTCTTTATAGCGCGCATACACCAAGTGGCCTTCAGGCCGGTGCAGTGAGCGACGTGTTGCGGGTAGGCCATCATTGGCGGTGGTCTTTATGCGCTGTCAAACATAACGACACAGTGCACGACGCAGCTTCGGAATCGTGAGAGCAACCGACGGACGTGAGCGAGACTTCGAGAGCAAATGGACACTGTCTAAACGAAACACCACAGACATAAAGGAATGACGTAGTAAAAGAAGCCGAGCGATACTTGCTGTTTGCAAAAAAGGATACTTCCTTTTTTGTGACCTGTTTCTGAACTACTTCCAATTTTCTGTATTTTTGCCCCACCCCCTCTGTAATGCCATTGGCCCTGAGGGTATTCTAAATAAATAAATATAAGTGTGAATTATGTGGCGGTATCGCACTTGGAATAGAGGAGCGTCTATATGTTTCCGTAAGATAATACTCCATGACACCGTAAACAGGGAACCCGAGATGGGCTTGTTATGTCGCGTGATCTTCGTTTACTTTCGTTCCTTTCTCTTTACTTCCTCTCGTTTATTCATTTACTTGTTGTTTTCTTTCCTCTTTCTTTTCTCTCTTACTTTCCTCTATTTGTTTTCTTCTCCCAAAAGAGCAGGCAGGCATTGTGCCAGTCTCGGTGGCAGTTGTCAATGTGCTCTCTCTATTTCCTTCATGTCCTTGTGCGTACATTTATACGTACCAAATAATAATAATAATAATAATAATAATAATAATAATAATAATAATAATAATAATAATAATAATAATAATAATAATAATAATAATGTTTTTCTACTTGCTTCCTTTGAGGAACGCGAAGCAATTAGCAGTGTCTGCTTCACATCTGCCCGGATACACGGTCGAAGGGTGCTTATAGTTGTATGGGACGCGTACAGACACATAATGCTTATGTGAAACCACCACGCAAAAAAAAAAAAAAAAAGGCCATAAGCAGGCACCATTTTTCGTTGTCGTGTCGCGTGTCTCGTTGCTCATAGCACAATGCCTAAATGAGTCGCGCGTCTCTTTACTCATAGCGCAATGCCTAATAATGAGCCAGTCCTCCCAAACAGTGTCATTCGCGAAGGGACAGGTGCTTAGGAGCCGGCATAACGACCCCGACATCGCGAAATGACACGGTTGAAGCGAAAATTGAAGCCGTCGTCACCGTTTGCTGTTTCGTCCTTACAAATCCCCTCCACTGCCGTGATTACGGGAGCAAGCCTGCTCTGGCACAAACCACATAGCGAGATACCGAGCAGCCAACATCTACGACCAGCGCACGTTGAATGGATTTCGCTGTTGCAGTTGTTCTTTTCCAGCGTTCGAGGGGCGACTTCGGTAGAAGCTTCTCAGGAAAAAAAAAAAAAAGAACATACGTGTACTTGGAGGTGGTATAGATGAGATTAGTTTGGCCTCTACCTCGCACTACACGCAGTGGAGTTCAAGCTAGGAAGCTTCTGGAGGCGAGGCGGGGCATTAATACGTGCCCAGCGAGGCGTCACGTGCGAGACATTACGATCGCATTTTCCCTCTGCTGGGGTGCGGCACACGTCTTTTTTTTTTTCCTTTTTTTTTCTCTGGATGGGATCCGCGAACACAATCACGGGTGAGCGAAACGTGAGATCTCGCGAAACAACGGCAACTCCCTCGTTCTAGCTTGTTTGTTTTGTTTCGTTCGCTTCGATCTCCTTTCGTGGCAGAGGACATGCGCTGCCGCGAAAATTTGCCACGGAACGAAGTCGTCGAGAACAGAAGTTAACGCTTCTTTGGTCTGCGTTTTGTTTCCCCTCGCCGACGAGTTGAGTATAGAGTTTCGTAGATGAAGGAAACAGAGCATATCTGTAGAAGTTATGCACAGCAGGAATACAAAATTTATGCCACCTGACTTAGTGCCTTGCGGAATTCTAGCTCCTGATGGTCTTGGGTGAGAAAACAATGTGTGCTGGAAAAATACCATCGTGACGCTCTCCAAAACGAGCGAAAGTAAAGAAGGCTGCACCAGGCGCTTCTTGTTTCCTGTGGCTCCATACATAGCACCACTGGACGTTTCGCGAATTATAGGAAAATATTGCTAACGTAAGGTTCCTTCCAGGCATCTCCTTTTATAGGCTACTGTGTAGGCGCTGCTCTCCTGCTCTTTCTAATTGCCACCTGAGCTTCGAGCTCAGCGTAGACTTGCTAATAAGTTTGCGCGTGATGAAGTTATTGAATACTATTTTATTTTTGCAATGCTCTAATCGTCAGTGTTACCTATGGTTTTGGGCTGCCTTTAGTTATCCCCGAAGGAACAGATATCCGTAGGTGAAGGAACAACTCGAGGGTGACACAGAGTGCAAAAAATAAATGTTAGTCGCCTCATCTGACAACATCTTTTACGTAGGCGTGTCGCCGACTTTCAGAAATACGATATTTCATGTTTTCTTTTTTAATTAAGTTTTGTATAGCGCTACCTCACTGCAAGACATAAAATTGAGCGCGAAGAATTACGTGGACCCGTGCAGGCACATTTTGCCGAAAGTTTGTCAGTATTGATCACGAATGAGAAGGATCACAAAAAATGCACGAACCATAAGTTTTAAGCTACAACGAAATGCTGGGTGGCCGTTCCCGATATATGCTAACTTGGGGGAAAAATATATCCGATTTCGGCGAAAACTGTCCACTAGCGGTTATTACAAATCAGAATGCATAAAGCCATCTACAGTTGTAATTGCTTTATACTTGATATGCAGTACTTGTCGGCCTTACTTTAAATTTAGTTCCGAGATGGCCATTTCCGACGTTGCGCTACAGAAATAATCCGTTTAGAACACGCCCGGACCATCCGGTGTCGAACATCGAAGTTTGAAATTTTTATGCAGAAAGCGGAACCCACAGAAACTCAGTTTTACGTAGAAATGGAACGATGCACAACTTTTTCTCATATCCCATCATTGGAAGGCGGTCACCAAGGGCAGGAGTAAAACCAGCGACTTCATACTCAGCAAAAATCGGCTGATGTAGCACTTTTGGACATATGGGATAACCATGTTAAATGACGTCGGCGAAGGCTATCCCAGACGTGGCGAATAGCGACACGGAAGACACACAGACGCACGCAGCAGAGAGATCGCACAGCCACTGACACTCGATCACCCAGTTATCAGTTTTGTAACGCCTTCTTTCTTGTTTATGCTTTCGTTTTTCGCCTACATTATTGAGCCGCGCTAGCGTTTCCGCATTTATAAAAGGCTTCTTGCGAAGCGTACTTCCTACACTCACTGATCAATCATGAATTACTTGGATGTCACAGCCCAAGATAGACGCGAGCGTCAATATTTCTTCACACCAATACTTGCAGGAACGCACACATACAAATGAAAAGAATGATAAATAAAAGAAAAAAGGGCGAGGAAAAATGGCGTTCGCAGGATGAATCTACGCAAGTGCAAGGCAACTTTCAAATCAGTGGCCTTGGTCCCGTACGTCGAGTGTGTGAATAGTAGGGCTTAAAAATTAAGCTACGCAGAAAAAAAAAAAAACAAAGAGCAAAACAACAGCCGAAAAGCGTGATAACGACGACACCAGAAAAAGAAAGGAAAGTAACCAGGGAGCAGCGATACTGGAAGTCAGACGTTTTAGATTGCAGCGAGAAGGCCACCGGACGAAGCTCAGTCGCAGCAGCTGTTGAAAAGGAAAGAAGACTCGAAACTCGAGGACGTGAACTGAGGAATCGTCCCCTGGCGGCTTCGTTCTTGAATCGGAGAAGCGCGGGGTTCCGCAGCTTATGATGTGCTGTTTTCGAGACCCGTTTTTAGCCGCTGGTCCTTACCGCAGTAGACCGTACAGCTGGGCAATTTCTAGTAGCTCTTCGTTTCACTCGTAGTTTTCTTTTTTCTAGCGCCAATCTCAAGCTCAACCTTCTTCCAAGTACGCCGGCCAGAAGCGCTGGATCAACTTATCTATACCATTTTTTACTGTGATGCACTTCAGACGTTACGCTTGGCGCGCTTGTGCGCATCACACTTGTGACGCGAGACACGTCTTACTGAATTAGTAACCTAAAGTAAGGACTGCCTGAGTTCGTTAATTGGTTGCACGTAGCGAAGAGGGTACCAGCCAACTACTTCGACACGGACAGAAGGACTGACGACACACCGCTTGACTATCAACTGAAAGTTTATTGAAAGTTTTTCCGTATATATACCACTTGACATCAATGCCTCCTCACTGGTTGCCAAATTGCACTTTGTTTCTATTATTCCCTCCTATGCACTATTTGTGCGTGAAACATTTTTTTTTCTTTTTCTGTTAAATGTATGGACGGTGCACTGATGCATGATTGTCCACTCTCATCGATGGCCATGGCTTCTAAGATTTCGCGCGTGAGCTTGTCTTTACTACTTTCTAAGATCACGATGTCATGAAATTTGACGGTGCACTGACAATGGCAAGTGTGAAGGGCGAGATGTCCTGCGGGAGTTCTTTCCAAAGATTGCTCCCTTGTCCGATCGTTAAGACATCTGCCGGTTGTCCGCATGATAGTGGTACGTTGTAGGTGACCCCTGCTCTGCACGTGGTGTAATTTTCTTCGTGTTTTTTTGCCGCATGGATTCTTTTCAGCGCTATTGTTAACCTGCGCACGCACTGAATGTCTTGTTTGATGCAGAACACACGACTGCAATTCCCTTTTTTCCCGGCAACCTTCTTTTTGTGAGTCAAGCCGTGTGCATATGGAATAACGACGGAGTTCTACTTCCGCTCACCTTTTTTTCCTTCGTCACCGGTGTTCTTGCGGTATATCATGCTCTTCAGTAGTCCTTCAGCGAGTGCTTTAACGAGGCTCCTGGGGTAACCACCATTATTTAGCCGTGAAACCAAGTGCGTAGAACTTCCTTGCGTTTCATGCTGGCATGACTGCTTTAAAGCAGTTGAGAAAAATGACATATAGTCGATACAATATCTTCTATCGCTGAGCAAGTCAGTTTGTTTGTTATTCAATGGGGGCATTGATGGGTGACCGACGCATATCTCTTGCAATGCAGAAATACACCGACTTTCTACAATCTATCTTGCTGTATGATTAGGATTAACTTACAGAATATCAGTTGGTTCAAGCAATGGTTTACAGCGCTTTTAGATGATTTAATTTCTGGCGTATTACGCCCCAAAACCACAATATGATTATGAGATATGCCGTGTTGGAGGGCTTCGGAAATTTCGACCACCTGGGGTTCTTTAACTTTCACTGACATCGCACAGTACACGGGCCTCAACATTTCGCCTCTGTCGAAGTGCAGCCACCGCGGCCGGGATTGAGTCCCGCGACCTTCGGTTCAGCAGCCGAGTACCATACCCACTACAGCACCGCGGCGGGGCTACAAGGGTTTTTCGAGCATTGCGCACAGTGCATCGCCAGATGCCTGTTATATCTGCCTTTCAGGCTAGGCAAGTGGTCTTTTAACTTTACATTTACACGTCGGTCAGTCTGACCAGTATAGTACTGGGCACATTTGAAAGTAATCTTATATACTACAATTCGTTTAGAGTTTACAACTTGCTGCTCAAGACGCTTTGAGTCAGTCACCCATTGATAGTATTGAATAAAACATAAATTTTCTTACTGAGCGAAAGAAGATAATGTATCGATTATATAGCATTTTTACTGTTTTATTTAGCTGGAAATGCGTGTTATTTTGTATATGTGCTTTGTCAACAATAAAGTTCAGTCTGCGCAGGTGCTTGTGTATTTTCCGTATTCCGTGTTGTCGTTTAGAGTGCTCAAATTTGTTCAATAATATTGTTTTGAGTCTAGACATTGTTCTATAGCTGGAACTCCGAATGTGGACGTGGCCTGGTTGAATATAAGCACTGACTGAAAGACAGCTGGGGGCCATTGTCTTGCTCGCGGCGTCGTTGGTCCATAAGGTACACCCTGCCAGCCGCCCACGTCGCTATCGATCTCTAAAAATTGTCACCTATCAGAAGACTCTGCTCTCAAAAAAAAAAAAAAAAGTTCTGGTGGCTTGCTGTTACAGGAGAAAGGAAAGTAAAATTCTTTTTTTTTTTTTGGCTTCTATAATGACGAAAATGACATGAAAACGGCAGGTATGAGTTTGAAGGATGACAATTGACAGAGGGTCCAGGCCGCCCTGCAGTTTCGCATGGTGATAGGTCGATATAAACTGGCTCCGAAGTTTGCCGCAGTATGCAGGTTTCTGAATGACTGCGAGTGGGAGTGGTAATACGCGGTTTCTAGTCACGAATGTCCACTTTAAAATGAGCATGTTGGAATAGAAGGAAATGGTACGATGTGGTAAGAGAACAGACCAAATACAGAAATTTACGAAATTCCTTCGAAGAAAAATGTTTGTTTCGCAACGACCATCACTTCGTGCTGTATCATTCGTAACGTATTGAACAACTTGGTTAGGTAAAATACAGTATAGGTGGCAAAGCTGAAGTATAGGAATCGGAAACTCTCCATTCTGCGCCCACTAAAGGTCACCTCGTCCGTTTTGTGTGTCGAGGTGTGCAGGCTGAGAGAATTAAGAACGCTTCTGTACCACCAACACAGCAATCGCCGTCGCTTTTCATTGCGCTCAGATCTAACATACTGACTGAAGTGTAAGCTCGTACTTGTCTAGCGTGGAAGCGACGGCTCATGGCAAAATACGATTAGGAGAAATATGGGGATGCGTTCGCCACGACAGCCTGGCCTGGCAGTCGAGCCATGACCTTCAGCCAGCAAAGGTATGCCCTCTCGTTGGTGCCTCCGTTTTCTGTCTGAGGGCTCTGGCAGACCACTAACCCCGAGTTCACACCGAGTTCACACTGTTTCAGAGGTGCAGCTCGTTGACAAATAAAGCAACGTAATGTCGACAGGACGCGTCCGAGCATCGACCGTGCAGCAAGGAAAATAGATAGGAGAGGGCGTCACGTGACGACCTTTAAGCCTAGTCATGAAGAAATTAAAAGGAAAGGATCGTGGGAAATGGTTACCGGTCACATGGTAGGTAAGAGGCAGAGTAATGTATAGTCAAGCGGTTACCGCGTATGAACAACGTCGGGCAGGCAGTCCGGCAGCTTCTTTGAGGGGCCTGATGCTACCCGAGAGGCACTGCGCACTATAGCCGTCAGAAGGGGCTGGCTCGGCGAGGCTAGCGGAATCACGTGACACGGCCGCCTAGTTCTTTTTCTTTTCCCCTGCACGATATATTGACCCCGGCGTATTCGAGAGAGGCTCCTGAATGACTCACCTTCCTGCGACGGGATATCGAGATAGAAGGACTTCCGCTCGCCGGGCACCTTCATGGACAGGTCGAGGAGGCGCTGCATGGACTCGAAGTTGAAGTACCCGGGCCTGCTGTCCGACCCGGTGCCGCATGACGACGAGCCCGTGGGCGCTGAGGCGACCGACGTGTTGCGCGACAGGTACGACGAGGCCGTGGACGGGGCGCCGCCGCCGCTGCACACCGAAGACGACGACGGACTCGGCACTTCCTCGTCCATCGAGTTGGGCGCCGAGTTTGTCTGCTTCCGCACGAAGCACATCTTGCGGCGCTCGGCGGCGCTGGGACGACGCGTCAGCGGTGGCGTCGTCTCGCCCGGAGAGGACCTGCGCAGACGCCCGAGAGCCGAGGGCTCGTTTCGAGTTCGAAATTCACGACGTCCACCGGCCACGTCGTGAGACGCGTCGTTTCACTGGGCTAATCCCGTTCCGCAACATCCATCGAAGTAGTGGCTGGCGGTACAGTTTCGTCGGGAACTTAATTGGCAAAGCGGGATACACACAAAGGAACGAATTCCGCGGACGACCATAACGGGGCCTGGTGCCGCCCGATCATGCCACGCACTGGTACTGAGCGGATAAGTGGGAGGTGGCGGCGCAATCTGCCGCGGATGTTCTTCCAAGAAATTTCGGTCTGTCGCGCGGATACGTTTTAAGGAACTGCTCGCACAGCGGGAAGATGTGGGCTCTGACCCGTTTCCCCTTCCTGGAAGTCCTGTCTTATTCTATTTGTGTTTTATTTACTAATCGAAGGCAGCAAACAACTTATCTGACCCTTTATTTACGAATTAAAGGCAACAAACACTTTCCTTGACGCCTTTCCTGGCTTTGTTGTTTATTTTGGTCATAACTATAGAGAACGGAGCACTTGGATTTTCTTGCCTTTTTAGCTCAGTACACGTACAAAACCACAAGCTCAGGGGAAGGACGCTTGAAGTGATGAACTGATCGTTGACAACGGTGAAGGATACGTAATGTCGTTGTAGCCAACGTTTGGAGAAGTTGACGAAAGCAAGCGCACTTGCAGAAACGTTGGCTGTAACGGCATTACCCGTTCCTCATCGTTTTCAACGATCTCTTCGTCACACAGTGTCCGAAAGCTAACCTTCGTATTCAACAACGGCATTGGTATGACGCTCATCCTCGACTTTACCGAGTGTAAGAAGGCAACTTCCTCATTTATTGTTAGTTATAAAGACAAGACGAGGTAATTGCTCGTTGTTAGAGCAACGCTTTTCGGCCGTTCACGTGATGGGAGATCGCTTTTTTTTCCCCACATGCATTCGAGTAGACGCCAAGAGAACGTGACTATAGATGCTTTGCGCGTGAATGATCGTGGAGTATCTATGAAATAAAGGGACTTCGTGTTGCAATAGGCAACGCGGTCGAGTGTCGTTTTGAGTAAGCGTCCTGTCAAATATATGCGTTAAGCCTTGCCCCATTAAACTTCTTATGCATAAAGTTCATAAAATATTAAGAAGGATGTTACTGTTCCTTTGCGTCAAGCAAAGCGCTTGCGTCTCATTCCTTGGATGACGCAGACCTTACACTGTTTTGTAATTCTAGTTTAACTCGCATATTCTTTGTTTATTGATAAATGTCTTTGTCCATATATTTCGCTCTCTTCTCATTTTTTTTTGTCGATTATCCTTGTTCTTGTGCGCAAGTTTACTTCTTTTTTCTTTAATATGCTTAAGCTGAGACGATTGCCGCTGGTTTGGGTAGAATTTTCTAAGGGAAATATTTTGGTAAGCCGGGGGGGGGGGGACTCGCACTGAAAACCAAAGGTGGTGGTGCAGGCAAAAATGAGTGGCAGCTCTTCGCAACACTGCTTAGGTGATATTGGGAGCGAGGACATACCGTGGCGCCGCCACGCGGGAGAACCGGTGTGACGCGCAAAGTTGGATTGCTCCGACAGCACTGCCTTGCTCAGCGCGGAGCTGCTTTGCGCGTCGCCCTCTTCTGCCGTTTATTTCAGCTAGACGATATCTGTAAAATACTGTTGTGGCTACGTTATTGATTCTTCAACAAGGTAATTAACTCTTCGGGAAAAAGAATGTAGGTTCATTACAATGCAGTTTAGACACCGCGTCGACTGCTGTTGTCGTCTGCTATGGTCACCGGCGAGGATACCGCGCGTGCGCAGTCCGCTGGTTTTTTTCGGTGAGATAGCATTTTGATGAATGAAAATGAATGAAAAGTAAGCATCAAGATGGTTTTAGCGCGCGGTTGCGGTAAATACACATAGCTTTTGGCCGCAAGAAAGGCATGCGACGTGTTTCTCGTGCAATTCATTCATTGTATGTTTGCATCAACAAAGGGACCGCCGTTGACAAGAAGAAATCGAATTAGCAAATTTGTATTCATGCTGAACACGCATACCCCTATGCAGCGCGATGCGAGTGGTTCCTTCATTTTGCGGAAAGCAGCAGGCATAGAGCTGCATTCAATCGCGACCTTTCTCACATGATTTAAGGTGTAGACACGACATACGCACATGCGCGCCTCATTAAACCTTTTTATTTTCGAACATGGGGTTCACCTTAGGACGTTATGGCTTGATCACAATTTAAATTCTCGCCAGTATGACCCCAAGGACACTAGCCTGGAGCACAGTTGTTCGTTGCTTCTCTTTCTGTTGCTTATTTTTCCCGCGTATTCAAGACGGTCGTCACACGGCGATTTTCGATCGCGGTCGAGCCAGTTCATGGCTGCATTTTTCGACGAATGACTCCCGTCCGTATTTTGCACGAAGGGGCCAATAGCGATAGAAAATACAGCGTAAGACCGGACGTATTAGTTTACTCATTTGAATGCACTAGCAGAGACTCCGGAACAGGGGGGGGGGGGGGCGGTTCCCCCCCCCCACCCCTACCATTTTTCTAGAGGGGGCTCGCCCCCCCCCCCCCCCTCCCACTTTCCAACCGTTTACGCTCAAATCAAAATTTTTTGAGAAGAATTTTCAAGCTGGTGGTAGTTAAAAAAAACCCAGGTGGTCGAAATGTCCCGAGTCCTCCACCACGGCGTCTCTCATAATCAAAGCTGGTTTTGGGACGTACGTTAAACGCCACAAATCAGTCAATCAATCCAGGTGGTGGTTCTGTGGTGCAGTACTTTCCAAAACACTGGACCACACAACCACGTGGGTTGCGCGGTGTGCCGCAGGTTTTCAGTGCTTCCGAAAGTTCCAAACATTTTGAAATGTATACAAATGTGAAATAAGCGATGATGCAAATTAGTAAAATATTAAACGGCTAAAATGAAGTAAAACAATAATTGATTTCATTAATATTATAGTAAATAATAATACATAATATGCATTTTAAATAAATTAGAATCGACAAATACTGAGAACAAAAATAATCAAAGCAACATGCAAAGACGACATTAAGTGCCCCTCCTACCCCACACACACACACTCCGAAAAACGTTCCGGAGTCCCTTTGCACTAGTACGCTGCAAGGTGTAACTTATTGTGGTCTAAATGATTCAGTGAAACTATCAGTGTCCAGCATCTGCACCTTCATCGATAAGCCGTATGACACTCCGCGACTGCTGATAGAAGGAGAATCTGTGTTCGAAGCTGGCCACGTCGTCGTCTGCAGTGTAAAAGGGGAGAGAGAGAGAGAGAATATTTTATTGATGAAGCCGGAGATGTTAGCCTGGTTAATGGCCTGGGTGTAAAAGGGGAAGAAGTGATACTGGCTGGGTTCATTTTGCAGACGACGTCATTTAGAAAATAACAAGTTTCCAATAACTCCGAGCGCACTTTTCAGCTTTTGTGGTCGCTAGGTGTCCGCGAACGTGAAATAAACGCGAAGCGACGATGTTTGTAGATAAAAACGCTGGCGAATGGCCCTTGAAAGCGCGCGTGAACTGCGTGAACCGTCCGCTTCGGCAGAGGCTCGGCGCGAGGTGGGATCGTGGGGTCACGTGATCCAACTTTGCACGTCAGAACGACCGCAGCGCCAGCCTCTCCAGTGGTGGCCCTCGCGCCCAATAGTTAGTGCGGCAGTGCGACTTGACGTGGTACCCGGGACTATCCACCTCAAGGAGGACCACTAAGGTATTCCACGGCGGTAAAGAAACCATCGGCCATTCCCCGGAGGGTTTTTTTTTGTTTTTTGCAAGCACAGAGCTGGCCCTCGTATCTTCTGCAATCTGACAGAAGTTGGCGCTCACGGCCATGCATGCTTGATGATCACCGATAAGCAGGCGCCCATGCTGTGGTCGCAAGGCAGGAGCGTGTCTGCGATGCTACCTTCGTTTTATCGTAATGTAATACCTCAGTCACCGAAACTGGACATTGCGACTAGCGTGAGTAAAGAACTCACTGCGTGCGCCCCTTTCTAAGTGTCTTTCGTGCTTCTGCCGTATTCATAAGCTTGTCCGGGAGAGCATATGACAGGCCGGTATATTCCGGCATGGCTGTTCGTACTTCTCTCTAAATATTTAGTTGTCATATGTTATGGAAGAAGCTTAGCCACGCTGTGCAGACTTGCAACGGCGCGTTTTAGATGGTGTATACGTGAATACTGTTATGTTCTACGTATTAGCAGATTGTTGGACATCATAACCTGTCATCGTTTTGGACACATTTTGACTGTGTATTAACAGTTTTTGGTATAACATGGACATGGTCATAATTGTAGTGTGAATGTCCATGTGCTGCCTTCACAAGGTAATTTATTCTTTCATTATTTCAGATCTCCGTTCCCTGTCCAGGTATAGCATAGCCAACCGGATATTCGATTTTGTTACCCTTCCCGTCTTCACTTTACCATTTTCTCTGTCTTGCTGTCGAGTAGATATAGGAGCTGGTATGTTACTGGCTTCGTGCTCAGTGAGGGCGCTGATTTTCACTTTTGATAGCGAATGCTTTGCGCCTTAGATGTCTGGAAGTTGCAAAAGTTGGAAGTCTTTTATATTGGCTCTGGCAGTACTGAGCCTTTGAGCTGGATTAACGTATTCCAGAGGCCCTGCTTAAGTAGGAGTCGCGAAATTGGTAACGTATTTTACACTGACCGCAATACAGCTTGAGTACGCAAAGTGTGGACGCCATAGAGGCGATTTTTCTAAGCCTAAGTACCGATGAGAAGCACGTGTCATTGCTAGAGGCACAAAGATGTTTGGAATATCCGTGGGGGAAACTTATGGACAATACCTTCGTACTTACTTTTTGAATAACCGCTACGTAAAAAAAAAAAAAAATACGGCTGTGTTGATGCAGGGCTATTGAGAACACCATAACGAGAAACGATTTTCCGTTGAATTAGCACAAGATAAGTTATTCTACACGCATCGATATGTGTTGCAGTGAAAGTTGATTTGCAATGCAGCAGCATTCAACGCTTCCCGACAACGGGTTTCTTATTTCACCTGAATGATATAACGTGAGGGAACATTTTGACATGAGTTGTAGCTAGATGCCTGCTTCTGACTGATTTAAATTATGGTTGCAGGCCATTTACACAGAAAAAGCCTCTAATATCCGCACAGAGCGTTGCGCCACGTAGTACAGCCGCCAGCACTGAACTTTCTTGAACATGTCGCTAGACGACGCTACCTTTAGGCCGACCTGATACACCACGGCCGTAATTCGATACTTGAGTGCACGCAGTGAGCAAGTTTTCAGGGTGACTTGTGTCCGAGGTGTTCTTATCATAGCATTAAGTAGTCCGCAAGGGTACGCGTTCTCAGACTGATCCACCCTCGTGACATCAAATGCTAGGCCCCTGGTAAACTCAATAGGTCATCATCATCATCATAAGCCTGTTTAAGTCCACTGCCGGACGAAGGCCTCTCCCAACGATTTCCAATCCACCCTATCCTGAGCGAGTTGGTTCCACTTTATGCCCGCAAACTTTTTAATTTCATCGCTCCATCTAACCTTTTGCCTGCCTCTGTTGCGTTTTCCCTCTCTTGGTATCCATTCCGTCGCTCTTACAGTCCATCTGTTATCTTTCCTCCTCATGACATGTCCTGCCCAGGTCCACTTCTTTCTTTTAATTGATATAATAGTATCGGCTACTCCTGTCTGTTCTCTGATCCATTCCGCTCGTTTTTTATCTCTTACCGTTACCCCTATCATTTTTCTTTCCATTGCACGTTGCGTGCCGGTAGTCTCGGTTTCAAAGAGCGAAACAGAATAAGGTTTTCATTAAACAGGAAGCTCTCTAGCCTGCTAAATGATTTCTGTGCGGCATTGTGCTCAAAACTGATGGTTGGTAGTTGTCCATTTCATAACCTTTCCTCCACCTTGCGGGATTTTGCAGAACTGGTTCGCCATGTTCTTTCTCCGAGGGCTTTGTGTCGTCCATCGATCCGCTCTCGCGATGCCGAGTGCTAACTTCCTGGTTAGCTCAAATATCCCTGGCAAGGCGTTGGCCCGGGCTCAAACCCTTACAGAGGGCTTCGTCAACTACGAAGCTCTTCTTTCTGACAACATCGAATGGACTTCTCTGTCGCTTAATTCTACATGCGGGCGGATGGCAATCTTATCTTTCGTGACTGCTACTTTTGGATGGTGTTCGCTAATGGTGGTGAATCTTGGCAATCCTCTGTTCCAGCTGCAACATTGTTCTCGCCCGCTCACATTTCAATGGTGGAGTCTGTCAATTTATTATTACTACTGCGATTTATATTAGTCTTTTGTGGCTGGCATGTCTTGGTATATATGCGTACCTCGTAAAGGCGGGTGATGCCTGGCCCGACTTGGGAGACGCCGATGAGTTTGGCTCCGGGCTGACGGGCTGCTGCGCCCTCTGCGGACTGCAGGAAGCCGCGCGGGCTGCGGAGGCAGCATTGCCGGCGACAGCCGAGGAAGCGCTGACGTTGGCGGTGCCGCCTTCCTCGAGCGCTGGCGGCAGCTGGGAGCCGGGCGAGGCCGATGCGCTGGCGTGTCCCGCCAAGAGGGACGAGGCGCCCTTCTTGCGCGCCGCGCTCCGCTCCAGCGACAGGGCGCGCTGCAACGCCGGCGTCGAGCGTCGCGGCGGCGGCGTGGGGGGAGAGCCGGCCGCGCTGGTGCTGAATATGTCGCCGACGCTGCTGCCGGCGATGGCGGCCCTGGTCGCTGCGGCTGGCGACGACGGCCTCAGGAGCGAGGACAGGCCCGGTGAGCATCGGCCACCGTC
This sequence comes from Hyalomma asiaticum, assembly GCA_013339685.2. Classification (NCBI taxonomy): domain Eukaryota; kingdom Metazoa; phylum Arthropoda; class Arachnida; order Ixodida; family Ixodidae; genus Hyalomma; species Hyalomma asiaticum. Next base: position 107,833,060 of record CM023486.1, read on the forward strand.
GATGTGCGTCGCCGAACGGGAGTTGACCAACGAGGTGCCTCGGAGGTCGCACTGCACTGCCGCGTCACGCTGCCACGGAAACCTGCGAATGGACGCGACAGCGTTAAGGAGCTCGCGTAGCAGGAGAAAAAAAGAAAAGATCTGTTTCGGCGTCGGCGTCCACGGCAGAAATAATCATCTCGCGCTACCGCGGCCTTTCCCGAAGCACCCGACCACTCAAACCTGCCACCATTGCACAGGGGCGTTAGAAGACAAAATTCAATTTCTCAAATGTAAATTACGTCGGTAAAATTGTAAACGCCAACCTGTGATCTACCCACGTGATTACTAGGACCGTAATTTGAATGTACGATAAAACATAATTATGTTAAGAGGAAGCAGTACGAAGGGGGCCCAGTGACGGTATAGCGTGCGCTTTTAACAGCGAAGCTCAAGTGTCCCTTAACTTCTATGGGTGCTCTACGTGCCGAAACCACGATATTATTATGTCACTACCCAGGCATTCGTTTCGACAAGCTGGGTTAATTTAACGTTCTCCCAAACCATAGCGCGCAGGCGTTGTTGCATTTTGCCACTATCGAAATGCGGTCGCCATTACCGGGAATCAATTCTACGTCATCAAGCTCTAAAAGCGCGACATCTTCTCTGCTAAGCGGTCATGGTCAGTAAAACCTACGACGTGACATAGGTCATGTGTCGGAATACGTTGCAGCTGTGGGGACTAAAGCGTTAACGCCATTGGGGCGGAGAATATACGCTTATCGAAATGGGCTATAAATGTGTTATGGAAATGCGCCTGTAGCGAAGGGAGGAGTGGAAGACTCGGTCAACGCTTTGAATTGTCTAAGTTGATTGCCCTTCGTTCATCCATAGTTCGTCGCGTATACACAAACCTAACCCCACATTTATTTATTTATTTATTTATTTATTTATTTATTTATTTATTTATTTATTTAGCGTCGACTAATTCTTTCGTGTATTCCAATACTCATTCGTATATGTGAACTGGTGGACTACATAGTCATGGCGAAATGTCACTCGAAATTTTTGGTCCTGCTTAATGCAAATGAAATGCAGCGTACAGAATGATGATCGCGGAACTGCTTACCTTTCTTGACAACACAAGTGGTTGTCGAGAACGCCAACTACTTCTGGAAAGTATGTTAGCTTCGAGCTCTGCCTTTAAGCGTGCCTTTTCTAGTATACTGACCGCGCTGTTCCGCGTCAGTGACACGACGATGGTTCTTACAACGTTTACGAGTACTTTTCTGTGATCGCTCGTACACAACAATCGGTGCCTATGAGTGTTCTACTACACTCTGGGACGACTTTTCTTGGCAATGAAGGGAAGGCTATGGAGCTGAACTGCGCATATGCTATCGCTGTGAAATTTAGTCCTACAATTGCGTTCGTGCTTTCTGCGTGAGACCTAAAACAGACAAAGTTGCTTCATTTTTCTACAGGAAGCTTTTTAGAAGAAAACAAATGACATATCAAAGAAGTATTTGTATTTGTTATGCTTTTGACTTGGTCGTTTCGCGTTCTTGCGCGTTTGAGAATGCCGCACCTTTTACGTGCACCTCCACGGAAAAATGGCGTCTCCGTCTTCAGGTGAGCGTTCGTTACTTTCTGACTCTTCCGTGGACTCGCCAAAGAAGATTGGGGCGATCTTCATCAGGAAATTAGCGTCTGATCCTCACTGAATTCACTTTGTCTACCTTCAAACGTTCGCAGGAGCTGTGGAAGGTTCACGAACCGAAACACGTCTCCATCCGGACGTCTTCGCGTATGAGTACATGTACAGACGCTCCGCCCCACTAGCCTTCCCTTTGTTGCGAGAGAAAGTTCTCCATCAGTGTAGTGTCCTCATAATTGGTGGAAGCGATGTATTCTCTTTCTTGGGTCTTCCTGTATCTAAAATTCCTACAAGACAAGAACCTTACTTTGTAGAATGTATGGCCCAAGATTTGAAAGATCAAAGTGAGCGTTAGTTGTCAAACGTTTCGTATTCATGCTTTCCTCTCAAATTATACAGATAGTGGTGGCACACTCTTATCATCGTTCATGGCTAACTGCGCGAGAGTGGGCTGTAGTTTTACAGGACCGTGTGTGACTCGGAATTACGTCTGCTCAATGCGCCAGGCAGAGCTCCAAAATAGAACAAGTTATTGCTGTAAAAGAGCACTTCCGTGTAAAGAAGCACCACCTTCCCTATGAGTGAATACTTGCGTCGAAATTAGCTCGCACTAAAACTGTAAGACTAATAACGAGTCATTCACAATAACTGTAAGCTTTTGAAGTCAGGCTTACATATTTTAGCTCAGTTAATTGGATAAGTTGTTGCCTCTTTAGCAAGGGCCTAACTAGGTTTAGCGCGATAGTTGGTAATTATTTCGAATTACTTAAACAAACAACGTTTACTTGCGTGTTACTTTAAACATTTGTGTATAACACAAACTCGGCAGCGCTAGCTGAGACTCTTGTTCTTAACACCGTATAAGTAAAGGCGCGTCCACATAATAAGGTAGGCCTGTATACCTTGGATCTCCCTGTTGGCAGTTGATGTCGAGCGCGCTGCAGTAGGCATCCTCTGGCATGACCGTGTAGGACGGCATGAACCCGGGCAGGGATGGCGGCATCACGAGGCCGCTGGCCGCATCTGCGCTGCCGCTCGAGTGACTCAGGTAGCCCGGCCCGGACTCTGGTCTTGGCGGGGACCGGGCACTGTGTTTTGATGGGACAGGAGAGGCACGCATGACAGTGTGGCACACAGTTTTTCTCACTCGCTGAAGGCAACAGTGAACAAACCGGGCTGGCGTGCCTTTGAGTGGGGCAACGTGAACACGCAGATGGACACAACTAGCCCGTAAAAGCTTTCGGCGGGCCGCCGGGGAAAAAAAAGGTAAACAAATAAAAAATGGTTTCCTTTATTTTGTTATATGCATGAATATGCGAGTGCAAGCAGGATCCCGATAACTTGAATCGTAGAGTTTTCGCTCACGCACACACACAAGCACACGCACGCACACACGCACACACGCACACACGCACGCACGCACGCACGCACGCACGCACGCACGCACGCACGCACGCACGCACGCACGCACGGGCAGTCGATGAGAACAGACCGCAACTGTACTAGAACATTTCAGAATAATTATCGGAGCTCAAAAATAGGGGGCACTGTTTTCAATTAAACGCAGAACTGTCGCTACATTAAACGGGAGACCGAGGAAGAGAAGGAAGGGAAGGCAGGGAGTACAACCACACGCGAGTCCGGTTTGCTACCCTGCACAGAGGGAAGGGAAGCGCATGACGTACAATTTCGATCAACAATCTCTTTCTCTAAGGGAAGGGATAGGGGCGTGAAAGAGAAATGGACGAAAGACAGATGGAGTGAGTGTCGGAGGAGGAAGGCAGGTAGCAGATAAAAAAAAGAATCGCGCGCTAAGCTGGCTGAGTGCCCGGCAAAACAACGCCATCTGGAGGAAAGTTTAGGTAGCGTTGGAAGAAAATTGGAAGGATGAAGAAGACAAGAGTGACGAAACGTGGCGGGAGCGGCAGGTTTGAGCCACAGTTACTATGATCGAAAAGGAGGAGAACAAAAAGCGCGCGTTCAGCTTTTCCAGAGGTCATACACAGTGCACACGCGGCCAAACGCATTATCGACAAAATCCCCCCCCCCCCCCCCCTCCCTCTTTTTGCAGATCTTCCTGGCTTCCGCGTAAATCTCGGCATTTTGTTGAACCTTCCTCTTGCGGCCGTTGAGCAAGGCGGTGCGCTGAGTTTCCAGACAAGCTTCATGCTGTTGAGGACATCTTAAGCTACACCACTTTGCGCAATAGGGCATTGCAAGCAGCTTAGCGAGTTCCCCGGGAGACCGCTGGTATTGAAGAAGCCCCCACACGTGTACACGGCCATAGCATCTTAAGATATCCCACGCTTAAAGCATAAAAATGTCGTAGCACCCATACGCTTGCACGTGGAGCACGTTCTTCGAGCGAATAATCACTAATTTTTCGACACCCCTATATTTCTAAACTATATAAACTGAAATATATAAACTAAACGTAAGGGATGCTACCTTCACTAAGGTCATACTAATTTCTGCGGTTTTACGTCCCAGAACAACGACATGGTTATAAGAGATGCCGTAGGGGTGAGCTCCGGATATTTCTAGCACCTGGGGTTCTTCAGCGTGCACGGCATGGCATAGTACACGGCCCTCAACGCTTCGCTTCATCGACGTGCAGCGGCCGCGGCAGAGATCTCGCGACCCACGGATCAGCAGCCGAGTACCGCAGCCACTAGACCACCATGGCGGGGCCCTTCACTAAGGCGTAAAGACAGGTCACATGCGTAACAATTTTATTGTAGTATGAAGATTGACATGATCTGCGGTGCAATTAGAAGTACCGGAATACGACAATACGATAAAAAGTGAGGGGCTACGTGTAAAAAAAAAATAATAAACTGGCCCACCGCCTTCTTCTCTAAGTATTTACTGTTTGCTCGTCAGTGATGATTTTGAGATGTTTTGAAGTGTTATATAAAAAGATGGCACTTGAGGTTACTCCTGTTACGCACCACGTGTCTCAAGAAATAGATAAACGTGGCGGAGTTTCAAAAAGGCGTGCAACACAGGTAGCAGTGTCTTTATTTTCCAGCAATTTTTATTCTGCAAGTATATTTGTTGCTCAGAGAAAAAGAATGGTAGGAATCTTTTTTTTTTTGTCGTGATGTGGCTTAAGTGCGGCAACAGACAGACCGGAGAGAGAGAGAGAGAGAAAGGTAAAGGAGAGACAGAGATGTTAACTAGAGCTGATCTCCGGTAGGTTACCCTCCACTGGGGAAGGGGAGAAGGAATATAAATAGAAAAAAAAGAGGAGAGACTCTGGCGGCGCATCAGTGTCACTTGTCATATCAGGCGGGAGGATGTGTGAATAATTGCGTGAATGGTGCACACACCTTGTGGAGGAGGCATCCTGTGCCGCTGAGCCCGCAGCGGACGCGGCGGCAGCCGGCGGGGGGTCCTTGAAAGACTCGGAGTAACTGCGCTTGGAGGCGAACTTTTCGCGCAGGCTCTTGGTGCGCGACGAGAACGGCGACGAGCGGCAGATGCTGCTCATGGCGCCGACGGTGCTGTCGCCGGGGACACGCCACGGCGACGCTTCACTGCTGCGACCGCTCCTTGTCCGTCCCTTTCAGGGGCCCCCTGCAGTTTCCGAGGAAGACGTGTGCCTTAAAATCCCCATCATCGACACCACTAGCCCATTAAAACATGACCACTAAAACCCATCATAAAGGGTCATCACCGACAGCACTACGCGCGCTTATTTAATCCCCGCTTTGTGAAAGTAACAGTGCGCTTTAGAAACACAATGAAAGCACTTCCAATCAATCAATCAATCAATCAATCAATCAATCAATCAATCAATCAATCAATCAATCAATCAAACACTCACACCATTAATCAATCGCTCAATCACACAATCACTCAAACACTCGCAAATAAATAAATAAATAAATAAATAAATAAATAAATCACGCAGTCGATTAATCAAACGCTCACAAATCAATCAATCAATCAATCAATCAATCAATCAATCAATCAATCAATCAACCACAGCGATGTGAATGACAATTCAATTTGATTTTCCAAGGCCTGTCGATAAAACGATTGTGTTCTTTTTTTACAAATGGATTCAGTGATACCTGATCTTGAACAAAAAAAGCAGCTTGCTATATATTCACTCGTCAGATTTGAATCTTCGCAAAGCTATACACACCTTCCTAAAAAAAAAAAAATGGTGTTCAATAATACACAGAATCGAACTGCCGAAGAGCCTACGTGCCCTCATCTGCCTGTAAAGCGTGCACCTCCTTTTAGTATGTTGCATTGCGGAAAAGCAGCTGATCGATTGTCTCATTCCCTGCGTTTGCTCAATTGCCGTCATCGCATCGTTTATGAAGGATGCATACTGACGGAATTAAATAAAACACTAACGGCTTTGAAGTTGAAGACACCTGTGAAACCACTCGGGAGAAATTTAAGGCACTACTTTATTATTTATGTCCAATACTTTCGTATTGCTGGCGGCAGAATTACACCGATGAAACAGTTCCTCGCACCACTGTTGGTGGTCAGATGTACAATTCTAATTTGATTGATTTCTGTGGTGGCCAGACGTACAATTCTGATGCCAGTTAATTTGATGTTGTTTCTTAAGACATTTAGCACATTAATCATTCCTAAATAAATTGCGTTTAGGGCAATTCTGCACATAAGAATGTAACGGGACAAGTAAATTTTAAAAATTACAGCATTTTTTAACCATTGCAAAGAAATAAAACGCATTATGAATTAATTCTATATGTCTCCAGCTTCGCGAAGTGGACAGGCATTTGGTTTTGTTCTCCAAACTGTTATGCTTCCTCAATATCGACCGAAAGTTGCCGGCAACACTAGCAATTTTGCTATTGTAATCGGAAACGTGGTATAAGATTTTGGAATTCTATCCAATGTAGACATTTAATGCCCCTCTACACTGTAGATTTTTCAAAAATTTCGTGATGTAGGTAAACTTTCCTGTGGTTAGAAACAGTGGCGTTTTCGCGAGTGTTTCCTCGGCCGTTCGAGTCGCGTCTGAGGGGTACGGTGGCACCGCCTGCGGCCACGTCGGAAAGCGCAGAGCCGTCTTTTTTCTCCAACGCTCCACAAGGTGGCGCTGCGCTCCCGCGTTCTTAGCACATGCTATGAGGAAGATAGGGAAACGACGGAGCATGTTCTGATTGAATGCGGAAATATCCGCCCAGGTGTACGTTTGGGCACCACCCTACAGGAAGCCTTGGGTTTTAGGGCGAACAACGGGAAGCTGAACATAGCCGCGACTGAAATAAGTAAGAGACGGTTAGAATACTGGTGGCAGAAAACTAGAGAGAACGGACAAAAATAATTATAGAGAAAAATAAGGACCTTCTGCCATAAGGGGCAGGGAACTGGGCTATGAATTTCCGTTTTTTCTATAGTATGATCGATTTGATTGAAGTAAATTTAAAAGGCATGAGGAAAATTTAAAGAGAGAGAGAAAAAAAAAGTGCTTAAATCTTCTTACGAGCCTGGTGGCGCACATGTCACCGCCCCGCTACAAAGGGGACGCTCATAGCATCCATCCATCCATCCATCCTTAGCGTTGCTGGGCATACTGCGCTGAACAAGTCGCGCGCGCTGAACGAGTCGCCTGCTGTGAATGTTCTTTAGGAGCCCCTACGAATAATACTCAACAATCTAATTTCTTTATTGCTTCGAGTTTTCGATATGCTCAGAAACTTACAGATACGTAGTTAATATAAATGACAAAGAAAAGAGCTTGCGGTCGTGCCACTGAATCGTGCAGACCTCGTCGCGTGCCTTCTGAAGTTATCGTTCGTTTATCTTCTTATCGCGAGAAGCTTCGAGTGGCTGATGCTTATCGGTAAGGATAGTGCGGTCGCTATTGGGGCAGTAAACTTAAAAAACATAATGATGGAAGGCAATACTTTCTAGGTTGCTATGCGGATTTGTAAGGTCGGTTGACAACTCATGAAGACCAATTCGAAATATTTTGTTGAATTTGTTTTTTTTTAATTTTGCTAGGTCATGCAAATTACAGAGTAAGGTATCTTCCAAACACGTGCATTATTTTAGGCCGTGTCATTCGTTATTGTGCCATGCCGATATTACATTTTCATGAGTGGCATATGCGCATTCACACGTTGCGTCAGGATGCTGTGGGCTTTCTTTCCTACACAGCCTTATCAGCATAGATGTATATACGCAGGAACAGCAGTAGTGGAACAGTGATTGTGCGCCGCGTAAAATAAGCGTAACGCGGCCTTTTGCACTGCTCACGCTATCATAAACGTAGGTCATATATTATCTCGCCTAAAAACAACTATGGCGCGTTTTCGTTAACCGAGTTCGCCAGGGTGTTAGCACCGTTGTATTATGCATATTTTCTTCCTTTAATAAGGCCTCTCTAATTCTTTAAATGAGCCAATCTACCTTACGCCATTAAATTCTCGTACGATTATTCTTTAGTGCGCTGATGATCCGCATCACGACGGTGCAGTCGGCTTAGAAGTATCCTCCGAACTAGGAAAAAGAAGGCTCGCTCCGAACTGCCGCACCACTGAATTAATTACCACGCTTATGGTTTACGATGGTCATGAGTTAACATTACTGAGAAACACCACTAACGCTATCAATAATTGGTGGCCCAAGGCCATGGAGATGAAAAATTCTCGCTTCGCCCCACAATTACCTTTATAATGGTGAAGCCAGCTTTACAGGTAGCTTGCTTATCGAAATGCAAACGCGTGCATTCATGCGCAGCTAGTTTATTAACGAACGCCTTATAAACAATCTTTATATTTACCATATATGCTCACTCTGTAAAATTAAACCTGAAGAGTCCTGTAAGCGAAAAGCCCCGTAGCGAAATACTTATATGATTGCCTCCTCACTTTTTTGTTTTTGACAGCTGAGTTCCTGCAAGGTGTACATAGGAGAGGAAAGAACTAAAAATAGATTTTATATAACCGCATGTAGCTTTCGGTGATGGATATTCTGCAAAACTGGTTATTGAGTTAGCGAGCTTTCTGGTTATCAGAGAAGCTGTAGTTAACCTTAGTTAGCTGTGGCACTAAGGATGTACTAAAGCCTATCATATACATTTGGATTGTCACAAAATTTGATGATGGGCCCTATAGAGAGCAACCAGACACTTATGATCTTTCAGTCGCATCTTGGCTATACAGGTGCAAGCGCAGACACGCATACGATGGTAATGGCTAACTGTCCTAAATATTTGAGCCGATCTATTAAAAAAAGAAAGATGGCAAGGAAACTAAGCAATGAATAAAACACAAAAAGCAGAACATAGAGTATCTTCCACGTGCGCAGCTATCGCATTTCTGTATAATATTAGGAGGTTAAACCATATCAGATCGTCATGATAGGTTGCGACACAATTCATAGGTTGCGACACGTCATCATAGGTTGCGACACAGCCGTCTCACTTTTGTAAAAATTGAATTTGGAGAATAATCGTATTGATTCAGAAAGAAAGCAGCACAGCGTAACATTTGGTGCTTTTAAGCATCGAATTACCGAGAACAGTTACCGAGAACAGTTTACAGAAAAGTGATTACACCTCTTCCGCGTGGATACTTTCTTTAACGTTTTCGGGAAAACACACGGACATGCGATGCAGTTCTCTTTTTCTTTTACTTTCTTCACTACATACCGGCAGAAACCCTTTCCCATTATTGTCTACTTTCTTTCAGATGAATGGTTTTATTGCGGGTCAGTGCAGTGGCATGCTAGTCCATTACTGCTAAATGAACCGTGCCGGTGAAAAACAAAAAGTCAGATTGTGACATGACCAAAACAAGGAACAGCTCTTTTTCCCCCGAGTCTGACGTCATGATCATATAATAAATATCGGCTAACGGTTCAGTGCAACTGATTTAAGGGACTCGCCGTGTTACATTTCGAATTAAGCGGTTGTAGAGCTTAGCGCTCACGTTATTCTTTTTATTTGGGTGGTTCCACTTATACTGTGTTTCGACGAAAAAGTGGGGCTGTATGTACGAAACTCTGTATTTCGTAAGCGTACTTTGTTATTGGCTGGATGTCTTCTGTAATACTGTTAGTGTCAGTGCTAATAGCCGAAGTCCTAATAGCCGAAGTCCTCTGCGCGAATTCCAAAAACAACGTCATGTACGACAATACGTGAGCTTCATTCAACTTAATTTTGTCGCTCCAAGCACAGGCATTACCGTTAGTTGAATGGACTGTCAAAGGAAGTTGACAGGGCGTATGAAAGTTGCAAATACATGACGAGACGTTTTGTTATTATTCGTAATTGGCATGTATTCGCCTAGGCGTGTTCTTGAACGAGAATGATGTCTACTTAGATGATTGACGAGAAATAACTGACGACCACGAGTTTTCCTACGCGCGATCGTTCGTTAGTGGCAACCGCATTTCGCCTCGGCTGCGTGTGGAGTCCCATTATTGTACGCAGAGCGCGTGCCGCTGACAGGAAGCAGAGCTCCACGCGCAGGAACTGGCGACGAGTCTGCTTTCCGCTTGCATTGGCATCTAGCTCGAGTATAATCAGTAGTTAGAACAGAAACTACATACATGGACTTCCTGTTCTAACTGGTGATAGCTAGTACGAATTGTGTCCACGTGGGTAGGCCAGACCCGGTGTTCAGATCACGAATAATGCACACGCTGCGAGTTATGATGGCTCTACAAGCTTGAAGATGTCCTGCGGGAGTACTGAGCATTTTTAAATGCTATTACAAGCGTAACCTGCAGTGTACGAGAGAGAGAGAGAGAGAGAGAGAGAGAGAGAGAGAGAGAGAGAGAGAGAGAGAGAGAGAGAGAGAATGAAGGCAGGCGCGTTAACCGGAAGCTAGGACGTGGTTTGCTGTCCCGCACTGCGTGTTACTTTAGCTGTAGCCAGCTGTTAAATATGTCCTTTTATAAACGAAATATGGTGACAACAACAGCAGCAAAACAAACAAAAAAGCTGACATGATGCAAAAAGGAATGATTTTCTACAAGTAACACAGATGTGAGGCTGATTTTAAAGTAGCTTGAGGCGCATGCCTCGGTTACCACCAGTTTCGATGACTAAAATGTGGAAGTACTGCGCAGAATGCAGAATGGAGGCTTGTACATCTGCGATGTAGCGATACTCCAGTTAATTTAGAAATATTTCGTTAGTAATGTTGCAGCTCCTTAAGTGTAAACGCGAAATCGTTACATATCCTCTCTTACGAAAGACCCGGCATGGTGCACGACGTATGGTGCAAAACTCACTTGACAACGCGATGACATGGCACGATGACGTCACGTCATGACGTCATGCCGACGTAATAATGTCCCGTCATGGTGTCACTGTAATGTGACGTCATGAAAAGACGTACCTTATGCCACGTGACATGGACGTCGAAATAGTATTTACATCGGTATAGCCACAGCACCGAGACACGTCCTGCTTTTGCATTCAACGCACGTGAAGAGACTTGAGTGCCTCCGTAACTTTTCGGCAGCTTCAACGATAGTGAGAAGAGGGAAGATACTCAACAAAAATCTAAGCCCTAAAAATTATCATACGCTTGTACGAGCAGCGTATCCTGGCTGAAAGCGGAACGATTATTCTGCCATGTGGCTAAAAATTTTCGCGGTGCCTTGCGCTGTGAAACGGTGCGGCCGAGGCAAATTATGCGCATACATCTGCATTTCTGGCCGGCTATATCGCGGTACATGCGCATTCATGTGTAAGGGTTTACAACGCCACAGTGGAGCCTTGTTGTAACCAAGCCCGAACGACTACTCTTTGCGAGGCGACATGTGCGTCCAAGAATATCTTACAACGCCGGAGAGTAGTAGGGGGGTCAAAGGCGAAACAAATATTACTAGGAGATGCAAAAGCGTTTAGTCACGAAATTACGCTTCTTAGTTTGGGGAAACAAAAGCCGCGATTTTCGGTGCTACGCTTGTTACTGTGTTTTTCTCTATCGAAGTCAAACTCACTTGCGCACAGTGAGGTGTACACGGCCTAGCTTCGATGTTAAAATAATAAGCGTTGTACGCACTGCGCCCTTTCTTGGCTGTTTGTATAGGAAGTTTCTCTTTTTTGTTTTCTTCGACAGTAACATTAAGGGCTTGTTCGCCTTCTCGCACAGTGTTGTGTCGCACATGACACTGCAGTGAGCTAAAAAAGAGGTGTGAATGGGCCACGCGATGTGTAGAAATAAGATATGCATTACAGAATCATGTTGTCCAACACAGTCGATAAGTTTGCTTTTTGCGCAAGATGGCAGGACTCCCCTAGTGCAAATTGCGACACCATTTGCTTCCTAGTTGCTAGGAACGTACACGTGAGAGAGAAGGAAGAGGAGGGATGAAGAAAGAGCTTAACCAGCCCGAGAAAAACGCCATGTGCAGCTACAACAAGAAGCGATGGGGACTGGCTCTTTCGAGCAACTGGAACAGACGAATCCCGTGCAAGCACGGCAAACAGAGATGTGTTGGCTAGCGTCTACGAGATAGCATAATGTCACCAGTCGGCATATATATATATATATATATATATATATATATATATATATATATATATATATATATATATATATATATATATATATATATATATATATATATATATCTTAGGTCACTTAATATAGTAGAAAAGCTGTACAGAGATATTTGTTATGGTTGCTCATGTTTTAGTAATAGACTAGGTCAAGCGCTCGGAATGAGCGCATATTGACCTTACGTGTATATCGATGGCCGTAATTACCGGTGCGAGAGTACTGAGCTTTAAGAACCTTTAAGGAGTGGTGCATCGTCAGTATCCTTCTATAATTCTCTGCACACCCACCCACCGTGTTAGGTTGCCGGCTAAGGTGTCGGGCTGCTAAGCTTGAAGACACTCATTATATTCCCCGCAACCACGGCGGCATTTAGACGGGAGCGAAATGTAGAAAGCCCCCGTGCAGTTGGATGCAGCTGCACGGTAATTAAAGGGCAAGATGGAGTCAAAGTTAAACTACACTTTCCCGCCACGGCGTGCATCATTATCACATTGTTGTTTTGGTACGTAGACATAGAAATCACTTGAAAGCGCATGCTTTAATTGTCTCTTCGAGCGGTGACCTTGAAGATGACCTTATCATGACGCTAGGGATCCAGATGTTTACAGACATGCTTTTGTATGACCATACCCAGTCAAGTAAAAGTTCAATGTCCAAAGATAAACGCGGTGGTGGCATGAGTGAATCTCGCTAAATGCGCGTGGCAATGCCTATATACCCGATCACGTGTGTCCCTCTTTGACGCAGTGACCTTGAGTAGTAACCTTGAGGACACGGAAAGGCATATATCCCGCCAGCGGCATATATCTTGTCACCTGCGGCGCATAAGAGCATACCAGAGCTCGGTATGCGCGGGAATGGGTCACTAATGATTTTACGTGGCACAGAAGTTCCATGTAAAATAACAATGGACTGAATAATGGATACTAATGGACTGAAAATGTGAAACTCTTTCGCATGTGTCGTTGAGAATGTCGGCATAAATGCCAACATGTGTAGTTTTTTTTTTTTTCATTTATACCCATTGAGTTTTGCAAAGGTCATGTCCTGCGAAAGTGTTCAATCTATAGCTTAATGCGCTACCAAATTTAGATAACGGCGTTGTGTCTGGACAGTGCAAGTGAAAGGAAAGACATTTCGAAGTTTAATATCGAAAGGCAAAGGAATGTCATTAATAAAACAGAACACACTGCAATAGATAACAAATGTTGAAGCTAAGCTTGTTATGCGTCACAAATTTGCGCTGGCGTTCAGCTTTCGGGAAAACAATCATCGTTCAAGCAGTGCGCGTGCATTCCTCTTTCTCTTGCGCTTCGAGTGTTCTGAGTATATCAGAACCACATGACTCCTTTGTATTTTTCATGAAGAAAGAAGGAAACGAAGAAATAGACATTGTGGGGAGCAAGGAAAAGGAAGAGCGAAAGCAAGAAAGAAAGATATGAAGACACAAAGAAAGAAGAAAAGAAAGAAGAAGACAAGAAAGAAAAAGAGAAAGAAAGGAACCAAGGAAATAAAGAAACAAAAGAAAAAGAAGAACAAGGACGTCAAGTGAAATGAAATAAAGAAAGAAAGAGAGAGAGAAAAAGCACGCACACTTCGAGCTTCGCCTGCCCTCATTTTCCTGGTAAAGGAAGGGCTCCTCAAATATTTGTAATCTATCACACAAGTTATCAGCTCACGCTGCGTGAGTCGTGGTATACTCGAATCTAGTAGTACTTGCTGTTGGCCTAGTCGGTACATCTCCGGTGAAAATAAATATGCTTAGAGCCGGAAAGGGCGACCACGAAAAACGAACCCACGCCGTGTAAATGTGCTACCGTGGTCATTTTCCTTTTTTTGGGACTATTCAATGTTTAATTTTTGATACTTGAGGTACCTGAACCCTCAGTGCTTCCGTTGATATAATGCTTGCTATCTTGAATTTCACACTCTTAAGAGCTTGTACTGGTTCCATGTGTTTTTTGTAGCTGCTATAGCAGAACTGCCTAATATAAATGTTCACCTTTAACGTGACTGAAATATAAGACTAGACAATTGTTCGTTAGCAGGTGAACACGCACAAGACGTAAATGCTGGTTTCTGGCAAAAAGCAAGGAAGCAGGCTGGGGGGAGAACCGTCCTATATTGTATATTGAACAGCATCAAGTAATTTCGAAACAAAACTCGCTCGAGAAGTCGTTTATCAATATCCACGGCCCGCCCGCGAAATTTGTTAAGTGAATATGCATCCGCTGAGACGGCACGGTTAGCTTTTCTTATCGACGGAATCGAGCGACTTATTCTTATATTTCCTGCGGAGCTCTTTCTCAGCTTCTATTCGCGATGGGAGAATATATGCTTTCTAAAACTCGGATGTCACGGATAAAAAAGTAAGATTGATGGCGGCATCCCCAGCCCTAGTTTCGCCAGTGCGGCTTACGAGTACGAACCACTGATGCTCCTGCCTCTCTAAAAACGTGCATTGGGGCTCAAGCTAGAGCGCTTATTAGCAATTTCACGAAGCTGTAACGCCAAAACCTTTCGCTAGTTTGAAAGAAGCGGTGTCTAGCCCATCGTCGTTCTGTGCTTCTAGTTCATTTTGCGGCAACTTAACAGCACCAATTCGCTCGGTGTTTGATAGTGAAGCGCTCGATGCGTTTGCCGAGCGATTAGACAACTAAGACGTGCTGGTAGCTCGAATAGTAGTGCACGGATTTCGGAACAATGCACATTCTTACGCTCACACGCGCATGCTTCGATAGCATCCGAAAGGTTTTTTTGCGCTACAGCGGGCAGATCCATAGATTCGTTTTTCTGCGCCCTTCTCGGGAGGGCGTTCAGAAAGGCGTTTCGGCGGAGGCGAAGCTGTGGCCGGTGAACGCGTAACCGTCGCCCGCCGGAGAGCGGAAGGCACAGCGCGAGGCTCGCATGCGTGATTTACGGTATGCGAACGGGATCCTGCCAGCGCTCCACCCCTGCACTACTCCCGCTGCTTTGTGCTCTGGCGAGGTGCCGCGGGTTTCGCTGCGGCGTCCGCATTCGGGGCTCGCATTCCTTGGTTCCCTTCCTTGGCGCGTGTTTTTGTTCTCCCCTACGCTCGCTTTCCTTTCTCCCGTTCGCACGCGCGCTTGGGCGGAGTTAGGCTCGCATGAACGCATCATTACTAGAACATCACTCTCTGGCCGCTCAGACCAATGCTGCAATGACTCGCAGGATGTATCTGATGCTGGTGACCTAGTGAGATCGTTCTTCACACCCATACTCTCCTCATTCACAGGATAGCGGTAGGCCTGCGTGCTCTGTTTGCTTTGGCGTTCGCTTATCTTGCAGATGACTGTTAAGCAGAGCCCATTTCCGCACACGCCGCCATCTCCGTTGACCGGTACCGCTTTTAGCGGAAGCGAGATGTTGGAGTTGTAGATTATTTCTTCATTTTTTTGTTGTACTGAACTTTTGCTAACATCCACCTTTGACATCATCGTTATTCATTTGTTTTACTGTTAACCAATGTAGCTGCTTCTCTCCTCGCTAATTTACGTGAAATATTACTGCGAGACTAAACAAAATGTTGACAGGCGTAAAGACGACGATCTATCTACGCACGTGGACTCTCTTGTCTTTTTCGCGAGTTGTTTTAACGCCCCTGAGTGAAATATCTTTGTTAAACTGTACACCCAATATGTTGGCATGCAAGAACTATTCACTAATTATGGTCCTCTTTGTGTGCTTGCTTGATTGATTTCTGGGGCTTTAAGGTCGCAAGACCAGCTGTGATTCGCCGTAGTGGAGGGCTCCGGAAATTTTTACCACCTGAGGTTCTTTAACATGCACTTACATCGCACAGTACACGGACCTCTTTGTTTGTTTTGCATACTTTTGTTTCATAAAATACGGAACCCAATCGTTTCTTTTTTTTTTTTGAAAACTTGATCAGCATTTTCGAACAGCCTGTTGAAGTCTGTGGTAGAGTTTCTGTAATGGTATTCACTAAAGGTTCGAAACGCAACGACGCTTTGGAAAATGCCCAAGTCACAAGTTGTGGCATATTGAGGTAATCCTGATTCAGAAGACACAAAAGTGAATTAAGATTTTTCTCGTATAACTAAATTACCTTTTCACAATACAAAAAGTACTGCTCTCATGGTTAGCTAGAAAATGCGCAAAAGGGAAACACAATTGGTGACGGTTGCTCGGAGGTTTCCACAGTAATACGCGTAACGTCATGCATTTGCGACGGCGTCTACTGAGTGCCTGCATAACCATTTATTGGTAAAAGATTGTGCTTCAAAGAATCCAGAGACTTAACATGACGTGTTTCAGACAATTTGACTTGAGCAAGTGTGGTGAGAAAACGCAAGAACGAGATACGCTTTTAAACTCGTTTCAAAGGCTTTTTTATATTCTTTTTCCACTGCCCACAACATCACTGTACGCTGCATCTTGATGTGGAAAATAAACTGAAACTGACGTCCTCTCCTCGGAGTGTTGGAGCGGGATTCTACGATGAAACTAATATAAAACTTTGATCTTGAATGGCTCTTCCAATATGGAACATAACACAATGAAATTAATGTCAGCAGAGTTCCTTAGTAATAATCTATTAATGTAAACCACTTCAGGGTCTCACTTCAGAGTCCCTTTAATGTTACGCCTCCGCAAATGAGGGCGCGGCACGTTATTTTTCAGGCTGCAACGTTGAAATGGTGAACCCATAAAGAGCAAGATAGCATTTTGAAAGAAAAAATAAAAAAAAGAATGGGCGTACTCAGCTTTGGCGCTCGCTTAAAAGCGTCTGGTAGTTGAAAAAAGATCGGAAGCCCCCCAAGGTGCGACTAGGGCACGTCAGTGTTACGGTCATTCAACCCCTTCTGTCATCCGCAGTAACCTATCTCCCTTTGACGAAGGCGTAGACACATTGCGAAGCATCGGCATCTAAACGCACCCGTTTCCACCTCGTTAACCTATAGTTCTTCCAGGTCTACGTAATCGTGTTCCCGAACGCGGCCGCATTTAAACAAAGGCGAAGCATTTAGCCGTTGAGAGCTTGCTCGACTTCCTTTGGCTATTTCTGTTTTTGCTTGTTTGTTTTTGCCTCACAGGGGAGATCCTGTCTCGTTAAAGCACCAACTAGCTCTCCGTGGGAGAGTCGAGTGCTGAACGTGACTCCAGCCGGTTTCGGGACCGCAGGCGAGCCTGGAGCTGGCTGGGAAGGAATATTTTTTGCGCCGGTACCCGGAGAGCTGCTCGCAACGCGATGGGCGGCCGGCTTGCCGACTCACCGCGGAAACTCGGTAAACAAGCTCACCAGCAGGTGCTCTAATTAAACGCCCGAAAGGACGCACGTATCGCTCGTTCGCTTCTCGGCGAGCACGATGCACGGCCGACCCAAAAGTGCGGCTCGGCCATCGTCGTCACTCCCTCGTTAAGATAGGCTCAAGCGCCGCCCTGAGTCGTTTTCCAGGAGCTGACCGCCGCCGGTGTCCCGTACTTTGCTAAGGGGGGTAGTCGAGAGAGCCTTGGCGAAGTCGGTACGGGCAGCCCGCACTCGGTGCGACAAATCTGCGAGTAGTCTTAGAGCAGCGCTGCCGCTTTGCCATCACGTGTGACTTCTTACTCGCCCGTGCCTGCGTCGTCTGGACGCGATGAGCTTCCTATGCGCTGTAGTCTCTCTGCCTATATGGTACGACAGCTTGCAATGCGACATCGGATTCTCGAACGTTATCGGGAGACGAATGACGTTTTCATACGCTCTCAGAAGCAGTTACGCATGTTTGGGTTAGCAGTAGGCGTCGCGGTATTTCGTTTTGAGTGTCGTCGGGTGATAAATGAGGTTATAAAGGCATGTAGCTTGGGCGAACGGCTTTTGCAAGACTTCTTCATAAGTTAGCGCAAATGAAGGAAGAAAACGAGCTGCGAATGCACAAAGCCTCTCGTTTGTGTTTTTCGTCATTGGCCGAAAATATTTGCAAATATTTGTGAAACATAAGAACTGGCTGCTACCTTCTCTTAAGAACAAGTCAATAGCGCGCAAATGTTTTCCGAATCGAAGCCAGTGGCTGTATTTGTAAAACTGTCTTTTTATTTATTTATTTATTTATTTATTTATTTATTTATTTATTTATTTATTTATTTATTTATTTATTTACTTTATAATACCTCAAAGGCCCCTATAGGAAGGGGTTTTACATGAGGGGTGGGTATATCTACAAAAGCAACTCTTCTATGATTTGTTTGAAGATGGCTATGTCGGATTGAAGCACTGCCTTGGTGGGAAGGTCATTCCAGTCCCTTGATGTCTGGTTGAAGAATAAGGAGGCGTTGGAGACAGTGTGAGCTTGGGGGGCGTATACGGTCTTTTCGTGGTTGGTCCGGCTTGAGTGGCGATGTGCGGGAACAATGAGGTCGGCTTGGGGTGACTTGTGAAAGAACTTGTGAAAGAGAGAAAGGCGGGCGACTCGACGGCGTGATACAAGGCTGGGAAGGTTGGCTTGGGATTTGAGTTTTGATGAGCTAGAGTTGTAGGAGTAGTCCGAAAAAATGAAACGTACGGCACGGCTCTGTACTGATTCAAGCAAGGTAATGTGATTATGTTGGTATGGGTCCCACAGCGCACATGCATATTCGAGTTTCGGCCTGACTAAGGAGCAGTAGGTTAGAAGTTTGACTGAGGGGCGTGCTAATCGGATATTACGTCGCAGGAAGCCAAGAACGCGATTAGCAGAATTTGTTATGCTGGTTATGTGGGTGTGCCATGATAGATCAGAAGTGAGATTAATTCCTAAATACTTGTAGGTGTTAACAGCCGATATTGAAGAGCCGCATATTATATAATCGCGAGCAGGGTATGACGTCTTCCGATGAAAAGTGAGAAGGGAGGTTTTTGATGCGTTTAATGACATGAGCCACTTGTGGCACCAAGCTTCAATTTGACTGAGGTCGGATTGTAGGGATAAAACATCGTTACTATTGTTAATAGGGCGGTATAGTACGCAATCGTCGGCAAACAGTCGAATCCCGGAAGAAATGTTAGTTGGAAGATCGTTAATGTATATGAGAAAGAGCAGGGGCCCGAGGACTGTGCCCTGAGGAACCCCAGATGTAACGGGTGCGAGGGAAGAGGAGTGTTCGTTAACATGGACAAATTGCTGACGGTTACACAGAAAATCACGTATCCATTGAAAAACAAGATAATGAAGGTTTAGGCGAGACAGTTTTAGGAATAGGCGGTTATGGGGTACTTTATCGAAAGCTTTTTGAAGTCTAGAAACAGCGCGTCAACGGGGGTGTTAGTATCAAGGCTAGAACTAATGTCGTTGATAAAGAGAGCCAGTTGGGTGTCACAGGAAAGGCCCTTCTGGAAGCCATGCTGACTGGGATGAAAGAAATTAACAGAGGTAAGAAACTTCGCAATATGTGAGTGAAGAATGTGCTCCATTAATTTTGAACATACACTCGTTAGTGAGATGGGACGATAGTTTCTCGGTGACGCCGGGTTACCTTTTTTGGGCACTGGGATGACTTTTCCCGCCTTCCAATCCTGTGGGAGGGTACTAGTGGAAAGTGACTGCTGAAATATGCGAGAGAGAATGACACTGGTGATTTGCTTTGTACTCTTTAGTATTTTGGTGTTGATGCCGTGTATCCCAGCTGATGATGTCACCTTTAGGTTGTCGATTAAGGCAGCGATACCAGCAGCCTCAAAGGTGATTTCCTGCATTACCGGATATTCGATCGGGGACAAGTAGGGCAATTGGCTATCAGGCTCTTCGGTGAAGACCGAGCAAAAAATGGCGTTCAACACACGTGAAGTGTCATGTAGTGGAATGGGCTGATTATGTTCGTCACAGAGCGATAACGTTTTAGGTGCGCTTGGGTTGATAAATTTCCAGAACTGCTTGGGGTTACTGTTTAGCATGTTCGGTAACGTTGAGGTAAAGAAGTTGCGTTTGGATTTTGCGGCAAGTGAATCGAACAGTTTTTCGGTGGCACGGTACTTTTCCCACGCATGCACTGTGTTTAATAACTTAGCAGACCTGTAATGCCGTTTCTTTTTGTTTTTTAGGCGCTTTAGTACCACACTAAACCATGGTGTCTGTGGTCGCTCTGTTACCGTTACAGTGGGGATGAAAGTCCGGATCAGATCATGCACTTTATTTTTGAAAAGACACCAATTTGTTTCGACTGGGCGTTGTGAAAAGTCTTCACAAAACCAGCTATAGAAGGCTGCAAGTTCCTCGTTAATGGCTACGTAGTTGCCTTTATCGTAAAGTGTTAGTTTCTTCCTTACGCTTTTTTATCTTGGCGAGTGAAACTGCAGCGTAGCATTTATTATAGCGTGGTCACTTAGCCAAGCCAAGTACGCAACGGATAAAACAGTTTCTGGGTGCCATGTTAGTAAGAGGTCGAGGATACTTGATGAGTGATCAGTTTCTCTTGTAGGGGTGCAAACGAATTGTGAAAGTCCGAATGTCAGGCAGGAATTAACGAAATCACGTTCCGCGCTACATTTGGACAAAGTTAACGACAAATCAGACCAGGTTATTCCGGGAAAGTTGAAGTCTCCAAGGAGTATAATTGGGACATTGGGGTGAGAGCCACAAAGCGAATACAAAACGTCGTGATATTCAGCAACAAAAGACCGGTCTGCGTCAGGTGGGCGGTAGCACACACCGATAATAGCGGGGGGATAAAGCGCTTTGCAGGATACAAACAGTACTTCTAATCTACTGGAACTTTCTATAATGTTGCATAACAACCTGCTGTGAGCGGCTATGAGCACACCACCGCCCCGCCTACCGACACGGTCGGAACGAAACACATCAAATCCAGGGAAATAGAGTGCTAACTCAGCATCAGAGATTCTCTGATGCTCCTTGGCATTGGCAGACAGATTTCTCTAATAATAGGTCAGGTACAATGACTAGCTGCAAATTTCTGTTACGAGCAAACCTAGCGGTAGCGCGTTTTGTGAACATATTGGTGAGCTTCTTTATCCCTAAATTTTTGCCCCCTCGCATTCATACGGGCCTTCGACTACGCACAGAGGGCTTTATTTTTGCCACAGAGGCTTATGACGCCTATACTGAGTTTCAACAGCGAATTCAAGGGTTCCATTTGCTGCCAATTCTTAGTGTACGTGCTTCCCTTGTTATAGTGCTTCTCTCTCTCTCTTTTTCTTTCGCTATTATTCTCTTTTATACACACATTCCATGTCCCGTGCGGTGCAGCCAACCTTAACTACGCCTAGTTAACCTTTCCGCATATCTAATAAGCATTCTTTATCTCTTTCTCAACAGTATCATAGACAAACAGGGAGCACATCACCAATGCGGGAAGCTTTAGCTTCGTCTCCCGCTCTCTTTCCTCTCTATGTTTCGATCTCCTTCACCCCTCTTCCCTTGTGTAGGGTTGCAGACTACTTGCCCTGAACCGGTTCAGCCCCCTACAATTTTCTCTCTCTCTCTCTCTCCTCCCTTCCTTCCTTCAGCAAATGAGATGCTGTAAAATGGGTTAAGCGTCGTCGCTGAAACAGGCCTTTCAGAGACTGTCTATACCGTCACGTAGTGTATGTTCGTTGTTACCAGCGGCAGCGTCCATTGAAGCCAAGCACCAATTCGGGTCTCGACGGTCGGAGGCGTCAAGACGGCGGCGCAAATGGCTGAAAGCCACATCGAACGCCAGCGTGCGGGCTCTCTGCGCGTGGCACGCTGTGACAAGTGGGCTTCGTTAGCAATCGCGTCACGCCCCAAGAGTTCACCGGCGCCTCCGACGATGACGGGAGTTTCTCGGCCGCATCGATTGGCACTCGGTGAGCGAAATGAGAGGAACGCTTCGATTGGCAGCGCGGTACAATGGAGACGCAGTCGTTCGTGGTTCTGCGCGAAGAAGAGTCCTAACTGCGGCGACAGGCACATCTACAAAAGCAAGTGAATAGAGAAATAAGAAAAATACGAAGGAAACGCCGGCAAGAACTCTTTCGAAGAGTCCTACTGCGATCGAAGCGAACGCATCTCGAACAATTGCAAGTCCGGGGTGGTCTCATGGCCCTTTCGGTCGTGCTCGAAATTTCGCCGATGCTCTAGCCACAACGAGATCCCACGGAAGCCAACGGCGCTCTGTGGATACTTGAACCTAGATGGGCGGTAAGGCCAAGCTTTATTGCACGTTTCATTAAAAGCTGAGATTGAGTGTTTGTTTCTCGGTTTAGGGCCGTGGGCGTCGTCAGAGCTGTGTATGTAGACTTGTTTACGTTCCAGTTTAAACTTCCGGACGGTTAGGTTGGTTAGATTTTCTGTATTTCAGCGCTCGAGCAGCGTCACTCTGGCGGCAATCCTGTCGATCAAAACACTCTTTCTTGAGACAATAAATACAACCGTCAACCAGTAAACAAGCAGAACAATCGATAAGACTAAGGGCGGACGAACGCAAGGAGCTCTTCAACTGCTCTTTCATGATTGTATTATTTGGGAGCACTAAGTCACGACATGATACCTGGCCCGAAGGCTTAACCAGTAATTCACCCTGTCATGCGAATACACCTATAGATATGAAAGAATTGCTGAATTTAGGTGCTGCAGTTTGATTTGAGTATAGGCAGGAGTTTCCAGCTCAGTGGCCTGCACTTAGTTTCTAGTCCTTAAACCGACTGATCGACAGAGCGTCTGTGAAAAAGAAGGAAATTTTCTCGAAAGGCCTAAACCGTCGTGTGCAAAACGTGCCACCAGTGCATTAGCGCACACATCAACGGTGATCCGTCCCTGATATCACCTTAAATAAGTTAGGAACACCTGTAGGTGTTATGGGTCTATGTGGCTCTATTTTGTCATTAGTATTTCTTTTCTCCGTACATTATTGTTTTTTGATACGCGTAGGGTATCAAACCAACTGGCGCCTGGATATCCTTGTTGCGAAGCAGTGCATGCTAGGCGCTGACCTAAGCAATCATCTTGCTTCGGCAGCGCTACACAGAGGTTTATAAAGTAAGGGGTTGCTGCAGGAACACACTAATATCCTCCGGAATTTTAAACAAAAGGCAATGAACATACTTGACAACAGCAAAAACAAAGAAATCGGGAGACCTCCAGGTGTTCTCCCGTCTCCGAACTCATTAATGAGAGCTCAGCTTAATGTCACAGCAGACGTTATTGATGCACCCTTAAAGACTTGCAGAGCGAACAACGTCATCATTATCTACTGCAATCTAACGCATACCTCGGCCTTCGATATACGCCAGGAGACGTAGACACACGCAGAATTCGGGTGCGTGAAACCCCGCACAAATTGGGAATCTCGAAAGCTCGGCGACTGCGCAATAGTTGACAAGGCCGGCTTCGAACTGCGCGTTGCCTGTGGGCAGTGAGATCGATCCTTAGTAAATGGACGTCGTGCGACAGTTTCGAATTGCGTTATCAAGCGTTGAAATTAGCTTCACGGTGAAAGGTGCCCGCGCTGTTCTCACGCAATGCGCTCATTGGTGGGAGGGCTCACAGTGCGTACGGCGCGTGCATTGAAAACCTTTTTTCACGTGCAGCTGCATTTGAGCACGGCGAGAGATGGTGTGCAAATAAGTGAAGCGACTCGCAAAGTGTATTGCCCAATTTGTATGGATCTACGAAACAAAGCCTTGTGCAATCGACGAAATGGCAGTGCCATGTGTTGCAAAACGGAAAACAAAGCAAGTCCAGAGAGAACCCCCTCGGTAACAACAACAACAACAACAACAACAACAACAACAACAACAACAACAACAACAACAACAACAACAACAACAACAACAACAACAACAAATGAAATGCTTTCCTAAGGGCGTTGTAAACTACGCTGTCCCGGCTGTCTTCAAAAAAAAAAAAAGGTTTTCGAACAAACAACCAACACGGTTTTATACCACATGCAACGTCCCCTCGCATCAATCAGTGAGCTAAAACCAACACATACAGCATTTTACTACCAGGTATGTCTTTAAAGCTGTTGCATTAGGTCGTTATGTCCCCATCTGCCGACAAGGTTTTTTTTTTTTTTTTTTTTGGAACAATGTGCAAAAGACTTTCGGCCGCAGTGGTATAGTTATGGTGCCTGGCTGCCGAAAGGAAGGACGCGAGTTCGATCACAGCCGCGGCTGCTGCATTTCGATGGAGGCGAAAATACTAGTGGCCCGTGTACTTGTACACGTTATCATTGCGTGTTAAAGAATCCCGGGGGGTCGACGTTTCCGGAGCCCTCCACTGCGGCCTACCTTATAATCATATCGTGGTTTTCGCGCGTAAAAACCCGAGCAATGTGGAATAGACTCAGAGTAGACGACATCACAGATGTCAGCGCCTTGCTGATGACCGGTAATTAGTGGCATTTGCGTGAACTATCTAGCTGTTTTCACTTGAATCTAACGGTAGCAGCACATTAGGTGGGCACTAGTGCGTATGTGTAATTGAAAAGGGTAACCTGCTTGCTTTTTCGTCGTATAGTTTAGTAGGTATAATATTGAGATGTTAGACACTTGAATGCGGGAACTGCTGTGTGAAAGCGAAGATAGGTGACTGTGTGTGTGTGTGTGTGTGTGTGTGTGTGTGTGTGTGTGTGTGTGTGTGTGTGTGTGTGTGTGTGTGTGTGTGTGTGTGTGTGTGTGTGTGTGTGTGTGTGTGTGTGTGTGTGTGTGTGTGTGTAAATATTTAACCTGCGCACGAGCAACGAACACGTTTATTTATTAATTAGCTGCAACATACCGCAGTAATACATGGACTTGAGACCAAAGTGTGCTGTGGAAGCAAAATAGGGCGCACCCCTAAATAACCGTGTTTTTTTACGCAAAGCTTCTCTTTTTGTACTTTCTGAAAGCGGGCTTATACGGTCCATTCTTTTTTTCTTCTGCTACACTCTCACTAAAGCCCGATGTACGTTAAATTGGAAATGAACAGTGCGTATAATGATCAAAAAAGGCTGGGAAACCTTTACGCGGTCATCTTGATATATCTGAGGTCACATTAAGTCGGATTGATTGATTGATTGATTGATTGATTGATTTGTGGGGTTTAACGTCCCAAATCCAGCTCTGATTATGAGAGACGCCGTAGTGGAGGTCTCCGGAAATTTCGACCACCTGGGGTTCTTTAACGTGCACTGACATCGCACAGCACACGGGCCTCAACATTTCGCCTCCATCGAAATGCAGCCGCCGCGGCCGGGATTCGATCCCGCGACCTTCGGATCTGCAGCCGAGTGCCATAACCAACATTAAGTCGGAATAGGATAACAGAAGAATAATTGTGGAAGCATTTTGTTCTAGGCGATTTTTTTGTACGAAAGCAAAAAACAAAAAGCTCAACGAAATAGAAAAGCGCTTTGAAAATACCGCATTTTGTTCCTTTTTTTTTAGAGTTTTTGTGAGCGCGAAAAGAGATACAAAGCGAAAGGAAGCGCTACTAAAGCGATAGTATTTACTCCACGGCACACCAAGAGGAAATACTCTTGGTCCACCTCGGGCAGAGCCCTATGCCCCCCCTCACCCCAATCCTTGAAAAAAATTTAAGGAAAGGCAACAAAACCAGTTTTCGGTGATCCGGGGTTGAGTGCTGTACTAGCAGACTGAACAAACTTCACGCCAAATCCTCCCTACCCCCATAACAAATCGATTTCAGCCGCATTTCTCTGCGGCAATTGTTCGATACCAGCCTTCTTCGTGTCGTCACACTAGCCGCGACGCCTTAGGCGACAGTTTGTTACAATTTTCGCAGCAAAAAAAAAAAAAAAAAAAGCTGTTTAACGAAGATAACGAATGCAGTCGAAAAAAGTTGGGGGTGGACGCGGTAAAGGAGCTGGGGGGGGGGGGGGGGCGAATAATATAATAGGAATATGTATTTATGTGTGTCACGCTACAATAAACTGAATGCTTTCAAACTGACTCCGCAAAACGAGAAAGGACGGCGGCACAATCGATATCCAGTGTGCGCATAATCATAAACTGAAATAAAGGACCGACATGAAGAGCATACATACGAAGCGCGAATTTTCGCCACTACAAGCAACGCATACGGCCGGAGCCGTAGTATCAGCGCGAGGTTGCGCCATCATCACGCATTGGTAGAGTGAGCTGCGTATATAGCACCGCAAGCTGTTTTCAGAGGGCATGTTGCTTCTTTTTTTTTTTTCCTTTTATTTCTGTTCTCTGCATTGGCAGCCTGTTCCTCAACTTGCTACTCAAAAAGCGATGTGGAACATTTTCCCCAAAGCAGAGTCGAAGCTGTAACCACTCCTCACAAACACGCGCGCGTTGCGGTATCTCAACGGGGGCTATTTGGGAGCCGTTTTTAGCACCACGCTCTAAGCGCTTTTGCTTTCATTTCTTACTCCTCAGGCACCTGTACCAGCGTCCCCCGCCCAGTGAGCTGTCAAGAAAGCGAAGGTACGACAACGCTGCCCCGAGGCCGTTGCCTAGTCGAGACTACGAGCCAAACCTTTCGTTCCATGCAAGAGCTAGGCTCCGATCTGCCGCTGACGTCACCACAGAAAAGCAAATGCAGCCGAAAGCGGCACAGGGAACGGTGAGTGAGCAGTATCGTCACGAGATGCGAGAGTTCTTTTTTTTTTTTTTCGCTTTCTTTCTTCTCTACTTTTTTTTTTCTTTCGATGTTCCAGATACTTTCGCTCTGTGCAGATCAATGTGGCCACACCGCACAATCGCCCAAAGTTTGCGACGGTATAGTTGAATGGGGACGCTCGGTTGGAGGCGTCGGTTGGCTACGCAGAACGTATAAGTGAAACGCGGGCCCGGTTTAGAAGGGGGCGAATTTCCGCGCCTTCGGTGAATTTGCAATGTGTCCCGGCATTTAGTTTGTGTGTTTCCTGCGCAATTTTGCTTGCTCGGTGAAAGCGTTGAATTCAAGCGCCCTTCATTCAATACAGAATGTCCTGTTTTACGTGCGTGTGGTGACGTAAAGAGAGAGAGAGAGAGAGCTCTTTATTGAAAGGCACAGAATTTAGCCGGCGTTGAAATATCGCGCAAGGACGTAAAGCGATGATAGGCGTGAGCAATGCAGCGTGAGGGTGAAAGAAGAGAGACGTAATAAAATGCGACGCGTATCCGAAAAATTTGGTGCAATGGGATAAGTGGACTCAGAAGCGTGTACTGAAATGGCCTGCAATGTCCGAATGCAGCACTCTCGAAGTGTGGTCGTAGGAAAGGAACGCTTGCACAGTGGCATTGCCTGTAATCAGTGTTAGGCATGTATAGTTTAAAGTTGAGAGTTTGAACTTAACTTGGCTTCAACATTTACATTGTCCGTGCCACATGTCGATTAACTTTACAGAAATTGTTAAATGAAAATCAAAGCCGATCCTGATAAATCAACGGTCTACGACTTCAGGCTTCTTGGTTTCAACCATTGAATTTTATACAACTTGTGCATATGTAATTGCTTATGCAAATGCGTAACATTTCAAAGTGAAAAGAAAGAAAAAGAAGTAAGACATTATGGAGGGTTCTGAAGTCCGCTACAGTTCTTGTTCAAGTCCAATAGGAAGAAATTCTCGGCTGGTCGAATGTGACTTTCTGTCACCTGTAGTATAGATTGCACTACTTGAAAAATATAAAGGTGTTCCGGTTGTATCACTCGTGTGTCGTTGTTGGTCACAGAATTGAAAGTGAGAGCATTTGCTAGATATCAGCTGTAAAATTTGACATGCTTTGCAAACAATTGCTAACTGGCAAACATTCTTACAATATGCAGCGTCAATAGTATCGTTACATTTTTTTCTCGCGTAAAAATTGCCTTTTAAGAGGCTCCGGTATATTGCCTTCATTCTTTTTGGATGCAGTACTCTAAGATGCATTAGAAGGAGGAGCAGAGCTATAAATAAATGTATGATTCTGCGTAAGGAGCACGTTACGGTTACGACTTCCGCGAGGCCTCACTATTAATGTGAGCGTTCCTTAGTTGTCATAAACGGTGCGATCATAAAATATATAAAACCAAAAGTACAAACGTAGCTTGATGCCTGCTCGGGAAAACCAAAAAAGAAAAAAAAAATTCTCGAGTTTCTTACAAAATTCCGACACTAGTGAAACCATCCTCGCTTTGAATGCGATTCCGAATAAACGCAAGAAATCCTTTCGGAGGTGCCGTACCTTCAGATTTATTTTTTCAAACCATTAAAAAATTGCGGGAAATCTGACTGCCGTTATTGAATGTTCTTTTATCTCCTTACTGCCCGACTGTCTTAACTACTTTCGCCAGATAGGAAAAGGACTCAGATATAATTTTTTTTTCACGTGAGATGACAGCTGACGTCTGACTAGTTCCATGCATGTCGAAGGAAGCTATATTTATCTGAAAACTACTACATGAGCGATAAACTGTGTGGAAGCTGTTAAATAACTACAGCAGCATCAACGTTTTGGTGCATGTGAGCGGTAACTCACGGTCGTTTATAAAGCCTATCATGTCTGTACTATAACGTTGCGGAAGTTCGTTATCCATAAAGGGCCAGCAAGTAACACACTGGCAAACAGGTTTCTCTAAGTGATCGGCGGCTCGCGCTTCGCTGTGGTGCACATAAATAACAGCGCCGTAGGCGGAAAGAGATTGGCCAGGCAACAAAAGCTACGGAAGCAGAGAGCCGAGCACCCTTAGCCACTCAAGTCGAATGTTTTGATTTATCCAATTTTGGAAGAGTCCTTCCGCAAAATAAAAGCTGAAGAGAGGCACAAGCTTATAGCTCGTCAGCGCCACTTTTGAGCACAATATACGGGCTTCCTTGGAGCAAGTTTGGCGGCGGCGTCTAAAAGTGCTTACGGCTCGAACCGCTGGAAGGGGGAAGTGGGAAGAATAATGTTAATAACAATAAAAAGAAACAGAAATTGGAAAAGGATAAAGTGGCGATCGAAAGAGATTGGCGAAGCTGATGTTTAACGAAGAAGTCAGCATCCACGTTAGACGCTTCCCGAAAGCCAAAGTGAAAGAATGTCTTACAGAAAAACCGATACACCAACTGAAAACCGAAAAGTTCCTCTACTGCGGCATCTGGTATAATCTTGTTACCGGAGTAGACGGGGAAAAAAAAAGGGAAGTCCGAAAACAGAAAAAGGTCTGATCACAGCGGCTTGTATATGGCTGGAAAATGCCAAAGGGTGAGGTTTTCAAGTCGGATTTAGGCAAGCTGAGCATTTTTTAAGGCCGTCTCGGAGGAATTTTTCACGTTGGAAGCACAATATGCGCCGTGTTCGGTTCGCCACTTAAAAAGTCGCTTGAAGAGCGTGCCGCAGTGACGGAGAAAACATGGTCTTGATCTCGATATAAACGACGAAGCTTTGGAGATACGTCGAGAGAGGCGCTTGCTGCGTTAGTTTGTCGCAATTTTTGCTTGCACGTGCGTTAGTTATACAAAGGCATCTCGCCTTGAATCTATAGATTCGAGTAACTTCGTGATATCTCAGGTTAGTGGCAGGACAGTATTTTTGGTAAAAAGATAGCACACGATGTCGTTACGAGGAGCCAGAGCAAGCGTCTTAGTTCTGCAGTAGCAATGGACTTCTAGGCTGCCTTCTATTTATTTGTTTGTTTGTTTATTTATTTACTTTTTGCACGCAATTGACCAAGAGACATTTGCTTCAATGACGTCGCAATCCAGCAGCGTAATTCTCAACCTCCTACTATAGTAGCCATATCGCCGATACCACAGTACGCGATTTCCGCCAACGGTGGAAAGAGAAAAGCCCATTACAACGTACACCTATACCCTTGTTTCCGTGTCCCTGGTATTTTCGTGTTTTATGTAACCTTTGTTTCTGCGAATATGACTGTTGTACTTAGAGTGCGGGAATTAGGAGACGAATATGCAGTTGCCCCATATATTATGTGTGAACGCTTCTGTTCCATGCGGAATGTTCACTTGTGAGAACATATATCTGAGCTCTCCTGCTGTGAGAACATATATTTTGCATATTACTGAGACTGAGTATGCGAATGTTCCTCCGTATGTGCGTGTTCTTTTTTCTATTTTGTGATTGTTGAGAACTTTGCGGCGACAGTTATGTTAGAGAAAAGGCCTAGCTGGCTACACACACAGACATCTGCCACCTCACAAATACCTTTACTTAAAGAAAGAACTACAGTAACTGTCGTTGGAAGGCACACGCATTCCTGGATGTACGGTAGCGAAGCATTCCCTGGTCTCCGACGCTGAATCGTGTGTGTGAACGATGTAAGGTGGCCCAGGAGGTGCGCGTAGTACATTAAATAGGTTAGTTCTCTAGTCATATTTTTCAGTGCTTACTCTCATTTGTGACATTTTTCATCCTGTTATTCCAGTGTCAGCAGATGCTTTTAAAACCGCAATCAAGTGAACTTGCAGCTAAAAATAATACGGTAGAAAATCCGAAGATGAAGTCGTTAGACTAACGTATAAACAATAATTGTATGCGCGGATTTTTCGGATTGAATCTTCGTTACTGCGGCTTGATACTGTCTTGCGGTTTTGCTTGCTGCCCTATACCTGTTTATTACGTTGTACGCGAAGTTCGACGCAGTAATACTATTCTCACTGCGGAAGCCGGTAAGATTCTGCGAGCATCCAATATTAACTGCGAGTTCTCCCGCGCACAGCGCAGTGTTTTAATGAACAGAGAGATTATTCGAAGTCTTAAATCTGTTATAAGTCACACGAAAAGTGTTTACGTAACTATGTGCGCTAATAACCATTGCCATACCTGCCAAATGGTCGTGCTTGCATCTCGCTGGCATGGTGGTGCATGGTGGTTCTATCTGATAATTGTGGAAAATTCTTCGCCTCATCTTCTTCGCGCGGTTTTTGAAGGTTATTTTGAAATTGAAGGGTGTTCTGTGGATGTTCCACGAAAATCGAAAACAAGAGATGTACACAGAACACTTGGAACAAAAATAAGGCTACAGTTGTTCTCCGCCAGTATGGCACGTTCGCTCCGTCGTCAATTTCGGCGGCCCATTTCGCGCTCTGGACGACGGAGAGGCGGCCTAGGCGGTTACACGTTGGTTCAGTGCCGCGGGGTTTGAAAATAAGGTATTGATTGCCTCGAGCGGTCACTTTTCCGAGTTTAGAAGCTGGCTCCTCCGTTCACCCCCTTTCGTCATTGGCGGGAGTCGTATGAACTGCGATATAGGACGAAGACGGTGAATCCAAGAGGGCACAGAATACTGAGAACTGCGATTGCTATAGCAGCGTGAGGCATAGGTGGTGGTGGTGGCGGCGGTGGTGATGATGATGATGATGATGGTTATGACGACGAGGAGGAGATATACATTAATTGCACAACTAAAATTGGCCGCACATTTTGCCGAAGAAACTCGATGTCTTCTTGCTCCCCACTGCCACGTTTTTTTCCTCTGATATATCTTCTGTTTTTACCTCCCTGCTTATCGAGGAAAAACAAACAAACAAAACAACGGCACTACGACGTGCTTCTGTGATGCTCGACGAGAGTGATGTTTAAAACATGGCAGCTATGAGAAAGATATTTCCGCAATATTTTCTCCTGGCAAATCAGACAAGTGACAGAGCTACGTGTTATATTACCCTACTGAGGTCGCCGTAGAGGACGAAGGTGAGAAAGTTCATGGCTTCTATGGCTGATTGGCTGTAAATTTATATGTATACAAACTACCGGTTATTTTGAGCTTGCTGCTGTGGAGCACTTTCTGTGGAACAGATTAAACGCAAGAATAAATTAGATTAACTATAAAGGTCTTCTTTTACAAAGTAATAACGCGAGAATAGGATCTCGCTGAATTTTATTGCGTGCAGAAAAGCAACAAGTTGCAGCTTCGGTACGTGTCCGGGTACGCAATATATGATTTGCTGGTACTTTACTTACCCAAACCATGATTACAAGGTGTTTGGGGCTCCAAAAATTTCTTTTACCACGTAGGGTTATCTAATCTACTGCTAAATTTAAGCACACAGGCTTGGTTCTCGTCCCATTAATGTGCTGGCTTCAAAGCCAGGAATTGAGCCCGCGTGCTCGAGTTCGGTAGTGCTACACTATCGCTCCTAAGCTAATACGCGTGAAGCATGGTTCTAAGCGTGCAAAGCAAGTACTGTACTAACGTGAACATCTGATAGGAGAAATAAAATCGGAGAAACTAAGATGTTAACCCTGCTTGTTCGAGGTGCATTTGAGGTGAAAAAATTGGGCACATGGAAAAATAAATAAAACGAAAACATGAAAATCGAGACATGTGAATGTGCAAATCAGCTGTGTCATATCATCTTAATGTTGGTAGGTGCGTTTTGGCAGTGATGTGCTCACGGATAAACTAGCACTTTTCGCTACCGACACCACTGAGAAATCTATTTGCCATAGGCATTATCATGCATCCGTTGTAACTATAAGCACAGTTGGTATAAATCAGTTCTAGCTGAGAGCTTTTACTATTTATTTATTCATTTATTGAAGTGTGCAGAGCACTTTGTATTTAGTTTGCGCTGTTGATCCTTACCCAAGTCAATAACTAGACCAAACAAACACTTTTATAGAGGTCGCGCGAACAAACGACAGAGTGAATTGGCACATTCGTTCGCATAGGCGTAGCGATTCATACAGCTCATTATGCGTATAAGCGCGCTTCATGTTAAGAGTGCACCATAACAGAACTTGGCACACAGTACAAAAGTGACCCTGATGGGAAGATGTAGGCTATGTATTGACTTATGTAAATTTCTCAACAGTGCTATGTTAGCCAAGGACGCGAATATAATTCGACTAAAGTTACTCTGATATACCGTGCCCTGTCCGTTGAGCCGAAGTACGTAGTATAAGTTATCAAGTTAAAATATAAAGCCAGTAGTATGTGAGCCTGTAAAAGCCAAGTGCAAGAAAGAAAAGCAATATAGACGCATACTATTAAAGTACGTGCGAGCACAGCGATGAAAAAGGAGGTGTTCATTAAATTGATAATCGAACTTTCAGAAATGATAAATGCTCGGAAGGGTGCGACGTCATGTGTAATAAATCTTCCTTTGCGCGAAGACTTTACTTCCTCTCCTTCAAGTATGCATTTTTTCAAACTCGCGGTCTTTACCGAGGTTGTGAAACTCCAAAGTCTGAAATCGGGACAAATGCTTCACTGCATAGCGCGCCGCGAGGGTTTGATAAAAACTTTCGCGTGACACCTTCACACTTCGCAAAGCGATTTGTTACAGCGAGTCCGTCGTAGAGGACCGGTATAGCACCCTAAGGTTTTTCTTTATCCTGTCCTATTTTTGCAGCGTCAGAACTAATTTTAATTTCAAGCTACTAACTTGCTAACGTCGGCCGCTTCCGGCTGACTTTGGCTGAAAATTATGTGACGCGACTAGTGAACTGGATAGGAACGCACAAATCATTGCCCCGCCTACGCGTTAACTTTCGTACCACGCTGTTGCCAAGCTGGAGCTGCGCTGAAGGATCTCGGAGTCCGGGTTGCCCTTGTGCTATTTGAGCACGGCATCTCCGAGCCTCTACTCGTCTCCCTATAGCTCAACACAGGGCCGCGTACGTGACCTCCATCCTTTCTGTCAGCCTGGTATGACCTGCTAATCTTCGCGCTAAGCCATGGCTTCCGCTTTATGGCCCTCTCGGATGGCAACGTCCCCTTACGTTTTCGTTAGCGCGACATTTCTGCTCGGTCGAACAGAAGCTCGCGAGGCCTGAGGAAAAGTGCTGGTTGGCGCGATAGGAGGCCAGTCCACAGACCCAGACGGGTGCACCGCTGTGAACGTCAGCGACGTTCAAAGCGATGCACAGCGGGGCATATGTGTGAGACATTGGACGTCCTTGAGTTTGACGGCTACAGTGATCACCTTAGAGCGAATGCGCATTGAATACCTCCGTGTTTGATATCGCTCAATCCATTCAGTCGCTAATTTTCTCATTTCTTTGTGAAGTTTCTTCCGTATTCCGGGAGGTTAACGAAAAAGATACAAACTTGATAGGAAGGCTCCTGTGTTCTTGAACCAGCGCCACAATTTTCATAACCACCACGTAAGGTCGACAAGAGGCCAATCATCCTGATCATCATCATGATCGGCGTCATCGATGCCAACTTTGTTTTTGTTTTCTTTTTTTAATAGCGAGTCTAAATTGTTCATGTGATACTGTCGGTTTCCTTGTCCACTTCACAACATTAAGAAATGCCATACGACGCGTACAACAGACCATGTCTGACTCGCCTTGAGAAAGAAACAAAAGAGGCGGCACTTAAACAACAACAAAGCCCTTATTTGGATAGCCCTCGTCGTTGCATTCAGTTCCCTTTGATAAGAAAGTTAGTTCACTTAAAAAGAAAACAAAGGAGAGCTTCCAATATCGGCGGGAGCTCAATCTGAACATTCCTCGCTGGACTCTGTATAGCTTGACTAGATGGATGCTTGTTCACAGACCTCGCAGCTACGCTGGCTTTGCGGAACATGCGGCCGTCGATAAATCATTAACGTTTTCAGCATTACTCCTCTAGGGCTGTGGTTTGTTCCGAGGCGTGGCAGCTTTAATCGCAACATGGCGGCATTCTAGTCCCCCCGTGCAAGCCGGGCATCGATTGAAGCCGCCTTCCGTGGCCACCGGAATTGCGAATGCGCCATAATCTACGCCGCGCCGGGCGGTATTGGCGTGCATTGATTAGCGCTATTTCGGCCCTTCGAGAAAGCGGACATGTACAGCCGCGAAGGTCTACACTTGCCCGCGGTGAACTTTTCCTGTGTACACAAAACACACGCTGATCTCTGCCCAACGAATTCAAGGTCCAGTGCCCCCTCTTCTATGTGCGTGCGCTAATGCACGTCACCGGTCCAGCACAGCTCAGAGAACACATGTCTGGAGTGCGCAAATAGCCGTCTCATATGGATCGTTGTTGTACCTTGTCAGGTATTTCGCTGTAGGTCAAACACACACTGATCGATGGGTTACCGTACACAGAAGGTGCCAGACGAGGATAATTTTTCTATCTAACCTGCGTGTACATTGAGCGTGCCCGCCATGAATTGAACACGAGAGAGTTGTGATTCTGTGGGCCTTTGCACTTCTCGCCGGAGCATTGGTCGGAGGCAAATTTCTCTATGTGTGTCACCTAGCTGGCAGCGGACCTGGATTTAAGTTTCCTGGTTTTCACTCCCTCGCACGCATTTTCAGCTCACAAATGAGTAAGTGCATTCTGCCGGATGGGAGTCGTAGCGCAGGATTGGCAGTCACACGGACGGGGATGTCGCTAGAAAAGTGAGATATTAGGCTTGTTCATTATCCACGGCCTTCGCACTGTGCTAACGTTACGAGAAAAACTCTGTTAGGGAGGACGTAATGAGCGTGAGCTACACCCCTTGTGTCTGCGCTTTTGGTGTAGTCCTCGTTCGTTACATCCTCCCTAACATAGGGTCCCTCGTAACTTTAGCCCAGTGTGAAAGACATGAATGTTGTACGCAAGTGTTTACGCGTAATGCGTTGCTTTTTCGGGGAGAAGGAGTAGCGAGTGTGGGTTTCCTGCTCCAAAGTCTCCTCCTTGCCACGTCATAAAATGAGAGGATAGCGCCATGTCGCCGTACGCGCACAACGTATCGATGGTGTCATTTCTTAGAGAAGTATAAGTACATCAGTACTGGTGCCGAAATAATGCGCTCTCGGTTTTCCGGCGCCTACGATATAAAGCGCTGCCTCTGCTCTCGCCTCAAGATATGCGTTCCAACGCTTTGGATATAAGAACATACATGTTTTCGTCGTATGCATCATATGCGTTCCCATAGAGCATGAATTTTGTGTTAGACACGCGTTATGTAGATATATTCAGGATTTTCATCATAGCTGTGTTTAAGCTAGACCATCTCGTTCAGTCGACTACGATAATCTACGCTGCATGAGAACCAAGAAATAGAGAATCAACTGTCCAAAAAAGTTCGCGCACATTGTTATTTGCCAAGGTCTTCGTAGACTGGTCTTTACTGCACGAATAATCTTTTGCGTTTTGTTACTGAAGACTCTTCCGCATATTTTTATTTCCACTGGGAAGTTGCTTCACTTGACTTCTGCTCGATAAAGGCACTTAGCTGGTGTGTTTGTAGCTCGCAATTTCCGGATCGCAATCTTCACCGGTCTGTAAAAAAAATGTCATATGAATTTTGTATTCGTTCCAAAGAATGCTGAAACGATGGAATTTATGCCCAAGTTAGGCGAAGAAAGCTTAATTTCAATTTCTCTTTCACTTTCGATTTATCTATCTCTCCGTGAAAAAGAGCAGCAGGATGGCTGACTTCGTTCATGAGCCAGTGTGTGAAAGCTTCGCGTGTTCGCCACTACACTGGTTTCGTATATTTACTGGGGTTTCGCGTCTTCCCCGACTACTGTAACCCACATTCCTCTCGGAGCGCGGGAATGTCGAGACGGGGCCTCCTTGGAAGGCAGTGATGGATGCGCACTTCTTGCGGAACGTGCTCTCTTGCTACTCATAGAACGCAAGAAAGCTCCACAGGAAGAAAACGAAGTCGGTTGAGCCATCCACCAGAACGCATCCCGTTAAGTGCATCTATCTATCTATCTATCTATCTATCTATCTATCTATCTATCTATCTATCTATCTATCTATCTATCTATCTATCTATCTATCTATCTATCTATCTATCTATCTGTCTGTCTGTCTGTCTGTCTGTCTGTCTGTCTGTCTGTCTGTCTGTCTGTCTGTCTTTTTTCTTGACACCTCCTGCCCTTATTCTTTTTTTTTTCTCCGTGAGCGAAGTTAAACATGTAATAACTTACAATTTACATGTTTTCTGTTTGTCTGACCTCTTTTCATAACTGTGTCTGTATGAACGAGTCACGAAGCAATACGCTCTCAAAATAAAAAATGTAATCAGTTTGTTAACCATAGCTTTAGTTTTAACCGGCAATCACAAAAGGACATTGTTGGAGCTTGAAGTAGAGGAGATTGATTTAACTTTCATGAACATTAGAAAGTGTTCAATAAAGTGTCACAGAATGAGATGACAGGCAAACTTTGCTCGCGTAATGAAAAATTAAATGTAATTGCAACTGATCTAGACTTATTTTCAAATCGCAGTCAATATCGTGATGTTAGGTTTCCTCCACTAGTGTTGCGTTTCATTCTGGCGATCCCCCGGGGGTCCGTTCTCGGGCGTTTACTTTTTCCGATCCTCAGAAACGACGTTGTTCAAGGCAATTCCGCAAACATTACGCTCTATCGCGATGACAGTAGGCAGTAAGAAAAAGTTCTATTTTCTTCGAAATGTCATTGCAAAGTGGCTCTCTAATACTTTTGTTCATACTTATTTGTTTAATTTATGACGTATTTCACCCCGAGATGGTCTAATGTAGAGCGCAGTATATATAACTAAATGAAAAAAAATTACAGCATATCCACGGAATGAATGATGATGAGTGGGCGAAGCTCGGGATGTGCATCGTAGATCGTGCCGAGTTCCGGATTAATTTAGTTAACGCGCATGATACGAATCCTCACGGTTCAACTATGCACAATGCACAAGTGAAATCTCCCACCGGCACTTCATTGCAAGTCAAGATCCAGTGCATATATATATATTGATTGATTTGTGGGGTTTAGCGTCCCAAAACCAGCTCTGATTATGAGAGACGCCGTAGTGGAGGTCTCCGGAAATTTCGACCACCTGGGGTTCTTTAACGTGCACTGACATCGCACAGCACACGGGCCTCAACATTTCGCCTCCATCGAAATGCAGCCGCCGCGGCCGGGATTCGATCCCGCGACCTTCGGATCTGCAGCCGAGTGCCATAACCACTAGACCACCGTGGCGGGGCGCATATATATATGGGTTTTGCCGGTGAACGCTTCTCCAACGCGAGCAGTCGGTATTTCTCAATCAAGAAACTCGCTAGGAGACGCTGCCTGCGCCAACGTTGTCTCTCGCGTTTGCCGGGGCAGTGTCGAGTTTGCCGGGGAGCACGTGGCTCCCGGCGCTCGCGGCGAGGGCGAGCGCCGGGAGCCACGCGCTCGCCCTCGGCGCGTGCGTGCCCTCCGGCAGGCACGCGCCGGTGGCTACCTACTACGACGACTACTACTACCACTACTACATACATCGGGGACGCCCGACCCACGCCTTAAGGAGCTTCGCCTCTAAAAATACAGCGAACGTGTAATTACTACTGCGTTCTAGATCAAGAAAGCAGCTCCATAAGGTCACTCATTATTACAGCTGCCTGGCGTCCATGCATGGGTACTTAATTAACGAGCCTAGATGTCAAGAGTGCCGCCCACAGGCCCGCCCAGGTTTTAAAACACTGCATAGCATTCCAAAGCGCATTGACGACGGAAGTAAAGCTAATATTAGAGGCACGGTACAAACTTCATAGCAGTCTCCAATTTTAAAGGGGAAGCTTCATCAGCTGCTCGTTAGCCATTTTGTCGTCACGTATTACTTAGTAGTTAGGGGGCGAAGTATAGCTTAACCTCCGAAGCTATTTATTTGGTGTATGAATAAATAATAAATTGTCCTCGTAATCAAAACACGCCCTGTGTTTTACGGCGAGGCTATTGGTCTCCAGTTAGTAGAAATTTCTTGTGCTTCCGTTCTCTTGACAGATGCAAAATGTGGGCATATTTCGAAGGCAGGGACCATTGCTTTCTTCGGTGTGAGAGCTTTGGCATCTCCGATTCCATTCAGAATGCGAGAGCATGGTGGTTCCCTTACGTCGTGTCACCGTGCAAACTGATTAAAAGATCGCGAAAACGATGAGAAAGATGGGATGACTCTAGAACCAATTAATGGTACGAAAAATGGGCTTGTCTTGGTCATTCCATTCACTGGATTTCCTAGCGTTGTATTTGTACACGCTTTCCTCTCTCTCTGACACACACACAAATAGAGAAGGAGAAGAAAAGAACTTTTCGGATGTGCCTCTCCTCCTCCTCTCACATATTTGGATATGTAAGTGCAACGAAAGAAAACAGGTGCACAAAAGGTAAAGAAAAATTCAGCATTTAGCTTGAATAACATTACCACATTTTAAAGGTACCCGCCACTTTTAGCGACTAACAAAGGATATTGTATTATACACCCCAAAAATGCATATCACATTAATAAGTAATAATGAACACTAAACCTCCACAGTCAACATACGTAGAATGTACACTATATTATATCGAATAAAGACACATTGAGTGCGAAAAGATATTACACGCGAAACTTAATATATGAGGATACGTTTTTATCTCTTTGGAGCGCATTCATTTCAGTGGGGAAAATACGGTTAGATTTGTTTTCGATTTGCGGTGATTTTCTTTTGTATGACTTTACTGATAAGTGGTGGTAAGTTATAGAAGAATGGATTGTTCGGCGAGTTGGCGGTCCACTCAGAATGAAAGTGCACACAGAACGTGGAACAAAGCGAAGGAGCGGTGTTTTTCGCGCAGTTTCATTTTAAATAAAGGTATACTATGTCTTAAAGTCTGCGTGAGCTTTGTCCAGGAGCAAACAAAAGCATAATTTATACTAGTTAAGAGAACAGTAAAGCGAAAAAAATTTTCTCGTATGAGAAAATCACCATTTCACATTACCAACGGAGGAGGAGGAGGAGGAGGAGAAAGGAGGGAGGAAAGACAGGGAGGTTAGCCAGTGCTGAGACCCGCTGGCTACCCTGTGCAGGGGAAGTGGGGTGAGGGGAATGAAAGACAATAGAAAGGAGACACGACAAGAGAAAAGGATAGAGAAAAAAAAACACGCATTACCAACGGAATTATACTGGCGCTTGGAACCTGCTTGATATGCCAGAAAATGCGCAAAAGAAAAAGAAAGAAAGAAAGAAAGAAAGAAAGAGGCGATGCCTGCTCGGATGTTCAAGCCCTAATACACGTGGCGTCGTAATATTTGACGGCGTCTACTGGGGCCTACATAATTAATTTATGGATGAAAAAGATATACATTGCATTCTCAGGAACCCAAAGGCGTGTTTCAAACAATTTGACCCAGCCAACCTGGCGAGAATAAAGAAATAATAAAAAGAAATGGGGTTCGTGACATCATTTCATCATTGTTTCGGCGTGGAATTCAAAGATGAAACTTTGACCTCGATTTTCTAGTTTAATGTTGAACATGACGAAATTAGCGGCAGTAGAATTCTCGCACAATTATTTATCGGTCTAAACCACTTTAATGCATAGGTTAATGTCTCTTTCAGAAAAGCTTGTCATTTTATAGGAGTGAAACAGGGGAGAAAGAAAAAATAGAAAGAAAACCATAAGCGACAGGTTTCATACAGATTCGCCATGGAAGACCTCCCACGGCTCCCTTCTTCGTCAATGAATAACCAAAGTAAAAGGAAAAAGAAAGGAACATAAAGAGAAATGGGTTGATTATTTGCTAGAGGAAGCGGATCACAGTGTTTCGCAACTATTCCTCTTTCAATTCAGCAACAGAAGCGAGTGGTCTGCGCAAAGCGCGGTTATTGAGACCCATGCACCCTTTATTTACGTGCTTTGAACTGTCAGAAACAACTAGGGGACGCCGAATACCGTCTCGCGGGGATAACAGGTGCGCTGAAAATTTGAAAAGAAAATATGTAAGAAGGAGGATGGTAGGCCTCGAGAGGTCTTTCACTTCTGAGGAAGACTCCCTAATCACCGTTTTGTGTAGAACCAAGACGAACGAATATAGGGGACAAAGAGTATATAATACTAAGCGACAGTAGACATCATGGGCAGCTGCTGGGGTTAGAAGAGGGAATGTTGGACTAGAGGGAACCTTGCGAAAAGAGAAATGATTGGTGCTATGGCAGCCATTGCAATCGTAAAAGCTGCGCATTTGGCATGCTAGGAATTACAAGACCTTTCCGAAGAAAAATGGGCAGACGACAGTAAGCTCCGAAGGTTTCATTTTCTTTTTTAAATGCAGATGTGGTGCTTTGACTGCTATGGCGTAATTCTTTTGCGGGTGCATTAATTGTTGAGGTATTCCGACTTTGCACAAAATATACCCCGTAGTCGTGCAAAATAGATGTAGTATTCTACAATTATGTTGTTAAAAGAAATAAAAAGGAAAATAGAAACCAGGAAGTTCATTTCCTTTTTTATATATTCCAGTTATACTTGGCTAACTTCTGTGCTTTCACAGGCCTCCACGTGGTCCGCCAAATATCTCCCTTTCTGAAAAAAAAAATGGCTGCGAAGTTATCACAGCGACAGAGCAGTGCTCCGGCGATGTAAGTGAGGAACAGAAGCCAAGTGAGCGCACAAGATACCACAAACAGTGCGAGAAAATTACCACGGTGGCAAGGGCGTCGAATGTCGAGAACTACGACTGGGAATACAACGAGGTAAGAGGAGCCAGGAGAAGGGACTTACGCAGTATATACTAGATTGCGCAAAGACACGATTATAGACGTGGGAAGCTATCGGAGCAGAGCCTCCACACCGGCGTAGCCGACGGCAACCAGTAAGTTGACATGAGGGTCGGCATCTGTTATTGAAACAAGCACAACGGTAGAGACAGGCGATATGACTAGCTGCTACGACGTGAACGGGACAAGAATTGGCCATCGTCGTTACAGACTCACGGGAGGCATACGAACGTTATCACGCGGGTGGAACGTCCAGACAGCTTGCAACCCACCGATGTAACAAGCACAAAAGCTAGCAAAAATCCATATTGTCTTGGCCCCAGGACGTTATTCCCTTGCGGGTAATCTGGCCGTTCACGCCATGGAAAGGAGATATGTTCTCCGTGCTATTCCGCTTGATGCGCGCCTACGGAGTGGCCATTGATAGACGTGCGGAACGATGCACGGAGCTGCCTGACCATGACAACGATACAAGACCCTACGCACATCCTCATCGCACGCTGTAGTTAGAGAAGTACTCACACTGAGAGGACTAAACGCAAGAACATTTAAGCAAGAAACGTTTTAACAAGCACTGCGCCCGACATCATCCTAAAGCAACATGTTTTTTGGCGTGTCGAGCGCTCTACCTTAGGCAGTTGAAGTGTGTGCGCAAGACAAGAGTGAGCAAAATTATGGCGCTGACCTAAGAATAGTGCGAAACTGGGATGTCGTGCGCGGACGTCATGCGTGTCTAGCGTGATGGACAGGGCTGGTGCACAGGCCAAGATGGTAGCGAACGTAAGCTGCATCCTAGACTAAGTAGCCGACAAAGTCATGACAGACAGCTGTCTCAGAAATCATTTGAAAATTTAAAAAAAATCTA
Source organism: Hyalomma asiaticum (assembly GCA_013339685.2). Taxonomy (NCBI): domain Eukaryota; kingdom Metazoa; phylum Arthropoda; class Arachnida; order Ixodida; family Ixodidae; genus Hyalomma; species Hyalomma asiaticum. The sequence continues at coordinate 107,875,371 of CM023486.1, forward strand.
CAAACTCCTAAAGAGTTACTTGTAGATATGGTTGAAGCGTAACCGGCATGGTGGCCCAGAGGTGTAAAAATGCTGCAAGCATATGGGAGGTACATAATGTGATCATATTCTTTTTGATATTCAGTTCATATAATGATATTCTGCTCATAGGAACTATTCTGATGGGTAGAGATTCCCCATGGCGTAGTGTTCGGCACCTTGTGAAGGTTTTTGTCATCTTGAAATGGAGTCGTGCAGAGACCGCGGGTTGTCTGACGCTTCTTGCATTTCTAAATCCTCCACCGTAGGTCCTTCTGACAGCGATATTGCAAAGGTGTCTGCTCAAACACAAGTAAAGAATTTACGATGCCTGCATCCTTTTTTTCCCTACCACTCCAAAAATAACAAACAGCAATATTTCAATTTAGAAACGATGAGTCAATAGGCAAATTAAGATGACGTAAAACCAATTCGGTGAGACTAGGATACGAATTTACCTCATCTACATTACGGGTGCGTTTCACAACGAAATTCGCTGCAGAGTCGCATGTTTTCATGTCCTCATTCTCATGTAATCTTGTGTATGTTCACCTGGTTGCCACCTGCTCGTGGTTAAAGAAGATTTCGTACCGTTTTTTACGCGATGAACTTCTACTAAGCAGGTGAAATCACCTGTATCCTAGCATGTTTCTCCTTCATGCCAAGAAAAGCAAAGGACAAAACACACCCACAAAAAGTACTAATGCCTTTCTGAGATGAAGGCTGGAAGACAAATACCAGAAAGACGAGATATCGGATACCATGTTCAACGCAGAGCCAAATCGGACACACCGAATGATGTGCCTTACCGAAGAACATGAACCACGTGTCCAATAAAGGTAGAAAAGAGAGAGCACAACAATGGACACATAAGAGGAATTTGGGAATAGTGAAGACATAGTCTTTGCTGGGGCAGCTAGTTGCGAGCACAAGCGTGTCTTTACAGCTGTTGAAGTTGATCACGAAACGAACTGCAAAACATGCGTCACGGCATGCACAGCGCAAATCGAGACCGTGGAGGGGACAGGTAGCAATTGCATTAGCAGTACCACAGACCGAAGCGAACGTAATAGTCAGTGGCTCTGAGACGGCCGTGAGAATTTCGCTAACGGCCAAGTCTCTCCGGAAGCACTACGAATCCTGATGCTTTGCTATGCACCAAGAATATGCCGATGTTCTAGGTAAGTGCCGCCTTCAGAGACTGTCTCTCAGACGCGTAGCGCCGGCACTCACACTGAACGTGCTGCGGGTTCTCAGGAAAGCTCTGATGACATTCTTGCGGGCCACGAGCGTAAAAAAAAACTTTGTAAATAGCGTAATATGTGTGTTTGTGTGTCTGTATGTGATGTTCTATATGGTATGTATTTATCCATGTGTATATCATAACAATCACCCAGAACCTGGAGTAGCATGCGACGCACATAGCGAGACAGACATCCCCAGATCTTCATTAAAGGTTTTCTCTCTCTCTCTCTCTCTTAGGCCAAGCAAAAGAAAGTAAAGAAAGAAACCCTTTTTTTGTTGCTAACACCCACTCACACCTTTATCTCTCCAGGAGACAGCAATAAAAATAAGACGGCGCATGACGTGGCTCGAGGCCTTACGGACGGAGTCATGGCCGAGGGTAGGGACGGAGCCTTAGTGTCTTCCGAGAAGGAAGATGGAGCCGAGTGGGAATGGGAACATCCTATGACCATATTTAATGATATCACACAGTACTACAAATTGCGAAGTTGAGTTTTCCCAGTGCGTCCCGAAACGCTGACCAGAAGGCGGTCTGTCGAATAGGGGCAGTCACAGACCAGAACTTATCGGAACCCGGCGACGTCACGCGAAATTCACGCAGACATATACAAGACAGATAAATGCCGGAACTCTTAGAGCTACTCTGTTATCCGTACACACTCCCATTGTATGTGTTCCAAGCAATGATTGGGATGTGGCCTTCAGTGATCACATCTGTGCGAGCTGGGAGACTGCCATGTGTTGCTCAGCTCTGCCCTTGAGGCCAATATTGCGCTGTCCAGCGGGCCGAGGTAGCCGCTAGGGCTCAAGAAACACTGGCCGCTCCTTGGGCGGAATTGTTTGCCCATCGTATAAAGTTGCAGGACATTTTAATAAAGTTCTTTGACTGACTGACTGAGAAATACTTTAGCGATATCGTCAAGAATGGGCTTTTGTGTTCTGCCGTTTGTCTTTATGATTTAGTGAAACAGTTGGAACACTTGCTACATATCTTCACGTACTAAGACGGCACCGCAACAATCCCTCTTTCAAACTTACGGCCGAACCATACAGGATGTACCTGTCAACTTCTGTCTTTGGCGAACTCGTTTGACAAAAGGAGCATGCTTGCATCATATTCCACATGACAAATATGAAAAAAAAAAAGTGGTTATAAATTCTGTAGGCACTTTTTACCACCGATTGCCACATTTCACACTCTTAAACGCCGCGTGTTTAGTTAACACGGTATTCTTTTCTGGGCGACCGTCACAACTTCACTCACCTTAGACGCTTGCGTTCAAATGTCGATCACGTTGCCAAAGTATTACCACGGGGACGACTTCCTTTAACTTTTCTTCCGAGCCGCACCAGCGACTTTCGTCGGCGTCTGCCATGTGCATACAGATTACTTCGACTGTAGTTCCACGGGAAGTTCAAGTTCACGTGATGCGAGAACAAAGCGTAGCACTCAGTTTGCGTGCCGCCGTTAAGATTACTTGAAGCGTACTTCGTTGAAGCGCTGTGGCATCAGCTAGCAGACGATGAGCTACCACGGCGGTGATGTGTGGAGCTGCTGCATTGGCAGTCGGCACCGCGGCGTCCGGGTTACTCGGAGATCGGCGACGCTTTGGAGGCGACACCGCGGTCCCAAAAGCGCCCGGGCTCCGAGGCGCCGTCGACTACGTACTGTTGCTGTATTGATTCGACGGGCGAGGCGAAAGCAGCGCCGTCGTGCAGCTTGCGACGGAAGCAGCTCCAGCTCTCACGGGACCGAGCGACTAGAAAGTGGCGGTGTACCTGTTGCAGGTGCCGTTTCGTGGGGTTAAACCACGTACCGAGTGGGAGATGTGATACGACCGAGCCAGCTTGACAGCCTGGACAACGGTGCACATACATGACACCGCTGTTTTGGCTCAGAAGCAGGCCAACAGAGAGACAAAGAGGGAAAGAATTTTCGAAAGTTATGAAGGCTATTCGTAGATATGTATCTTCACTCAAAAGTTCGTCGTTCGTCATCAGCGGTGCCCTTTGATAAACATTAGGCTTTGACGGCTTCACTGTATACATCGTAGTCGCTGTTCTAACGTGTACCATTGCAGCGAAAGCCTAGCTTTTAATTTTGCTGCAATGTCAGCTTCGTAATTTTGGTTCTGAGTTCAGTACTCCTTTAGTTGCACTGACCATGCCTGAATAACAAGACAGTTTCTCCAAGATGCGGTGGAGTCTCACCCATGCTTACGTCATTCAATTTATACATCAGTAGAATCATTTCTACATTTCTTGAATATGTCATGGAGCTCTCGTTATGTGCAGACTATACTGCCACGCAACGCCCTCTGCTTGTTTCTTGCTCATCTAAGAAGACCCCGCGACACCATGATGGATTTGATTTGTTCATATGCACCAAGTATTTTGGGAACGATACCCCGGGCGTGTACGGTGACTGAGCCAGGCCACATTATATTGTTACGGGGAGTGTTCTCTCCGCTGGAATCATCGCTCACCGCTCATCGCTGGAATGCACCTCTTTGATTCATTTGGCGTTGTCTGCGTCTTCCGAGTCGCGAGTGGCTTGATATATTAAGCGCTAAGTATTATATTACGCACAAAGTCAGTCATCCCTAATACTGTCACGAAAGGCGTGAAACAAGCCTGCATTGGCTATCCGTAATGAAAGTCGCACCAAAGTAAAAGGAGCTTAAATGCGCTTCTTTTGTGCCTGTGGCTAGAGCAACATATCAATGAATGAGGGGTAGAAATTAAAGCAATTTTGTGTTCGTACTAATTAGCGCCCACTTAACTGGAGCTAGAAGCCCTGTTTAAGCTTTCGGAAGAGTGGGGTTCCAAGCATAACGTATTTTCAAGTATTTGGAGCCGCCTTATACATGCCTGGCACTTGAACAGGAGACATATGTGTGCCGTCTTACCCGCGGAATCATTTGCGCCACGCGCACACGCCCACGCACAGATATACATGCATATTTCCACACATGCGGGAGCAAAAGTTCGCGCATGCGTGCGAGTGAGGGCATTAGCGAGGCCAACGAGAGCTGGAGCTGTAGAAACAAATAAAAAATCTCGGATACGCTGCGCGAAGGAATGAGAGCCAGCGAGAAACGGCGAGAACGATCCTCGCAGGCAGATAATGTCTGAGCTCTCCCGCGACGTGGGTCTCGGAGCTGGCAGCACTAACCAAATTGCAGTCTCCATTACCTGAGCCGGACTGAGTAGCGGAAATGCAAATCATTCGCAGATGTGTGGAGTGCGAAGTAGATTAAGCCACGTCGAGTGGAAACGGTATAACCCCTCCCTCGCCCCGAGTCTCGTGAGCGAGGGGCGCCAAGGAGGTGCAAAGAGCGCCGAAATTAATGGCCGCCAAAGCACGTGTGTCAACGGAAGCGAAACACACGTACGAGCTCCTTGCCTCCTCTCCCTCGATTCGGGACTCGTCCCTCGTTTAATAGAGGAGATGGAGGAACAGAGTTATCGCAACGTGACGAGGGTGCCGAGATCGGGCCCGGTTTTCGATGGGTCCGGGAGCGGCCTACCGATAATAGGCTCTCTCTCTGAGAGGTGGTGCTCAATTTCCTCGAATCCTTTGTCGCAATACTTGCGAACTGCGCGCGTGCAAAAGGGAAGAGGGGTTTGCATCGAAGTCGTGGCGTCTGTTCGATGCGAATCGAGATGGGGAATGACGTAGATGAAGAGTGCAGCACGTAACCCTCAAATTTCGCTGAACCTTTGTCACTATTCGAGCGTCCCAAAATGGTCGCTTGACCTTTTCGTTAGCAGCTTAGAACGTGTTCACTTCATGCGTGGAATGTAGCTACGTCAGTTTAGATGTAAATGTGTCGACAACAGTTTTGTATATTTGGCCATGCATTGATTATTGCATATTTCATGATTACCTGCCTTTCCCTCTCTATTTTTTCCTTCCTTCCTTCCTTCCTCTCGATCATATTTCTTAACACAACTATGTAGCCCCAGTGCAGGGTGGCATACCATCTCGTTACCCTCTGAGTTTTTCCTTTTCTCATTCTCTTTCTCGATGTCTTTCTTTGTCCTGCTGTAACCCATATTTTGCAAATGCCGGCCGAGTCCGCCAGGATACGTGTAAAGGCATCTTCACCGCCAGTATCATCACATAGCGCATGAACTTAGGCGGAAAACGTTTGCAAAGAACGCGCCAGGAAGAACACCCGCGCGTGATGCTTCCGTCTTGATGGCCGAATGCCGGAATGGTAAAGAGGAAGCGCTGCCACCCCTTATAAATGTATGCCAGCTGGGAAGCCTCAGTCACGCCTCTCGTGAATAACTCGGGTGGTAAGAAGACCTTAACGGAGAGCCTCTTCTCTTTTCTCTGAGTTATGGAAGTGGCGCGCATGGTAGCTACTACCCTGGAGAAAACGCTCGTCTTTCGCTCTCGGTGAAGAGAAACTGAGGACGCCGACATGCTCAGTAGCCGAGATTAATGACGCGACCTGCCACATGCGACGTGATACCTCACGCGATCCTCGCATTTTCTCCGTTCTTTTTTATGTATATTTCTCTTTCGCGAAACCGCCTCGCGCCAGCGCACCGTTCTCGGTAAAACCAGCGCTGAAAAATTTCTGCGAGAAACGTAGACGCGCCGAGTTAAGAATACGGGAGCAAGTGATTTCGGTTCCTCTGGAAGCATCTGTCTCGCTCAAATAAACAGCTTCGAAAGAAGATTGTGACCGCTGATAATAATGGTAATTAACTGTTTAGTTCACAGCGTGACCAGTGACAGTCGTATCGCAGAGGAAAAAAAAAAAAGGCTGGTAGTGGAATAAAAGAAGATGGACTATTGCTCCGAGGTGAAGTTATAACTAGGGGGTATCCGACGTGCTGTACCCGATGAACTAAATGTTCTCCATGCGCAAGAAAGGGAGAACTTGGAAGTGTGCTTTTGCAAAACGAAGGTTCTTTAGGCGATCCTGCGTCGTCGTGGTCGACACGCAAGAAATTCTAGCATTCGAAGCAAACACCGCCGGATAGCGAGACCAGCACGGTAACCGGCTCAGCATCTCTCGGTTCGTCGTACGCACACTTTACAGCGAGGTTTTATTAAAGACAACAGTCTTTCTTCGAATACTCTAACGCAGAAATTTTGGGGCGTCTTTTTGTTTGTCAGTCTGTCGCACGATTCAGCCACCCGGCCAAAGTTTAAGCCCTTGCCTAACGCCCAGCCATCTTGAACTGGTAGCTGCGTTCATACTTGTGAACATTGTCGATCAAAAAGCAAATATTACGCATATCTGAGGCGCAACATCAATACGTAAGTATTAGGTGGTGTTTTCCTTTACTAGAAAATACATAGATACTTAATTCTAAAGACACTAGTGTTTCTTAGGTTGTGCTAAAGATGCGACGCTATGCACGAAAAAGGCCTCTGCCAGCAGTTGCCCAGGGATTCTGCACAAGCTCATGTTTCCCGACGGCGCTGCCAGATGGCGTCCATATCTCACGCAGCGTAGTACGGCCGGCAGAAGACTATCGTCTTTCGACGACATTTGCAGCAAAGCACGCAGATACGCGGCCAATTTTTTTACATGAAGATAAGACGCGGAGCAAGGCGCACGCCATAACATGTGCACGCTCTTCAGTGCATGTTCAGCAAACGAAGACGTGAACGTATCTGAGCCACATGAATCCCTTTGATTTTCCGCCAAAGAAATAAAAAATAAAGAAGGAAGGGAAGGAACTAGGAAGCAAAGAAAGAAGGAACGCCAGAAAGAAAGTAGCAAAAGAAGAGAACAGAAAGACAGCAAGAAAGAGAGCAAGCAAGAAAAGAACACAAGCGGGCGGACACAGACAGACAGACAGACAGACAGACAGACAGACAGACAGACAGACAGACAGACAGACAGACAGACGGATGGACGGACGGACGGACGGACGGACGGTAAAAAGCATGTACATGCCAAACTTCGCTTGCTCCCATTTTCGCAATAGGGCAAGGGCTCCCGAGCTTCCTTTTTTTGTTTGCTGTTAAGCAGGTTAACCTCTCCAGAGATGTGTTTGTGTTTTGATGTACATCGATCTATGCTATGGAGTTTTCGTTGGTCGTATACATTTTGTACCTTCCGTTATACCATAGAGGTCAAGAACTCGAGGTTCGAGTGGAAGGACGAAATGTTATCTGGATGTATGACAATGAGCAAGCGCCTCTGCATGCACACAATTTCAATGTCGGCGCTTGCGTGCATGGTCGCAACTGCGCGCCATGGTGAGGGCAACTGAGTGAAGCGGGTAGCTGTCGCTTGCTGTCTTCCTACTGTGCTCAAAAATAAAGACAGAGTCAAACTGCACGATATTGAATTAGACAAGGATTTTTTTAGGTGTACTGGCAGTACACTGCCGTTGATCGAGAGTCTTTCTCACAGAGTTGGCAAACAGACGCTGGCAGTTGTTAAGTGCGAAACTGGTCCCTCATCATACATTATTCAGAAGACGGCGCAAATCGGTCGTTGACGCCACTCACGCTACTTTTCGCAAGAGCAGAGGCTTATGGGAGGGGGGGGGGGGAGAGTTTAGGCACGTGGGTTTCTGCTTATCTTCTTCGGCCATTACGCTTCTGAGGTGCTGATTATTTCCTTTTGTTGACCCTTGAGCGGCCGCCGTCAAGCAAAATCTCCAAACTGTAAGCCGCTCGGCCTTGAAGGCACTTCCCACAGTCAGCGTTAGGCATAACCCGAACACACATAAAGCGCTTTACTAAGGTTCTTATGCAGACGGTGCAGACGATCTCGAGTCAGGGTGGCCTTAATGTATTTGTCGAATGTGCTTTCCTTCAAATGCATTCATTGTTTGATCGTTACGAACAGTCGACCAGTATGCGATATAATGTTGTGCCACTATGGGTATGCTTTCACCGTTTGTCTTCATCTTTGGTGCTGTAGCAGTGGCAGTTTGTGGCTTTCTCATGGTCGGGGCCAACTAGGACTGGAGTATTGAAAACACACATACAAAATGGGGAGGTTCTGATTGAACAAATGCTAAACTAAATGCTGGTGCCGAAACTTCTGTGAGGTCCCACCGAAAAAAAGAAAACAAGGAAAACTGTCTAGGCTGTACAGTGAAGGAATGTCATTTTACTTGTTGCGGGTGATTGTCGTCATTGATGAGGCTGTTTTTCCAAATATGTATTGGGATAATCAAAGATTGTGGGTTCATATGACATATGACATATTAACTCCGACTGTTTATTATTTATTTTTCTGGCACGTGGTTGGGAGGACCGGGTATATCAGTAGAGCGACAAAAGAAGTATTGAGCTGAGAAACACGCCGCTCAGAGGGATACTCTGCGAATTGCTAATAAACATACAACGAAGCAATCAGACACGTATTTAAAAACCCCCACAGGGGAGCATTAACTGCGGGGAGCAGAATACCAAGGAGGGGAAAGGCAGGGTGCTTACAAATTCGGAAATAATAAAAGCTTCCAGGTTCCTACCATACACTGGGAGTGAGCGAATGATGACTCCAGAGAAGAGACTACGGAGATAGGAAACACTGCAGGCGCACAATACTAGGCACGGGGAGGCTGCATTCAATGGCTGCAACTACGAATATGACCTTAGGGCTCAAAGACATTCGTAGGCTTTTCTTTTTTTACGAATCGCCTTTTCAGAAGGCCCTACGGTAAAGAATGCGCGAGCATTGTCAACGGCGACATTATTCCGGCATCCGTAGTCGCTTCGCATATACAAGGAGGTGACCGCGGCGACCTTGAGGTTGCGCAAGAGGTAATGCTTTTTTCATTGTACACGTAGCGTCGCTGTGTCTTCTTTTGTTGTTCGAGGTGTCCGGTACCAGCGGTGAGAATTTATATTTTAACTCTTTTTTTTTTTCCATTCGAAAGAATCTCTGAGTGTTTGCACATAGCAACACGCCACCACGGTGAGGGAAATGACATCGCTAAAAGGGCATTCTTTACGAATGCTGTTACTAGCGTGTTATCGCGAAGAGGGACACGACACGAGATTGCACGCCGTAACAGTAAAAGTTGTACAGAAAGGGTGTACCGACAAAAAAGTAAGCTTTGTTCTTTCTGTAGCGCCCCTGGAAAATCGAAATTGATGCAAAACAGAACGCGCTGCGAAAGGCACTTAGAGTTTTGTTGCGCCAGCGCATTTGTGCTGCTCTGCCATCTCGCCCGAGGACGGCGGAGATAAGTGCGTGCTCTCACTTGGCTCTCGATTTTTTTTCTCTTACGTGGTGTTCCTCATATATTTATTTTCAGCGAAAGAGCACAAAAAAGAAAGCAATCGTGATATGAGTGAATACGAGAAATCGTAGCTTCGTGCGTCACATTCCATTGTTCCCAATAAAAACGATGACCGCGACTGGATATTAAGCAGAGCACACGTGCTTTTTTTTTTTCTTCCTCGATTCAAGTGCAATGCGGAAAGACTGGGGCAGACAATCTACATGGCTCGTAGAAAGCAAACGTGAAATTAATTGATTTGTAATGAAGTGTTTCCGCACTTCCACGAGTCATCATCATGTTTATGTCCACTGCAGGACGAAGGCCTCTCTCAACGTTCCAATTTGCCCTACCCTGAGCAACTTGGTCCCACTTTATGCCTACGAACTTCTTAATTTCGTCGCTCCATGTAACCTTTTGCCCGCCTCTGTTGCGTTTTTCTTCTCTTGGTATCTATTCCGTCGCTCTTACTGTCCATCTGTTATCTGTCCTCCTCATCACATGCCCTGCGCAGGTCCGCTTTTTTCTTTTAATTGATATAAGAATATCAGCTACTCCTGTCTGTTCTCTGATCCACTCCGCTCGTTTTTATCTCTTAGCGTTGCACCCATCATTTTTCTGTCCATTGCACGCTGCGTGCTCCTTGATTTTATCTCTAAATCTTTAACCTCCATGTTTTTTCAGCGCACGTTAGTACTGGGAAAATGCAGTGATTGAATACTTTTCGCTTTAGTGACACTGGCAAGTCTCCAGTCATGATTTAGGAATGTCTCCCGAATGCGCCCCATCCCATTCTTCTTCTACGGAGGATTTCGTTTTCATGGCTAGGCGTTCCCATTCTATTCCATTCCATTTCATTCCATTCCATTATTTGGCATTCATCTTTAGAACATAAATTCTCGGACAGGAGCAAAAAAGCTGCTATTATAGCGGCTTGACAACGGCCCCTGCCCGTACGCTATTTGGCAGTAGACAGTCGACAGTTTATGCAGAAAACATCAGTGCATCGATACACAACTTATTTTGAAAGACATTGCTAAGGGCACACTAAATCCGTTTTAAAAATACGCAGCATAGCCAACATGTTTTTTTTTTTACTTGACTTTTTACCGGCAATACGCAGTTTTTATAGACACGATCACGAACCCATGTAACACGGTAAAACCGTATATGTTTCCAGGCACATAAGAATATGTGAAAACAACTTTCAAATGTAAGCGAACTGAAAAGTGTTTCACACCTAAGGAACGAACAAAAACTACAAGCAGAAATACAACATACATCATTCGCATGGAGCCGCACAGCTAAGGCAATGCTTCTTCAGAATTGGACGCGAAGCATTACGGAGATCTATGTTTACCCTTTCGAGATTACTAAGTAACATTGACATTCGGGATGCAAGCCTGTCTTTTCCATGATTAGTTCGTGAAAACGGCACGGCCCAAGTTGCTCGTTCTCGGATGTTATAGTTGAGATGCTGAGTTTTGTTTAGATTACAAAGATCAATAAAAGCACTATGGCCCCGTTTTACGTTTTCTTTGTATTTCATAGCAAGAATTCCCCCGTTTCAGAAATGAGACGGGAGAATATTAAACTGAGAGGATAGTGGACTTGTATGACTGTCGTAACCGACATAGGCAACATGGCGCAATGCTTTCCCTTTTTTTTTTTGCAAAATAAACAATGTCTGAAAATTTTTGTGAGACGTATTCGTCCGCACATACGTATTCGTCCACATATTCTAAGGGCTGATTGTTAAATTGCTGTTCTTTAGCTAGTCTGCTGAGCATAATTTCAGTCCTTTGCCTACTCATCTTTAGTCATATTTTAAGACATTGCAGTTTCGGTGCTTGATCATGTTTTGTAGTTCGTCACCGTCATTGCTATAGAGCACAATGTCATCTGCAAACCTTAAATTTTTCAGATATTCTTCGTCTATTCTAATACCATTTTCTCCCCAGTCTAGCCGCTTGAATACTTCTTCGAGGTATGCAGTGAATAACATCGGAGATATTGCATCTCTTTGTCTGACTCCTTTGATCGTAATTTTTCTGCCCTTTTCATGTGTGAGTATTGTGTCTGTGCTATCTTTGCAGATGCTACTTATGGTTTGCACTTATACGTCAGGTACACCACGTCGACTCAAAGCTTCTAGGAAGTCACGGTTTCAGTAATTTACCGGAAAGCTAGATGTCACAATCAGCAAAAATGAATCATCCCGGACTTTTTGAGACGAAATATTGTACAAGATACTAACGCTGATAGAAATTAGCGGGCCCGAAATGCTTCAAACGACTGTACGTTTAACGGCTGGGGCTAAGCCGCGACCTGGAGTACTAAAGGTTACGGGTTCACAACGATTGTGGGCATGCAAATAAATAAATAAATAAATAAATAAATAAATAAATAAATAAATAAACAGAAGGCACAGCAGCACCGCGCTGGTTCTCGTGTGTGTGTGTGTGTGTGTGTGTGCGTGTGTGTGTGTGTGTGTGTGTGTGTGTGTGTGTTAGGTCCTTAAGTTATTTTGGGCATAAGAGAACGAAATAAAAACAAAAAAAGTTCGTTTTTTATTTTCTTGGTATTTACACGGCTCCGCACTCGCTTGTTATTTGTCTTCGCTACTGCAACGGGAAAATTACGAATTTAATTGCACGAAGAAAGAGCTGAATGAGTTCCTTGCGAAAAGGCTTCGTTACCGGTAGGTCACGTTGACATGACTTCCATAAAGCATATGAGAGCATGATCGATATTATCTGACATTACTGAATGTAAATAAAAGGCTCACTGTCAGCAAAAATAGAAAGCCACGAAATGTACTGCGTATTGCAATGTTGTCCGACTTTGTCCTTCCAGCTGCAATACTCATTCGGTACAGGAACGCTTTCGTGTTGACTAACCTGGTCTTCATGTCACTCAGACCTTGCTTTTATCGACCATCTGTCACGGGAAGCGGAAGCGTTTGCACAAGCCGCATTTCGCCGTCTCATATGCGTCGTTCGCAACATTTGCTGCGCACATGCTCTTTCTTTGCCTTGGAGATAAGTAACAAGTGTTAACACGTTAACCCTCCATATTTAGAGTTGATTCACTGAAACCTAACGAAGCTAGAGGGACAGATTGAGAATATATTTAGAACTACAGACTTATTTATGAAAAGAAACAATATGAGGGCGAATTTCACATGACACATATATGGACGGACTTCCAGAACTTTCTCAAAGCAAGCCAAAGTCGTGCTGGTACTGTGCGGAGATATTACACGAGGACGCCGAGATGACTGCTCTCTCCTTTTTTTTTTTTTTTCGTACCTTCCGTAATCGGGAAGGGCCACTTCAATTGCCCGGCGTATGTCGCGCAGCTCACTTCTAAACCGACAGATGTCGCTTTGTTTGCCTTCGGCTCAAGCCTTCCTGCCAACGTCGACCGATTTGTGGAGGTTAAGTTGAGGGACTGGAGGACGAAGGAATGAAGAAGAAAGAGATACTTCCGGCAGTTTTTTTTTTTTATTCTGTCGGATTAAGTACACGAAACCGCGTCCTAATCTGGAGTAATCCCCGCTAAGGCCAGAGAAAACGTGAAGCGTAACGACACGCTGCCGCAAATGTTAAAAGCCGATCCGGCTTAGACTTGGTGATAGGTTTCTCGAGGTAAACGCCCAAAACATCTCTCTACACAGTCCTGGTTATTTCGTATTTTTTCTTCGTTCATCCTCTACTTAATCGCGGTCGATCGGTTTTTGTGGCCTGGGGTCGTCGTTAAGGGTCAACCGACGTTGAGAAAGCGGGCGCCGGTGAGCCTATGTTTAGTGGCGAGCTGCTCGGAACATCGAGAAGCTCAAAAGGTCTGTACACCCATCTTACCAAGAGTACGCAGCGCGCCGAACGCCTAAGACACGTGTCAGCCACTCAGCAACGGGATACGATTGTGTTTGCTGTTCCGTCTGGGCAAGTAAGATGTCTCGCCCATCTTTCGGCCATTGATCGTTGCGTCAAGTCTCCATTCACTTGCCGCACAGCGGGCGATCACAGGCGCACAACATGGGAGTCCTTATCTTGGTTCCACTTTCCGTCTGGATAGCTTCACTTATTGCTTGCTCTGCACTGTGCGGTTTTGGAGAACGGAGCTTAGTGCGGTTTTTGCGGCCTTTCTTGAAAGACTGAAATGTTGAACTTTCATCTTGGAGCTATCTTCCGTGCGAAGTGGAACGTTCTGGGGGTATTTCTATAAAGAGCCAAGAAAATTGTCGGGGAAAGCTTGAGGAGCGGAACGTGCAGTTAGTTGGTCGTCAGCTTTCTTTTTTAGTGTGTGTGTTTATAACTCATTTATTTTAGAACGCATTTCCTACGTGGTAATGCCTTTTCGCAAGATGTTGAAAGCACTTCTTTCATAAAGCGGTTGGCTACATTGGTCTGTCCCTGTTTCTTGCCTTTACATCTCCTCATGCGATTTTCCTTCTTATGTTTCCATCCTTACTCTGTCTATTGTAGATTATATGTTATTAATCTGGATGTTTGTCCTCGGTCCAACCTCCTCATCTTTCGCATCCCTCTTCTCTTTCACTGCCTCAACTGGTCTGCAGAAAAACGCACTTAAGAACTGCGAATATTATATTATTCGAATTTATGGAGAGCTGCCTCTTAGAGAAATTACACTATTTGTGCCCGCTTGTGCACTTGGCCCCTAACATCCGTCGGTTCCAAAGACACATAGAGCGCCCTCACACATCGTCTCCGCTTGAGAAGTGCTTACGCAAACCACTCCTCATTCAGAATTGAAGGGTTTGTCATCTACAAGCTATTGGTGCAGCCTTGGCGACAAGGATGTGTGTGACCTGCTGGTGCAGCGCCTTCGTCGTATGCAGAGAGCATGTGGTGCTTTTCGACCTTCTGACAATGTGCCGCAGCTGTAAGCTCGAGCCACGTTGTAAGCGTTGTGCTGTCTTGGGAGACCGTCTCTCTTTCTCCGTCAAGTAACGGCAACATATACACAGAATGCATTGAAAGTCTTCCGTAATATTTAGCCGTCGACAGTAGCACGAAGCCATTTCTTGGGGAAATTCCGCTTCCTTCCTCTCTCGGCTGGATGGGGTTGTAGCGGGTCGTAAAACGTTGTCAGTTGGCTGTATCTCTGACCGCGGGGAATCCGAACGGACTTCTATTGGCCTAGTTTTGGCCGGACCCGAGCCCTTGCTCTCGCGCACGCCAAGCGGAGTTTCGGGAGACCACGTCGAGGCGTCGGAAGGCGTGCATTCATTAAGGCCAACTCTTTGACCGGCAACGATCCTTTGTTCGTCGCCATACGGCGGCTGTACTGTCGCTTTGTCGGAGATCTCGGCCTCGGCGGGAGCACGCGCCCTTCAGCGGTCTCGAAGTTTTGTAGTAGTACCTCTAGATCACGGGTTACGTAGTCTCTATAAGCTAACCCCTCAGCTGTTTTACACTGTGCCGTTCCTCAAAACTTCTCTTCGGTTGAGGGTTTGCCATTGGAATGGTTTAAGGTTGTCTGAAGGGAAAACTTTTCTCACCTGTCATAACCTCTTATAATATGCAGGGTAGTCTCACATGAGACGCTTTCTCGTTTTCTTTTTTTTTTTTCCCATATGATTGTAGGCACAGTAGCTTGCGCTGTTAGACCGTTCCAGTGAGGTATAAATAGGCATTCGTAAGTCGAAGGCGGCCTAAGAAAACACTTCCTATCCAGTGGAACCAGGCAATGGTCACGAATGAAGTTTGGAGTAAAGTATCTACGTTCGTGAGACAAACGAAGGAGCAGCCGGGTGTCACATCCGTGCGCGGAAATCCGCTTATTTACTATGCCAACTAAAGAATACTGAACAGTCTAGCTGTAATAGTTCTGCTGCTATTGAAGAAGGCGCCAAAAGTAATGATAAAGGAGACTCGGCTTGCTACCATAACTGATTAAGATGAGCGAGGCCGCCCTCTAAACTGATCAGCTGTCGGCTAGAATTCAGTGCACTGACCTTATAGCATAGCGTATGGATCGACTCGCAGTAGGATTCGCTAACAACGGCCGCACTGCGAACAAATGGTGCGTGGGCAAAAAAGTGGCCGGCGATGCATAGTGATCACGAACTGACGTCAGCGTCTCGAACACGTGCTCGCGTTGGTCAACACGCCATCGATCGCTACGCTCGCCTTCGAATGTGGCTACACGAAATGGACAAGCCCGTCGGCCGATCTCACTTTCTTCCCCTAATCCTCGCATCGCGCCACTGTGGGAACCGGCCTATCAGACCGGCGGCTGCCACTAGATGCACGGATCATCCGGATCAAGCGCCGATCTCAAAGCCCGTTCTCGTCCGTAATGCCTGATTAATCCCCCGATCAATCCGGCTGGCGGGCGCACCTTCGGCGAACGCTGACTCAGGATATAAATGCGCGCGAAAGCAAGTACCAGGCGCCTTTCACTCACGAGGCGAAGAAAGTGGGCGAGCTGATAGCGAGAAAGACCTTTGCGCAAACGTCACTCAAGATCAGGGCCCGTATTCACAGAAACGACTTGCGCTAGAAATATTCGTAAGCAAGTGTGCCGGGAAATCACGAAGTTGGACGTATTATTAGCGAAGCCGATTGATCAGTGACAATGACAAAGAGCGCTGAGCAAATAGAAAATTTCGTGCATTAGGCCCCAGATAGCAGAGCAGGATCCGTATTCACAAGAACTTCTTACGGTAAAAAAAGTGTTTGCAAAGGAAAATTTCAGCCAATCAAAGCGCTGTACATATCTTTAGAGAACCCAGCTAACCAATTGGAAAAAGCACATACAAAAGAGAAATTTTATCAGATGGGCCCCAGATTTTTTTTTTTTTTCATAATTTAACATGGTAGAGGGGATGTGAATCGGTTTCTGAAAATTTTGTGTATCCGGAATCTCGGTCCTCCAATATACAATATAAATTGTTTTGTTGCACAGCTTGCGTTCATTTAGAGCGATAAAAAAGACGGTTTCGATTTCCCAGCGCACGTTTCCCCCCAACTCTGCAGCTGAGGTCACCTTGGCCACGATGACTTGCTCTATTGGCGCTCCTTCGGAGGCCATGGGAAAACAAACCGCGCTCCAGCCTTGCCTCCGTACGGTCACACTTCACGGGGTCCAACTAGTTTCTTAGTTTCTAGCTTTCATACAAATCTTTTACTTTACAGCAAACGAAAGCTAACGATGCGTTTCCGTTTTTAAACGCGTTCAGCTGACTTCACTGCATAACTCCTAGGCCGGTACTGTGTTGTCGCATGATTGTTTCGGGAGCTCAAGAGTGCTAGGATTTCAAACGGGCTTTATTAAATGTGCGCTGAATATTGCGCCGAAGTATTTCGGAATTAGCATGTAGAACGTCTACCTCACAACAACTTGTTGCTGGGCTATATGGTGCACGTCTGTGGTGAAAATCGTTGCGTATACAATCTGACTAACCCAGAAGGAAAACGGAGTAAGCGGATAAGCGCTCTATCAGTTTACTCCGTTTCCTTTCCTGTGTACGTACCATTGTATGCACAGCGATTCCCACCACAGAACGTTTATTGAAGCAGGTAAAATTTCCACTGGGAATCAACATACTCATTTCACGACCTCCTTTGGCAAATATGCCGCGTCGTTCAGTCCGTAATGAGGGCGGAGAAAACGTCGTTTCAAATCTTGTTGTTGTTTTGTGGGGTTTTACGTCCCAAAACCAGTTCTGATTATGAGAGACGCCGTAGCGGAGGGCTCCGGAAATTTCGACCACCTGGGGTTCTTTAACGTGCGCTGACATCGCACAGCACACGGGCCTCAACATTTCGCCTCAATCGAAATGCAGCCGCCGCGGCCGGGATTCGATCCCGCGACCCTCGGATCAGCAGCCGAGTACCTTAGCCACTAGACCACCGTGGCGGGGCGTTTCAAATCTTACGCGAAATAAAATAGCCGTACGCTAAATAAAGTTGCTGTTCTTTCTTGTTGAGATTAAAATATATGTAACCGCTCAGTTACGGCGGCTGAAACATGCGGAGAGCTGGCTTACTTCGTTGTAACGCCCACTGTCTTCGCCAGAAGCGGCGAGGCGACTCGAACTACGCTTTCAGCGGCGCGCTGTAAAACAGCAAGAATAACCCGAGTAATGAAACGCGAGTGGGCGTAGTGCATTTCAATAGTAGATGTCTGGAGAACACGCATGCATACTTTACGAGTCAGTTGCGTAGTTCACCGGAAATCGGCCGCCTCGCCGGAAGGATTGCGAACAAGGCGCAGTAACTGGAAGCGGCGCTCTCCGGTCAAGGTCATGACCATCGACAGTTCTATAGGCTGCGGAAAATTGCAATTTCGTGACACTCCATTGTAAGGTCACACTAGGAATGGCTACAAGGCACATCTATGGCCCGAGAGCTCGACAAGGGCGATCGCGAATTCTAACGAAAGCGTAGTTTGGTTCATCTTGAATCACCCGACTTCGACTTTAAGAAAGCCCATCTTTTTGCATGTTTTCTTTTTCATTTTTTTTTTCTGAAACGTGACGTTCGCACTGGCGTTCATGGCGGAAGGAACTGGTTCCTTCCTTTTTCTTCCTTTATTTCCGTTATTATCACCGATTGGCGAGGAGTGTTCTCGGTTGGGGTTACCGTATAGGAACTCCAATATCCCTGAAAGAGCGACCCCAGTAGGAAGGTGCGCTATCTCTCTGTTCGTTTCTAACAGAACAGCAAGATGAGCGATGCATCGTGCGCTAGAGGCCATTGAGAAAGAAAGAAAGCAGCGCCCGATAAGAAAAGGCAGGCGAGATCTCGGCTTCTCCGAATAGCAGAATGAGGTCGAATAGAGCGAAGGATAGAGTAACGCATGAAAGAAAAGGCAACGATGGAAGTACAAAGGGAAAAAAAAGAAAGAAAATGGCAGGTGTAGAAGGAAAATGGAGGCCTTAGGCACGTCCCACATACGAGAGCCTCCTGCAGTTTGCCCAACCTGCGTGTTCTCTTCAGCGCTGCTGTGTATACCGCGCTTGCGAGGGCGAGATCCCGGGTACGGCCGCTTTCGTGTTTCGTAATATACCGCGCCTGGTGCCTACCGCGAGCACTACGGCGAAGTCGCGAAAGGGGAGACGGGTAATACCGAAGGGCGCGGCAGCACGCACACTGCTGTGTACGAGCAATCGTGGATGCGCGCGCACTCCGAGCGAGGCCTTTGTCTCGCGAGCGCTGTGCAGTCCGCGCGGAAGCTGCAACCTGTTTCATGCTTCACGGCCAGCGCGAGTAATGGGGTGATATATGCGCAACATGTATGTGCAACTGTGATTGTTGTTTTTTTTTTTTGTTCAATGTGCTACACATGTTTGTTACTTTGATTTGAAATTTAGCGAATTTCCAGTAGTCTTGATATGTACAGATTAAATATGTCAATTACTAAGAATTGTAATCTAGAAAAGTTCTTGTAGTTATGATGTGTATATATATATGGTTTTTCCTTTATTGATGCCTTTACGTATTTCCTTCGTGCTTCTATTTTTTTTATTTTTTTTACTTATGTGTTGCTTTCTACCTCTACTGTTGTAAATTCACACCACTGTATGCCATAGTCTGGTGCACGGATCTAGTCAAGCCTTTGCAGGCTTTTTGTCCGTGCACCAAACACCTGTCAGATGTTGAATAAAATTGAATTGAATTGAATTGAATTGAATATAGAAGGCTCGCTCCGCGCGTTCAGCAGTGCTGCTGCTTTTAACCTGTGACACTAACAATGGAACGACTTGATCACATATTCCAGCTTGTGGACGCAAGACCATGGTTTATTGATCATCGTTTGCGTACTTTCAGTGTTTCAGTTTCAGTGTGCAGTCTGATGTACGTTGCTCGTGAGCTCACGCTGCTTATCGGGAGGACATACCACTCTTCGCCGGGTTAGAGTAGATTAGGTTATACTTGTTTCTATAGAAATATGACTGCTAGTTTTCAGATTGTGTCACATGACATATGGTAATATGACCATTTGATATGAGACACGCTGCTCTGACTGCGAACGTGAACAGTAAGAGATGCGTCTGCACCCGTCGTCGCGGTGGAGAGTTATGCGTAGTGAGGGTGCGAGCCAATTTCTTGCGTTCCGCTGTCCATTAGGTGACTATGTAGCTTTTATAATGGAGCCATGTGGGCAAATAACTAAGCTTTTCGTTCGCAATAGCTATTTTTCGTGTAGTTAGGCGGGGAGAGTGCGAGGGAGATAATAATTGTGCGAAAAGCAGGGAAGTTAACCAGAAGAAAGCATCGAGTTTGCTGCACTGCACTCACGGGAGGGGTAAGGGTAGGTATAGCCACGTTAGGCAGGAATGGTATTACTTAGATACGCGAGAATTTATCCTATTCTGTTAGCGGTTCTGTTTGTTTAAAATCGCCTGTAAGTATTCACTTCAGACTCCATTTTCTCATAGCTGTTCCACTCATTAGCACCTCTCGCTATCTCTCTCTTTCATATCTCATTTTATTATAGGTGCCTACGTAATGTAAAAGAGAAACCTAGTTAAAACCTCTTTTCTCACTTTTTTCCTCTCTCTAGCTCTGTATACAATTGCACCTGCTCCGACGCTAAGTTGAAGATCCCAAATTTGACCCAGCCGAAGCTATAAAGTTCCCTACCGCATTACACGTTTCTCGCCTTTAGTGCACAAATTGTAAGAAAAAGATTACAGAGGCGCTTAAGCCTCTTACCATGCAAGGAATGCGAAATTACGCAATGTCTGAGTGTGACGACCGTGTTGACGTTTGTACTGCTATTTCGTACATCTTGCGTGACACTAGAATATCACGTCATAACTAATGTCATCAGATGCAGTCACGTGGTAAAGCCATCACGACACGCGTGATCGTGACGCTGTCACATGACGTCATTATGGCGAAAGTGCAACATGCGACGTCGTGCTACGACATCATCCCGTGATGACACCATAACTTGGTCAAGCGACCTTTGGAACCATCCGACATGGACCACCACCGGGTTATTCGTTCTCTTGGGTATAGCATGCTTTCGCGTTAAAATTAAGCGACGTGAAAGTTTCAACGGAAAGAATTTCGTCGTGCTGTGGAGACAAACAGCCTCGGGCTACTAGTGCTGCCGCATCAGGCTGTGCGAGCTAAGGTATTTGAAATTTACTTAACCACGCGGCAGACGGGCAAAGGAACGAAGTGGGGTGACGAATAGTTGCAAGACGCGACACATGGGCCGCTGATATTCCCTGCGGCTTCAGACACTGCACAGATCTGCGGGTGCCGAAAAAAAAAAAATGGAGCGCGTTCGCAAAACTTCGATATGTGCGCCGTTGCCGGTGGCCACATAAAAGTAAAAGAACTCGACGCGGGCACGCTCCCTTGCTGACAACGGCACTTCTTGTTCGAAAACATCGTGGCCTGCGGCTGTATACCGACTGTATCCAAAGAAACATGCCGGCCCTACGGTGACTGCCTTCGAAATTTCAAAAAGTGGGGCACACCAGAGGCCGCGCTCACGAAATGCGGCGCTGCGTATGCACTATATCTTATAGGGACATACGTTGGCTGGGGTTGGAAGTTTATGGGCTTCGGGAGCTGCTAAGTGAACTCACTATCGTCGCGGCGTTCACTGGGGGCTTGTAAATAAGAGCCGCGCAATGCTGTTGCTATTTTACGTACAGTGCTTCGCTCGGTCCTCTGAATTCCAGTGTGTTTATCTAGGTCGCCAGAACACAGGGCTTTTCTTCTCCAACTAAATTTGTCCATCTCGGACTATATATGCTTTCTATTCTTCTATACTGGTGCTTGAGAAGAAACAGTAAGTCTGGACAAAGAAGTTATTGGGCAACAGTGCGGTATTACGACTGCAGGAGAGTATGTCGTTTTTAGATGAACTGCTCTGTCTGCATAATCAGGGCCCATATCCACACATCTAGTGTTTAATTTGAAGTACAGGGCTATTGCAGTAGTGGACGACATTGCGAAAGTAAAGGGAGCGGGTCCCTGGCAAATAGATTGTATGAAAACAAAGCTATATCCAGGGTGCGTCACTTTTACTTCAGTTAATACATTGCTGGCATTGTATATAGTGTGCTGTGTAAACCTAGGACAGCTCAAGCGGTATAAATGTAAGATTCTTTTTTTAAATAAACGAGCGCAGGCAAACAGCTGCTCGTTATCTGGGTGCTCTTTTGCTAAGCATATTAGTACATAAATTATTTTAAGATAAACTAAACAAGGAAAGCTTCACCAAAACCCATCGTGAATTAGACATTACCAGAGCGGTAAAAACTGTTAACTTCCTTGAAAATTTGTTACGGCGGAGCTCTTTTTAATCTATACATCTCACTTTCCCTTTCTTTCCTTAGTTTCCATACTTTACTCTTACCCATTCCGCAACATTGGGTCTCAAACTAGATATTAATCTTGCCCGTTAACCTGCACACCTTCTGCATAACGCTTACTTGTCTCTGTTTATGACTAACACATCTATACTTATCTAGATAAATTATTTTACTTTAGACGTTGAAATTTTTTCACAGGTTACCTATAGTCTTCGGTCAGCGCAAGACTCGCATACGAAACCTCTTGAAAGATAATCCAAATTAGAAGAGAAGCTCAGGGGAAGATGGATGCTTGAATCGATGAACAGATCGGCGCCCTGACGAAGACAAGTTTACTTGTCAAAACGTTGGCTCCTGTGTCATTCCCTGTTCTACATCGTATTTTGCGACCTGTTCATATCTTGAAAGATAGTATTGTTTAGTGAAACTGCGCAAGCAATGTGATTTAGTGATGGTTGATTATGGGGTTTTACGTCCCAAATCCCCGGTATGATTATGAGAGACGGCGTAGTGGAGGGCTCCGGAAATCTCGACACACCTGTGGTTCTTTAACGTGCACTGACATCGCACAGTACGCGGGCCTCAGCATTTCGCCTCCATCAAAACGCAGCCGTCGCGGCCGGGGTTCGATCCCGCGACCTTCCGATCAGCAATCAGCAGCGGAGTGCCATAACCACTAGACCACCGTGGCGGGGCAAGCAAAGTGACTAACGCACTGTCTTCTCGAACATAGCAAAACCACGATTTACTATGAAGTGTGCAGTGACACATTTTTAAACAGGACGTGGTCTATCCGGTTTGATGGCTGACGACTGATCTTGTCTATATATGGTCGTATTTGAGTTTTGCGTGTATTCTCGATGCGATGTTCGGACATAAATAGCTAACCTCGTAGCTTACGCCTCTGCAATGTAATGGAACTATTGAATTCTTGTGTACTATTTATATAGTACGAAGTACGTTAGCAGATATTGACTTTATCGCCCAAACCATGCTTTGTTACTTCGGCTAAGAGGAGCGCCCACCTCCATGTTTAGAGATCACAACTTGCATGGAGTAATAAACAAAACCTGTTGCGCTGAGGTTGAGATCATATGCACTCCACTTATGAACGATACTATCTCAGTGCGTGTGGGACCTTTTCATTCTTCGTGAAAGTGTTTTTGATAATTTGACGAGTTGCTCAGCAATGTAGAGAATAATTGTGTCTTACTGTGGCTCCCGTGAACAACAACAAAAAAATGTTATAAGTTGAAGTAACGATAAAATCAAGAAATAAAGGAAGAAAAGCTACTGGAGGGGATGGTAGAAGGAATGGTTGATTTCTGCGGTTTTACGTAAAAAAAACCATGATATGATTATGAGAGAGGCCGTAGTGGAGGGGCTCCGGGATTTTCGATCACCTGGTGTTCTTTAATGTGCACTGCCATCGCACAGTACATGGGCCTCGCCATTTCGCTTCCACCAAAAATGCAGCCGGCGTGGCCTGGATGACTGTAGGAAGAATGAAAAAAAAAAAAAAGCGCGAGCGAATATACTTGTTGGCAACTAGATCCTTGAAGGCTCGATTTAGACCTACTTGCATGCAAGTTGTTCACAACGTGCTAGATGGAGCGAAAAGCACGCGTGATTGATTACATGGAATACGTCGCGTATGACACAACAACGCTGTATTTAAAAACAAAAGAAGGTATAAGTGACCATGATGGAGTTATGCGTCAAACAGTTCAAGAAAAACTCCGAGCAGATGGATGAGCGGCTGGGCAATTTTTTCGCACCGACACTGCGAAATAGGGCGCTAGCCTTGTCAGCGCGGATTTAACGTGAGTAGCGTAAACAGTAAGAAGAAGAAAACAAAGCAACGTGTTACAGGCAACGTTATGAGCACTGTATGGAAAGACACAACAAGCAGAAGGATCCGACGCATGCATCACAACGTTATTTTCAACTCACGAAAGATTTCTGGAAGGACGACCTGTCTTGGGAAAACGCAGTGCGGACGAGTCAAAAGCCGAAGAAAGGCAGGAGCCCATTTTTTGGTCAGCAGAGAAAAGCAGGTGTACTGAAAACAAGCCAATCTTAGTTTCTGTGGGTGCACGTAAACAACGCAAGGCTAAAAGAGTGCAGCTAACGCCGCAGAAGCGTTGCAGGATGACCGAGTGGGGAAATTTACCGGGAACTTGGCTCGGCTTGCAAAATATGAAAATTCCGCTGCGGGAGGCTTCTTCTGCTGGCATCACTGAATGGAGTACATAGGTCAGACTTCTACGTAGGGAGAGAAGGAACAAACAAACAAGTAAACAACCCATTCACTACAGAGAACAGCTATGGGGCAACGCGAAGCTTGTCCAACCTTGTGAAGCCGTAAACCAATGCCTTCTTCCTTTTTTCGTTGATAGAAAATGTAAGGGATTCATACGGCTCAGTTACGATGACGTGTCTGTTTTCCGACCGTGCACTGATGAACATGCGCGTGTTGCGGGCGTTTACCTGTCATGCGCGTTACACCATGCTTTAAGAGGTGCGCATGATGAGCCAGTTACCAGTTAGCGTGGTGGTCTCCCAAACCCGCACCCAGCACCTCCACCATTTGTGACAAGGAAGCCCAACGCGGTTTTGGACGACGAGGTCGGCACCGACTGGTAGGCACGATGGCGCGGGCTTAACCAGGCAGAGCAGCAACCACCTTCAGCTCGCGCCCCACTAGCGTAGCATTGGCGATCCGGCTGCGGAGCTATCGAGGGCGCGCTTCTTTACTACACATTTTTTACTTTATTGTCAGTCTATCTCATTGCTGTAAGCGAAAGAGAAGAAAGAGGTGCGCGTGCCCTGTTTTCCCGAGTCACGATGATGAGTGTTTTCTCTGACGACGCCAACACCGACGGCGACACGATTCAGCCAATACAAGCTGCGCTTGAAAACGAGGCCTTTGCTTTCCTACTTCATCACTAAGGAACACCGCAGGTGCGTGTTGTCGTGTTGTCCATGTAAGAAGCATACTTTCGACATCTCTGGGAAACTATTTTAGTTAAACTTCTTCGCTTTCGTCATTTCTTTTTTTTGTTTCTTTTTTTTTTTTTTTTGGCGGACGGTGGAGCTGAGACTGTTGAATTTCCCGAACGTATTTATATTTCAAGTCCATTAGCTGTGAAAAACATGAATTGCTGAGTTCGTCCATTGAATTAGACATTCAGCGTAACTGTATACCCCCTACGCCCTTCTTTCTTTCGTACGTCACGGCAATCCCATTCGGATTTAATTATTTGTCGATCGTTCTAACCGTGACCATTTTCTGCTCCAGCTCACCCTGTCCATCGTGTGCTCGATGTAATGGCTCAAAATACGTACAAAAATCATCCAACGTGCAGCAATAACACCAAGGCGGCTGATGGGCGAAAAAAATTATGCTTATGAAAACCCGCAATGAAAAATGAGATTGCGAGGATCGACAAGAAATCAATAGAAAAAGAACACACGACAAAGAGTACTAAGGGATAGCGAAGGTAAAAAGCCTTCGTTCGCTGGATGACTGCCAAGGACCGAATACAAGCACTTCGAACCTTGCAACGAAGTCACGTGCATCCGCGGGCAAGTACATAACGAGAAACGAGGACAACGAAGAAAGGTAAAATGATCACACTGAAGAAGGAACGAAAATAGGGAAGATAGCGAGAGCGCAAGATGCATTTTCATCGATCTGTGCTGCTCCCCAACCGAAGCAGTGGACCGAAGAATGCGTCGCTGATCGCCGGAGGCAGGTGGAGTATGGTAAGGGGAGACGATGCTCAAGAACGCTGCGAGAACAACAAATAGGCCTAGCACGCGGCGAGAGGGCGGGAGGCTACTCGGGGTCGAACTCCTTTCTACCGTGTCAAAGAACATAATATATATATATATATATATATATATATATATATATATATATATATAAAAAACAAAGACACATAAGTACTATGTTGGACGAAGACTGTAATTAGGCAAGCGCGGACGCAGATTGGCGAATCACGGCACGCACTTAGGGGAGTGTCTGAGTGCGCGGTAGGAGATGGACGATGCAAGCTCGCGTTATAGTAAAATTGTTCAGCGTCCTGGGCGATGCAGAATACGGCGGTGCGTTCTCACTTGGGTTAGGGTGGGCGTGTTCGAGCCCAGCAAGAGAGCAACATTTCTGTATGTGGTATGTCTCTGTACATAGGAGAATTTCGACCAGAAATTTTTTTTTGTTTTAGCGCTGGACATCTCGAGAGAGAGAGAGAGAGACAGCCGGAAGGGGTTGACATGTCAAGCTTGAAATGTTCAAGAAACCACAAACGCTCTGTAGTCAAATACGCTGTGTACTGTGGCGTCGTCAGGGCGTTATAAAAAGAGGAAGCTGTCAGACAAAAATTTAAGAAAGTAAAAAAAAAACAACAAAACAAAAATAAAATGAAGGCGAACTTTTTAACTGTCGGAAATGGGGGTAGCAGCAGTGATTAGCATTTCTGGTCTAGCAGCCATGACGCGCATCCGTGGGCTACAGTGCATAGTATAGTGAACTACAAGTATCTCCTTTTAGTTCACTATAGTGCATAGCAGTGACCTCGAAAGGAGATCCGCACATAGAAAATGGAAGCAATAGCGCTTGTGTTCGAGCGCTCGCACTGGAGTTGCGATCTTTGAGGTCGCAATGACGCCCGCTGGCATCCGGCGCCCGCACTGTTGCTAAATTTTGTTTCGCCAGGCGCGCATATAAAAATTTGACTAGGGCCACTCGGAACCGTGGGTGGCCAATCAAAAGAGGCGGGTAATGAACAAAACAGAGGGCAGCGAAGCGATCGCTGGGTGGCATCTTTGGGTACAAAAAAAAAAAATAGGTAAGACAGTGTTGAAATTGTTTTCGGTTCAATTAAACGGTGACTACGATGTGACAGCCATGTGTATTAATTAGCCGACAACATCATTGTGGGAACATGCTGCTTCCGACGCCTGTCGCGGAAAAACAGAGAATGCTGGTACGGCCTTTTCTTTTTTGCGCGAGTCCTAAAGCTTGAAGTTCTCAGCAGCCTCCTGACTGATTGACCGGTCAAGAAACTACTTTACAGTTGTGCGTGAAATCAGCAGGGCAAGCTGATGATTTTGTTTCTGGAGTTCCACGTCCCAAAACCGCGATTTGATTATGAGAGACGCGGTATAGTGTAGGACTCCGGAAATGTCGACCACCTCGGCTTCTTTAAACGTGCACTGACATCGCACTGCATACGGGCTTCAGCATATTTCGCCTCCATCGAAACGCCGCCGCCGCGGCCGGGATTCGACCACGCCAACTTCGGATCAGCAGCCGAGTGTCATAGCCACTAGACCACCGTGGT
The DNA here is from genome assembly GCA_013339685.2 of Hyalomma asiaticum. NCBI lineage: Eukaryota > Metazoa > Arthropoda > Arachnida > Ixodida > Ixodidae > Hyalomma > Hyalomma asiaticum. The sequence continues at coordinate 107,902,509 of CM023486.1, forward strand.
GGGTAAACAAGAGAGGCTGGACTGGTGGTAAAGAATCCTGTCTCATCTATTCAGTTTCTTGTTTCGTGCAGCCTTAACGTGTTATGTCTTCTCTTTAGCGCGTTTGATGTATGTCTGAATTTATTTTACGGGCATTTACAGAAGGATAATAAGTAAACAAAGCTAAATAAGATGGTCACAAGTCATTTCTACAGGTTAGCAGCTCCCTTTTCAGTGTGCCGGCTCCAGAAAACGCGTAGCAACCGCTGGAACCGATGGAAACGTAAGGAGGTCAGATGTGGCGTTACCAGCACTGCGCGGAACTATCGGGACAAAGCGTAGAACTAAGCGGGACTAGAAAAGTAGGAAAAAGCAGTAGCCCAGAACTCTGCACAAAGAAAGGACGGATGTCTGTCCCCTGGTTCACGCTCCATTTGCATACGCCGTCTCTAGATTGGAGCTGTAGGCCTGGCAACTCGGGCTCATTTTGTTGCTGACGAAGCTGTGCCACGGGAAAAATCGACTTCTTCGTCTCTCGAGCCTATTGCGGTTCCTGAAAGTGTGCAGCACGAATTCGTAATACAAGATTAGGTTCGCTTATGTGTCTTCTCTTGCGAGAGAAGTTCGCAGGGTGAAGCTCCTTCTCCGCCCAGCATTTCATAAAAACGTTTTCTTCGAAGTGCTTGATGCAATCCATCGGTTCCTTTGTTTAGCTGCTTTATTGTACAGCGGATAGGCGAGACTGGCTAGCAACGATTTTATATTTTAACTTATTTCTGTAAGCATGTTTTTTTTTTTTCAAATGCTCCTTCGGTAGCCAGCGCGCTAGGGGAGCTTTTTTGAAAGCTGCGAATCCCTTTTGATCGAATTCGCTTACAATTTTCTTTTCCCTTAGTACTAAAACTATCGTAAGAATCCAATACGCAGTTGCTGAACGAAGCCCCTTTTAAGGGAAGATGTATCTACTTCATGGTTACGCGTCCTAAAGTACAGGAAAGTCTTTACTGTATCAAAACCTTGGATGCAAGAACTTCCACTGCCCTATAACTTTTTTCAAGCGTGTGGATGATGAAATATCTGTCCCTTAAAAAGAATCGATATGACGCGTTATTTCTGTCCACCCACGTGTCACTTTCATGTCGGTGAAAGCGGGTGACACAAATAGCCATACTCTCCTGTACTTGAAAATCGGTTACTTCTAACATAGCGCGTTCTACAGTAAAAAATTTAGACAGGTCCTGTCGCGCCTAAACTAGTCACAGTATAAAGTATATCGTGAAGGAGAAGGTTTACGCCTATGCAACGGTATTGGGACTGTGCGTTTGGGAAATATGGGAAATATGTGAAGTGTGTGAGCGGTACGAAGCAACGCATACACATGCATAGGCACGCGCACGCGTGCTCTAAAATGGGCTAAAACCCGGCTCAGCACTGGGCGCACGCGCACAAGGCAGATGCCGCATCTAGTTGCTCATAGCTGCTGTCTCCTCGCCCTGAAAACTAGAGCGTTGCATTACGACACGTCTGTATTGCGCAAGACGGAATAAAAACCTATATCGACGCGTGTTGCCGGGCACACAGCGAAGCAAGCACTGTTGTGAGAGCACGGATAGGAGAAGAATCCGCGCCTGCTTGTCGCCGGTAACGACCTATAAGGACGGCCCACTCCAGCCTCGTGTGTTGTTTCTTTGGTTCGATCTGATTCTGTAGCACTTCCCTGTCCGGAGAGTGCACATATGGCCGAGAATTCTGGAACACATCACGCAGCCTGCGCAGCTTCGCTGCCTCTCAAATCAGAGCACATACAGAGCTTAGGCCGAGCGAGGCTGCTGCCGCCGCCGTACAAATGCACGGACACGCAATGCCGCATTCGCAGCACGCCAACTTTATCGGACGCTGTCACCTGGTAGCTTCGCCTTACGGTTCGGTGCGCTGCATGCTAAGCAAGCTTTAGAGGCGCTGTTTGGGAGGTTATTCTTTTAGACCTCTCTCTCTCTCTTTTCTTGGGATTGCCAGTGCGTATGCATATGCGGTCTGACGAAATCTGTACAGCACTGCATATGCGGCGGCTCGCTCAGGCTAATTGCCAAGAGAAGAATCAATGTCGAAATGTGTCGCTGCACGTCAGAGTTTCGTGAGCTGTCAGATTGCGACAGCAGAGTCCTTCGATATTGCCTTGTGTGGTAACCTGACGTATGTGCATTTGAAAGATTCTTGTGTGGCAAGTCAATGATTGACTAAGAAAGTAAAGGTACAAAAAAGAAAAAAGAAGAGGAAGCTTTGTTTTGCTTGACGCGAGACGCAACTATGTCTCCTAAGATTCTTGTTCTGACGAACGTTTTGCAAATACGTACTAGTAAAATGTCCCGCGGCATTCTGCCTTAGCGTAAAATATTCCGTGGCGTTATAATGAGGCCTTCTGTAAACTATTCTGTTTTGACCGTAGGCTTTTTTAGTGACCACGACGACGATGGCGAATATGACAGCGTGTCACTCTACTCACAGCTACTCATGCATCACTACTATAGTTACGCCACGTGCCAAAAAGCAACGTCATGGCAGATTATTAAAATAGCTGATCAGCAGCGTGACAGGGTTGCGGGTATTTGATTTTGTGTAGGTTGTCTGTGTACACGCCTGCCTCATAGAATAGGCGGGTCGTTAGAAAAACGAAAAAAAAAAAAAACGCCTGATTTAAAGAAATGTCGGTGTGCTTGCGAAAATACATGGACACAGCTCAGGCATTTTGCAACTTATAGGTTGTATCGCTGAACGAGAATTACGGGCATAACTTCTCCCTCCCTCCCACAAAAAGAAAAACAAATAGCTGTGATAGGGCAGGGCAACACATCGCTAGAATCGCCACTCCAATCTTGTGTCGCTATGTTTGTATGAAACTATAGTGCAGCTTGAACGCTCCTTTAATTCAGAGCATCCAACGACACAGAAAAGTGACCACCAAGATCATGTGGATTAAACTTACGGCTATGTATCGCACCGTTCGTAGTTTTGATAACGCTGCACAGTTTTAGCAACAGCGAGCGAAAGTCTGGATGCGGGTTCTCGTGTGTTTTCTGTGAGGCCCCAATTTTGTATTCCCCGCGCGCATCCCATTCGAAATCTGCGGATGGGTTGAAACTTTGCGGCTGGATGCGCTCGAGGGGGGGGCATTATCATATTCTGACGCGTCCTCATCATATATTCCACGCTGCCGAAGACTAGGCATTGGAAAACAACGGCTGTGTGCGAATCCTAAGAATAGCACAAACAGAATCTCTTAGTAGGCTAGCTAGAACAGGCGTTTCGTGTACGAAGATGCCAATTGTAGTCAATGAAACGCAATAATTCACTGTCGTTAAGACATGCACGTGAAAGCTGCTTATTTGCACCGAGTTCTTGACAGAGCTTTGTACAGCACCGCATATTCATTACGCAGAAAAAGAAAACTTAATTCGATGTATGCAGTGTGACGTCTCGGAATTCGTGCTGTAGACGTAAAGGCACCGCTGAAACCTTCCTATACAATGTTCGAAAGCACCTTGGTTTTTCTCTTTATGGGGGCGCCAGGAATTCTTTCGTCAATTTGGAGTGGCTGTAGACACATTGCGCAAACAGAAACGCGATGGTGGAAAACTACGTTAATTTAGACGCCATTAAAAAAAAAAAGAAACGTGTCGTCATATATGTTCAGATAACGTTGGTCTACTGAACCGTAGTATGGCTGTGACATTTCGGGAAATCATGGCCGTCATTCATCGCTTCTTTTCTTCGCCAGTTTACTTTTACCAGAGTAGCATAGCAGGACAGAGTAGCCTAAAACAAGGCCGACGTCTCCGCTCTTCCAAACTCCCCTCATCTTTCTCTCTCCCTGTCACACACTTTGTTTCCCACTTACAAGATATGCGCATAGACAAAGGACAAGTTCTTGTCTTTAAGCTGCCAAAATTGTGACATGACTAGGAGACACGGCGAAGTGAGGGGGTACGGGACTCCGGATTAATTTTGACTTCCTGAAATTCTTCAACACGCACCCAAATAGTACACTGGTGTCCTTCCACTTCGCAAAGGTCTTTACGCGGCCGCCCTGGCCAGTAGTCGAACCTGTGACTTCGTGCGTAGTAGCGCAACGCCGGAGCCAGGGCGTCGTCACGGCACATCAAGTACAAATGAATATATCTATGAACACACCAGCTAATACTAACAGAAGCGATAGTCCCCGCGTAACGAAAGATATGTTGCGACGCGCAGGCGAAAACACACGCAGTAAAGGCAAAAACAGGTCACTAGCACATCGCCGCAATGGCTGCTGTAGAGTACGTCTTTGAGTCAGCACCAAGTACTGAACGTGTCCTTAGACCGCCCTTCTATACATCTCGGAAAAATTGCGAAACTCGCGAAAGTGCTGCCCTGCGACACACGAGTGCTCACAGAAACACTGCCAAGTTGGTAATTTATATCAGCCTTCACATTAAAAGCATCTCTGCCGGTTGCGCCATAATTTACTAGCGAAGACGCTGCGAGAATATGACAAGTCTCCACAGTAATCCTTGCAAAAAAAAAAAAGCTTTTTTTACTGTTAACCAAAGGTGGCTTTGCCCTAGTTCCAAATGCAGCTAGCGATATTCAATCGCAGTCAAAGCGCTGCAAGCGAGGGAGCCACAAACAATGCCGCAGCTTCCTAGCTGAAGTCTCAGAGAATTTCTCTCCGTCGCACGCATGAAGACAAATGCGCAGACAAGCGGCTCAAACGAAGCACGACGAACCAGCACCGACCCACGAAATAGGAAAAGACGCATTGGAGACAACCGAAACAATAAGGAGCTAGAAAAGAACAGAGAGAAAGAGGGGTTCTCGAATTCAGACAATCCTTTATGACTTGATGTTCTGTTTCTGCGAGCGCTTCGGTTGTGTCATCCAGGGCGGTCGCGCTTTCGGGTTCGAGACAAAACCGCCTTAATATTCATTAAAGGCGCATCGAGCGACGCATGCTGTGTCTCAAAGGGACCATGCCGCCAGTATCGCCGAACAAAGGCGCGCTTCATCACAATGAGTGCTGCGCCTGAAGAGTCCTTGGGGTGACGACTCTCTCTCTCTCTCTCGCCTTACCTTCTGAGAACGGCTGTTGCCATCGAGCTAACAAGGAAGGCCCGGCTTAACTTTGCTTCTCTACTTTGTGTGCTCCGTATAAAGTGGCTGGTGCACGTGTCACTGGCTTCGATGAAAGAGTTGAATAAAAGAAAAAGCAAGTTTATTTTTCATTTCTTTTGCTAAGCAATCAAACTTCGACAAGTCATTTCTACATTCCGAAACCTGAATAGATATGGATCCTTGTTTTATTCAATAGATTTGCTGTTTTTAATGTTCAAGTACTTATGCCAGGTGGTGCGATTTGTGCCTATAGTGTTAGATTTCAAGCATCTGTGATTCTAACACACATGAAATTACCTGCTATCATGCCTTTTTTTTTAACAGCAACTGAGTACGAGAAATTGAGTTCAAGTACAAGGTGGCCGACCGGTGAAGATGTTTGCGTCCGATTGGTTATTCGATCAACCAGTGTGACGTAGCATGACGTTTCCGATCGGAAACAAGTAGCTCTCGAACCACAAGCGATCGCACACGGCACACGTGCATCCAAACACCATTAATCCAGGAAGTGCGCCTCTTAAACTTAGGACTCAGACGGTCAAAAACCTAAACAGTGTTCCCGTGTTTCTCGACCCCCGAGGCGCGAAACATTGCTCCGAACAATCCGAACACGACGGCGTTGTGCATACTGCACACTGCTTTTCGGAAGTCCCAACCGGGCGCAATTTAGCCTTCCAACTCTATTCTAAAGACTGGTGGCAAGGCGTACGCTTTCGAAATAAGCAGGTGCGCATGTGGCGGCGCAGCTGGGGAGCACAACGTAACCGCTTGTTGCCATGGGGACAATCGTCGCGTGTCCGCTCGTGATGCGCCGGTGTTTTCTGTCGATGGAGACGAATTCATTTGGGGATTCCAGCTATAAATAGCTCCGCTGTGCAAAGACACACAGAATAGAGGCAAAACTTGGTAACAGAGGCGCGTACATGATAAATGATTGCCATATCGAAAAGGCGCAGTTTTGTAATTACTAGATTTAAGTACCTTTACGAAATATTGCGTCTTGTACGTTCTATAGTAAGAGTTTATGTGGTAAGGAACATTCTCACTTTAAGTTAGTTGCGATGGTAAAGGTTGGCGTTAATGATAATAATGGGAGGAGAAGGAGTAGATGTCAAACGATTTACATTTACCCCTCTCGCTGATAAGACCATTTATTCCAATTCTCCGCCAATAATGATACAAGTACATATGAAGTAGATTTCTGGTTGAACTTATGCCGTTTAGTATAATTTTCTTTTATGTATATATCGTCTTAAATGACAATTTCTGACGTTTGACGTCCCAAAACCGCGGTCCGATTATGAGACGCCGTAGTTGAGGGGCTCCGGGAATTTTGACCGCCTGGGGCTCTTTAACGTGCGCTGACATCGCACAGCACACGGGCCTCAACATTTCGCCTTCATCGAAATGCAGTCGCCGCAGCCGAGATTCGATCCCGCGACCTTCGGATCAGCAGCGCAGTACCATAGCCAGTATGCCACCGTGAGTCAATACGCCTGTGTGGCTAGGCACCCGCATGCTGAGGCCTTATTGCTGTACTCGGTTTATGAAACGGCTAAACCCGTGCCTATGTGTCATGGTAGCTGGCTTATGCATTGTTAAAGATATACCTAGTGATTCTGTGCGCATTGTAAGCCGTTCATAAATCATCATCGGCGTAACCAAATGAAATGATACCAGGAGACGCACTTTGGACTTCTAGGAAGGCGTCAGACATGAAGGCTCCCCGGTGAGTCTCCCCCGTGGTGAGGCTCCCCCGTGGTATAGTTGTCTGAGTCGCTCTCCTGGGGGTTGGGAGGTCGTGGGTTCGAATCCCCGCTCGGGTGCCATGTGAAAATTTCTGTAAATTTGTTTTTATTAGAAGTTTTGATTTGTAATGCACACCTATGTGGATACGGAGCGCGACGGCGACGGGCGACACCGACGGCGAGAACCCTCTTCCATTGTCCATATAATTGCTACTGCGATAAAAATTTTCTCCGAGCCTTTTTGTGCCGTTAAGCTACGAGACGTTAGTTGCCATCTCGGCTTTTTCTGTTCCGGGCAACGCAAGCGACAGCTTGGAGTCAGTCAAGCATATCCTCGCTCTTTGCTATAATCTCGGAGGACAACTAAGACAACTAAGAAAATCTCACAACAGCTGGTCCCATCCACGGTTTTCTAACATACGCCCCAGTCTAAGTGCATGAGCGAACTCCTTGAATTCTCTCCGAAAGATCCGACAATTATCTGGAACTGCGCCATTCACATGTCTTTTATGAACGCCCTTGCTACAATGAACTTCTAGCAAGGAGCTTTGGACTGCGCAAAATGCATTCACCAATCGCCGATATTCGGAGGAGAGGATTTAGGGACGTCGGTTCAGACCACTCTCAGCATAGAAAAATTTACACGCGATTTCCTGTTTCTTGAGGTATATGAAGGGTAGAGTAATGAGCTCTTAAGTGTGTTTCGTGGCAAATCACATTCATGCGTGCAGTTTAGTATATTTATCTGTTATCGTTACTCTCCTTTAAATCATTTCTAATACCTAAACTTCGCAGCCTAAACTGGACAGCAGCTGCCTGCCTCACTGTCATCTCTTTTGACACCTCCTTCTATCAGTGCTTCGCTTATTGTGTCCTGGCTCATCTAGCGTCTGGGGTGCTCTTACCTTCCTTGCCAAAATTCCGGCAATCACATAGCAGTAAGAGCACCTCGTTTCCATATTTTGCGATCGATTCTCGCTCTCACTCTTATCTTTTCACTTCCATTTCTGCTTTGAGGCGCTGTCAACACGCTCTGGAAAAAACGTTCGCTTCTAGCTGTAATGCATTTTTTTTTTCATGTCGCAGGAATGGACATGAACGCCGAGTTTTCGTTCTGCAACATGTTTACCTGCTTTGTTGATGGAAAGAAATAGTCGCGCGTTTGCTCACGTATCTATATAATCTCGAGTGAACGAAAGCGAACTGTACTGTATACAAGCTGACAGCTAAGAGCTTCACGGTAGGTCCTTGTCGAGGAGGCACGCGATATGTTCCTGGCTTTAGTCCACGAAGATAAAAAAAAAAAAAAAACCGAAAGCTGCGGTTAAGTATCCGGGCGTGTTCTTTTTGGTTTTTCTTCTCAAACCGTTCCATGGGGAAAACGCGATTGCCTGCAAAAAGGAGCATGCCTATATCAAGCTGGAAAGCTACGCCCCACTCCACGCTTCCTTATCTACCATCTCTGCGGTGCTGTTTCCGCGAACTCTATGCGGGAGCGAGAATACACGCATCCGTCAATTCTGCTTTTCCGTCTTGTCGCGATAGCGACGGAGCTGAGAGCTGATCGAAGATGGTGGCCCCGACCACGCCAACTTCAATCTAACGCGGCATAACATATTCTGCGCGTTAACCAGGGATTGACGGGATGACATAGCTGGTTGCGCACTAACGCAGATTTCGGTTAACCCACTGATGGATCGATGACCCTGTGTTTCCGTATATGGGCAAGTCAGAAGACAGAGTCCTTGGTATAACGATCACTTGCCTTTTGCCCTAAGGAAGGCGGTCTTAATGGCATGATCCTGCTCGGCTGCTGCCACATTCTGCGCAGGAAAGCAAAAAAAAAAAAAAAAAAGCACGCACCTCGAAGCGGTAATGACGTTTCGCAAAAGCTTACAGACGGACACGTCTCTACCGATCGCAGATATGCTAATCTCCTTATGCGGATACGTCTTCTGGAATAGATGAAACTAATAATTTATTGGGTCTTACGTGCCATAATCAGCTGAGATAACGAGGCACGCCCAGTAATGAAGGGCCTCCGGTTAGCTTTGACCACCTGGGGTTGTTTAACGTGCACTTAAGTCGAAGTAGACGGGTGTTTGTATTTACATTGCGCCTCCATCAAAATGCGGCCGCCGTGGCCGGGATTCGATCCTGCGACCCAGGGCTTCGCAAGCCAACACCAAGCCGTTAAGAATGGATGCTAGTAAAACTGGTCCAGAGAAGAGTTCCATAAATCACGTTATTCATAGCTCTCCTGGTGCACATAAGGAACACCGACGTCAGACTAGACATCAACGAACACGTGTAATTCAGACGCCATTTTTTTCTTCTTGGTATACGTGGCATTTTAAAACAAAATAAAGGAACCAGCGTACATGCGTACGAACTTTGCGTCTTATATCAAATCTGTTACTCCATCGCGTTCAATGTGCGGCGTCTTTTGATCTAGCATGGTACCTTCTGTGCACTTTGTCTTAAGGGCGCACACAGACTGTATTAAGATACTTGTGCCCATGCGCAGCCATCGGAAACATCCTTCGCACGCAAGTGATGTGGTACAAGGCATCTCTGCTTGCTTCTTTCTGTACGTTTCTTCCTCAATTGCTTCTCAGTTTATTCCGCTTCTCAGTGTTTCTACGCTCGATTTCTGTTCGGTCAACGGGTTAAGCCTCAGTTGGATATCGGTACGTCGTTCAGACTTGTTCGCGCATACGTATTGCGCAGGTTGATGAGAGGCCGAAAATTCTAGCCGTCTGTTCGGCGCGCGAAGATAGTGTTGCTTCTGCAGTACGCCCTTTTCTCTTTTTCTTTCTCTACTATTATTATTCTTTTTTGTGGGGCGGGGGGTAAAACGAACAAAAGCCGGCAATGTAGGCAAAGCGATATTCCTGCCTCCCCCCTTCTTTTTTCGCCATTTTCACCAGAAAATGGTAGAAAAACATTCCCTGTTTCTGACACGCCACCACAGAAATAAGCGTATGAGCTTGGCTCTGGTTTCTTTCCAACAGCAGCAGCGATTCGGCCTTTTTGGTAATGATCTGCTTTACTGCGAAGCTTACTGCGAATAGCGGTGCAGGCGTGAGGCCAGTGGCGTCGATGTTGGCTTTGTACACCACGCCCGCGTCAATTTTTGCGCGTTGTGCCAGGGAACGGACGTTGTCTCTGCATCGTTTTGCGTGGGTTTGCGGAAGCGTTTCTGATTTCACGCCGGAACTGCAGCAGCTCGCCAAGTGCATTAGGCAAATTCAGTTTTGGGCTCACGCATACGGACTCTCGCGTCGGGAGCTACCGATGCGAGAATGCCCGAAAGACAAACAGGCTGTGGTCCGTGGAGAAGAAATAGTATGAAAAACAAGTTCGTGCACTTGCTCCCTCTTATGGGACGTAATAAAGAGGCATGAGAGGTTCTAGCCGGAACGCAGATGGTGGAAAGGACAACGACGATACGATGACGGAATAGATGTTTGAATCAAAGCATTAGCTTGCCTGATACCTTTGATATTATTTTAGATATAAATGAAGGAAAAGTATTTCTGTTGCTATCGCCGCTTATTCGCCGTATGTTTCGAGGTATTAATGTTTTCACGAGATCTCAGCTATAGTACAACCCACTACCAAAATATGCGCCTTGATGGTGCTCTACCGGAGGTTGTATATTCAGTTCTCCGCCTCGGCGACGTCGTTTCAAAGCAAAGTGTGTAGACATTTTGTGGTGCTCTCCATAGTGCACATAACGTGCCAGTATGAAAGAGAGCAGGGAATTAACCTAGAAGTGACGTTTGCAAACGAGTTCCCAGTGTTCACTGGCACGCACATGGTAAATGATTGCCATATCGAAAATGCGCTGCTTTGTAATTACTACATTTAAATTTCTAGAATAAATATTGCGTCTTTTTACGTTCTGTAGTCGAATGGTTTATGTGGTAAGGAACATTATCACTCTGAATTAGTCGCGGTGGTAAAGGTTAGCGTTGATTATAATAATAAGAGAAGGAGTAGTAGTCGTCAAACGATTTCCATTTACCCCTATCTCGCGCTGATCACGCCATTTATTCCAAGTGCACCAGTAAAGCTTTAAACTGGAGCCTGACCAAAGGAATGATCCAAGGAATATACAGGTCTGGCATGATAATGATTGACTTAGAGTAGCGTGATGTGAATGTATGCCAAATTATACGCTCTGACCATTGCTGACGAGTAAGGAGGTACAGGAGAAAGTATTTGAAGAATTATTTTGTTTAATGTAATATAATTATAGAAAACAAAAATAATCACACCGACAAATCACACGTGTACTTTAATTGTAAAAGGGGAACTAGGAAAGAAATAACATTTCAATCTGCCCTGATTACTCGAGCTTAGAGCTGTCGCTGTCGAATGGGGACGCTTCCTTTTCCCCCCTCTGTGTCCTTGTATTCGCCCACATTTGACAAAATACATTCATGAAGTTCTCCTTTCCTAATCGCTTTTCTTCCCCCCCCCCCCCCTTTTTTTTTTGCCGTTGATGAGCAAACTTCGATTATCCTCCCAGGGCAAGGATTGGGCCTAGTTCATACCTTCCTACCTGAACATATGTTCAAATTGGTACACTCGTTAAAGGAAAGAGGCAGAAATTGATTCCGGGAGTTATACGACCCAAAACCACGTTATGATTTCGAGAGACGCCACATTGGAGGGCTGCGTAAATTTCGACCACCTGACATCGCATAGGAGACTGTCCTCGACATTTCGCCTCCATCGAAATGCAGCCGCCGTGGCCGGGACTCGATCCCGCGACCATTGGATATGCACCCGAGTGCCCGGTGGCATAGACTCCAGACCACCGTGGCAGGTCGTAGGAGCGGGGGAGGTGCAGCAGTTACGAATGAAAACTCGCGTGTGTTTTAACTGAAGAGCCTCGTAGTAATTGTGAGGCACGAGACACTCTTCCCCTCAGCCCCCTGCAACGTGATAGCGATAACGCGAAGACGAATGTGCGATATTGTGAAAGGAACACTTATTTCGAAGTTGCGGGTTCGATCCCCGGAGCCGTGGCGACACCGAATTGTCACTTGACACCATTCTTGCATGTTATTGCCACGATGAACGAAAACGGACGGCTTCGCTGTCCAGACTGTTTTATCGGCGTGGAGCATGCTTGAATTTTTACTTACTGTGTTCCAAGGACGCAGCAACGTCATAAACTGCTGCAAGTGGTTGACAGCTAAATGAGTACTCGTAATTATACCACTCTTGCGTCCGCGTTTAATCGAGGTACAAATTCAGGTGCGGGTTCCTTGGAACCCCGTGGCCCATTTCCCACGCCTACGGTGCTTCAGTACATAGCGTTCGTGTGCTGCGGCGAAGCAGCGGTGCGGTCTCATCGGGTATTTCAACACATTTCTCGCGAGTGCACTCAACATTTCGTAAGAATTGATCAAAATTCGTAATATCGGAAGATGGATCGCAAGAGTTGTAGGGTATGCTATAATTTTATTTTGCGGAGGGTTCCAGTGTAAGACGTTGTTGTGCAAGTCTCTTACCAACATATCATTTCTTCCCACAAAACTACGGTAAGCCTGTAATTCGCCTCTTAGGGAACGTCATGCTAGCTGGTTTTTTGTTAGATGCACAAATGCATTCTTTCCGCTAATGTAAATACTAGGTACGCTGAACAGCAGATGACCGTCGTTCCTGTATAAAGTATTATTTTTGGCTGGGTATTGGTGTCACGTTCTTTGATATAGTTTGTCTGGACGCTCAAGTTTTCCACCTAAGACATGTAAGACAAAGGCCTGTATGTACGGAAATATTTTTACGATCCTGTACATGCACGCACAAGTTCTCGACGTCACGAAAATGAGCTAGCGTAATTGCCTGAAGCATCTGCGCAAATTATTTCTCTGCGGAAAGGCGATTACTGTAGGCGGAGTATATCGAAATGGCCAGCTACGAGGACAGTAGCCACTTTAAGTACCATTCCTGTTCTCACGTAGACGGCAAAATCGACAGCTTCGCAAGACAACACCAGACGACAAAAGCGATGCGGGCTACTTTGCTTTCCGAACAAGATGACAGCTGAGCTGATTGCTTCGATATACTTCGATATACTCACTTTGATATACTTCGATATCTTCGATTTCTCACACTGAGCGTCTCCACGCTTAGTGTGAGCTACGTTGACTTTTTCATACATTCGAACACAACAGGGGCAAAGTAAATGACGGTTGTTTGCTTTTTCCGCAGATTTCTGTTGTCGACGCGAGTTGGCGTGATGTCGCGAAGACGTCACTCAGACGCGTTCCATTACTGGAACGACAAGGGTGCTAGGCTGTCTTCGAGTCTGTCAACGTGGACTGTCTACGATACTCATAGGAACAACTCGCGTAGGCGGTACCGCTGTGGTTGCGCCGAAGGAGGCCGCGAGGTTCAAGTTGACGCGCGTTAGAGGAGCACCAGAAGCGGGCCGCGCGTGCCCACTCAAGCGGCGAGGCGTTTGTTTTGAAGGGCTTCTCTTCCGGAGCCCACCGCAGCCGCCGATGGCTTCGTTGGCTGCTCCCACTCCGGGGTGTTTCTAATTTGGCGCACTCACCGCATCGCGTGCGTGAGCATTGTGGATCTGCGGTGGCCGGCGGCTGCGGAGAGATTTCCCGGGCCCCACGCCACCCCAAGGCGTATTTCAAATGTCAAACGCCGGGCACGCGCCGGAGCTGTGGGCCATACACAAGCGTTCGTTCCTTTTCTCCTTCTCTGTGCATTGTAACATATTGCAACGAGGCTATGCACAGGATATGACAGGATATGATATATTGACAGGATATGTACAGAAGGCCTTCGGCCTTCTGTACATATCCTGTCAATATATCGTCAAGCGTCTTTTCTCCCGTAATAATATCAATGGGGGTAAGGAGAAAAACCGATCCAGCGCGTCACTACAACAGGTGCTGCGCAGTCAATGATGTGCGGCCTTTCGCGGCCTTGTTCCTGGACGCTTTCGTTGCGACTGCTGCCATGCAAGCGAAGCTGTCGCGATGGAAGTAGACGGTGCTTAGAACATCATAAGGTTGAACTGTTTGTTAGGTGCATTGATTTCTGGAGTTTTGCGTCCCGAAACCACGACACAAATTTGATAGGCGCCGTAGTGGAGGGCACAGGAAATTTCGACCACCTGAGGTTATTTAACGTGCACTGACATCGCACAGCACACGGGCTCCAACATTTACAGGTGAGGTCGAATACTACTGTAGTACGTAGTACATTTCTTGGCAGGCCGTAGCACAATGCTTGATGGTTGCGATCGTGGAGTTCATCAAAGCACGAGACCCAGCCATGGGCGCCGAAATGTCTGAGTGACGCCCTGCCCTACGAGGTTCGCCGAAAGTGGCGAACTTCGGCGAACTATCAAGCGTTTGCTACGCTTGGAGTGCGGGCTTTCAAGCGTTTGAGCTGGAGGCAAGTGTTGATGATTTGTGGGGTTTAACGTCCCAAAACCAGTTCTGATTATGAGAGACGCCGTAGTGGAGGGCTCCGGAAATTTCGACCACCTGGGGTTCTTTAACGTGCACTGACATCGCACAGCACACGGGCCTCAACATTTCGCCTCCATCGAAATGCAGCCGCCGCGGCCGGGATTCGATCCCGCGACCTTCGGATCTGCAGCCGAGTGCCATAACCACTAGACCACCGTGGCGGGGCTGGAGGCAAGTGTTACAACGGCAGTTTCCTCTGTGCTTTGCTCGATATGAAACCGCGAAAGCGTCCGTGCTGTCGTTACTTGCAGAGATGGTGTCAGCGAAGCTCGCAATGAAAGCGGTTTATCGGGCCACTTATAGGTACCGACACGGCGCATTCGAGTCACCGCAGGTGAGAGGGCTTCAGGTGCTTTAATCTGGCCAAGCGCGAGCCATCCCATTGTTTCGTCCCAGCCATTGAAGGAGCACGGGCAGCGTGCGACTCCCATCGGTTTGATGGACGGCGACTCCATTGTTGTTCGCTGGTGCGGAGACGTCGTGTTCCCATCTCGTCCGCGGTAGGCATTCGATGTGTTCGCGAACAGCAGCGCCATCTCCAAAATTGCCTGCAATAAAGGCGTGAGACAGTGCTCAGTAGCCCGTGAGATCTATATGCGGTGTTCGTTGTTGCAACTTCTAATTTTTCTGGCAGTACCTGTTTGAGCTATAGATATGGTGAAGCAGCGTTCTTTGGTAGGAGAAACACTAAATGTCTTGTTGAAAATGTGGTTATACAATTGCAATTTCGATCATTTCTAGGGGTCCTCTGTGCGTTTCTATAAGGAGCCGCAGAGACGAACGTGTTTGATATCGCCTATTAAAGACGCCTTTGTAAATCTGGTTTGGAACCCCGAATCACGTGGGGCGCACATCCGTATCAAGCGATAACCTTGAAAAGTTTACCCGATTAACGCTTAAGAGATTATTATTTACGCCATAATCACTATAACAATCGTTACATGCTTCTTATGTCTAGTCATGCTGCGGCGCGCTTATCGGCTTCTGTGGTCACTTGATATTTCTGTGCCATCCGCGGCGACGTAAGGTTTTCGACAAGGTCACTGCCAACATTTTCAAGGTCACCTCCGCACGAGGGACATAAGGCTTTCGGCTAAATGGACAATAAACATTGGGTGATTCTCTTCACTTCTGTGCATTCTTACTGCGGCAACGAGGTGAACGTCTTTTTCCACCATGGATGATTTGTTTCCTCCTTTAGTTTCATGTTCAAGGGTTCTTCAGTTGCGGTAAACCTACAACCCGCAAAGTAAGTGATGCAGGAAAAAAAAAGCGCTTTTAACGAGGTCAAGACTACATAAAACATTTCTCCAGAACGTTTTGGAAGTTTCCGGGAACTGTGGAACAAATTTTAGCGCATACAGCTGATAAAGTCTAGGTAATTTAGTGTTCCTCGTTTTCTGCTGATTCCTTTTTACTTAGCACATACTTTTTTCAAACCATTGACTTTGACTAACTTCGGCTGCAATTCTGCAACAGCCTTCATGAAGACAAAAAGATAGGTGGCTGCTGTATCGGACCTGGAAAGCAATGTAAAGAAATGAATTTGCTTGTAAAATAAGACAAGGAGACGTTCGCGATGAAAAAAAAAAATAAGTGAGAGGGAATAGGGGCACAGGTAAACTCGTGCGGAATTTGGGGAGCCTGCGCAACGCCAAAATATTACCGTCGGGAACGAGCGGTAGCTGAAGCCAATAAGCTGGGGCATCCATCACAGACTGCGGCAATGGCCACCGTCCCCGGAATGGTTCAAACTTTCCTTTTCACAAGAAAATATTTCGCCACCGCCATGGCGTCAGCACAGGGCGCACTCAATCACCTGCCTTCGTGTACATGTGTCGCACGGGCCACACTATTTAGGGCATCGCGAAGGACGACGCTTGGATATTAATGCGAAACCTGGATTACATGCCCCTTCGGTCGAGGAATCCGGAGTCGCCGGCCACGTGTGGTGGACCACCTTATGACGTCACTGCAGAACGGCACGTTATGGCGTGATTATTATGGCATCACGTGACCTCACGTAATGGTATTACGCTGATGACTGTACCGACGTTTATAGCACTTCTATGTCCATGTCACGCGACTTCACAACTTGGCGTCGTCACGTGATGTAATGATATGTGGCGACTAGATCGACGTCTATGGGATTTCGAAGTTCATGTGACGTGACATTGGGACATGACGATAGGGAACGTCGAAGTCACGACGGGAACGGGAAATTCGCACACAGAATTAAGGTACACGGAACATCTGTGACAGTACAGTTACTCTTTGTATGCTAAGATGTATGACCCCGCTTCATAAACTACCAAACACGTTAGTCAAACACAATTTCATCATGAACGATCAAGCGCATCGCCGTAGACGTTTCATGTACGACTTGCATTCAGTCATAATAGGAAGAATCGGCACACTCATTGGGCGAGGAAATGAACGCGAGTTGGGACACCGAAAAAGGGGACAGGACTAGCTCCTTTTCTCTCCTTACTATGTACTAACACTCCCGCCCACGAGTACTGTTAAACGCAGTCGTGTTTGCTTACGGTGCACGCTTGCGTGAATTTGAACATAGACAGAAAGGTGTTACATTTTCGAAGATATCACCACATCGCGTGATTGCGCTGGTGAGCGGCCGCAGGAACTATTCAAGCTATACATGGACCCGTACTGGCATAAACCACCTTACGCTAACTCGCCCAACTTCCTACCTTGCCATAGAGCAGGTTGTGAAAAAGAACGATTCAGCCGATCCTGTTGACAGTCATATGCCACCGCATATCGCCTACGAAGCCGACTGGCAAATAGCAGTGAACACTAAGGCTTTCCCAATTCTAGTCCTAACGTTTGGCAGATCTGCACACCTGTTCGTACAGAACAGCTTTACACAGTGCTTCTACGAACTGGCCTGTCAACTGTAGGTTACCAACCGTGTGTGCTGACGGTTGTCTCTCTGTGCATAATATAGAGAACGTGCAACGTCTCCCAGCCTTCTCTCTTTGTTTTTGTACGTCTAAAGCTGAGCATTAAACCCAGATTTTTTTCCTATTGTTACCGCATTATGTGAGCAGCATGGTGCTATTTATAGGGAAACTCACCGGGCAGTACTATGCATTTTCGTTTCGGCGGTAACTTATCTGTCTGGCGCCGCATCAGACGTCGCAGTAGTAAAATTATGAGACGGAAGCCTCCGAAAAAAGCTCGAGTCCCTTCGCGTCCCTCCACTTTTGGAACGCGCTCCCTTGATGAAATTTTATGGGAAGCGCGTAAAAGGCACCGCGTTGCGGTGACAATGCTCGGGTCGCCTTGTGCAATCGTGAAATGGCTTGAGAGCCGGCGGGCCGTCCGTTAAGCCGGGCACGAGACGCGAGCGCGCAGGAGAGATTTAGCGAAGCAGCGCCCGGAGAAGCGACGAAAATGCGCCGAGACGACGACGACGCCGCTCGCAGAAACTTCAGCGTCGCGCTGGTGCTTTTCACCAGCTCATTTTTAGCACCTGGCTTTAGGGTGCATTTCTCGAGCCTCTGGATTCTGCGCAACACTTTGCTACTGAAGTAGCACTATTATTTCTAGAAAGTTGCTACGGGTGTTCTTAAAGATGCCCGCCTTTCTTAGTGCATTAGCGAGGCCTTCTTTCAGGATAACCTCGTCTTGCGTAGTGTTTGTGCCACTGCACGCAACTGCTGGGAGGAGGAAAAGCCTCGCACGGCCTAGCTCGTCCATTGCTTGCCCTTATAAAAATACAGCGCCGAGACGAGGTACAAGGACGCCAAGAGAGGATATGACACATGAGCTCGTGACCCGAGCATGCACACAAGCACACATGCATGCTTATGGTTGTATAGTATTGCCGCGAGCTGTCACGCTCTGCAGAGCGATCGTAACTCAGCGAGTACAATCGGCGGGCGCTCCTTTCCCCGCTTCGAAGAACTCCGCCACAGAGCAGCCGGTCGCCCGCTGCGAAAGGCTTCGGCTGCTCCCCGGATAACATTGCGAAAACCCCATAAGGCACTTGAAGCGGCCGGGAGCGGGAGCTGCGGGTTCACCAGGATAAACAGCGCCTGAGCAGCCATGGAAAGTTGAACTGCAGACGAGTTAGGGCTAAATAAAAAGCGTTGTTTCGTAGCTTTCTGCGTTAGCAACGCTTAATCTCAGCGCGGCCTCGGCTTCCACTCTCATTCTAAGGCCTGAACCATCTTTGGGAGCTGAAGTGAGTAGAGCTCCGAGGTAGTGCTGTCGAGTTTCACTTGCCCGACGAAACTGTGCGGTTTGCTATCGCGCGTCGAATGCCGGCTCCTGGAGAACCGTACTCGCAGAGACAAGTTGATGCGGCTAAGGAGATTGATTATCTGGCCGAGATGGTGCACTTATAAACCTTAACAGCGCACAACACCGCACGATAAAGCGCTTCGTATATTGTCATTGTTTTTTTATTTGATCAATGTTGTTCAACACTGTTAACTTAAACGATTTACACGAATTTATATTTGGCGCAATTCTTGACTCGCAGCGACGTCTCCTGCCCCGGCTTAAGTCTCTGCATTTCAATAAAGAGCTTCCTCTCTCTTTCTCTCTCACTCCTATCTATCTATCTATCTATCTATCTATCTATCTATCTATCTATCTATCTATCTATCTATCTATCTATCTATCTATCTATCTATCTATCTATCTATCTAATTAATAAAGTTGCGCGAGCCATAGAGCTCTGTGCATTCGATCCCTGATTAGATAGCCGCTTGATAGATTAGCTTGAGACACTGAATGGGGCTTACAAAATTAGACACCTTGCTACGCGGCCCCCACACACTATCTTCCTCAAGAGGCAAAAAAAAAAAAAATTGACGATAAAGCAATGCCAAACGCTGCTCTATCTCTTTACGCGCTCTATAATCACGGGTCGAAAACAAAGCGAGCACATGCAAGGAACTACATGCCTCCGTATTCCGCACCGTATGGCGGCAAGCAGGTTTCGTTGGGGAGAACGGTGACGTCGTTATCTTTCCGGCGAGCGGCGATGCAGGCGCATCACCCAATGTTGTCGAGCGCCCATTCACACGGGGCTAGCGGACCGGAAACGGGCCTCTCCCGGCTCTTAGCAAAGTGCGTTCAGATATGGATGGCGTAGTGCGATGGGCCGCCTGGATGTGATCGTGTCAGCACGACGGTACGCGGGAGGCAGTGTATTGCTTATGGGCACTCTTTCCGCAAGAAGCGTGTGGCAGGCTGTTACGTGCGGTACGCTAGCTGTGCAGTACCCCGGGATTGAAAAAATAAAACATAAGAGATACGTTCTTAGTGTAGAATTCCTCGTAAGATAAGAATTCAGCGAATCCTTTCGCTTGAATACTGTTAGCTAAGGGTTCCGTTAGTGACGAAGAAGATGGTGTGAATACTTGTGAATTCGGTTGTGAATTCGGCCGCCGAATTCACAAAAACATCTTTCGCGCGTGCTGTCTTCCCTCTGACAGCAGGATTTGATAATGGTATATCCAGATTCAGCTTTTGCAGAAATTTTACACTTTGTTGGTACGAAATTTACAAAACTTATTGTTCCTAACTGTCGTTTGTATTGGCTGCTCTTCATGTTTTATGTTACGGCCGACGTAATGAAACTTGGGATTGGTTAGCGTCCGTTCCTACTAGTAGTTTTAACGTAATTTTTGTTAACACGACAGTATCCTAGGGTTAAATTTGCCGAGATCTTCGTTCGCAAACGCTATGCCACTAGCTGTGGTTGTCTTTGGTAATACGCCGGAATCAATCATTAGCTGTCACTTTCACACTTGTAGACAGTGCTGACATAATAATATCCTCGTGCCTATGTATCTACCGGCCTTCGTGAACGTCTATAAGTGGAATGTTCTTTGTGTGTGTGTGCGCGTGTTTTATTTGTTGTGCTTGTCTGGAATCTTGTACCCTCTCTCGCTGTCATCTTTCTAACCCCCTCCCCTTCTCCCCAGTGCAGGGTAGCAAACCGGAGTCTAATATCTGGTTAACCTCCCTGCCTTTCTCCTCTTTTCTCTCTCTCTCTCTTTCTCGTGCCTGTGAGAACTGCAGTGCCTGGATCCAACAAAGCTGTTCCTTAGTAAGGACGCTTTCTCATAATTAAGTAAGTTTCTGCTCTAATGGTTCCGCCACGGCAATCTAGTGGCTATAACAGTCGGATACTGATCCGAAGGTCGCGGGATTGACGCCCGGCCGCGGTCGCTGCATTTCGATGGAGGCGGAATATTGAGGCCCGTGTACTGTGCGATGTCAGTGCACGTTAAAGAGCACCAGGTGGTCGAAATTTCTGGACACTACGGTGTCTCTCATAATCATATCGTGATTTCGGGACGTAATACCCCATAAGTCAATCAATCATTCTTACACCTTAGTCATAGCTAAGGAACACGAGATCCACTTCACTGTGTGATTCTTCATTGTAGTCAAAACAACATATTGCTCGCCTTCGGTGTAGGCTCTCTAATGACCCCTTACTGACCTGAGCACTCAGGGCCTTGTGCCTTGCACTACGTTTATCTTCCGATGTATTTTGTATCTTCCGGTGTATTATTGGCTATTGCACTACAGAATCGCACCTTTTTTTATTTCTGTTAATGCTTGCCACAAACTTTCTTAAATGAAAGGTTTTCTCCTGTACACATTGTACGGCAGATGACAGGTTGCGACTTCGAATAACTTCACTTCGAATTGCAATATTTTCTGTTTTGGTTACTTTCTCCGACGTGATTCCCGTAGCTGGCTTTTTATCGTCTGTGGGATTACGCGGCGTGCTGCAGCTATACTACGTCAGTGTATCCTGAGCACCGTGTACCTCTGAGTACTGCCTCTCTAATATGCCGCGTATCCAGTATGCGTAGCTTCGGCGGCATCGCGCGCTCTTATAAGAGTCTACGTAGTGGAAGAGAACTGCGTGGCTCAATCTGTCGGCGCGCACCGGATCCATTTTGCACAGTGGCTGCTACCGCGAGCGACGCAACCTTATCGCAACGTCAACAAGCCGACCGAGGTTGCAGCCCTAAAAGCCTCCCCGTTAACCACCCGGCCGGCGTCTTTGTTGAGGGCGCCTACCGTTCGTCCAAGGTCGGCTTGCTCAGCTCAAAAGGGCGGCCTCTGTGTGTGCTAACAAGGCGAGTGGCGTTCGCGTTGGCTTACGGACGCTTCATAAAAGGTGGCCTGAACGAAATGCTCCGGGCGGGAAAATATTTTGGCCCCGCTTGCCGCGGTATGTTTGGCCGCAGCTGTGGGAAGGCGTAGATAAGGCCTGCAGCGCTTGAAGCTTTGTGAATTGCGGGCCGCGTACGTAGAAAGGGATGAGTAATAGCCTGTGGGAAGGAGAGCTTTTGTTTAGCAGGCACCACATTGTTCGCCCGCTGCGGGCAACGCAACCGACAGGCATGTCACTCAGAGAAAGTGCTTAGTCACTCGAAGGCAAAAGCTAGAGT
Organism: Hyalomma asiaticum; assembly: GCA_013339685.2. NCBI lineage: Eukaryota > Metazoa > Arthropoda > Arachnida > Ixodida > Ixodidae > Hyalomma > Hyalomma asiaticum. The sequence continues at coordinate 107,924,349 of CM023486.1, forward strand.
CTTCGTGCAGCAACTATATATAAAGACATTCTCATTCCGTAAAACAAAGTTATTTGCGGCTTTTTGCGCTCCTTGTATACCGAAGACTGATGTTTCCTTTTCTGCTCTCTTTTCTGCCCAGAACTGAGGAAGGTCGTTTCCTCTCCAGTGCCTTTACAAGGGATACGGCAAAATTGGAACGTGCTTCGGCGTACTTATTTCAACAATCCAAAAAGCATCTGCAAGCTGATTTACATTTACACTTTCACTTCGCCGTTTCAGTACGCCGTTTTTAACCACGTAATTGGATATTCCAAAACACAGTTGGAAGTGCCCACGCAGAGTAAGAAGTGCTGGAGGGGTTAGGGAAATATGTACATCGCACAGTACAGGGGCCTCAAAATTTCGCCTCCATCGAAATGCAGCCGCCGCGGCTTGGATTCGAGCCCGTGACCTTCAGATCTGCAGCCAAGTGCCATAGACACTAGACCGCCGTGGCGGGGCGTTGCGGAGCCCCACGTACGTGCGTCATGTCGGCGCATAATTGCGCCTATGCGAACAACTCAAAGCATAAGACATTTCTGTGAATCAGTGATTACGAGCATACGGTACCTTAAAAAAACCGCGAGCATCGGTGATACCCTTACGCACCGTTTTATGTAAAAAGAGTGTACATGAGGACAGAACGCATCGCTTCCAACGGGCGCAGTCACTACATTCCCCATCACTTTTGTGCAGCGCTGTGCGAGACAATACGGACGAAATAACTTTCTGAATGATAACATGCGCCTTCATGGTTCAAGAGAACTGATCGCACCGCATGTCAAGTACTCGAAGAAGGGTTATTTCTTTTCCCCCTCTTGTCCTCAACTGGTCGCAGGAGAGAAGACTTACGCCTCAAAGACACACAGTGAAACGGATCCCAGCCATTTTTTTTTTCTGCCATCTTCGCGGAGATAATTTGCCGGAAACACAGAAGGGCTTTCTGTCGAGATTGCTTGATTCTCAGAGAGGGAGAGAGACACGCACACAGAAAATAATGCGAGGGTGCAGCGCAGCAAACGTATCACTGGAGAAGCGAGTCCGCCGGCGCATCAAATAGTAATGTTTCCTTTGAAGATTCTGAAAGCAAACACGCTGGCATGCGCTTTGTCACGAGCGTGAAGAAAAGGCAACGGGAGCAGCTTGCTCTTTTTTTCTTTCTTGTTCCTCCTTCCTGAGATGCCGTGGCAAAGATTGCAAGGATCCTTCCGAAAGGAATAATCTCGTTCTGTGCTCGGATCTCGTCGTGTCTGAGGACACGCTCCGTCTCACTAAAACCGTGCAGTACGCGCTGTTCGAGGCAAACGCTTCAGAGTCAGCTAATCGAGAAAGCGAATTCGCGGAGCTGTTCTCTCCCTAAAAGGCCACGCGACGGCATCCATGGCCGGTGGTGCGCTATGATTAATGACCATTGCTAACAACGTCAGCAGTAACGCTTTCTTTCGTAAACGATTCCTGCCATTGGCCAGCTGGCTTTACTAATGAAATGCACAGGATCGGGATTGGCTGACACGTTCTGCTAGGAACAGCTTCAGCGCGAGTGGTTTTTATGAATAGCGACCTTGGCCAGCTTACACAAGGATATCCTACGCTAAATGTATTCGTAAACGAATACTTCTGCCAACCCCGATGCAGGATTATTAAGGAGGCCGGCTGGTCAATGGAAAAAAGCACTTATGAAAATGAAGAGTCGTGAATTGGGCCTGTTGTTTTACAGCGCGCAAGCAGTAAAAGGCTGTCGTTCACTCTCCTGTGAAAGTAACATTTGGCAACTGAGCAGAAGCTAGAAACACATTTCACACAGATATAATCGGTGATTCGTAGATATTTTAGTGGAATATCCGAGGCGGAAGTGAAGTCAAATGCACTGCTAGCTGTACGATGAGCGGATGTGTTATTTATAATTCGATTACGCACAATTACGATTTTTAACGAAGTTAGTCGCAATCAAAAATTAAATTTGTTTATTCACCGGCAGAACTAGAACTATGTAACTGCATAATATCAGATGTAAGTTCTCGATTGAACATACTTTTCCGCCTTTTCCCGGTGGTTCTAGTTGCTTTATTATCGCCTTATTACTGGGATCAATGCACCATGATTGATGGTTGGAGGAAGAAGAGCAATATCAAGCGCTAGCAATCCATGTAAACGAAGCAGAAGAAGAACGAGAAGCTAAATTTTCTCTAAACTGGACTACAGATTGGTGTTCACCAGTGGATATTTTGAGCCCCAGCTTCACAAGTGTGATATACCCATGGACGCTATGTAATTTTATTGTTATCCAGCGTAGATGGCACCGCGTTTTCGTGTTGAATTGAGCACTCATATGTTCATGGCGAGTCCCCCTGAGTGGTTCCAGGCGGGGACAATTACATTCCGATGGACGCGGATGAGAAATCTAACGCCTCGGCACAAGGGTTAATAATTGTGCCCTTGAATGAACCTATACTCTAAATTGTATATATACCTGAAAGAATTGAGGCGTGTAGGGTGCCCAATCCCATGGCGAAATCATTCCAGTGATAGCATTAAATAAAACTGAATTCAACCTGATGCAATAATATGGCCGTAAAGTTATTGTTTGAGGTGCCCCTTTTGACGCTGCGAGGACCACTGGCAAAATGTCTAAGTGATTGCTAATACCGAATCCCTTTCATTGCGTCAGTCTTTACGGGAAAAAGAAAAAAAAAAAGGGGGGGGGGGATTGCCACAATATATATTATCACGTAAACTACCCATTTAGTGGCATCACAATATGCGAATTACATGTATTCTATTGACACTGAAGAAAAGTCAATGGGCACGAATTCACGAAACGTTTCGTCCGGAAGGGCGCTGTGCTACTGGCTGGTTCTCTTCCATCTACAAGCTCAGCTGGCTGCGAGCCTCTTAGAAACCATATCAGCTCTATGCTAGCGTTAAGACGGTTTTGTAAATGTGGGTGCTGATTGTCACTGCAAATTTGTTAGGACACAGGTTCAGCTCAACTTGGCTTGTTTTACCTGCCAAAGCCACTACGTGATTATGAGGCATGCTGTGGTGGGGGCCCCGGAAAAATTTTCACCACCTGGAGGCGTTTAACTCGCGTTGAAATCCAAATACACGGGTGTTATTGCAATCGTCATCAGTCAAGATTTGACATACGGTGTCGACGGCTTAGCCGCTAAGCTCCCGCGGCGGACAAGAAGCCATGAGTGAAACAGACAACTTATGCGAAATATGCGGCACGTGGCTTGTTGAACGTCGTGGAATGTAATTATCATACCTGTAATGTTGTGGTAAAATTATCTGAGTTGCTTCAACGGGCAGTGCAGCTTCTAGCGAGAGCACATACAAACCTCGAAAATAATAGTAATTTTTGTCGATTTACGCGTCGCTAAATACATTGATGCACGTTGTCCTTCCTGTGACTGGCGAAATGAACTCGTCCGAACTCATTGATTTTTCAAATTTGTTCAAATAGCAGTTTCTAGGTATCGCCCTCTTCATAAGCAGTCACCAGCGCATGCACTAACACCGATGCACGGTACTAAAAAGCTCAGCCTAGAAAAAAAAAAAAAGAAGCAAGCAACGACGGTGGGCAAATCGGAACGGCCTCATGCATCGTGGCCTTTGTTGTCCCTGCCGTTTGTCGCACTCAGTTTGTAGATTTCCTTTTTTTTTTTCCTTTTGCGTAAACAAGGTCTTAGACACATCCTCCCAGTTTCCTCATGCGGCGTATAATGAAAAGCTAAAGCTTCCGTGGAGTGCCACGCTGCGTTATCACAGTATCGTCGTATTCGAGATATAGTTTGTGCTGCATGCGTAAGAAGGACACGGTGCTTACCCTGCTTTGTTCGAGACAAGCCACACTTATGCAACCAAAGACTGCGCAACCATAGTATTAGTTACTGAACTAGAGTGGTATATCTTAATCGTAAAGCACCCCACGCATAATGAGTAATGTAGCTTCGGCTTTCACCGACGGCCAACTGTATTTTCATACAGTTGCATTTGCATTTTACCTTGTGATACTAACATAGCCGTTAGATATCACTTATGTCTTCTGTGACTCTTTTGTCCGTTTGCTTCCTAACGATGTAACTAACAAGAAGCTCGATTCCCTCGGTCATCGTCATTCCTCTAGTTCAACAGGAAGATCTCAATGAGATAAATCTAAGATTGCTTCAGTAGTCTACTGAGCCCCCTGCCTACGGTCACTGTGCTTTAGGTAAGTGGTGCGTTACGATGGTGCGAATCATCGGGTACAGTCGGAGGTCGGAGTGGAGGCTTTATCATTACGTTGAGTGTCGACGGATCAGAAAGAGATTCGCGGGGCTTTGTTTTATCCAAGCGTGAGGAAGCTAGGAATTGTCTTTCCTCTACTTTCCTCACGGAAGAAGCTTTTACGATAAGCAACCGTGAACTGTCTTCGACGTGGACAGCGCAGACACAAACACTATACGTATACGAAGAATAGAAGAGCGATGACTTCCAACTGATGTTTGTTACAAAAAAACTTGGCCAAGTTAATTCGCACAAGTGCGAAAAGACAGCAATTCTAGCTAAACATAAACACAGTAACGCGCATATCTTCATTGAAGCCACTGGCTATTGCTAGAGGCAACTTCATCAGCAAACTTTTCACTGCTTTGACATAAGTGGTGATTGCTTACGCAGGTTCATCTACACGTGTAACATAGCTTAATCCTGCTTGTTTTTTGTTGTGGTTTTGTATACATCCCGATAATCTACATAGTCAAGTATGGTGTGATCATGGACTATGTTACGTGTCATTTGTCTTTGAAGTAAACGTCAGTTAGAGGTTAGTTTTGGTCCGTGTAATTCCCTTGTATGTATATTTTGCGTCTGTATCTACGCTCAGTTCACACCAAAAATGGAATGCCAGCTAGCGCAGCCCCACCTTGCTTTCTACACCAGCGCTGTGAACGAAGCATGCCTGCGACGCGAGACTTGGAGCTAAAGATTTGAAAGCTCAAATCCTCATTTGAAAATAACGTGCGCGTTCTTCTTCACACGTCGCAGCAGAAGACTCCGCGAATAGGTCTTAGGCGCACCCTCCCAGGCAGACGCATACTCCCTTTATCAGGCAGTTCAATCTGCCTTTAGCATATTCATCCCAGACAACGACTGTCTAAATAAAAATAAAATTGAATTCGAATTCCTAACAGGCATACAAAGCTACAAAAGAAAGCCCAGCTGGTTTGAGTGTATGGCTTTCGCTCTACAACTGCGAATGCTGTGCGCAAATACAAATTAGTACTTTGCTCATATTCATAGAATGCACACACAACGACGACCTTGGTTGCTTGAAAGAAAAAGTGAGATAGACAGAGAGATATAATACGCAATGCCTTAGAAAGCTTTCCCCCGCCACAATCTGCTGACCCGAGGATCGCAAGAAATGCAGTAGCATTTGAATGGCCGTTTTTATGCGACGTTAAGTTCTGTGAATAGCGCTGAATTCTGTCTTCCAACAACAAGGGAGGATGCGAGTAGGAAGACGCGCAGTGGAGGACACACGAAAAGAAGATGCGTACGCGGTGCTTGCGCTAACTTCCAACTCTTCGTTTCTTTTGCACTACCGATTGTGTCTTCTCAAGTCGTGAAACAACTTTTCCAACGACACTCTTTAGTACAAGCAAGCCGATTGTCTAGCCGGTTGATTGCGTGGGTGAAAGATCGCCCTCAGCTGCGCCCAAGCAAGGCTTTTTCCCATCGGGAGTATGGGGAGGGTAGGCTGGAATATGAATATTCTGCACCAATGCTTATGGAAACGAAATCTTTAGGATATGCAGAAACTTTACGCTCGTGGGTTAGATATTTCCACTTACGACAGTGAGCTTTACCCTGCCAGCTATTCACAACAGGTCACTGTCGGATCCCGGCCGCCGAGACGGTGTCCAAAGCTCGACTTCTTTGACATGTTTCTGGTTCCCAAAATAGACTTCGCCTCATGTACTCAGCAGAACAACGGCCCCTCCAAACTCATTTTTATGCAGAAAGTGTTGCTTCAGTGTTACTCTTACAACGCTCTAATGCAGGTTGTTTCTGAAGTTTCCTTGAACGAGCATCACCGCTTTCAATGCGCCCTGTTTTCCTGTATGATTTCTTGCAGGAAAGCTTGCGGGGAAAGAGTTTCTAAAATAGGGAATTTTAAACCTATAAAACTCCAGAATGTGAATTCTGCTACCTATAGTGCGAAACATCACTGGTCTCCTTTGTGCGCTTAGCTGTCGGCGATGACACATAAGTTGTTCCATCATCGTTGGAGTGATCGCCGGCTGCGGCATTGGCTAGCTTTTTGGGGAATGTGCAACTTCATTTTGAAAGTGCTACGCCCAACCACAGCCTACAATAAAGTGTAGCCTCTTGACGGAACATGAAGGCTCGAATTTTCGTGACTCACAGTGGGTGCGCAAAACACTACAAAACTGAAGCAATAAAAGAGAAGAAGAACAAAAACAGAACTGGCAGGCGACCCTAATCCTTGACCTAATCCATGACTTGGGTGTCTCATAGCGGCACTCGCACCTCGGCTTTGGTGTCAGCCTGTGGCTTAATCCCTCGAAGTCCGCAATGCCGGTTCGTTTTTACTTGTGGCCCATACTCGCATATCAGTGAGTTGTAAACGCATATTCCAAGCTGCGATATGGGCCACTCTGGATTTAAAGGATTAAAATTCGAAACTGAAGTGAATTAATTGATATTTACTAATTGTCTTGAGGATGAAATACCTCTTTAGTATAAACGACCTATGTTATAATGTCACATCTTTCATATTTTTATTTTCGTTTTGTATTCATTTAATTTAGTCACTCAGGAAATGAATCGAAGCGCTGCGCAGGAGGCAAGTGTTCGACCCGGTACTCGCGTCCCTAGTAAGCCTCTATAGGTCAGTATAAATGCAGAAACGGAATAGAAGGCTGGTTAGCGAACTTCCCTGTGAATGCATTCGATGATGACGACAAAATTGATCCTACAGGCATTCGTAACAAGCGCGTTCATATGTTAGGTAGCCACCGCTGGTTAAAAAGGTCCCTTGACAGTAGTGAGACACACGCTGCGCGTATTAGTCGTGTCGCAAAAAAAAAAAAAAAAGAAAAAAGAAAAGGAACGGAAGAAAGAAAGGAATTACAACGGCGGCCACATGTAGCGTTGGGCGTGAACTACCGTACGAATTGTCGGTCCACGCTAAATCAGTTTATAAGAGAAGTCCTTCATAAGTAGCGCCGTACCATGCAAATGAAATAGGTGTTACTAATAATAACCGATGCTGGTCCAGAGCGCAGTAACACTGAAAGACGTCGACGGTAGCGGTGAATTGGTTAGCGCAACCGAAAGAAAAAAGAATCCTATGTGTACTGCAGCAGTTTTTCGTACTGCGTCATACCACTTGATACAAGGCAAAAGAATGAAGGAAAGAGGACATACGCTAAAAAAAAAGAAAAAAACTGTAGCCAATTCAATATTTCACGTATACGTGCTTGGTGTTTCTTTTTTCTTTTCGCTATTTTGTTTTAATGTTGTACTGCACTTTCAGTGTACTTTCATTGATAAAGTTACAATGATTTGCCAACGCGATAACCTGTTTTCATTTGTTTATTGAGTGTTTTTGTTGTTGTTGCCCGTATGCCGCTCAATACGTGGGGCAGCGGATTAGTCAAGCCGCCTACTGGCAGCATCTTTTAGGGGCGAAGCTCCTCTTAGTCTAACCTTGTCCTGCGTCAGGCGTCAGGCGCAACCGGCGTGCCGGGAGGCACGCGCTCGCCCTCGGCGCGTGCCTCCCGGCGCGTGCCTCTCTCTCTCCCACTCTTCCATCTGCTGTCTTGTGTGAGAGAGAGAGAGAGAGAGAGAGAGAGCGAAAGGCGCGCGTTGACTATGCAAACGCTCTTTCTTAGATGAACGCTCTACCAGCTCGCAAAGAAGGACAACGCGCCCTCAACCGCGAGAGACAACACTGGCGCAGGCAGCGTCTCCTAGCGAGTTTCTTGATTGAGAAATACCGACTGCTCGCGTTGGAGAACCGTTCACCGGCCACCCATATATATATATAGGCACTGGATCTTGACTTGCAATGTGCCGGTGGGAGATTTCACTTGTGCATAGTTGAACCATAAGGATTCATAGCGTGCGCGTTAACTAAATTAATCCGGAACTCGGCACGATCTACGATGAACCTCCCGAGCTTCGCCCACTCATCATCATTCACTCCGTGGATATGCTGTAATTTTTTTTCGTCGTCCTTTTTTTTCATTTAACATAATGGAAATAAAGATTTGATTTGACTTGGTCTGATTTGATTTGAATAAACCGGTTCATTATTCCACACAGCAGGATACAAGACGAGTTGGTAAAGTACGTGCATAGCTGACATTTACACAAAGCTTGTCTACTGACTAAATAAATAAAAGAAAGATGCTGCGATTTATACATGACTTAAAAAAACAAAAGGAATACATGAGAGTCGTACTACGCTAAAGTAAAACATCTACCTTTTCTTGATTTGTCGGTGTACGTGAAGGCCAAAATGTACAAGGCATTCCTCGTATCTGCAGTCAGGCGAACTTGGAAATCAAAATTGATGACTCGATCAATCTCCCGGGCTCGCCAAGTTGATACGGAACTCGAAGAACTCGAAGATCGGCCGTGGTTTTTATTCTCCATTTAGCTACTTTAACACTTTAAAACAGCGCGAGTAACGCAAAACATGTACTACCTCCACTTTAACAAAATATCAATAGCATAAGAAAACGTCGACTGTCTTGCGATTCGTAGACGCCAACGAACGAGGCGCGGTAGAATGGAAGTGACGAATGTTCTTTACGGGCATTCAGGAGCCGTCTTTCCTTTCTCTTCATTCCTGTTTTCATCGAAATTGTTTTGTTTACCTTATTTTTTTTGTGGTATTAAAGAAGAAAAACAAATCGGTCGATCAATCTCGAGCACGAAGGCCCGACGACGACGTTCGCCGAGGACGTCTTTGAGGCACCAAACTCGCAGCCCGTACACACTACACACACACATCGCTTTCCCTGTTTTCGTTACCGGTTCGCTACGTTCACTGCGTCGTCGCGACTCGTCGGGAGGCTCTCGGCGACTTCGTCGCGACGCAAGTTCACTGCACAACTTGGCGTCGAGCCTGCGCGCTTTCTAAATTCGACAGTCGCGCCACGGGTCCCCCTCCTGGTCTCGACGGAGCACACATGAACGACGCCCAACCACCGCCGCCGCCGGTGGCGGCCTCGATTCACTGGAAAAACACGTGCCACTGCACTTGTTACTGGCTCACTGCGATATGTGAGGCCTTCTGCCAGGAGCCCGCCCCATTTTGCGCAAGCACAGTTCTTTTCGGGCTCGTTGCTGTTTGGCTGTTTTCCTGTTTTTGTTCGGCTCGAGTGCATCTCCGTGCGGTTGAAGCTAATGCCGCGTGACGGGGGGTGTCCCCCATTTTTTTTTCTTTTTTTTTTTCTCGGAGAGATGAAGTTCTGTCATTGCGGAACGTCGGTGCGACTTTGAAGGGGCGCGCAAGTTTGACGCACCGAGTTTGAAAACTCGCTGGGCGTAAATAAACGCGTGGGTAATAAACGGGCTCGTCCCTCAGCGAGAGATCGTCCTCCGTTCATCTTGCTCGCCCCGTTCATCTTCTCCGGCCCGTCACATTCGGGCGCCCGAGTTTAAATAACGCGCAGGTCAGCTGGTGAGTGATACGGATCTGTATTCGCAACGCCGCGTGCGGACTTTTCTCTCAATGTGAAACTTTCCAAGTGGATACTCCCGCATTTCGCTGACTGTGGCTTCTTCTGCCGCGTTGCTGAATAGCTCTCACGCGCCCCACAATTCCAGTATCGCGAGCTTGGCAATACGTAGTTCCATTTGTACTGCGCCTTCAAATCTGCCGGAGGCGGGCTTCGTTCTTTGCAGCATTGCGCAGTGAAATTTCCTCAAGTGGTACTTAAAACACAGAAATACATCGCCATGTGCGCATATCTTATTAATGAACACATAAACGACGCTTTGGTACTTATTTGGCACGTTTGTTAGGTTTTCTTCTCACATAATACAATAATACAATAGGCAGTCTCTCGAGACAGTGTAACAGCGTTGTTACATCTTTGTAGCTCCATGCTACGTATCCACATCCTAATTTACCACTGCTTAAATGGGTGTGACCGCACATATACGTGCCTAGTCAGCGTGATTAAGCAAGTCTCCTTGTGACTATAACTCTAATATTTGCCAAGCAGAATCTTACAGCATCTGCTGATGTAAGAACTGCTTTTCATGCGCGTTACTGTCACTCGCATTATTGTGGGAAGCGTCACGGAGGCCCCATGTTGAACCCAGGTTGCAACTATGTAGGCGTACTCCATGCGTTTGCTCTATTCTCAAAGAGAATCGCAGAGTATGCTCGAGCAGCGCTAAACCATCCATACTTGAGCTGTTCAGTGTGCTTGCCTTTCAGCCATTCGTTGCTCTTCCTACGATAGCGTATGCGCTTGTCTAATGTAGCTGCCTAATAAAAGAAATGTACGGGGAGTAGACAATAAAAAAACCAGCCGAAACAGTATAACAACTCTAATGCTCTGATTATAGGATTGCCTGTGCTGTCTTGCTCGTGTAGCGATTTCGAGAGCGTGAACAGTGTACGTATAAAGGCAAAAAAAAAAAGGACAAATAACATAACAAAGCCCCGCGGCAACAACCTCATTATTTAATTTTCCTTTGTTTCTCGTGGGCTGTAACGTGCCTGGCGTTGTCGGCCGACGGGGTTTGTCCGTGGTGCGCTCGGCTGATTAATCTTTGCGACGTGCCCCACGGCAGACACGAATAACAAGCCGGGATGCAGTTCTTTCATTGCCCAATGCACACCAACACACGTACGAACGAATGCAGGGTCAGGCGTCTGCGCACGTACGCTTGCGCTCACAGAGATGCTTAAGTGCTGCAGGCAGAGAGCCAGTCAAGCAGTGGAACAATGGCGGAGTGGATAAACACAAACCGTAGTTGGTGGCGCACGCCCGAAATGACTGACAGTGCATGGTTGTCCAGCAATTTTGTTTGAACTCCACGGTGAGGACGGATAGACAGAGACAGCAGCAGGCAATCCGTGACAAGCAAGTTTGCTCCCAGCTCTCGCGGCAGGCACAGGCAATAGCTACAATGTGTTTTCACTTTCTTTCCCGGTCATGTGCGCGCAGCTGCATGATTAAGGAATGTGCATGTTGGTGGCACGGTTGTTTTTCCGCGCCACCACCACAGCGAATTAAACCTGAGAAATTTCCCAAGTGTGCAGACCTCGGCTATCTGCACTGCGGTGTAGATTGTCATTTTTGATCAGCTTCAGACGAAATCAATCAATCAATCAATCAATCAATCAATCAATCAATCAATCAATCAATCAATTAACAATGTGAAGGGTGTGCCTACTTCAGATTTATATAACGTCTGTAGTTGGGCCTGCATCTCTAGTTAGTCCATGCAGCGATAATGTACCGGACAAACATAACCCATCATGCCTACGGGCAAGCTTTCGAAAAAAACAAAAAGAAACAACATAAGTCAGCAATATAAGACGTAAATATGTGTTACGGTGTTTCTCTCATTTTTGCCGTGGCAATCTTCGCTATTGTACGTTGTCTTCTTCTATTTCTGTTTTCTCTTCTTCTTCATTGACTGGTTCCTATTTCTTTCGTTGTCGTCGTATTCCTCTTTATTTTTCTTTTCGTCGTTCTCTCTTCTTTCTCTTCCTTGCAGTCGTCGTCTACCTCTTCTCCTTTTTTTCCTCTTCCTTCTCCTTATTAAATACGGCTGCTGTATTCAATATATTCTTACGGACCGTTGTCGACAGCCACCAGCACACTATAATGCTGACGAATAACGCTGACAAAACAAACGTCTTTCCTTTGGAAGCGTTGCCGAAGGCGGAAAATGACCACTGATTTTCTTTTTTTTTTTGAACGCACAGTGATGAGTAAAGCCATCAAGCGTTCCTGCCCATTCGCGGAATTGTAATATCCCGGTAGAACAGAACAATAATCGACAAAGGCTGCGGGCATACTCATGTACGCTCCTTCCTTAACATAACAAACACAAAATTATATAACTATACCAGAAAAAAAAAGTAATATGTAGTAGGCACAGAAAGAAAACTTAATATTTCCATAGTCTTTATACAGTCACGGCTAACTGAACCCGTGTGTGCGTTTTTTTTTCCTTATCCTCCTTTTCTTTTCTTGGATAGTTAAGCATCGTTAGCGTTAATTCACTGTGATGGCAGTGAAAAGCAGGCATGTCGGCTTCCCGCGTGCTGCATTTATGCCATTACGCCACCATTATCATGATCGCGTCCACGTCGTTATACTGTCGCCTTCGTGAAGCCGCTTCCTGGCCGTCAACATAACCATCGCTTCATATCGAAGATAAAACAAGAACTCTGACCATTAGCACCTCCGAATAATTGATGCCTCTAAGGCACTGTTGCTGGCTCTCTATATTAAGCACGCTTATCGCTTAGTTATTGTTGCTCGATTTTCAAAGGTGGCACCTACATAAACTGAATCCCACCTTCAGGCTACACCATCCTAAAGGGTTCCCCGCTCCAATGCAACGTTATTATGCCGCCTCTGGACGGGGGTTGCATTTACGAAGCCATACTCGTTTCGCACTGGGATGGCTGGGGCATCTGCGTTCGACTTTTGCAACACTGAAGAAGCTACAGAACGCGTGCGGTGTTGAGCGATCTTTATGGCACACAGTGATGCCGACCGCAAATGGTACTCAACCGACTGATCTCGTTGCCGTTTTCAGCTAATATTCTTGGACACCGGCGATGTGCTTCGATATACCAGAAAGGCATTGATGGGAAGCGTAAACGTGACCCCCTGTCAAAGGAATCGGTATAACACTGGTGTCATACCGATTCCCTTGACAGAGTGATCAGCCACATTCTTTAAAGACGATAGTCTTTCCTGCACAAGTGTTGAAGATTGGGCGAGTTGGATCGACGTACTTGGACTGGTATAGCGCATTATGGAATAAGAGAAACGGTCAAACAGACCGAAACAAAAGGACAGAGCGCTCTGTCCTTTTGTTTCGGTCTGTTTGACCGTTTCTCTTATTCCATAATGCGCTATACCAGTCCAAGTCTTTCATGTCTGTCTGTCTGTCTGTCTGTCTGTCTGTCTGTCTGTCTGTCTGTCTGTCTGTCTGTCTGTCTGTCTGTCACACGATTCAGCCACTCGGCCAAAGTTTAAGCCCTTGCCTGACGCCCAGCCATCTTGAACTGGTAGTTGCGTTCATACTTGTGAACATTGTCGATCAAAAAGCAAATATTACGCATATCTGAGGAGCAACATCAATACGTATGCATTAGGTGGTGTGTCCCTTTACTAGAAAATATAGAGGTACGTAATTATAAAGACCCTAGTGTGTTTTAGGCTACGCTAAAAATGCGACGCTATGCACGAAAAATGCCTCTGCCGACGATTTGGTGCTGACGCCTGGCAGTTGCCCAGGGATTCTGCACAAGCTCATGTTTCCGGCGGCGCTGCCAGATGGCGTCCATATCTCACGCAGCGTAGTACGGCCGGCAGAAGACTATCCTATTTCGACAACATTTGCACCGAAGCACGCAGATACGCGGCCAATGTTTTCACATTTGTACTCAGTTCACATGGCTTTATTCTGTATTGTTAGTTCCTACTCTTCCGTTCGTGTTGTTCTTCAATATTCAGTTTCAACTTGCGGAGAGTGTTACACAAGTAAGGCGAAAGAGTAAGCTTTCTTTATTTGACTTCGGTTTCTTGAAGTTCTTTTAGCTGAGTGCTCCGCGGTGTCCATCATTCCTTATTCTAGAGCACCACAATCAGCAGGTTCCACACGCTTGCGCAAACCTGTCGCTCTAGAACAATTTGTAAGCACGCATTCAAACCAGTCCTCCTTACGGACGGTTTATTTGCCAAAAGGACCAATCTTTTAAAAAAATGCTTACACATATACAGGTTCGTAACTTACAAACAAGGAGCTTCGTGAATCAGCTCCTATCAGGAATGCGAACTGAAAACAGGAATGAGAACTGAAACTTTACTTTTGGAAGCGCTGTTTTTCTTAGCATACTTTATGGTGGCGCAATACGAACTTCGTATAAAAGGACAGAGAAGGCAGTGAAATTCCAAAGTACAGCTTCACTGAATTCTCTTCCCTTTCATTATCACGAATATCCCGGCCGCTGCGGCTTTCGATGGAGGCGAAATGTCGAGGCCCGTGTACTGTGCGATGTAAGTGCACGTTAAAGAGCCCCAGGTGGTCGAAATTTCCGTAGCTCTCCACTACGACGTTTCTCGTAATCAATGGTGGTTTTGGGATGTAAAACCCCGGAAATAAATCAATCAATTCATTATCATAAAATGCATTTCGCGCCACAGCGAAATATACCAAGTAAACCAAACCACCAGTCGGCTCAAGAAGGAGTTCTTTTCGAATAACTTTTTTTTTTGTATTCTTGGCTCGGTAATAATATCCCAACCATAACGGTCGACTAGAAGCTACGTTTACTGCCGACTTTAGTGTAAGAACACCGCTGTCAATACAACACCGAGCCTCTTTCTACTAACAGCTTCAGAATCGGCAACACTGCGCAGTATTGCTGAAGCGCCGGAAAGGGCCCCACTGCGCCTGAGGGGTGCCATCGTAGTTTAGATCAGCACAGCCTTTCCGCACACTTTTATTTTTACCTGGTCGAGGAAGCGCACGAAGCGCAGTGCTGCTTTACGACATTATCGTTTAGTTATCGTCATTTTTTGTTCATATTCCGAGTCGAGGAGAGCCATTACGCAAATTTCGCGATGGTGTAGCCTCGGGCAAGACCCATAATGCGTTAGAGAGCGAACCGTTGTGTAAGCTTCGTGTCACGGGCTAGGCAGCAGGTATGTTCGTTCGACGCAATGTTACGGTTCGTGAAGCATTTAAGAAGAGATGAGTCAGTGTATTTTTGCAGCATATCACAAAAAGGTGCTCGCAGCACCGCAACAAAAAGAATGACACCGATCTTCGTAGTCACAGATGTGGCTCGAAGAGAAGGACCGTGTGGAGAGGTAGAAGCTGATTTCTTTTTCGAGAAAATGGTTCACTTGATTTTTTGCGGTATTACGTCAGAAAACGACGATGTGATTATGAGGGACGTGACCTATCGGATCAGTAGCCGACTGCCATAGCCACTAGACCACCGTGACGGGGCAATTTTCCAATAAAATGACCATACGTTCGTGGAAGAATTCTTCCCAGAAATAGCGAGAGTGGATTTCAGGAGAATATTTGTCTTGGAACAAAATATTAATAAATGCATCTAGCTGCAGAAACGAGTTCGCTTTTTTGAGCTCCAGAGTGGCACTTCATGTTTTTTACCATGTGTAGCACAGTACATACATACATACATACATACATACAACATACATACATACATACATACATACATACATACATACATACATACATACATACATACATACATACATACATACATACATACATACATACACACGTTGATACGCATGCATATGCATATTCGGATCTTTCGTACCCATGATATGCGATAGCATTATGCGCTCTGTTTGTTTCAAGTTGCGTTTGTTTGCACGTTGTTATTCGTATTTTATTTTGGATAATTTGCTGCGTGGCATTTCTTCTGCGTCCATACGAATGAACAGGGGGAGGAGGAGGAGGTGGAGAAAGAAAATGCAGGCAGGTAAGTCGGATGCGCGTGTGGTTTGCTACCCTGCTCTAGGGGAGATGGATTAAGGGGTCAAAAGAAAGCGGTGCAAGGAAGGCGCGAATGTGCTCTGAATAAAGTTTTTCATCGCCAAGAAGGCAAGCGCAGGGTGGCTGTTAATCATTAATGCCGAACATTGTATTGACATTATCGGAGCAACCACGTTGAGAACGACGAACTTTCTCGGAGCCATTCAGGGAATGAATCAGTAAAAAGACACAGAATTATTGAGAGCAGCACAGCCAGATGTGGTGAGCACGCGCAAACAAAGCAAGAAAAAGAAAAAAAGTGAGAGAAACCTAGCTTTCAACACGTTGAGCGCCATCTGCCTTGCCCTTATGAGCCTGTAACGATGTCGACATTACCGGTACTGTAATTTGTACTAATGTAGCGAGCAGATGAAAGGCCGTTCGCCTTCGGTTGTCCCCCGGGGACTGTTCGATTCCTTATGCGTGCACGACAGGCATTTGGCGCTGCCGCCGAATGACCACTGGGTTGCGTACTGCCATGATGACCACCGGGACATACTTAGGCAAGGCTTGCTCGTTCTCGTGAATGGTGCGGTGTAGGCAAGGGCATAGGTCCGAGCCAGAATAACCGTGTTTTCTGTGTCGTGAATGCGCAATGTCGTGAATACGAAACACAACACCATAACGCTATAGGCTCGTTGCTGTATTCTCTGCCTGACTCTCCGTCTTACTCCCTGTCCCCGTGCTCCTAACGCGAGGCGCTCAAGTCGCGGAATTCTACCTTGAGCAGAGTTTCGAATACTGTGCATCTACACGGCGTCTTTTCAACGTGCAGTAACGTGCAAAATATTTGTTAAAGGGGCTTTTATTACAGTCAGAAAGCGGTGCCAATCAGTCATGGAGCTTCCTGTAAGCATGTGAGCCAAATATTATGGCGCTGCCCGCACCAGGGAATCTGTAGGGTAGCCAGCAGTTACATACGCTGCCTTCCTCCCTCCCTATTTTCTTCTTCCCCGTCATAACAGTATAATAACAGTGAACACAATGAGGGTTAGTTTCAACAGGGACGTAACACGGCTGCGACCACTTCTGATTCTATCCATGGGCGCCTCACGGAACTTGCGATAAGGTTCTCCCCCGGCACCATTTGCCTGCTAACGCCTACCTCCCTGCGCAAGCTTTCGTAAATTACTGCTGGTTAACCGGCGGTCTTATGGCATTAATGGAAGCACAAACTAAGCAGGCGAGACGATAAAAGCTTTCCAGTCGTCAAGCTACAACTTTCGGTTCTACACGCAGGTTGCTTCCCGTAATGCCCTCAAATTGTGGTAGTTAAGCACATGCGCAACAGTAAGCTCGCCCGCGTGCATTCATTACGCTCACGAGAGCCGATTTGCTGCTGTTAAATGTTTACTATCCACTTTGTGCTCCGTGTTTGGCGGAACCGTTAAAAATAAACAAATGAGACGAAATATTCTAGGCACGTTTCACTCAGTGAACCCAAACTGCGCGTAACAGGGTGGATGTGTTGTCTGCTTCTCGTATGATATTTAAAAAAGGAGTTTGATTGCGCGTAAGTCCACAAAATTAGGAAGATCCCCGGGACTGTGTTGGGAGGCCTTACAGCCCATTTAGATAACGTTGTGGGGAGCACAGGTGAAAGCCCACGCTAACACGAGGCACCCTGCAAACCACTTTGACTGACAAAGTCAATTACATTTTTACTTCACATTTAATTCACCATAACAATATTTCATTCGCATTGCTTCATATTTTATTCACCTTGTTTCGCCTTGTACTCATTACTGATTCACTTTAATTCATACTCGTCATAAAGGCTTGACGCGTGCCTCGGCCCGTGTTTCAGAGTATTCGGTACACGTGACTTCCGTCGGCTTCACGCATTACCCCGCCGATTTTACAAATGGGCCATGCACGCTTTCGAGTGAAAAAAAGAAATAATAATGAATATGGGTAGTGGGGGAGACAGCGTCTTGTAAATGCCCCTATGACCATAGATAGGTCTAGGATTCTCAAAAATGTGATGAGCCTAATCTTGTAAGTATCGGCCATTCGTGACGATGAATTTATTATTCGCGAACACGTCAGGCCGAACGTGAAACACATGTTGTACGAAAGAAGTGCTTTTTGAATCCTGTCCTAATTTGCGCGATTTCCGGACACCACGCTCTTCGCAGCAGAGTAAAACGAGCACAGTGCCATACATGGGTGCCTCAGGCACTCGCACCGTTTCCATATTTCATGTAAATCGGTGCACTGATGATCTCTTTGGCGCGTATGCGGAAATTCGCTTTGTGCATTAATGCCTGCCTCTGCCTGTGCGTGCCTGCTTTTCTCCATATGGTTCGACAAGCATTGCTCTCTTGCACATGAACATAATGCTATCCATTCACGCAATGGAGCGACCAGTTGCGTCTGGTTCATTAGACTGTACTCGGCGCTGGAAGCTCAAGATTGAGGCTGTGTGTTATTAGCCGTAAAATACAAAAAAAGTGGCAGAGATGAAAAATGACTGTGGACGTGACTAGAACGTTGAACAAAATAAATGTTATTCACCGGTTACCGCGATCAAGCAATCGGCAAAGAGACGCGCTTTTCAAGGCACCTGTGAACGTGAAAGAGAGAGAAATACAAGAAAAAGAAAACAAGTTTGGACAGCGAAGCAATTATTATGGTCTTCCAGGAGCTTCCCGTGGGAAAAGTGGCGCCAGCTGCTGGCGAAGATCCTCGGTTAGGGAGGACGGGAAAAGAGGCACGAACACAGTTCGCACCTTTCCCCTGAGGTTGCTATGGTTTTTTATGTTGCGTTTTATCCTTCTCTTCCGTCGCCTTTACCGCAACTTCGATGGCGCGCCTTTCATTTGCAGCTGATGCTTAGCCTCGTAAATTCCGTGCAGTGTAGCCTCCAGCCCGCCGTCTCGTCACGCTTAGATTACAGTAGCTAGCCCCGTGGCAACGGAGTTCGGGGCAGCCCTGCCGAGGTGAGATTATTAGTAATGTTAATACAGAAATTTATCTCCTGTATAGTTATGACATTTCTAAATGCTGGAAGCTTTACGCAGAAAACAATGATTGCTTTGCCGGCATTTTATAAACCGCGAGGGCGGTCTAACTGCATTGGAAATATCACGTTGAATTCAACAACAACAAAGAAAACAAAAACTTTTACCTGTAATGAGCCGAACCTGTGCGTATTAGAAACAAATACAGAAGCACAAGGGTAAAGCAACGAGCACAGACTAGTCCTTGCCTTCAGTTATTATTATGTGGCGTTTTACGTGCCAAAACGGCGAAATGGTTATGCGTAAAGGCGTGATATGAAATTTCGCACTGTGACCAACTGGAGTTAGTAAAGATGGAGAGCGCTTGAATAGACACGGACGACAGAAACGGCACCACAGGAGCGCCATGCGGGCCCTTGCTGTCGTCAGTGTCTATTAAGGCGCTGTAAATCTTCACTATGTCACACCAACAAGCATGAACAGTTCTTTGAGGCGTTCTTGCATTTCACAAATCACAAAGCTCTCAGTTTGCGAGGAATCCCTTAGCAGTTTTGAGAAGCTGGCTTCTGTAATGATGGGGCCAGCACCGCGATTGGTTGTCATCTTTTCGTACGAACAAGTCTGATGTAAGTTTTTTTTTTAATATGAACTCTAGTGTCAGAGCTAGAGTATCATGATTTGCGGACTGCATTTGCTGAAATTTTCACCATAGAAATTCGCTTGTAGCCGCTCTTACGGTCGTTATAGAGTAAGAACTGCTTGCGAATATAGGTCAAGGTTCGCAAAAGCTGTGGAGCAATCAGGGTCAAGTATATTAAGACGAAGGCTAGATAGAGCACAACAGCAGAGAACAAGCTTAAAGAAGGTGCAAGGAAATAAATAAAATGTAAGTGCGTACTGCCTATAATAGAGTCAAGAAGTGCCTCCGCACAGCTTCGGTAGTTGTAGGAGTTAGTCGCCGCCCTCGTTCGCTTCTTTCATTTTTGATTGTCTTGTCACGCGCTTCTGAGAGCACATGTTAACGCCGGCAAGACAGCAACAACAGTTGAAGGGGAAAAAAAGAAAGCAAAGTCACATTATGTTGTTCCGAGAAATTCCTTGACCGAGTGAGTCTCTTAGGGGAGCTTGCAAACTCGTTCACTGGCGGAATGCCAGAGAATGAAAAAGGGGAAAGAAAGAAAAAAAAAAAGATTGAACGAATACAACGGGTCAAACTAGCCCCACGTACTAACTAAGGTCATGTTTTTTTTTTTTTCGTCTCATTGTTGTTCTCTCTTCGCTCGCAAATTCGCGCTAAGCGAAACTTAAGCCGCTGACCCGCACATTAACGTCCGCATCGGAGAAATCTCATTTGCATGAGTCGCTTTGGAATGACTTGTACACAGCCGACACAATTAACAGAAAAAAGAAGTTGTGTAAGAGATAAAGCGTTACTTGTTTTTTTTTTTTTTTCTTGTGTACGCTCCACCTCAAGAACTGAGGGTAAACTCTCTGATCCACAACTTACACGGAGCTCTTGAATCTATTGCATAAACGGAGAATTTCACTAGTTCTGTCGATGACGTGTTTGTCTTTATCCAATAAAAAAAAGTAAGGTAATCTCGGCTGGAAAAATGATGTTACTTATTTAATGCCTCTTAAAAGGACAATGAAGTGAAAAAAGTGAAGTGGTTTAGAATCATAATGTATATATTCAGAACTCAATTATCATTAATTTCGGCATGTTATGTTAACTATTCAGAGATAAGTGTCAAAACCTTAGTTTTGAAATGCGCGCCAGAACTTTGCCCTCATGACGTCAGAAGGCCTTTTTATTTTTTGTATTCCACTGAATTCGCTCCATCGAGTGTTCTAGAACTCCCTGTGTTAAGTCCCTGGCTTCCTTAGAACACAATGTATATCTTTATTACCGATAAATATTTATGTAGGCCTTAGCAGACGCCATCAAATATTTGTGACGTCACACGTATTAACGCTGGAAATTCAAAGCGGCGTCACCACCCGTTTCTTGTGTGTGTGTGTGTGTTTTCTAGCTTAACGAGGGTCTTCTCCTGGCAAGATTCCTGTTTTCGATAGTCTAATGAGCTAGCTTACTAATACGAGAAAAATTGTTTTCAACTTAGCGTCCCTTTAACAAGAAAGAAAGAAAGAAAGAAAGAAAGAAAGAAAGAAAGAAAGAAAGAAAGAAAGAAAGAAAGAAATCTGTCCATCGTTAAGAATCTGCTCGTCGGATGGTTTCTTTGAAGAATGCGCAGCAGCAATGGGCAGCGGTTATCATAGATACCCAACGGATGAACCGTACGGCGACGGAGCATTTTTGAGGTGCCGTAAGTTCGCCAGCTTGACTAGAGCGCACGTAACATAAGATTCGGTCGGAGCACGTGTATAACTATTGCTCCGTCACTATAGTGCAGTCGTTAAAGTGGCAGCCCTCCTTCGCTCTTTATTAGTTCTAATAGTTTAGTAAGTTTCCTTTCACCTAGAAGGCATAACAGTTCTGTGCAATGAAGTCACTTCTCGGCTTTGGCAGACGAGCACTGTGGGCATGGCGCATATTTCAGCCAATCATGACGAGCTATTGGAGAATACGGAAATGGTTAACTTATACCGGCCAGGGTGTTAGTCTTTGTCGCTGGCAAAAATTTTCGATAAAGCTATGTACACTAAAGAAAAACATATATATTAAAGAATTGTGGGAAGAATTGTTATCACTTTGGAGCTTAACGATAATTAATGAGACGGATAACTAGAAGGACCCCCAGTTTAATTTCCCGACAGTACGTAAAAATAACTTTTAATACGATATGGAAGCTTTCGTCATTGATGACCGAATAATAAAAAGGGATGAATAAATGACCACACGTTTGTTTTCAACTGACTAGCAGAATTGTTTCCTAATAGGTTGTTCAACATGGTGAAATACAGCACAGCTGTATTTCCTCTCTTATTTGTATGTCCTCTCGTGTGCTTCACCCTGAGCAATAGTGAGGTTGCTGTATGAAAGCTAAGGTTGTCCATGGCAGCTAACAGCGCATCGGAATTACCGCCTTCATCACCAAAACAAAACAAGACGAAAAAAGAAGACTGACAAAAAAATAAATAAAAACGAGAAACCTAATTGGTGGTCTAGTCGCTAAGACACTCGCCCAGGGATCTGAAGATCGAGGGATCGAATCCTGGGCGCGGTAGCTGCATTTCTACGGAGGCGATATGCTGGATGCCCGTGTATACTGTGCGATGTCTATAGAGCACGTTAAAGAACCCCAGGTGGTCGAAATTTCCGTAGCCCACCACTACGGCGTGTCTCGTAATCGTGTCGCGGTTTTGTGACGTAAAACCCCCAAAGATTGTTCTTGAACGCTGCGGTTGGACGCAACGAAGGAAACTGTTCGTTCGTTCGGTATCATGTGTGAACGCGAAATGTTTCTCGCCACGTCACAAACATTACGCCGACGAAGCTCATCGCTGTCCACGTCGTTTCTTTTACCGCTGACTTTATTCTTGCAGTTATTTCTTCTCGTTTAGCTTACCGGTCTTGCTTCCTTTGTCGTCATGATAGTAGCGCACGTGCCATTCGCTGTTCTTTTCCTGCGACCAATAAATCACCGCCGTTTGTGTTGCCCGCTGTTGTATGGGAAGCTCTGTTTCTCCCACGCCCCGCTCGTTTCGCGAGTACCTCTTTCGAATGAGGGCCGCCCATGATGAGATCGTTGCGTGTTCGTGAAAGGGACACAGAAGACAAACGCTGGCTATGCTAATTGAAACAAATATGCATGCGCGGCTCTATATGTGAAATCATTGTAGTCAACGAGGATTTTGTTCTTTGCACAAGATCCTCGTTGACTACAATGATTGGCTACGATGACTACGTTAACTACGTTGACTACGATGAATACGTTGACTACGGTGACTACAAACGACGCAAAATATATTGTTGTATGGCGGTAGCTCAAAATTTTGTCACCATATCATATCGCCATGTGTTTTGGCGGAAACCTGTATCAACGAATCCCCCATAAAGCTACATCACCATATGTTTGGGCGACGACCTCTTTGCGTTGGTGAACTGCGCAGGATTGAAAGGCGGCTACGTTGCGATAATAAATGAGCGCTTGCTCAGCATCGCAGCTTTTGAGAATTTCTCACTCTTGCGGTGCCAGTGCACGTTAAGGAATACCAGGCGGTCAAATTTTTGCTAAGCTCTCCAGTACGGCTTTCTTCGTTCTCCTGTGCGCTCCTTCAATCACATTTCCTTTACCTCCGTCAACGATGAGTCGTGCTCCCGACAATGGACGTAGAAAAATGGCGCCCTTTGCTTAACCGAATCACAATTATTGCTTGAAAGAAGTCGAACACGAAAAATGTCGTGAATCGTTGGAAGCCCAAGTGTACAGCGAAATGAAAGAACTATCTAAAATTAAGGGAAATAAAGCACACTAGTTTTGATGGCACAGTTGGAGATACAGTTTTAAAATGAAATCACTGCGTTAAGAGCTCACAAAAGACCGCGAGGTCGCGGCGCCGCGGCACGGCCGTGATGGCACGACGGACACATCGTAAACGGAGGTTTCGCACTGGCGACGCTCCAGGCGGCACGCCGCGTCTTGATAGTTCGTCGGCTTGGAGAACAGAATGCTGAAGTGTGGCCAGCACCGTAGTTTCGCAACGTAGCGGTAGCGCAAGACAACGCCATACAAAAGGATACCGGCAAACGTTCCGTTTGATGCCATGATAACGAAAGAAGGAAGCCTTGACGTAGGCGCCCGCATGTGCACAAAGCAGTTCGCGAACTGCAGGCATTTCTTGAGACGTAGAATTGCGCATTGCTCTTAAACAAATCATTTAGAAGAAACACTGCTATGTCGTATACTGTGAACTGTGGACAAATAATCTGAGAATGCGTTCCATTTTATCAAGCACCTACGTCTACACATGTGTTTTCCTATTGGAACTAAGAAGGAAAAACGAAGATAAAAGAACGAAAAGCTTCTTATACACGTTCTCCGTTTATTTATTAAGTAATCATGTCCCTTACTTTACTCAAAAGGGAACGTGAATAGGCTTGTCTTAAGCCTGAGCAGAAGGCACAAAGAAAAAAAAAGAAAGAAAGAACAGACATCTCCATAACTTTGCGCGATATGTTTGTTGTTTTTCTATACAATGAATATAGTGCGCTGACTGAACATTTCGTGTCGTATGGGCGTTTTCAAGGGCAAATAACGGCACGCGCATAGGCGTGCCGTTATTTTTGCCTTCCTCGAGAAGTTCCGCAGTCTTCAGTCTCGCTCTTCACGAACAGTGTTACGGAAATACGCTTTACCTTCAGGGTTCTGCTCAGCGTTGCCGGAGTCTCCATACCCTGTTCCTCTTTCCTCATTCCCGCAAAAACAAAGCACCTCCTCTAACGTTTGGCCTGATAAGCGCTTGTCCGGCATTATTTTTCAACTCCACTGCAGTCTGTGTTTTTGGTTTTTACCTTGCTTATTCTTATTTACCTCATTTTCTTTCGCAGCTCGCCATGAAAAGCAAGGCCCTCTGGGCTTTTGCATCGCCAGACAACAGCTGCGCTCTGCGTGTACATCGTGACGCGGCATGTGCACGGCTGATGTCGAACACACGTGCTGCACATACGAAGGGGCGCAGCTGGCTATCTCGCAGCGTCATCCGGGGGAAATTTCAAGAACAAATGAGTAAGCGAGACGTCGAATTGATTATATCGTAGAATGACCACGACTGACCGAGAAAAAACAAAGAGAAAGAAGGCTTTGCGGACGAGCTGTTACGGGAAGCAACGCGCACAGGTGCAACTCACCCAGGAAGAAAAAAAAAAAGAAGTCTGGGCTTCGCAGCGCAAATGAAATGTTCTTTTTGCTTCGTGTTTCGTTTTCTGAGGCTGTCCTCTTTACTTTCTGCTAAATTCAACCGATGTTTCATGAGCAGAATTGTAATTCATGTTCGCACTAGAATGACATGCTTACAACATGGCTGGTATTTTCAGAATATGGTTCGTAGACAGAACTAAACCATACCGACTGTTGAGAGCAATAATTTGTCGCAAACACGTCGTCTTTACGCGATGCAAAGCTTGGGATCATGCGAGTAAAGTCAGCAAGGCCGCCATGACATTTCTGCGTACTGTGGCTGAGGTGTGGGATATCTTCGCATTCTCTTTATTATTACCTTTTCTATTAGCCCTGGCTTACAAGCAAAAAATGTTCATTTTCGGGATATCAGGACATTGGGGGGGGGGGGGGGGGGGGGGTGTATGCTATAAAAATAGAATGAACAGTATAAAGTTGTATTATGACACTCGAGAAAGTATACGGTAATGGGAAAATGGTCGATAAATAACTAGATTTTATGCGTTTTTTCAAATAGATACCTTCCCAACATTCCACAGTTTGTACCTTGTTTCAGCATATAAATTTCGCGAAATACACCGTGCATATGAGGTTGTCCGTACTACATGCATCGTAATACGGTGCTTACGTGGCACCGATCCTATTTTTATTCATGGCAATTTACTTTCTCCTTTCTTTTTTCAGGAAAGTATTACATATTTGCACGCTACAGCTGGGCTGAAGTCTACAGTATCAAGTTATTGTCTTGTCTTTTGTTATTTGATACATAAACGAAATATAACGGTTGGGAGAAAATAGCGGCGCCTTTATAGACCTCGCAGTTCATTCCCCCCAAAAGTAGGCGATGCTTATATGAAACCGGCGTGTTTGCGCAGAATTGTAAACGCCGATCACCGTACTCCATTAAATTACTTCATTTAAACACTTGATGCTGTACAGCTCTGACATACTTCAGCGAAAACATTTTGTTTACAGGACGGTGACAAAGCTAGAACGTTTCTGAATGTCTCAGCCTGAATCTCACTTCTTCACTGAAAATAACTTCGTGTTCTATACTGTTCTGTTCTAACTTTGTGGCTGCGGACAGGCTCAGGTATGTGTTATCACCCCGACTGGTCCATTTCTCTGTTTTCGGCAGCAGATCGAAAGAAAAATTGGTCACACTAAATGAAGTAGAAAATAAAACAACTAGTTAACACAAATAACACGAGAAAATGATCACACATGTCAGTGCACTGGCGAAATTCCACTTGAACGTGAAGACGACTTAGTAATTGAACTTGGGAATAAGTTTACGAAGCTTTGAGTTTGAATTCTGCTGCTGGCCGTCTTTAATGATTTGTGCGCACGCTTACGAATAGATGAAGGGTAAAAACGCTTTCGTGATTATGGGTTCGGATGGGTTCTCTTTCTCATCATGTTGCTTTCTGAAATGTTCAAAAACAGGCAGGAGATTGAGGCGTGTGGAGTGCTGTGTGAAATTTTCGACATACGGCTGAAGATTCAGTGTTAAGGAATCTATTTACTACTTGTGGGAAATAGCACCTTGGTCGGTTTCGTTAAAAGTGCAGTTCTTTTTTTATCTCCCCCCCCCCCCCCCCCCTTTCTTTTTTTTTTAAAGGAGAAAGCTGTGCCTGAGAAGGAAGAAGAAAAAAAGAAAGAAAAAAGAATGCGCGCATTGAGAGCTAACGTCGGGTGGCTTGTGAATCAGTATAAGTAATAAAAAAGTAAATTACTGTGTAGATGTATCGCTGCTTTGAGACAGACAGACAGACAGACAGACAGACAGACAGACAGACAGACAGATATAGATAGATAGATAGATAGATAGATAGATAGATAGATAGATAGATAGATAGATAGATAGATAGATAGATAGATAGATAGATAGTCCAGAAGCATTCTCAACATGCTGCTCTAGAGGAAAACTATGACGTAGGAGGCATCCTGATGGCAAAAGCACAATGCCTCAGTGCATGTCGTATTATACGCTAGTTAGGAAACGACGATGCGCGGTGTTTGCTTCGTAGTCATGCGTGTTTCAAAAACTGAAGCGCGAACGTTGGCATAATGCATTTCGCGTGGCGTATCGGCTCGTTTGTTCCACATTTCTGACAGACCGGGCTGTTTGTTATTCGCCTGGTCGAAATGCAGAGCTCTCGAATTCGGCCCACGGTATTTACGGACAGAGCTTAACTTTGCTAAGCCTCGAGTCGACAACGCTCCAAGGAGCGGCGCTTCCCATAAACATCCAAGAACTAGAAACACACGTGCTGGAAAAACTGTTTACGTGGCATGCTTTCCACAAGCCGGCTGCTTCTGTGCCGAAAATAATGTGTCTCTGCGTTCTCTCCTTTTCCCTCGTTTCCGTCGACGCGCTCGCGTCGGAAAAGAGTGGCTCAGCCGTCCACCTATTTCTCCGTGTGACACTCTGTTAAGCTCCTAATGGCCTGCTTATCCTTCTTCTTCCTTTCTTTTTCGTTTTTTTTTTTTCAGGTCTGTGCCGTAAAATGCTGCGAGCGCGCATACGCGCCGCCGTGGTACGTGTCGCGCGTTGACTGCGCAAATTGAAACAAATAGTCGACGCGCCTCGAGCTTCGTGAAGAGCAGAGTGATTTTAGTTTATTCCTCTCGGGTTTCCGGCGGCCTCATTTGTTAGTAGATGTAGAAGCGAGCAAAGCGAAAGAAGGCTGCCATGGTGCTAATGGTAAGGTAAAATTTTTACGTAGAATAGAAACAAGAATGTTTTATGAAGAATGTCCTGATCAAAAAAGAAAATGGAAAGGAGAGGGACAGGGAACAAAGATTGTTTAGAAAAGCAGCAGTTGTTCGTGCACATTGGCATATGTGTTTCTTTCCACTTCCTTCGGAATGAAGCTAAACGGGCGTGGGCGTTAGGCAAGTAACGCTTTTTGTGAGTCGCGTTTTCACGCGCGAGAGGGACGCTAATGATGTAGAGGAACTTGTCATGGCTCCGGATTTCCTGGTATGGCACAGTTTTCACATTGACGTAAAGGAACGCTACGATGATATGTCGCTTACTGTTCGAGCACATAATTTTGAGCCCGCTGACTGGTGGGAACTCTCGAATGTGTTCGCTGAAAAACATATGATAATAACGAAAAGGAGACACAGCAAATCTGCGACAAGTAATAGGAAAAAGAAAAAAGAGTAGAACATCCTACAGATGTCGTGTGGTGGCGGTTGGGCGTCGTCTCCTCTGCTATTCAGCATTGTCGTTTATTGTTATTGTTTTTTGAGGTAATAGTGATATGCTCATACAACGACTAATCCTGTAAGTGGCCTACAGTTTGATTTTCTTAGTGAAATCGGTGCGTCACCCACAGTACGTAGCCATGGTAACATCGCAGCTGTGTACTTGGAGACGTTCCTTCATTTGCTCGTCTAGTTGCGGGGAAGCCAAAGAGCGCGAGGACCCGCCCTTATTTAGACGAACGTAGGCAGTTTAGTTTTCAGACTAATTACTACGGGACAGTGGCCTGCATATCAGTGTTATGTATACATTTCTCGCACAATGAAACGCGACATGTAAAACTCGGAGTATAGGATCTGATATGTGCAATCGCTCGTGATAACCAATACATATTACTACGAATCTGTCCATTCAAGTCAGTATTGCGCCTACGTTGCGCCAATGTCACACGAAGTAAAGATGGCGGAGGTGAAAGTACGTGTATTACTTAGCCCCAGATTGTCCCTCTGCATTCACCTTACGTGTATGTTTCAATAAACTGCACTGGGCTGAATATATATATATATATATATATATATATATATATATATATATATATATATATATATATATATATATATATATATAAGGGGCTGTCCAAGCCCGTATTTCCTGAAGAGTAAAGAGGCTGACTTTATTGTAGTCATATTTCCGCGCAAGTCATTTTACTGAATGGACAGACGACACCCGAATAATGTAAATTTATTACATCCAAGCGTGTGACCATTTACCACATGTTGATTCACATTGCGCAAAGTAACTTCTTTTTTTTTCTTCGTATCGCCAGGTAAAGTAATGCGGTTGTGCGGTTCTGAATATTCCGCTCAGAGATTTAGTATTTGAATCCTATCAGAGGGAACACTTTCCAATAAAATTTTGGAGCCCGAATCCACAAAGCCCCCTTAAGCTAAAGTTGTTTAAAGGAAAGGTTTCAGCCAGTCGGGATACTATAGCCACATCACTACCTTGGGAACGAGCCCTTACGAAAGAAGATCTTTGTGAATTCGGCCTCAAATTATCATAAAGGTTTGCATAGACTGCAGAAGCATGTGAAACATAACTATCTTTGCGCTGAAGCAGCAGGAGTATGGTCTGTCACTGCGCTTGTTTGTTTCATTCTCTCTTTCTTTATTACGTTCAAGGATGAGAACACGAAACACACGGGTGAACTACTGAGCGTCTTCTTCAGCAGAATTTCGACAGCTTCCGACTACCTTTAATAGAAAGTGGGAAAATAATAATGAAATAAATAAAGAAAGAAAGACGGGGCCAGACTCACCGCAGGACAATATGGTTGGTCACGGTATCGCTGTGCATGTCATGGAAGGGCAAAACGGAGAGAAGATGTGGAGGTATCCCGCAGCCACGCAGTTCGTTGCCTTGGATTTTGCTCCAAATGTCCACGAGGGGAAAAAAAAGATAAAAGAGGGAGAGCGCTTCACGTATGAAATCCACGACTCCTCTCACTCGAGACAGTTCACGACACTCGTCCTATTCACTTTTTCTTCTTTCTTTTTTTTTTTCGAGAGAGAGAAGACGGAGGGAGCTCCAAGTACAGCCAAGCACACGGTTCGCCGGAAGTTCAGAGTCGAGCGACGAAAATCCGGGTCGAAGCCAGCGCGCTTGAAATGAGCGCGGATTGAAAATCGGCGCAGTCCGCCGCGCTGGCGACAGGCGTCACGGTAGCGCTGCGGAGCGCTAGCGGCAGGCAGCCGCGTTGGCTGAAGGCGCGCCTGGAATCCTAGCACCGAGCGCGCGCGATCGCAGAATCGGCCAGGCCCGGCGCCAGATCTCGCGTAGAGGGGAGGGAATCGGTAGCTGGTGTGGAGGGTAGCGCCGCCGCACGGCGGCTCCCGGCGACGCTAGGTCGGGGATATATCGGCGGCACAGGTGCAGCTGTTCTACTCTGGGAAATGGGGCGAGATGTTCAAGGTCGGCGCATCGCGTTTGGAGGGACAGTGTTGGGGCGTCTTTCGACCAAGCGACAATAACCGTCATCTGACTTGCTTGCGTCTCCCTTATAGAAAAAGCGTGCGCGCTCCACTTTTGTATCAAGAATGTTATGTCACGATGATAGCGGTACGCCGTTTCTGATCGCAAAGTACCGCTCGCGAGATGATAACGCAAGAAAAAGCACTCTAGAGAGGTGATGATTATTGTTCTGTCTGTACTATTAATGAATGAGTAGTGGGCAATGGGCAACCCACTTTGCTGTACTCAAGAAGAAGACGACGACGAGACTGTCCCTTGGCCTTTGTTGCGGCGTAACTTGAACTGTGCCACCTCTCGCTACCGAACACTGCTATTGGAGGAGTGTAGTCAACCTGAATACTCCTCGACATGTCAAAGAAACACGCCCCAGATGCGCCTTACGTTCTCGGAGGGAACTTAAGAAACATGCGTTAAGGATATACACAATATTTGTTCGAGATCCGCTTCCTCTTCCTGCAAGTGGTTCCCCTAATAGGATTATAATATTTCCAGTATGTGTGCATAAATGACGTTTGCTTGTATAAACGACGTCGCCGGTAATATGTAAGAACAAGCTCACGACGCTCAGGAAAGGCAAATGAAAGTTAATGGCATCAGCTTCCCGCTTATGAAGCTGCATGTGATGTGAAGTGAAGCTTATTTTCGCTTTGGAACAAAACGAGAAAGCCGGGCTAAAGGCTCGAATGCCTGACGAAGGCCTCGACTCGCCTATGCAGTCTGAGTCTGACATGAGAATATACAAACACATAACTGGAAATATGACGAGATAAATGCAAAATCAGCTGCGCTTGGAGGTGTCGCATGATGCAGTTATTAAGCAAACAACAGTGAAAACGGTATTACGTAGCACGCAAACCAGAATCGATTAAATGTTTCTTTGTTTTATTTTTAAACATTTTCAATGAAGCATCAAAATCAACATTTGTCGATATTTTACTAATAGCCGCAGATACATGATAATTAAATTTTTGTGGTCCTCTTTTTCACACTTGTAAAATGCGTCAATTTTGCTTGTGATGGTAAGATAACAAGGTCTAATGGAAAAGCTAAGGCACTAACAGAGATAAGGGTGCTGGAGTTTCTTTGTCCTCTTTTCTCTCTCTTTCTCTTTCCCGCTTTTTCCTTCAGCATGTTGTACAGGAGGCAGAACTTAACCGAGCCGTCAGTGTCCGTCAGAGGTGGCGTTGAAAGTACTTGTTCTCAATCATCGCGCGGTAAACTGCAGAGACGGGCATAAATGCAACACTCAGTGGAACTGGTTGCGTCGAAGAGCGCGACGTTTATTGGTCTGCGCAACTGGGTTGTAAGTCGTGCGATTCATATCCAATCGATCGTTATGCATATTTGAAGCAGCCTCCAAATTCGGAACCTGTGCTGCCTTTGCCACATTGAATTAAGCGTCATAATCTATATTCTTACCAAAGTTACAATCTAAACTAGAAGAGAAGCTCAGGGGAAGATGGAGGCTTGAATCGATAAATAGATCCCTAAAAACGATGTAGAACAGGGAATGTCGCAGGAGCCAACGTTTCGACAAGTGGACTTGTCTTCGTCAGGACGGTGACTGACGAAGACAAGTCCACTTGTCGAAAAGTTGGCTCCTGCGACATTCCCTGTTCTACATCGTTTTTAGGGATCTGTTCATCGTACCATAGGTTACGTTATTTTTGAACTTGGCTGAACGTGGACTCTTTAGGTTGCAGCCAAGAACTGCGCTTCATGAACTCTTGATGGAAACCCCCTTGGGGCTGCTGAAGAAGTAACTGCTTCCTAAAAGTATTTTTGGCATTCTACTAAGCTTTTATCCTTACTGAAATGTTCCATATGGCCTCTCCAATAATTCCATGCGCTTCCGTACGATACGTATGGAAGTAAATAGCAAATATACAAGTATATTGATTACCTGTGGACTTCGTGTGGGAACAATTCGACTTATTGGAATCCGGAACGGTACCTTTCACTAGGGTATAAACGTTACTCTGAGAAGAGGAGTATAGGAGGAGAAAAAAGGAAGAAGAAAGTGCAGGGATGCAATTAAGAAGTACCCGATGGTTACACTACCTTGGAGGTGGGCCATGGAGTAAAAAGCTGGAAAGCGAAATGTAGACACGGAGCACGCCCGCACTATTACAGCATGAACGGTGCTTCTTGGTGGTTCTAGCGATGTCGTGCTGTACGTAAAAGTCCTTCAAGATACGGCAGATATCTGGCCTCCCTAAACTACTGTCTATGAACTGTGGACAAACTACCCGTTTCCAATTCTGTAGATTTTATTTGGAGGAATATAGTTATAGGCTTTAATAACTTTTGTCGGTGGAAAGTCTCAGAAATCGCTACGCGAGCTTTCTTGAAAAGAAAAACAACGATGCTACTTAGAACCTTTGGACTGCCTGAAATATATATCCAAGGTCACATTTGGTACACGTTTCTCTCTGCCGCGTAACAGTTGCTGTACTTCTTCAGGGAGTTGCCATTTAAATAAAGTGGACAATTTGTTTTGTTGTCGACTTTCACTTGTCTGCTTACTGTGAATTCCT
Organism: Hyalomma asiaticum; assembly: GCA_013339685.2. Taxonomy (NCBI): domain Eukaryota; kingdom Metazoa; phylum Arthropoda; class Arachnida; order Ixodida; family Ixodidae; genus Hyalomma; species Hyalomma asiaticum. Next base: position 107,956,777 of record CM023486.1, read on the forward strand.
ATACAGCGATCAAATGTAAGAAACGTCCTTACAAGCGTCATCTATTGGGTAGCTAAGACTGGTATATTAGACAGCTCGTCATCGAATAAATGGAATGAAAAATAGCTACACACGCAGATAAAGCTAGCTATATCATGGTTATTGTCAGAGTATCGCATATATTGAAAGAATTTTCCATATAATATGCGAAATGTTAAACATCATCCGGCTTATGTGCTGAATGAGAGCAATAAAAATTGCACACAACCTTAAATCGACAGGTGAAAGACTCAACGCACTACCTAGTCTACAGTTATTAAAAAAAAGGCAATTAAGTTTCATGAGACTCCATATATGTGAGGAATGCAAGGTCACGTGCACGAGAATAAAGGAGTATGCGTACGCGAACTCTAATTTAGCAGTGTTATTGCAGCTCGTTTGCAGCCGTCCGTGCCTTGCCTCATGAATATTCGCTCGGCGTCACCTGCGAGAAAAAAAAATGTTGATTTGTCTTTCTTTCACCGGAACTAGGGAGAACGGGGAACACACTCGAACTGGCAAAAATGGAAGCGCGCGGACAAGAAGGAAAAGAAAACGAAGAGGAAGGAAGAAGCTGCGTAAATGCATAAACGCCGTCAAGTATCCGCCTTCCCCATTGTCCGGCGGTCTGCCCCGACATGCTTTCGCCTTCACCGCAAAACAGGAAAGACAAAGGGCGAAGCAAAAAGTCCGAGGCGAGAAAGCGACGCTAATTTGTCACGCTCCACGCATTCGCTTGTTATGAATCCCTCTAGTGATTAAGGAGGCGCCGGCGGCGCAGCCGCGGTGAATGCAAGACGCTGCTCATATATAGCGCAGTCCCGTTGGGGACCTGCAAATTTGCCGGAGCTCTTTCGAGCGATGCCATGGCAAATGCTGGTTCCTTCGTGACATAGCGCGCCAGCCTAACAGTGAAGAGCTCTTTACTCAGCGGACTGGGGACATTGTTTTTTTCACTTGAACAATACGTGAGATCTTGGTGAGAGGATAGGCAAGGAGTGCTTGTGAGAACGGCTGTTTCTATCTTAAACTCTAACGACTGAAGGCTCTGTTGTTGTTATTGTTGTTATGTGGGGTTTAACGTCCCAAAACCAGCTCTGATTATGAGAGACGCCGTAGTGGAGGGCTCCGGAAATTTTGACCACCTGGGGTTCTTTAACGTGCACTGACATCGCACAGCACACGGGCCTCAACGACTGAAGACTCTAAACAAGCGAATCAAAAAGAAATGATCTGGTAGCGGACTCTGATCCTTGACTTAGCGGTACTCGCACGTCGGCCTTGGTAAGACCCAGCGGCTTCTCATAGTCCACAATCGGGCATATGCCATGCACGATTCGACTTTCTTTCTTTCTTTCTTTCTTTCTTTCTTTCTTTCTTTCTTTCTTTCTTTCTTTCTTTCTTTCTTTCTTTCTTTCTTTCTTTCTTTCTTTCTTTCTTTCCAGCACATCCCCTGGTCATACCTGTATATCTAAGGCGTTAATGGGTTGCGCGTGATTGTAATTTGAGCCGGAATTGCTATAATTAACTTTCATCCGTTATGATGATAGGAAATTATTATTTATAATATAATTGTGTCCCCTGATGTCTGATGTAGTGAACCGGTAACGTCCTCCCAAAAAGCAATAGTGCCACACGATACCGGTGCCACCAAGAAACCGAGAGCCTATAGGGCGTTAGATACTGCAGGGGTATATACAACACGAGGTATATTTGTACTTCCCGTAGCATGTGTGCATAGTGTGAGCAGAATGTACCGTCGTCAAGCAAGCGTTTCATTGCAATGCACGTTGCTCAAAATATCGCTATCTTTATATCAAGTGGCACAGAACCAATCAGAAATTGATGAGTTATTCAATTCTGTGACAACGAAAGACCAGCGGAGTTGTGGCATTTCACACAATATTAGACAAAAGTGTCTGAATTTTACCTCGTTGTCTCATAATGGTAGCAGCCCGAGCCGATTCAGTAGCCCGAGCTGATTTCTTGCAGATCCGGCGCAGTAGCGTAGGGCAGAGCGAGATATGAGCGCCCGTCGGCTCTGGTGCGATAATTCCTCCGGCATCTCCGGAGAGGGGTACTATCGTCGCAAGTGGATGTCCGAGAACACCACCTCTGTACATGGGTATACGGTAAATCCGAGTTAATTTCAGAAAGAGCGGTGTTTATTCTGTCATTTAACGCCATGCAAACACTCTCCCGGAGGATCGCTAAAACGCCTTGCGCATTTGCAGTGTTGCTAGAGTCCGAGCAACGAGCATTTTCCCAAGTGCCTGTCCTTCCTGAATTTCTAAAGCGTTGCCCCACGATGGTACAGTAGCGCAAGTTCCTTCTTTCTCTCTCTCTCTCTCTCTCTTTTTTGAAAATCTACTGTGCTCGTTGGAAACTATTTTTAAGAGTGCACGTGCGCTTCTACGAAATGCACATTTGCGCGCGCACCTCTTTCTTCTCTTGCGCTCATGCCTTCCCACAACTACACAAAGGTGGATGCGTTTCATAGCCATAGATTGGCATAGTACAGGAAGGGGGTGAGAAAGGGAAATGAAGGTGAGGAGGAGGGGACAGAGTAAAGCACAGCATAGCCTTGCGCAGTATAATATAGCAAGGGGTGGGAAAGGAAGGTGAGGTTGAAAAGGAATCACGTGAGTGGGACGAGGGAAATGAGGATGAGGACGGCACAACCGGACATTGCCCGCCAAGCCAAGTTGAACCTAGACACGTGACCCAAATCACGTAACATGACGCCACAGCTAGTCACGTGACAAATCACGTGACTTGATTGAGCTTGTAGAAGCGGAAAGAACCTAGGCCGGTCGTAAGCTTCGCTCTTAGTCCTGCCTTGCACCACTACTGCCGGAATTTTCTAATGCTGGATTTAATAATGTAATAATAATAAGTTCGTTTTCTTTCACCTCGTGCATGCGTGTTTCACGCACGAGTTTCGCCTGCATTGAATTTTTTCTGTTGATCAAAAATATTTACGAAAGAGAAGGGGAAGTGAATGCACTGTGTTCTCGTTTCTAAGTTCTGCCGCCTAACTTCATGATGAGTAGCTGCCGACTAGTTCGGTTTTCTGTCATTCAGGTTCATTGCTTTCTCCGTGCATCTAGCACTTTATTTAAGATTATGTAACTAAAAAAAACACAGGGTGCAAGTGAAAAGAAAAGTAGACCTGTAAGCGAGAGCTTGCGTTCGTTGTTATTCCGACGCAACTTAGTTTTAAACTAATTATCAACCTCTTCAGCTGTGTAGTTAACTTGTCAAGTTCACTTACGCGACGTTGCTCGATGTTGCTCGAAAAACAAAAACAAAAAAGCCACGACATCACGCCCTAGCTGTATTTCACGCAAGAAAGTGGTGTGTCCTGAGATAAAGATAAAACAAAGAGGCAGAGCTAGAAAAGAAGCAAACATCTGCCTTATATAGTGCGAATAACGAAAGATAGGAAGGAATGCCAATGACACCGCGCCTGTCAATGGCAAACATTACCGCGAGCAACAGAGCGCTCAACGGAGCATCAATAAACTGAGCAAGTCCTGTCAGAGATGGCCAACCGCGTGAGCCACAAGAAGCAAGGAGTCATCCTACATCCGCGAAAGCTGACGCAATAGCGCTGTTATACTCGGGGCCGTCGGCGGGCTGCTGTCTTTGTCGGGGATGATGCGTGCGAAGAACAGCGCTTCCTATGTCTAGGATGGAAGCGGATAAAACGAAAAGAAAGGGCCCTACGTGTACATGCCAATACAGCGAGAACAGCAAAAGCACTGAGGTCGCACCGGAGATGCGGTATCCTCGACGTCTGCTCGAGTAACGGAGGTAGGGGTTAAGGGGGCAGGACTCTGTACAGAGTTAAGTAGAAATATTGGACACCAGCCAGACCTCGCCCAGTTGTTGAGGTGTGCTTGGCTATAAAACTTTCCGTCACTTCTATCCCTCTTGCAGATAGAAATAGTATGATGAATTTATTGCTTTCGCAGTATAAACTCAGAAGACATTTGTTTCGCAATCGAGTAACTATTGCAAAGGTTTTCTACAGGTTACAGCTAGGTGACGAAGGAAGGAGAAAAGCCCACTTCAATTCCATTTTCTTCATTTATCCGTAGATGTCATATGGTTTTAACAGCGTAGTCGTGAGTGTGTGCTACCACATGGATACCATCTTATACCATGCTTTCCAGTGAAGAAGAGATCCGCGCAGCTTCGATTGTGACGTCACAGTTTGTATCAGGCAGCTTCCATATGCTAATTAATTAAAGGGATACATAGGTGGAATTATGCGGCAATTTCTTTTTCGGATACTATGTTAGCGAAATTAAGAAGTTCTAGGTCGTTTTTTACTATTATTATTGACGTAGGATTTGCTAACTTTGCGAGAGATTACCCTTTAGCCGTCTTTATGCAACGCTATACATTCGGTTGCCAGGCTGCCAAAAGGCATGCTTATCTCCCAGTTGAGCGCGCGTCCGCGCTGCACAGTCGAGAGGGCGATTCGAAGCGGCTTATGTGACAGTGTATAATCATGAGCGCGCTTTATCGAACGATTTCGGCCTGCGGTAGACATGGTAACGCCCAGTCGCAAATGGTACGCTCTACCCGTACTCAACCCCCCCATCCCCCCTTTATCCTTCTTCGCCACACCTCGCATTCACCATAGGGATCACGAAGAGTTCTCGTTGGGGATTAACGAAATTCTAGTTGCATCACTTTGGTGGCCAGTACGTTCGAAGCACTTTCGAAGCACATTTGTTGAACAGTAAAGTGAGCGGATATGAATTTCGCATTATAGTTGTACGGGGCGCCTAGTATTTATGAAGGCGGCGCTGAATGTGACCAGTCAAAAGCAATACTTAGATTGCATTGCATGCTTCAATGAATGCTCGTGCGGCAGAATTGTTCTAAAGTTCATGTTAAGTTAATCCTGTGGCTAGACGCATTTGCGGACGCCGCCAGCTAATGTTATTGAGTGGTTAAAGACCTAAAGAAAGACTGCGGACGAAGTCTCAGGTTTGTGAAAACGTGGTCATGTCAAAAGCGTGTACGGTGTCGAAACGTCGATTGTTGCAAAAATTTTCGGTTTCCTAAATAAATACATACTTTTGTTTACAGGTTCAATTCGGCGCTGCGCAGGCGTCATCGCGATAGCTCAGTTGTTATAAAGCACTCAAGTATATATATATATATATATATATAAACAATAAATTCATACTTCGTCGCCCCTACGACGCCTTTCGCCAGACATGCGCATATTCTTCATTTCTTTAGGGGCGAAGCTCCTCAATGCGTAGGCTTGTCTGCCGTAGTTGTCCGTCGTAGCCACTTCGTCTTCATCGAACGCTGAGCTGCCTCGAACGCTGGCACGCGCTCTAGTGTCACGCGCTCTAGTGTCACGCGTTCACGCCGGTTCCTCTTCGTCTACTCCGGCATCACATAGCTTCGGTTTCGTTTCGTAATACATCGCAATAGCCCCTGTTTTAAGTAGTTGTTCACAACTTTCCTGGAAGGTAGAAGATGCGAAACGAATACCACAGTGTTCTAGAGAACTCAGTTGTCTGTCCATACAGCACGAAGCATGGCTAAATTAATCCGGAACTCGGCATGATTTACGATGAACCTCCGGAGCTTCGCCCACTCATCGTCATTCACTCCGTGGATATGCGAGGATTTTTTTTTTTAAGGAGGACAAGCTCAAGACAACCTGGCTCTTAGTGTTACGCCTATCGCGTTTCGCCCCGTCGCCCGTTGTGTCGTCCTTATTTTCCTCTCGAGTTTCCTTGCTAGCCTCAAAGTCTGCTCCCCATAAGTTAGGAAGACAGTAGAGTGGATCAGAGAACATACAAGGATATTCGATATCCTCGTCCCCATTACGAAAAATAGCACAAGGGAGCGACCGCCGCCATCGCCGGTGGGTGAGACAGAGGACAGCCCCACTGGTGTGTAACCTGAGTTAAGTGCGTAGCACGCGCAACCCAACGATTCTCGTTGTGCGCCGCAGGAGTGCCGTGGGAGGAGAAATCGCGCGCTCGGCGAGGCGGTGGCGCCCTCTGTGGCGCGTCGCTGCTGTCGGCCGGAAGCAGGAGCACGCGACAGGCCGAGACTGTCGTTGCAAGGCGAGACTCTAAAGCGCTACGCACTCAAAAGAAATTGATCTGCGCCAGCACACATTAAGAAGGATAGATAACCGACGGTCGACCAGAGCGATGGAACGGATACCAAGAAAGGAAAAGCACGGCCGTTGACGACATAAAGGGGGGGGGGGGTATTTTCAAACGTTCACAGCCCATGTATCCCGCGCTGATGGCGAACCAGCAAAGCTGGAAGGGTGCAGTCCCCGTGTGTATCACTAGGTAAACCTGACTGTTGATTAAATTTTAAAGGTTATGTGTAACAAATTCGTCCTTACTGAGGTTACGCACACGTTTGGTTTGGGTTTCTACAGTGTTTGAAATTGCCCACATCAGGCTTCACATTGTCGTTATCATGTATTAGACGGCTAAGGGAAACGGTGGGTCGAACGTGAGAGAAGAAAGAAATGAGCGCGCTGCTTCCTACGAACACCTCGAGCAATGCCGCACGTTAAAGGTGTAGTTACAGACGGCTTCACTGTAAAATTGGCGGGCGTGAAATGGAAACAGCTAACGCAGGACAGGTCAGAGTGGACATCGCTGGAAGAGGCATTTGTCCGGCAATGGATGTGTGTTAGGCTGCTGCTGCTGCTGCTGCTGCTGCTGATGATGATGATGACGACGACCCTTCGTCGTGACCCACCTGTCAAACCTTGAAGAATAAAACGACTCGAGAATTAAAGGCCTCGAGTGGGAGGTGCGCAGCTTGTTCGAAGGTGCCATATATTGCAGCCATTAATGTTTTCCGACTCGGTAATGATAATCACTGCGCTTTAACAACCCTACATCTCTTATGGCTCTTCGTATAGGCGCTCGTCATCCTAGTATACGAGCGCCATTCAGGAAGTATAAGCACCCGTGGCATTGCTCGTACCGAAAAGGAATGCCCTGCTAAATTGCTCCCATGCCGAGCTTTAAGTGGAAGCGAAATTGGCGGTGGAAAGAAAAGAGCCACGGTAACGGGGGCGTACCTGATGACCTCATTTATCGTAAGGAGTCAGATTTAAGCGTCAATGAGTTAGCAAAAAAACAAAAAAAACAAAGATTATGTTTAAGACTCATAGCCGAAGTTTTGCATGCAAGTGTCGTCGTGAGGTGGTGCAATCTGTCCTGGTGCCTTGTTGATAAGTGAGCAACGAGCTTAATCTGCCTCTGTTGTAGAAAGAAACTTATGCGAAAAGTGCTATAGTTTCTTATGCGGTTGCCTAATAAAAGCTTTTGACATCGCCAAGTGACGACGCTTTGACGTCGCCTATTAAAGACGATTTCGCAAATCTGCTTTTGGACTTGCAACCACGTGCTCCATACCCGCGTACATGGGGCTTGGTGTCGCTTTCATGAGATCCTTTGTATTACGAATCGGCATGTATGAAGCGCGGCTTGAAGTCACCGCAGCAACGGAGAGTTTATAGAACGTGTTCTTTGCCGCTGTCCTCGCTGTAGCACGCAGAGGCTGTCGTTAGCGGCCAACCGCAGTTTATAAACTGACCTCCCTGCCTGAACAACCTGACTTGACGGATGTCTTCTTTAAGAAGCAGCCGTTTAGAGCTGCATTAGGCGCTTTTTATGCGACAGGAGTCTTCTAGTCTGAAAGCAAAGAGTGAAAACACGGAAACAATAACAAAAATTAATATGCATCAACTTCATCATTACATAACTCAGCTGCTGTCATACAAAAACTGCGGTGCACGCGTCTTTCTTGATCATGCCACCATACAATACGCGTAATACCAGGGCTGGCATAACCACGGAACAACTTAAGCTCCCTTTAATGCGGTCTCCAGGCATTATATACTGTGGCACGTGTAGTCGACTTTCATAATTTAATTGTGGAAGCAGACATGCTCGTTACTTAAGGGAGGTAGATGACCGTGCGCGGACATTTCGAGATAGAAACGTCGTACAAGTTTCTTGGAGGCATACCCCGCGTAAGAGAAACTACGCACAAGACAGCGATACGGCTTTCTGCGAGCACATGATGCTACGATCCACAGGCAAAAAGAGCAAGACCTTATTTCTAGGCATACTATGAGCGTCTTTCGCCATTTGGAGCGTAATGGTGGCGCATAAAACGACCGCCGCGCCGCACAGTTGCACCATTGCGAGAACACGTGAAACGTACCGTCAGCAAGGACAAACCCAAGAAGCCGAGCTTTAAGGCGGATGTTTTATCTGTTTCCCGTTTCGAGACTTCCTCCGTGCCAAGGTTTTCACCGAAAGAAGCGGCACCCTCGGTGTCACGACCGCTGTCAGGCAGTGGCATCGTTTGCATAATTGCGAAGGTAGCACACAGCGTTGCCGCCGAGAGAGAGGGCGCCTTCACTGGGTATAAAATGGCTTCCTTTCGCGGCGAAAGAAGCTTAGGGACACCTGCCTACCTGACGACGTGGAAAGTGCAGCCTTTGACATCAAGCCCGTCGGTGCGTCCTAACGCACAGTCTGCGCAATTTGGAAACGCCACAGTGAAAGCTATTAAGGGAATTACGACTCAAAAGAATGTTTACCGGTACTCATATAATTCAAAATTATCGTTTATGGGGGATTTTGAAGGATTTTCTTGTTTTCGCAAAGCATTAAGTGCAAATATTGCTTGTTGTGCGCTTTGTTTTCTGTTATCCCTCTGGGACATTGCGTGTGGTGTCATTTCTTTCAATCGGGAGTAGGATGCTAGGCGAGCTGCCAGGCAAAGACCTTCAAGAAGAGAAGAAAGAAGAGGTAGGCGAGGGAAAAACAGGGACGCGAACCAGTTCGGGGCAACTGATATGCTACTCTACGCAAAGGGAAGGGATAGGGGGGACCTTCAAGATTCATTAAAGAATTTCCTCCTTGCGAAGAGCGGCCGCGAATGCACTGCCCCAAGCTTCGCTCTCCGAGGGCACTGTCGTTGTTTGGTAAATGACGGCGTGCCAATGAATAGTCGTGACGTCGCGAAAAGGGCGAAAAGGGATGTTTCATGTCGGTGTACAGTGGCTGGCCACATGCGATCTTTCTGGTTTACGTTGTTCTTTTTTTCTTCGCCTTCTTCCTCTCTTTAACAGCTACTGCGAATGCAAGCTTCCTAAAGAAGCGTTGTTCCCCTCTTAGCAGCGGTTGTGCAATGTACCTCCCCCGCCGTTCCTTCTTTGTCCTTTGTACGTCAACGTCTTCATATCAAAGAACAACACGGCGACGATAATCCGCCTGAAGCCCGGAAAGGCGGTTGCCGACGTTACGCAAGCATGGGTATAGGAAAGGTTCCTCGAGAGAACCCGACGAAGAGCACGCATCAGACGGTATACCAATAAAGTCGACACGATACTCAAACACTCGCTGCGTCCGTGTTTGAACAAGCTTCACTGGCGAGACATGCAAAGCACTCAGGTGGCGGCGTCGGGTTGGAACGAGACTCGTTATGAGCTTCCCCGTATAGAGCTTGCGGGAAATAAAAAAAAAAAAAAACAGCATCACCGGCGCACGAGGGACCAGAGTGTGGGAACCAGCTAGAGCGAGCCGCCTGCTCTGGATGCAGCTATATTTAGCGTAGTCTCCTCTGCGTCTGGACAAACAAAGCGTCCCGTAGGCGGCGACGCAGGTGCTCACGCGTTAATAGCACGGTGGCTCGCGAGCGCGCGCACACACACACTGCGACATGGCTATCTCTGCGCGTCATGATTTATCGCACGGGGCATACCGGGCGCAGAATAGAGCATATAGAGAGCGTCCGTGGGGCCAGTGTTTCGAGTCGTTGCCTGCCACAGGAACGTTGTTCTATATCCGTCTGCGGATCTTGATCCTGGGCAACGTCGTCATCCAGCCGGGCACGCCATCACGCGCACGAGCTCTGCGAGTTGACATTCCACGACGCTTCTGCGCGCTGGAGACCTGCGGTGGCCTCGTCGTGAATTTGCGCGGCAGTTCCTGTTCACCGAAGTCACTTGGTAGTAGACTCCAGTGCGCTCGCCCACGTACCTGCGTGCATTAGCGAGAGAAAACGAGAGAGAGGGAGAGAGTGAAATTCACAGCAGGAGGCGTACACGAAGAAGAAAGATATTTGCAGAAAAATACCACTATGTTCAAGGTTGCTCAAAGTTTGGAGCGATTGGATTCTTTCAGTTAGTGATTACTGCGATAAAAAACATACTGACAGTGGTTGCGAGCTCACGCTGTCAGCGAGACCACCACTGCGCTTTCCCTGTGTTCCAAGATCAGATTATGTTACGGTCGGAATTGTGAACTTCTGGAAGCAGAGTGAATAAGAGACGCGGCAGTTGTGGTAGTCGTCCTATCTTGCACAAGGTGGTTATAATTCTTGTGTTCTCGGTATTATACGTTTCTGCATGCCACCGTGACCTTCCTCTACTCACTCTCAATAGAATGTTAAAGATTGATGAAATCAGGTTATGGTTTTCTAAGGGTCCATCCTTGTCCACTCCTTAACTCGAATCGATGACGTTATCGTTCTCCAACTAAGACGACGCCTCATTCGATTTTGTTACTTAAAAAAAAAAAAAAACTAAATAAGAACTAAATGGTCGTTTGCGATGCCGATGCGGAGCTTTTTCGATAGTTGTCTGATGCTTTGATCTTGAAATTTATAGAATTTTCTTTGAGTAGCGTTGTGTATCCCGTCCATTGTATGTAATCCTGACGTTGGTTTTAGGAGTCAACGCCGGTCCAAGGAAAAAAAGGTAAGCGCAAAAACTTAAACGTCGATGCTAAAAGACCAGTAAGGGACCGCGACTTTCTCTTGCCGCTTAGAGAGAACAAATGATCTCTTGTCGTCCGGCGAGCTGAGTCAGGAAAAGCTGAAGCTTGCTCAGGGAAGGAAAAAAGTGCTGAATAGCGAGCCGAGGGAGTCCTTTTTCCACTCGACACAGCCATGACCATGCTCACGCGGTTATCGACGAATCGCAGCTTAGCGGTCTGCGTGCGCGCGAATCTTTTTTCTATATATGGTTCTTCTTCCCGGACCAATAGTGCTTCCTTATAAAAGACATATTGGGCAGTAGCAAGGGGCAGCCAATGGACGTGTTTGTATATTCAAGTGTCTCCGATGCTCGCTCAAAATTTGAGCTCTCAGTCTTTATCTCTCTCTTTTTCTTTTGCTTGTCGTGAGAACAGTTCCCATTCAAGCTGAATTTTTCTTTCTCATGTTCGCACATGTAGAGCTAAAGAGATATGATAGTGTGTCATAGCTTATAAAATGTTTCTTATGTTGGCGATGTACCGGAAGAGCTATATTTCATTTATCGGTTGCCCGCACCGTGGCCGCGCGTTCTAGCTGTAATCCGACGACCAAGCTGTCGTCAAAGGCGAAATCGACCTTGAAGTCATTTCAAATATTATTTCCATAAAGATGGAAGGTCCGTATAAGAGTGGAATGTACCACTTGACGGCGATCGGGGCCCCCTTATAAGGCACACAGTTATAGCTAGAGTAATGTAACTGCATGAATTTTCATGCAATGTATGGAATACAAAGCATACACCGAGTAGCGAAATTATAAACACATACATGCACCTTCATCATACAAGATTTCGTACAAACTGTGGTATACCAGCCGTGGGAATGTGGCATCTATACGCGACCTACTACGAGTGCTATAAATAAAAAAAAACATACCAATTTGAAATAGAACAAAACTGCGTTTCAAAACAGGCATGCTATTATGTAACAAGCGGTTATAAAGATTCTTTGACCTCATTCCTTTATTACAAATCAATGCGGCAGATCCGTCCTTCTGATGTTAGTGATATCGATTGCTTCTTTAAGAAATACATTTAATAATGCAGGAAGCATCTATCGAACGCTCTGTTCACAATATTTGTTTCTAAAAAATTGGCCGCTGGATTTGCGGCGATACGTTGGATTTGCGGCATTCCGGAAACGTCTTTTTGTGGTGATCTATGATAAGTATTGGTGCCAAAACGTCCTTTTTGTTTCACTTCGGTCAGCGAGCTGTTCCTTTTCCCTTCACTCCAGTGTATACAGCCGTGGCCCTGGCTACCAGTTCGCCCCGTACAGCAACGGTGACTTGTGCCTCACGAACTCGCCTCACACGATTAATCCCTTGGGCACCCTTAGTAGGCATACCCAGCTTTGCTTACCTTTTCACTTATCTTATACTTCTTTATTTCCCGCTACTTTCCATGTACTGACGCTTCGATCTTATAAGCTATAGCAGGGTAGTTCTAGAAGACATGGGAACAGTGTAGAAAAGAGGACAGAGACAGGAAAGATAATGTCGACTTTTGTTTACGAGTCCACACGGTGCTCCGAGTAAGTTAGGGCTCCCCAACGTACTTAGGAATTGCAAGCATATTGGTGTCTGTAAATAAATAAATAAATAAATAAATAAATAAATAAATAAATAAATAAATAAATAAATAATAAATAAATAAATAAATAAATAAATAAATACATGTAGCCTTAGACAAATGCACGCTATGAGTTTTTTGACGAGAGAAGCTTCATAGGCTCAGATCTCATTTTTTTGAGCGTAGATGCACCTATCAAACCAGCAGGTGCGCAGGCTGCTGCGACTGTTCAGGATGAAAATCTCTATAATACCTGCATGTGCGCGTGTGCATATATAACAGGTTACTTCAATAAACGAACAACAGGTTGCGAACACATTGGATCGTCCACGGAGAGCGTTTAGTCAAAGACCAAAAACTGCGCACGTAGGGTAGCAGGTAGCTTAGATAATAAGGCCCGTGAAAGCAGAAAAACACCTCCACTTTCGGATTCTGACTTGAGCTGACCTGGCCCATAGAGACTGGGGCGATGCACTTTTACAGCTATGCAGGGGCTGTGCGTTTACGACCGAGCGAGCTGCTACAGATTTACGCTCATTCTCTAGACACCTTTCCCGTTTGTTTATTCACCTTCCGCAGTTACCCTTAATTGTAATGCTGGGTAGCTTTTTTATTATTGATATCTAGATCTCTAAATATCTCAGCGGTGCTATCAAAACTTGCGAATACTTAGCGCCGGGGAACCCGACTGCTAACTTGACACGTGAAACTCGTTATCAAAATAGGAATGCTTCCACTTATACAAGTCGAAGCTTTCTGGTACGAAGTGCGAAATGCTATTCAAAATGATGTAGGCGACAAAGTCTAATCACTGAACTATTAAGCAACCAGAATTCTTTAAATTCATGCCACTTCCGATCCGTCAATAAACTCGGAAAACATGTGAAATCATGAAGTGACATTTGTGGAGGAAACATTAGGCTAGTTGTTATTTAAATGATTATTTCCCGAAAGAAATTAGTGTAGAGTTCAATGGTCTCACCTTGTATGCGTGATGGCATCGTCTGTCTACAAGTAAGAAGCGGACTTTAGTGTACCATTTTTTTTTTCTTGACGCGAACAAGAGACATGTCTCACTTGCTATCGATAAGGGAAGCAGGTTATTAGATAATGAGAAAGAAAGAAAAGCCTAGAGGTTGTTGATGCAGTCTTATTTAGGGCAAAGCTTTACTGCAAAGCGCTTCGGAGGTTCCTTTTGTGAAATATCCCCAAAACAGATATATTCCTCGATGTCATATAAGACCTTAACCACTGGTCGACTTCAGCGGTAGACTTGCAACATCTGGCCAAAGAAAGCTGTAGAAAATATACGGCACTTCTCAGCGAGTTTGTCCATCCCTGATTTTCATATAGTTTAACATATGCATCAGTGGACATTTGTGTGTCTTTTGCATTAATTGGAGCCTAGTTATGGATCCGAAGATTTCCGTGCAGTATACCTGCACTAACAATAATATTATTAATAATGACACGCATTCCAGTATACGACTTCACTTTTCGTGTTCCTAAATTATTATTTACGTTGTGATTTTAATCTTTAACAATTGTCTCATTACTTAGACACTTAATTATGTCTTGAAACATTTGCATTGTGTCTGTTTTGATGTGTCAAATATTACATTTAATTCTTTACTGTAGGGTCTTTTCATATTTGCATCATTGACATCAGTACAAAGGATAAACAGCGTTAATGCTTTTCCCATGTCCAGAATGCGTAAAGTGCTAGCTGAATAGTCTAGTCAGGAGTGTGCCGATTCATAGTAGGCCGTTCATAATAATCCAGGTATACTTAGGAACAAAATAGGAAGCGATGAGTGCTCTATTTTCTCGGGAAATAAAAAGAAAAGGTCAATAAACAAAGGTAGCGTTTGGCAAGGACATTGAACGAGACTACCTAGTTAGTCGATACTTTGACCTTCTTAACCACCGGAGCATATTAGATTGGAGCTGGCTAAACATTTCTGCTTAGTGGCACGGAATAATTTAAAGGGGGGGGGGGGGGTGCGATCTTCGGTTGCCATAAGAACACTGAACAAAAAACTAACACACGAGAAAAATAGCGTTACAACATCCCATGATGACAGCATCGAGATTAACAGGAGGCGACAGTGGAGTAATAAATTGAATCGGATGCGTCGCTCGTGGTCGTCAGTTCGGGAGTAGGCGAGCGAAAGCAATGCATTTGCGAATACGGAGATATTAAAAGTCTGTGCAATAAAAGAACCCAGACTACAAGCGTACGGGAACACTAGCGATCACGGTGTTTCACTCGTCTTAGTCTAGTAGTAGTCAGGTAATCAGCGCTTTCTAGAGCCGCTGGGCGTTAGTTAGGTAGCGTTAAGACGATAGAATACATAAAATAGTAAAGACGGATTTAGTAGTGTGGTACAGGGGAACCGGAAGTGCTACCATAAAGATATAATAACGATTCTCTTCGCTCCCCAACTCTACGGAGAACAATTACCTTAATGCCCTGGAGCTCTAGAGAGCCTCTGCTAAAATGTAGTAATTTGCTACTGCGCTTCTACTCTTCTTCCTGCTTTAGAAATTGATAACGCTGGTTCTATCGCTACCTGCTGTACTTAAGTGTAAAATTTGCCTTTTCTTCGTCGTGTTCTTGAATATACACCATGCGCAATAGCCGACCTTGTTGTACGCTTTCCTAGTGGGAATTGATACTGTTCATGTGGTGGTTTCAAAAGTACGCGTTAGTATACCGAGTCATCCCGTCACCATTGGTCATGTTAGGGTCATGCCTCATTTCTCTTTATTTGATACAGCTTGTGTCTGCTAGGTTTACAGTGATCCGAATAGTTGTGTAATATAATGATGGCGGAAGCAGGTCATAATTACTCTTGTGTGGTTGGAATGCCACAAATTCGTCAGAATGGTCGCCATTGATGTAGTCAACCTGGAGTAAATTCTGAAAGGCATGTGTGAAGATGTTTCAACGTCCATTTTTTTGTTTAATGAATCTTATTGCAGCCTGTGGTTCATTAAGGGAAGGTTTGCGCGCGAGGCATGTACGTGTTTTGTCGCTCAATGAAGCACATTCGCATATATTTGGAGCAGATAACTTGTAATCGGCGGTCCTGACTCTCATCGGCGCATCGGGTGCGGCAAGGCACATTGTTTCCGCTGCTACTTACAGTTAAGGCGCAAGCCATACAAGGAGAGCGAACTCGAGGGCTCCCATACTGCCACTCTCCAGTACTGCTATTTTGGTACTGCTACTCCTAGTTGTTCATTCGAGGCTGGTCATTCATGACTTCAAAAAAGAAAATCAGTTTATGAAGTTTAAGATCTGAGTCCGGAGGCTAACTTCTATATTTACTGCTTCCAATATTGCAATACGGCCACTGCATAGCAGCACTGTTATGCGCCCAGCAGACTTCAGTAGGCAAATAGTTGATTTCATTGACAGGATGGTGAAACTGAGGATCAGAATACTACTGTCGCGTCTGTAAATATGACTTATACACTTTGAGATGCTTTCAGGTGTGAGCGTCTCATTTATATATTACTCAGCTAAGAGCACTTGCATTGCTACCTTGGCTCCTGTCGGAAATTTTGTTTATGTCCTCCCCTTATGTGGCACAAACACTGTGAGGTCGACGTTTTTATGAACAAGCTGCAGGCTCATATTCTTGCACAAACGTAACCTATATAGGCGGATTTCACTGATTGGAAATATTGCGCACACGTCAAACACTGTTATACACTCTACTGTTGGCTCTTAGACAAGCTTTACTTGACGGATTTCTTATGCTACATCAACAAAAATAATCGCATAGTACTGTCTATGACAACTCCTAAGGTATAGCTGAGCATATTACGGCAAAATGCGATCAATCCGTCATCAGGCGTTTCGCCTCTGTAATCACTTGAACTTAACTTAGAGTCGTCCATGCAACGTCAACAGAGCCCTTGGGCCATGGTGATGTCTTATAAACGAAGGCGTCTAGTGATGGCGCTTAATTTGTTTTGTAACCGCAAGCCTCTTGGACTTCACCCATTAAGTGTCCTGCTTTGTACATTTTCTGGCATATTGAGTTCGCGGATATCTTGTGCCTGCCACGGCCAGATGTACATGCAGCCAGACTGTCTGTGTGTGCACGTGAGAGGTTTTGCCCGCTCATTCCTTTTCCGTGTGTACCGTATCTCACCCAGGTACGGGGCAAATGCTTTCACAGTTTGGCCCATGTTCACGAAAACGTTTTACGTTAAAGATGTTCTTAAGGACGCACTTCAGGCAATCCATATGATGCGCATAACATTGGTGTAGCCGGCTAGCCAATGGAAACCAGCATTTACGAAATAGAAGTTTTGTTGTTTCTGCCCTTGGCTCTTATGGTTATACCCATCGAGTGCTTGTAGTATGGTCCCGTGTGAAGAGATAATTTTATTTCTTTCTATTTTCTTCTTCTATGCCCTTCTTGCCTTGTTCGTCTACGTCGGCTAATTTTTCATTATAGATGTCCTGAAACAACATTAACATTATAGATGTCCTGAAACAACATTAACCGACAGCAACAACCACAACAGCAACGATGACGACGACATCTACCACAACCACATTGGTTGCGACAGATGTACCTGTGAAGAATAACAGAGCAAGAGCTGTTCGGGGCTTTGTTCTCAAGGCAAGATAAATAAAAGCAACAAACAAAAGAGCAATAGCAATAATTCCAACGAGTGCAAGAGAACAAGCAATAAAAACGTATATCTGTAGTAACCGCAGTTACAGCGATTAGACCGTTGTGCAAGGTCTTGCACCACACTATTAGTTGTTGCACAATCGGTCTCCCCTGGGTGCTAATCCTGCAGTACTAGCACTGGTATCCAGGCAGTGCTCAGAATCCTCAAGAACCAGCAGCAGCAATAAAAAGCAAGACTGCTCGCTCGTTAATCGCCAGCAAATTACTCTGCGTCTTTTATCTTTTCTCGAGGTGCACAAAAAAAAAAGTAAAGAGCCCCAAAGAGGGGAGAACGGTACTTTCGCAGAAGTGGTTCTAGCATGCTGTACCACATCGAGAGACGACAGACCATAAAACTAACGCTGTAAACCGGGTTCCGCTTTCCAACCTTCGATTCACCTTGGTATCGCCGCAGGAGCTCTGTCGTGCAAGGGTGCTCGTCTTCGCGCCTTCCACGACACCACGACCACATTTTTTTCCCCCATTCGTAGCCCTGCTTCAAGAAGCCCGGATGGCGGGAACAGCGCTATAAAAGGGATCGCTACAACAGTCGTTCATGCGTGCGAGAGATGCTGCCAGCGAGGATCAGCGCGCGGGGTTCCTACCATCCGGAATACCAGGCATTCACAGAGTTGATTGTAGCTTTGCGCAGGTGAAGATGATTAGCGATATCGTCTGTGCTGCAACTATTTTCTTCATATTTCCCGCTATCGCTCATACGCCTTCGTAATTGTTTGAATACCGTTGACACTCATCCACGCCAAGTCAGCGACTTGTTTCAAGCAGTCATTCCTTTTAGCGCTGACCCCGACACGGTGGTCTAGTGGCTATGGTACTCGGCTGCTGATCCGAAGGTAGCGGGATCGAATACCTGCTGCAGCGGCTGCATTTCGATGGAGGCGAAATGTTGAGGCCCGTGTGCTGTGGCAGTGTCAGTGCACGTTAAAGAACCCCAGATGGTCGATATTTTTGGAGCCCTCCACGACGGAGTCTCTCATGATCATATCGTGGTTTTGAGACGTAAAACTCCATAAATCAATGAATCCTTTCGTGATTACATGTAGTATTAGCGCTTTAATGTCGTTGACCAGGGTATGTCAGCCTAAGTTTTCGACAAGGGGACTTGCCTTCGTCAGGATGTCCTGATGAACACAAGTGCGCTTGTCGAAAGCTCTTACGAAGGCAGGTTCACTTGTAAAATCACTGGCTCTGGTGACATTATCTGTAGTACTGTTCTTTCATCACTTCGAAGCCACCATTCCCTTGGGATTCTGTTCACGTTATCACATAGTAATATTGTGGAAACCTGCCCGATATATGGTATCTATGCTACTAAAACAGTGATGACGCTACGCATGACCGAGTTGTTGCTTTCTGGTGATCAGTTTGGCGATACAATCGTAACGCTCTTAAATGTATCCGAATATCAGTCACCGGGGGCAGCCGTGCATGACAGGTCGTTAGCCAGAATCAGCTTAGCAATCAACGCTTCTATTTCGCGAAATGAGCCGCGAAACTCAGCGAGGTGCAAAAGGACGACGGGGTAACGAAATTATCTCGTTAGCGCTCGCCCTCTGAGTGACCAGGCGGCAATGCGCGAGGCGATATGCCGGCGATGAAATTAACTCATCTGCGCCTAACTGACCTTGCGCAAGTATCGAGAGATCGAGGATAAGACAAGACGCGATAACGTAAAGCGAAGTACTTAAATGTTATGTTTAGATGTCGCTATTTTGAAAAAAAGAAGAAAAACAAAAGAGTAGAAGTTTATTTGCCCACTCGAGTCATTGAAAGGAATACTTCATCAAGCAACATTTCTTTTCCTGTTCACTCCGGCTTTATATTTCAATTTCTCTCGACGTCCTAACGTCCTGCCCGCTTCTGAAGAATCTCAAGTGGTCATATTTGGCAGCAACGACGCTAAGCAAATAGAGAAAACATGAAGCGAAGACATGCATACCGATGAAAAAGTGTTGTAAGATTACCACCATTCTTGCAGATATGAGCACAAGCAGAGACGAAAATAAATGAGCAACCAGTTTGGCTACTGGCCACGGTAAAGGGCACGTCATCTGTCTATTGCTGGTCGGATAAATGGGAACAGCATTGTATAAATATTGGAAAAACGGAAAGGAAAAACAAAGAGTAAAGTGATATGCCAAGCAGAAAAGCAAGTCATTCACCAAACTAATAATAATTTTGTGGAGTCTTACGTCCCAAAACCATGATAGGATTATGAGAGACGCCGTAGTGGAGTGCTCCGGAAATTTCGACCACCCGGGTTTCTTCAACGTGAACTGACATGACACAGAAAAAACACAGACGAAGAAAAGAAGGCACACAGGACAGGCGTATGTCCCGTGTTCGTTCTTTTCTTCGTCTGTGTTTTCTTGCGCTACCGTGTTTGTGTCAAGAATATCAGCTACTCCTATCTCTTCTCTGATCCACACCGCTCGGTTTTATCTGTTAGCGTTATTTTCATTGCACACTGCGTGCTCCTTAATTTCACCTCCGGATTTTTATATAACACAAAAAGCGACAAAATCCGAGTCCAATTCATGCAGTAGTGAGAGCAAGGAGTGATGATTTCTTTCGCGTCCTAAAGCACAACTAGATATTCATCCATGTTTGTACACCACTGAGCACAAATGACGGAACTGAAGTAAGCATACAACACACAAAATACTACGAACCCATGTTTAGATTGCCTTTCCTATAGGTTAACGCGGGATAATATTGTAATAATATCGGCATGAAATATTCTGAAACGAACCGGATACGTGAATATGCGGAAACCCCTCGCAAAGAAACATTCATATGATTAGAGGAAACGAAGCGTAAGAGCATTCCGCTATAAGCAAGGTTTGCGTGCTATTTATCCGTCTAGCGCAGTATTGTGCTCGTTAGGTTTAGTTTAACAATTGCACCATGAAACGTATGGTCATTGTCTTCAGCACGTAGAAGCAAATGTCATTAACATCGTCTCCTCGTTTTTGGCTTCTAAACAGCGGCAAGAGAGGTATGAAGTGTGACGGTAATGTATTCGCACTCTTGTAATCGTCCGCAGCAGCATTCTTGCCCTGCGTGACATATTGTGTTTTTCAAGCTTTGCGCTAAATAGCTTAGGGGGGTGCTATGTGAACATCTGTCGCGCTACGGTTCGCGCAAAGCATTTTAATGACCCTAGCCTTAGGTGAGCCTCGCCGGAGCGTGACCAACATATGCATGCGTCGTCGTTCAAGCTACTTTCTGTGGTCACCGAGAAGCGTATGGGCGAAGTCGTCTCTAAGAGAAAAAGTAATCCTGCCTGCCTCTCCTGCGGACTGTCGATGTGACTATGAAAAGCATTAAGCGTAGTTTTGGCCGGCACGTGCTCTTACATAATTTTATATTCGTGAGAGAGCATTGGGTTCGGAAAGCGGATCGTTATATGTAAGGAAGATGACAACTAATTCGTTAAAAGCGTGCCGCGAAAATACGGTCAATAAGCACGCTATGTCGTTCGACAAAACCATTAACTTCGTAACTCAGACGATAGCGAGATGCTCTCTGCATACCAACGGGTCCGCTGTACCTTACAACGCACACAGCTCTGGCGTAAAAGAAAATTGTTTCTGGTTTTTGCTTCTCTTTGCACTTCACTGAGGGTAAGTGCGAAGTTTTGCAAACGTCCATTGCATTGAAAAGTAAGGACTGCACTTCGTTATTATCGATGGTGGCGCGGAGAGTGGATCTAGAATGTTTAGTGTTCTCCCTAGTCTCTGGTGCCTTAAATAGTTTGTCGACTGTCCATTGTAATATCTGTATTGACTTATATTCTGGCAGATCATTTGCTATATCAATGTACTTTGAGTTATCTCTAGAGCTTAGAACCATTCGTTACATTTAATGGTCGCAGACGTATCTTGTACGCGAGCAGGAAGTTAGCAAGATATTCGCGTGGTTTCCTTCTTCTTTTTCTTCTTTCTTTATTTGTGTCCATTGCAAACATACAATGGCAGGGGCCAAGACAAAAGCTGCTACAAAACAGCTTGAGAAGCTCTTAGCCCCCGGTACAACATGGTGGCAGCAAGTGGAGAACGTAATGCGTGAACATAATCGCAATAAGAATTACACAGTAAATAGAAATAATACAATTGCAAAATTATAAAAAGTACATGAAAAAACATGCAAGTGAAGAGGCAGTAGTTCATGCAACTATGATACAAATGAAAGTTAGAATCGCACACTTTTGAATTGTGCTGAAAAAAAAAATTAAGGTAGTGACAGAATGAGTGAGGGCAGTTGTGATCGTATTATGTTTGGTGTTTGACATCCAGCGTGATTGAGTGCGTTGAGTAATCTGGGTAACTTGTTTTTTTTTTATCCTTTTCATGCCATAATTTATTCTTGATTGGGGTATATGCCAAAGTTCTCCGTGAGTGGTAGTATAGGTAGCTGTTCTCTTACAGGCTATATTATTTTAAAAATCAGTTTTATCGCAAGTGGGGAGCAAAGAATGCGATAGCAATGCATGATATAATATGCGAAATAAGAGTAGCATCTTTAGGGGCAGTCTGAATTGTAGCGAATGTGAGCTTATTAAGCAAGCATGTAGTTGCGTAAAGTACCATGTGACGGTTGAGCGGCAGAGACAACGGCCCAGCAGAGCTTGATGCCTTCTGATGTTTTGATGTCTTCTGTCCTGCTCTTCACACTACGCGACCACGATAAGCGGCGTGCACTTTGCGCCATCGATAAACGTGGCCCAGCACAGCGCCATCAAGAAGGCACGTCCCTTCCGGCAGGCGCGTTTGCGTGAGCGCTGTGTGGCGACGGTATTGCCGACTATATGCGAGGCCCCTGGAATGGAGCCCTCCACCTACGGCCTTTCTTCTATCTCTTTCAGTCCCTTTCCCGTACCCCACGGGCGCTTAGCCGTGCTCCCTAAACGGGCTGCAGAAATTAGCGTCCTTTCCTTACCGAACCACGACCATCATCAGTGGAGCACGCGATCAAGGCGCTGATACGCAGTACGCCGCACGTCTGATGGCTGCCGAGATACCGCGCGCGCCGGCGATGGCGACCGCGCGAAGTAATTTTGAACCACCCGGGGGTCTTTAACGCGCACCTAAATCAAGGGACATGTTTTTTTTTCTTTTTGCACTTTGCCTTCATCGAAATGCGGCCGCCGGGGCCGGTATTCGATCCCACGACCACGGGCTATGCTAACCTACCACAGCCGCTGGCAATATCTCTCTCTTTGCTCAGGACTTTTGATCCGTCTCCGGATGAGCGTTGCTACGAAAAAAAAAAACTAGAGAAATACAGTTATATAGTAACACCAAGTTTAGAGTTGTACTGGGTGGATGGGATGTGATAGCGTAAGTTTAGTGCAGAAAAGTGTCAGTTCACCATCTGGACAATTGCTGAAAATTAAGTAAATGTCGACTGCTGCACGCCACCTTGGGTATAGGGGTATGAGCAGCGCGTCAGAAAGAAAAAAAAAATGCGGCGTATGCGACGTATTGTGGGAACCGGTGTCATGCTAAGCATTCGGCGAGTAAATTGCCTATGCCTGACTGTTTGACAGTGAGCCAAATATTAAGAGTAGGATGAACATGGTCGTGCAAAGTGCATGAATGGGTGCACGCTTAACGTAGGCTAACCAGAAACGTCGACAACGCTGTAGATAACTGAATTCAGCTCATGGTACGACGTAACGTCGGCACTCAAGTTAATGTACAGCACAGGCGTCTGTTTTGCAAAGAAAATGCACGGTACGGTGCGCTGAAGTGCGTGCCATAAGCGTCGTTCGTTCAAGTACTGCGACAATATTGAGTGAAGTTGGACAAAAGCATGCCGTGTGGCAGTAGAACTTGTTCTTTTTTTTTTATTACAATTTCTATGGTAGTGCATAAAACGCGTGACAATCGCAAATGTCGTTACACAAGCACCAGGACCACAGCTGCAATATGTTTAGTTACTGTATGTACCGCGTGGGACGAGCGGCCGTAAACCATGGTGGCGTGCTTGCGCGGCACCTCGGCGGCCCAGATTCAACGCCCCCTACTACTACGTAGGTTGCGCTTGTCTGTGTGCTTGTTATGTCTACATTTCAATCGAAAACTACAGCAAACCGTGTTCCTGTCTTGTTTTAAATGTGTCGAAATGGTATGTTAGATGCTTAATTTTAGTTGGTTCTTGCTTGATGTGGACTGTATAAATTTCAAACACCCGTGGCGCATACCCTCAACCATGGGACGAACACTACGTGTATGAGCCACACGGGACAGCAGTGTCCTTACTCGTGACGTACGCGACGAGTGTATCATGCTAGTGTTGTAAAGCTTAATCATTCATAATCGTCATACATTAATACCCCACCATCCACATCTTGTGTCATACTGGGTGAATGAGACGACCAGGAGAGCACCGAGACGTAGGCGGATGGATGGATGGATGGATGGATGGATGGATAGATAGATAGATAGATAGATAGATAGATAGATAGATAGATAGATAGATAGATAGATAGATAGATAGATAGATAGATAGATAGATAGATAGATAGATACTGTCAAAGTTGCCGAAGTTCGCCAACAAATGCTTCGTATTTAAAAGAAATAACGCGTGGCTAATAATCGCATTGGATGTGTGGATGGAGGTAGTCAACCAAAAGCTAACCGAAAACTTACAGCATTCAACCAAAGGTGCCCGAAACACTAGGGGACAGCGCTATTAAAGACAGTTAAGTGAATGTTACGATCACCTTAAATCTTTTTCGCAGTGTTTTCTGGACGAGGTTATCGGGCTTCCATGGCTGGTTACCATGATTAGGATTCGAAGGGGCAGAACTCTACTGGTTACGGGACGTATATAGTAACTAATAACGTTCGTCGCCTGTCTGACGTCAACTCCCAGAGCAGAAATCGTCTGGCGGATTCACAATCAGGCCGCAGTAGACGACACGCCATTAGTGCCGCCAGCTGCGAACGGGAAATGAGAAAATGATTACGTCTTGGCGCCAAAGTTGCCAGACGAGAGCGCGGGCCTCAAATGACTGCTGCCGCGAGGTGATGCCGCCGAGTTCGATGATCCCGGCGATAGCAATGAGTCAAACGAACGGACTATTTGCGGCGAGGTAACGAGATTCCACTGCATTGGTAGTTCCTTGAACACACACAGACTCCGCTGCATTAAACACAGAGATAACAACGTAACGAAAGGAGGTTCACCGGTCTAAACACCACGCACATTACGATGATGAACAACAACGAGGAAACTATTTATATTTCTATATACCAATTAGCTACTTAAAATTTAAGGCTTTTAGCTGAGTGCAATATTTAATGATGTAATTTGATTTATTTGCTTGTTTACGAATGCCTACTTCAGGACAGTCTTATTTCAATGTTATAAAGCGCTAGTGAGGTGCGAACTCACTTACGTAGAATTCATTTTTGAAGGTAGAAGGCTAAGTGTAGTGGAGGGTATGGAACAGGATTGTTTGCATAGCACTTGTGGCTCTAGGGTGACGTTGGATTGTGCAGATATACGAAAGAACGTTCTTTTTATTCAATCAGTCAGTTTTTTTTTTCTAATTTTCTCCAATTAAGGTCGTGTGAGTGCCACTACACTGCATACTCAATTTGTCTCTACCCATCTTTCTTTCTTTTTTTAGGTCGCGCCGCACCTTGCTGTCAGTTTCGTACGTCCATATCTCTGGTTCGTTCATTTCGGTGCGCGGGATATCATGAGTTTTGCCGCGCTTTGGCAAACCTACATAAATTCTTTATAGATGATGCCATGATTGGTTTCCTTCTGAATGGCATATACCTGCTGTAAGGAACTAGGAAATTATGGGAATTAGGGAAACAATCACCAAAATGAAAAGAAGGAACTGCTAAGCTAGCGAAAGCTTTAAACATTTCAGCAAGAAAAGCTTCCTAAGAAATGGTGAGCCACTTCACTCCTTGCAGGTGGATGGATTGCAGTTTGCGCAAGGCTTGTCAAGGCCTCATGTTTCCTGTCGCCGGAAGGAAATCCTCCAGGCGAGTCATATACAGTCTAGCTCTCGTACGGGAGCAAGAACTGTAATGTTCTATTAGGTGGACGAAAAGGTGCATCTTTGGACCAGCGACGCTTAATTGTGCTCGCTATAGTGCAAGTCTATGCTCTCGATGACACATAACTGATGCCCTGCAATACCTTCATAATACTCTCTTCTAACTATTCTGAGAGGACTTCTCGACGGCAACGATCTTAAATAGCGGTCTAACCTATGCACGCTCATGAACAAATTCTCATCAACATGAAATGCGGATCTACAAAATCATCCCCCGCGTAACGAAAGCTCTGTCGCTGCATCACTTTTGAGGAAAGCTGATTGCGTATAGCCTCGGATAAACTGTACTGGCAGCAATGCTGGAGATCAGAAGGCTGCAACATTAGCGCAGCCGTTATTGACAAAGAGGCACACCCTTTTATTCCTGTAGTTTTTTCTCGCTGCATGGAAACGTAGATGCGGCCACATCGCAAGCATGCGTTCGCAGCTCTCCGTCGATAATGCAATTTCCTGAGCCGGGGAAACAGGCTTACGCTTTCGAAGGCAGGTTTGGCTGGCATGCCTCATCTTGCGCGCGGTCTAAATCCATTCACGAAGAATAAGGTCTGTGTTACACTAATACCATCATACGTTCTACATAGCCGCGATGTGGCCTTCCATCACGTCAATTTATACAAAATGACGCGTTGATCACGTAGCACTGATGTTTGTGGAGCTGAGTAGGGCCACCGTTCTCGCCCATGACATTCACCGAATGTAGAAGAGCAAGCTGCATCCCGGAATGAGACCAGGCTTGGTCTTTTCCATTCCGTAACACTCCCTCGTAGCTACAAAACTGAATACTCAGCGAAACATTTCCGCCATTAAAATTGCTGATTGTTTGGATGGTGGAGCGGCTGTCGCACAGTGATACGTCGTGACAATTACGTGTAGGGGCAAAGGTTTACGATAAATCCTGGAGCGATGAAAAAAAAAATAATCCATGGAACTTTATCGAATTATTAGCTGATTACATTTCGCGTTTCTGCTTTACTGCACATTTTTAACGAGGCGGTGTACATGTGCTGAACGGGCGAGTTGGCTTTGAGAGTTGAGAGCGAATAAAAGGGATTTCAACGCAAGAATGCCCGAGGTCGCAGACAGTGTTGTTTCAGTCCATAACAATATCAGTTTTGTCGATTGAGTTGCCTCGGCGTTAGAAAAGCAAGCTCTCGCTGCATCCTCCAGAGACGAGTGTAACTCGAACAAACCAGCTTAATTAGGGTATCCTTCCGTTTTCATTAGCTGGTGCTCACCGAAACTTTATGAATGACCGATGCCGTCTCGTTAGTATGTTCCTTGTGTAGTCGGCATTGTCGGAGAACTTACTAATTCAACAATGACTGTGAGCGGAAGGATGCAAATATTAGTGGCCCTCTTTTTATGCGTGCTCCTGCCCGGTGGGTTGTTTGATCACAATAAGATATGTTTTGTCAAGTGTTGTAACCCTTCACTGCAGGGCTAAAATTTGTAACTATGGTGTTCGCGTGATGCTGGTCTTTGTTTGCTCACTATTAACAACTCCCTTCGGGGATAGTAAACGTTAAGCAATCGTCAAAACACATGGGACGATGGCTAGGTGAGATACAACTCACGGGAAGGAAGTAGACGAAGGGCGTAGCTGATTGCAGAGTCACTGTTTTTGTCATATATCTTGCATTCCATCATGTTTGCACGTGTGTCACACATATACTACTTATTTTAAACAAACGTCTCAATAAATTGTTTCAGTAGCAGAATAGATTGCTTTGGGACAGGACTAACCTGTACGTATGTCTCAACCCTTGTACTCCTTCCTTTTGTTCAGCCCTGTCGCCTGACAATGCTGCGGCCGAGGCCGTTATCGATGACCGAGAAACCAGTAATATGAAGCAAGTAAAAGAAATCGCACAGCGAGAACAAGTGTTAGAGAAAAGGGAGCTCATTATGAAATTCGCACCTTTCAGGGAGCTCAGAACATTTTGACCTTTTATGTGCTCGGTATGTTCCGAGTAACCGGAGGCGTTCTATCAACATGCGTGAATATATGGGGGCGCACGAGTACAGTCCGTAAACACGTTCCCATGGTTACGGCGTACATAAGCTCTAATTCTTGCTCAGTTGACTTAATGGTCGGTATTCAAGAGCACTTTTGTACAATAATCGCAAAACTTTAGTAAGACTTCCTCACTGACTGCAGAATTCAAGAGAGAGAGAGAGAGAGAGAGAGAAATGAAGAGGAAAGGCACGTAGGTTAACCAAGCACGTGCTCGGTTGGCTACGTTACACCTGGAGAGAGGGAAAGGGTAATAATGGATAAGGGAGAGGGGAGCAGGAAAAATGGTGAAGCTTGCACAAGGCTGGACTAAGAGCGGAGCTTGTGGCCGACCTACCTTGTTCGGCTTCTACAATCTCAGCTAAGTCGCGTGATTTGTCACGTGACTAGCTGTTAGATGTTTTTGGGAACACGTTACGTGACAAGCTGTGACAATGTTATGTATTTGGGTTGCGTGTCTAGGCCCAAGTTGTCCTGGCGGGAAATGTGCAGTTTTGACGTCCTCCATCTCCATCTTTCCCTCTTCACCCTCATGCCGTTCCTCCTCGTCTGCACTTCCCTTTCCCATCCTTTGCTATACTATAATGTACATGCCTGCGCTATGTTTCACCCTCTTCCCTCTTCCTTTCCCTCTTCCTAACCCTCTCTTCCCTTTTCCACCCCCTTGCTGTACTAGGCCAATCTATGCTATGCTATGAAACGCATACGCCTTTATGTAGTAGTCTGGTGAGGGTATCAGTGCAAGATAAGAAAGAAGTGTGCGCGCAAATGCCGTGCCAATAATAAAAGTGCACGCACGCCTGATGATGATAGTCGTTTTCTCTTCGGGGATTACAACCGAAGGCCGCTTTTAAAGATAAAGAAGACAGCGAGAGCTCGGGAACAAGGCGCTGAAGCACTAGCACGGTGGAATCGTCCATAATCGTTCGTGAAGTCGGCAGTCCCGTCGGCTTCGGGAAACGCAGTAGCGCCTCTGCAGCCTTGAGCATGTAGGGGCGCGTAGGCCAATGACCCAAGATCTTGCCTGCTGGAAGTTGTCGTTATCAAGGTGGCGAAGCTTACTGTCTAGGTCGCTCCCCTGAGTTGTCTAGGATGCACAGTGACAAAACACGTGGCCGATTGCGCCTTCGCTGCCGCAAAAAGTTCATGTCGGACTGTTCGCCGTTGCTATGAGGAACGAGTAGGCGTTCTTATATGCCACGACCAGTCGTATGTGGCACAGTAGTGCTTCTTAGTGACGAGTCCTGGTGGCAGTCGAAGCCCCAAGTTTGGGTCGAGTAAATGTAAACGGGAGTTGCAGAAATCCGGCGAATGCCAATTGAAGTTGCCGCGCAGCATAGCTCCTAGAGAGTGGTATGGACACCCGTAGATTTTGCTGATGAGCCAAGCGTGTAGCTTCATCGGCGCTGTCATTACCGGCAGTCCCGGAAAGGCTCGGCAACTACAGAAATACAATGTCGTGTGCCTTCTCGAACGCTTGATGGTAAGTTCGCCTTATTTCTTACACCAGCTGCTCGTGCAAGCCTCGACATAAGGCAAATAGAAGCTTTTGTTGTTGTTGTTTTGTGGGGTTTTACGTCCCAAAACCAGTTCTGATTATGAGAGATGTCGTAGTGGAGGGCTCTGGAAATTTCGACCACCTGGGGTTCTTTAACGTGCACTAACATCGCACAGGACACGGCCCTCAACATTTCGCCTCCATCGAAATGCAGCCGCCGCAGCCGGGATTCGATCCCGCGACCCTCGGATCAGCCGCCGAGTACCTTAACCACTAGACCACCGTGGCGGGGCCAAATAGAAGTTTTTGAAATGCTGACTTCGAGTCTCAGAAGAAGACACAGTTGTTAGGTGGTTGCTGCACTACGTAATATACATATATTGGACGGAACCTTGAAACGCTGCAAGTTCTGATGCAGTCAATGTTGTAGTGTGCGAGAGTTGGAACTTGAAGGATAGCGTCCCCGTTGGAACAAGCACAGCTCTAGCAGAGACGTGGTGATAAGTGGAACTGTCGATGTAGAATTAAAAGCATTTCTTATTTGCACATGCGGAAAATGATGTCTTTGTTGACGCGTGTTATACTTAAAACATTGCCCGTTAAAAAGTTCTCTTAGAGGACCGGCTTGTTTAGTAGACAGAAATTTTGTAGTTGTTTATATAGATTGATAATGTATGTGGCGGCAACACTGGTTTCTCGGCGTGGAAAATGAGACAGGCTGTTCTTTGCAACTACTAGCATACGAAGATTTATGTGTTTATAGCCTGTCATAAAACTAAATGTAAACAAACTATGTGCAAGCGTTCATTTTATAGTGACCTCAACAGCAGGAACATAGTTGGAGCCACAGGGTAAATATTTTCTCATAATATGGCAGGTTGCACCCGCACTGTTACTGTAAAGTTCAGAGGAACCATAACTACATCCAAATACTTTGAGCATATAAAGCTGCTCTTCGCTTTACTACCTGTGTTCCAAGCGCGAAAAGGCGAGAAAACGCGACAGCGTACGTGTATGCGTGCGTTTTTCTTGATGGTTGCTTTCCAATAGCCACATTAAAGAGAGCGTATAAGGTTTATAGAATTCCAACAACAGGCAAAAGGCAACAGACAATGCTTGTTTGTTAGTCATATAGTTTACGAGCAACGGACGCATGCCTTAAAAGGAGTGCTCGGGAAGTAACCTGCGCTTTCTCATCAACATGCAGCGCTGGCAGATTTACTCCAACGCCATTTGGTCGAGGTGTGCCAATTTTAAGTGCGGAACATTTTAGGGGCTCAGGGCTTTCGGTGTCCACTCGTGCTGTGCTCGCGCTCGGAAAACAGCCATTGCAAACAGGGCCAAAGAATGCTTATAACTGAACAAAACCGGTTGAAATGTATCTTTATGAAAAATGGTTAAAATAAACCAGATTAGTACATTAAAGTAAAAGATGTACAGAAAGAGTAAGTAATCGAATATTGAGATCAAATTAAGCGAAAATAATTTAAAAGCACCGACGGAAAGCCAAAGAGAAATACAAGAGAAACACAGGCCAATCGCTTACCGAAAAAATTTTTCCACAGCCCAGTTGTTATATTACGATTATTTTATCTGATTCAGATATACGACATGCGAAATTATAACAAGAATGAGATTCCGTGTAACTACGGCCAAATAACGTATGCGATTCTTAGCTATCGTGTGTAACCTGGTATATTTCAATAAACGATTGCCCCTGTTGATCCCTTTTCGTTTAAATGATATCGCTATTTGACGTAAATAATTGAGCTCTAGCGGTTGTCCATGCCAACATGTCGCCAAAAAGAGGGCGCTTACAAGATGCATCGAAACAGAACAAAATGGGCCCCGAACAACGTCAACCTCAGTTCGTGACTGCGGCATCGTTGCGGTGTCCTCATCATAAATAGAAGTTGGGAGTGTCGCGTGCAAGCGATTCCAAGAATCATATATTATCTTGCACGCAAGCATGACGATTCGTTTTCCCAATCAGCATTCACCTCTGTGCGGGCGGGAGTGATGACCTTATGGATTCTGCAAGTAATTTGAATATAAACGTTAGAGATCGATTTCTTTTTCGTTGTAACCGCTGTTCCACTGAAGTAGCCTCCTAGCCACTTCCAACCCCCTCGCCTACTTTCTCATTTCCTTTTCCGATTTCCTTTTTTTTTTTTTTTTGTGGGGGAGTATGTAAATGTAAACAAGACGGCCGTATCTTTATGTAGAGCCAGCTTCTCCACGCCGCCGGCCGCGCAACAATGACTGAGAAAAATATCAGACCATGAGCATAACAAAGCATCGACTGTTTGTTGGTGTTCCGATGTGTTTTCAATGAGAAAACTTTTACACTTTCCTTTTACTGAAGGAACTTTTGTTTTGCTGATTACCATTTGCGCTCAACGAGAGTCCATTTTTTTTTCTGTTTAATACATTTCACCTTTGGCGATTTTTCGTTTTATTTCATTGTCAACGAGTGTAAGTTTATCTTTGGCACTTTCGTATGGCGCTGTTGTTGTTGCTGATTGTTGTCGTCGTTGTCATGACCGCGATGCCCTATATATAGTGTAATTTTGTTATTTTATTTACTGTGTCTCTCCTTGTAGAGCTATAGTCGGCAGTTATTCTGTAACTTGGAAAATGCAGTACTGCACAACTGCTACGCCGTTATTACATGAAACTCCGTAGTTTACAAGGACAGGAAGCTGAGCGACTTGGTAAGGGTTCATTATGCAAAGTTCCGGATGCGCTGCCCCAACCGTATTCTTGTTGATGATGGCTTTAACAGTTCATGCGACAGGTTTAGAAAGTTGCGTTTTAGATCCGTTATAAGTCCACATTGTGTTCGTGTCGCCCACTCCCCTTTCCTTGTGGCCGTGTTTTGCACGCCCTTTCTTTGCATAATGAGACTCTAGTTTACCTGTCTTCATCACTTGGTTCTTTATGTTAAAAAAAAAAAAAACATTCTCTGCCAATATCACCTTTAGTGTCGCGGCCACTGACGCGTATGCCATAACAGGTTGGATGAACGCCGCAAGATAAAAGTTCATCATAAGAAAATGTGTGTTGGTATAGTTCGTAGAGACTATTGTGACACTATATATTTTACTAAATCTTGAATAGTTTGCTTTAAAGAAAGCCGAACAAAATTACCACGCCTACAAATATTCGCGCAGTAGCCTCAAAAAGTGCAACTACTTTATAAAGTTGCCCAAGTGCATGAACTCTTGCGTCAATGAATTGTGTGTTTATCAAACGCTTGAAAGTTAGTAAGAATGCACATTAGTTTCTGCGTATTACTCGCTGTCTATTCTGACAGTCTCTTATCTGGAACTTTTAATGATTGTTTTGTAGAAGTTGCCGAAATGAAGGGGTGTCCGTCTAATAAAATGCTAATACTGAACGGAGCAGTTGTTCCCGCATGGTTGCGAGTGGCGCTACTTGGAAATGACGAAATGAATAAGAAAATAAAGCTTCGCTAGGACTTACCGATGACTCAAGAGAACTGAACGCCACAGTTGCAGAAGCTATTCTACGCCTTTCGCGGCTAGACTTCGACGTCCCGATTCTAAACATACCCGGTGCCAAAGAGTGCGCAGAAGAACTAAACGCTGCTGGAGTTGTCTTTTTCTATTCCGCACCCTACACTTGCGCAAATAGTCCGACTCATTGGCAAGTCAAACAGGACCTTATTAAATTCTCTTCAGAGCGACATCCTCCTTAAAAGGGGAGCGAGCACAGATGTCGTTCTCGTGACCCCATATTTACTTCTCCACCCCGATTTACTTCTCGATTTACTTCTCGGAGGTGTAGGAATAAAGAACCGCAGAAAATACGAGGCTTGCGAGGAATAGAAGAATGCCGGTATTTCTTGTCCATCTTTTCATGAGATTACCACGGAGCTCAGCAAGATGTAAGGAAAGAAAAAGAAAATACTCTGGCAAGACGTCGCCAAAACGCAAGAATCAGAAAAGGAAATCGAAGCTTTGTAGACGATTGCACTGCTGTCTCGAAAGCAGCTCGTTCTTGGGAAGGTAGTCTCACATATCCCATAGCCGAGTACCATACGAAAATAAAAATTAATAACACGTCACAATTAATCAAAATATTTTAAGCCCATTTCCACTTATAACTCACGGCTGTGGATGTCTTTATTCCAATTACCACTGAGGAGTTCACTGACAACTAAGGATGTACGAAAAAAAAAAAAAAGATCGGGGCTCATTGACGTCGTAGCTATCGATTTCCTCCGTGTCTTGTCAATATTAGCTTTTCATTTTTTGTCTGATTTACAAAGGCCCATACGATAAGATGTCGTTCTCACGTCGAATTCACGACTCCCCAGGCTTTCTCTTTAACGTCGGTTTCTTCTCTCTTTCTTTTTTTCAATTCAATGGGCGAAACAGATGGGATGGATATTTCTCGAGTACCCATCTTTATTCATTTCCTTTCGTAGCCAAATCCGCCTCTTCGTCATCTTCTTATAACATCGTTCGACCATTGTCCGCAAAATTCACCCGGTAGCCGCGCGTATGCCCGCAAGGACATCGGTAACCCAATTACCGCTAAAGTTAATTGCTGATCAAAGACAGACGCGAAGGCCCGACTGTATACGCGCCCACTTGAGCCGTCCTCATCGTCAGTCGTGCTTTCAGTGGACAAAGCGTATTCTACGGCATCGCTTCTGATTCTGCACTGCTGCGCGAGTTTTTCGTCACTCGCTTTTTATTCTGGCACACTTCGTCTATATTCGCTAAGGTCGCAGTCTCAACGCTATCTCAACACAACATTTTTCCTTTTTTGCCATATTTGCTATACCGTTTCCTGTTCAGGGCGCGCTGCCTTAACCGTATTTTTGTTAGCGATAGTTTTGGCAGTTCATGCGACTAGTTTAGAACGTTGCGTGTTAGATCCGTTATGTGCGCGATCGTCTTATTTGCCCTGACGAGGTTTATATTACGAAATCACACAGAGGCGCTGATTTATATTTAAATGAGACTAATACTAATTAAACTCCCGCGAGTCATAATCTAGCCTTGTTCAAGGACGAAGTTAATGCTGTGAGCCTTATTTCTGTATTTCGCGAACGCTAAAACGGTGTTAGTGTTACTGAGTTAGCCATCTGGTCCTGTCAGCGCATTTTCGATTCCGAGACAAAAGAAGCACGGCCGACAGCTTCCCGGTACAGGTACGTAGCAACCAGTGTTTGCCTAGGCAGGACGCCGTGATGGACGGGCCGGTCGATATTCCCTTTAATTTACCGAAAGTAGAATGACGCATGTAGAAGGCAGGACGTGAGAGTTATTCTAAGCTCAAATGCTTGTTCGCTCAACACGCGCACTGTAATGGATTACGAAACGGCAACAACAACTTCTCCATTTGATTTTATCTTAGTGAAAAAGACGGCGCCAAGAGCGCACTAACAGTAACAAACGTTCTAAACGGACTGGTCATGATAAACTGGTGACGAACAGTTGACGTTGTATCCGCTCTGCTTCTGTTGAATGGAACACTCTTCTTGGGGGCACATTTATTCTCATTGTAACATTAATCAGCCGTTCATAAAGGTGCGTGCCTGGCTAGTGCTCACCACAAATGGTTTTCCGAGGGTTATGAATATAATATAAACAAGCATATACACTATGCACCACGCTGCAGCATGTCTCCCTGTACAATATCGTCTCGGATAATTTTCTTTTTTGTTTTCCTGATATAACTGAACAGTTGCATGTTGACATAAATATTATGCTGCGACGAGTTGGTCAACCATCGCTCGATTTTTACGATGCCATGAGAGGGGACGCATTTGCGCAGCGTTCTGGGAATGGCATGGTCCGCGGTTCACATTGCCTGAAGACCGTGGATAGATCCAGCTAAGTAAACCTAATCTTATCGCACCGTCTATATTGAAGACGCATCTCCTGGACATTGCAAAAGAACTTTCTTTGTAAAAAAAAAGAATAAGATGTATACTGCAGTACACAATAAGAAGCAGTCACGCCATGTACATTGAAACGCCGGTATCAAATGACATACAACAAATCGAGAAAATGAAAGCGGAATAAATCTTCAATAATGTTCTGAGAGGTTTGCCTGAGGGACGCCCTATCTATTTCTATGTGCGTGCCCTCCGGATAACTTCATGTGTGAGATCTCATCCTATTCGTATGTTATATATTGGCGTAGAAAGGGTACGTACGTGTAGCCTCCCGCTGCCATAGATCAACACAAAACTGAGCTCTCTGTAGTGCTCCACAACCGAATATTTATATGCACGCGTCTAGACTGGTACATCCATATGTCCGTTTTGTTAATGGGATTGAAGCAAGTGATTATTTTTCATGACTCGCAGGGACTCTTGTCTGACGTACGGAGCACGCACATTATAAGAAAATAGCTATAAATGAAAGGGAACATTACCAACCACCAATATGTAGCACTAAGCTACAATGCAGATTGCTCAGAAACAAGAGCTCCTCAGTTGACAAAAAATTCGTCCTGGCCCGGCATTCGAAACCGGGGCCAGCGCCTACACGTCCCAGTCGCACCGCCGTTTGAACTAACCAGGAGGCTAGAAATTGGCAGCGCGAGGTTGAATTGATCGAGAACTCGAAGCACAGGGGCATGGCAAATGAGTTCTGCGGAATTCTGAAAGGTGGAGTAGCAATTGCGAAAGGATATACTTGCACCCGCCCATTTGCAGCACTAACTTGGTGCTACAAACTGGTGGATGCTAGACACGAAAGTGCTTGCTTTCATGTTGTCGGAACATCGTTAGCGGCAATTCGTCACGATCATGCCATGCAAATGAGGCAGTGCAATGGAAACCACAGTTGCAGCAACAAAAGCGTCCGAAATGAGTAAGCTTATGGTAGCGTGCGAAATCCGATAGAAATTTGCGTGCTCATCTTATGCGAGTCAGTCACGCACACACACAAAATAAGGTCATGAATGTATAAAAAAAATTGGAGGGAGCCCAACTGTCGCTTGGCGTTGTTTTTGTCGTTATGTTCTCTTCTTTATTTTACCGTTCCGCACACACATTTCAT
This sequence comes from Hyalomma asiaticum, assembly GCA_013339685.2. NCBI lineage: Eukaryota > Metazoa > Arthropoda > Arachnida > Ixodida > Ixodidae > Hyalomma > Hyalomma asiaticum. Next base: position 107,992,575 of record CM023486.1, read on the forward strand.
GAAAGCTTAATTTTCGCGTTTAAGAGTAGAACGCGACAGCGTTGCCGCTCTGCATTTGCGTACATTCACAACACAAGCGGACATCCAATCAACCTACTGACTGTTATCTAGGCCCATTGTCTCGTGCCTGCAACACATGGCGGGAATGGCTCGTGCCCCCGGTTACCACTGGTGGTACCTGCATGCACCTTAGGGTCGACGTTTGTCCGCTGTGCGTCCGTCCGTCACGGTGGGCCCATCCTGGAGGCAGTGCATGCGCAGGGTTGTCGGGTCAGAAACGATTTTCCGCTAATGCGCCTGGGCTGTCGGCGTCTGACGCCGTCGTCGTGGCCACTGTAAAGCAAGCTTAATAGCAGAGGCTGATGTTTTCTGTGGAAAACATCTTAGGACCTAGCTTTGTCGTCGACTCTCGTTGTCGCGGCATATAGAAAACCGTTGCTATAGTCGAAACATATGTGTGTATGTGAACCCAGAACTCAAGACAATATACGAATTATAACAAGAGGATTAAAATGCAACAGCATTAAAGAGGAACCAAATAAATACATTTGTATATATATACAATTTGTGTCACTTACATCACATTCGCAGTGGCAACGCGCGGGTGACGTACGGTGACATGCCGGTACGATATCTGCAGTGTTTCGCCACTCGTCATGATTCACATTAGTGGAGATGCGATGATTTTGATTTTTTTTTGTCAGAATTTTTCACTCGCAGTGAAAGCCACCAGCAACATCTTTCGGCAACACGAGCCCCCTCCTGCAAACGCGTTACTGGCGCCAGGCCCAGCCATGGAGAGACAGAGCAGAGTGCATGGAAAACAGCAAATATATATCGCCTAAGGACAGACCAAAAAACAAAACAATTTTCAGAACACATGAAACTCCTCAGATCATATTTCATTTAGAGATAAAGAAATGGCTCTTTTCTGGCACTAAACTCACTTTCCCTTTTATATTTTTTAGACATAATGTGCATGATGATTCTGAGTACAGCATACGCAATGAAATTGAATACCAAGAGACTCAAGTGGTAAGCGAAACTTTGACGAGCGTTTCCCGTACGACAAGAGAAAGCAAAGTTTTGGAGGAGAACACGGGTGAGGGCGAACGCACAGCGAGCCGCAAATGAGCTGTTCCCCTACGACGGTTAACAGCGAGAGCGCCCCTTATTGGCTCGAGTGGAGAACCAGAGGCAGCTCCATTTACTCCAACTTGCGGAAGACGTGAACGGGCACCCTGTTTACTGAACAGAGTGTTGTTGACAAAGGACTTCGCGGTTCCGCGCGGGGGCTGCTTGTTGGTCTGTGCGCAAACACTTCCGCTAGTTCTCCGCGTTTCCGCGTTGATTTCCTGCTTGCACAATTTCTCTACCAACGCACGGTTCAAATGCGCCGCTACTCATGCGTCAGTACCGGAAGTGTAGACAAGGTAATTACGTGTTAATGAGCGTAACTCTGCTCAAATTATTAATTATAACTCAGACGTACATGTACGGAGCAACACGTGGTGTACACCGTCGCGATGCGTACTTTACGAGCAGAAGCTCCGTATTCTTTATAAAGTAATATTAATCTCCATCCGTTATGTAAAAGCGTTGGTAATTGCACCTAGCAACTGCAGCATTGGTAATGTACACTTATTGGTTTGTTCCTGAATCAATGTCTATCAACACACGTAACGAAGAAGGATTAGCTGTTCCACGACGTATAGCCCGTTTTTAACGCATTAGCATCATTAGAAAGAGCCGTCTAGGGGGACTTATTCCAGTATAATTCTCACACCGTGCTTATTATTATACCGCTTTTCAATTCTAAAGAAGTACGCTGCCTTATCCAAAGCGTGAGCACATTTTGTTCAACCAAAAGTTGAAGGATGCTTAAGCTTCGACTTCCGGAGTGAACGCTATATAGTGTCATTGAGCTCCATTCGCATCGCATCCTCGTAACAGAATTACGTTTCCTCGTACATTCAAATTACAGACTAACCTGTCATGTGTGTAGGTGTTAGTTAGGTCGTAGTTTACTAATTTTGCGATATTGAGTCTTGTGCACTAACGCCCCTGTGTCATGGCGGAGGCCTTGTGGGGTCGAGGGCGTCGGGAAACGGCGCTAGCGGTAGTTCGAGATGATTATTTCCACCGTGGACGCCTACGCAGACGCCGACGCCGGATTTTTTTCTACACGAACTCTTTCACTCTATTGCGTTAAAAATCGAGTCACATCAAATAAGGTCAATTTACCAAGGGCAGACTACGAATGTACGGCTAACACCATTGATAGGTTACACGACGTCAATAATGTGACGTGCTTTTCTTTAGGCCAACATTAAAGATGATACAATCACGTGTGCGGGACCCCCGCACTCCTCGGCCAATGCTATGCCGTACGCGCCACAGGCTATTAGACGCTAACCTTTACAACCTATGCCAGTTTGCATTAATATGACGTAAATTGAATTGAGAGAACATGCAAAGTAACTGTCAAGTGTGACGGCTAATGAATTTGGAGGCGAATTAAGGCAACCCTCGTCAACGAATTTTTATGACACTGCGCTGCGCCTTTCAACGTCGTCTTTTGCATTGGATGAGGAAGTGGTGAACTTTACCTTGGAGCGACATTTGTAGTGTCATGAGTTAAAAATTAGTCGTGGTGATATAACGAGCTTTAACAGTGGGATACAGTACGTCTAAGAAAGAGAACAAAAGCAATGAAGGATAACGATAAATTTTCAGTGCAGCTGTTGGATAGTCTACAACGGGCTCTTATCAAAGTAAAGAGCATGTCTGTGTAACCATTCATAGCAGTAATTGTATGCGAGTGCAATCAATGTACACGCATATACACAGATACATGTGCAATTCGAACGCGAGAAATCCATTCATGACTGATCAGCAAAGGTGCCACAGACATGTTGAATAGAGGCAACCAAAGCGGAGCCTTTGCATCAAGGTTTCCCTGTTACCTTTCTTCCCCCTTCCCCTCTACACCACCACTATTTTCTTGGTAATTTCTCTTACGGCTTATGGCTACAATCTCCGACGATCGATGGATCCCTGTGGTGATGGAAACCGAAGTTATTCACGGCAATCAGTGTCCTTATGCATAGAGTGCACCGACGCTAATCCTAACAGCAGATAAAATGTGTGTGTACTGAAATCGTAAAAGGCACTTTGCTCGAAAGAGACGTCGTACAAAAGCTTTCGACATCCTACGATGCGTTTGCGTGCCACTTTTGATTGCTGATTCGTGCAGGATGACTTCCACCGCTTGTATAGATGGAAAATGGACTCTGGCAACTCTTCGAAAACGCCTGCTGCATTAGAGTGCGTCACATAGCCACCACGACATATGCGTCACCCACGGAAGGGTATGCATTTTCGTTGCAGACTTTATGACTAGCAGAATTCCTCGCAAGATAAGAGAAAACTTCGTTTAAATCAATCTGCGTGGCTGTCGGAGTCTGCATACCGTCTCTTTAATTGTACAATATGGATGAAAGCACAGCAATGCACGTCTAACGCTGCTCGGAATTGCAGCCTTGTAGCGCAGTCGAGTGGATCGTCGTCCAAGATGGTGCTGCTCGTTCCGATACGGAAAGAATCAAGCTTGGCGGTAGTTCTTTCCCAATTTCCTCCCGAGCAGTTCTCCGGTTCGCTTTCCGGGTTTGTGCAGACCCAACGAGCCGTTGCCAGGGATGCTTCTCGCTAGCGAACCGGAAATGACGTTCCGCTTTCTCTTCCTAATCTCCATCATTGAACCGTAGTTAGCTATGGCTGTATATTTTTGTGTGATCTATTTTCGTCTTTTTTATTGCACTGACAAGCGATATGCGTAAGAAAATTGACAGTGGAGGGGGACGTTGAAAACAGCGGACGTTTTAGCGTCGTATGTCCTGAATAATCCTTTTCCTTTTTGCGCACTTCGTAATCTCTCCGTTATAAGACGCTTTCCTCAGTGTGTCAAGAGGGGAGATAACACGGGACCTGAGAAGTAGCCAATCCGAAGGTTCAATCATAATTCTTATGCCCTAGCGAGCCAGCAGCAAGTATTGGTTGCATTAGGGCTTTGTGTTTCGCTTCAACTGGGCGAAGATATATTGTGATTCGCTTAAGGGTAGGTCGCTAATTTCTGCAACCAATGTCGGGTGCATGGCTCAGCGTCCGTGGGGGAAGGGAAAGGGACTGAAAGAGATAGAAAGGAGAAGAAGCTGTAGTGGGTGGCTCCGGAAATTTTGACCACCACGCGCACCGACAACTCACAGTACACGGGACTCCGGCGTTTCCACCTCCATCGAAAATGCGACCGCCGCGGCTGGTATCGAACCCACGTTTTTTGGGTGGCAACCGAATACCGTAACCACTGCATCACCGCGGCGGACGGGAGAACATCAGCCTGTTTAGAGGGAACGCGGTGACGGAACGGTATTATGGCAGTGGTTATTTCGTGTTCAAGAGCACATTATCCGCAAATTAAAGAATGTACTTTTCAGAACAAGAGCTTCTTATTAGGTGCGCATATCTTTTGGATGGCTGTATTTCCTGTTTTTCATTGGAACACAATTATGTAATCCCCCCCCCCCCTCCCCTTTTTTTTTTTTTTCATGAACTGCTCCGCCAGAAATCCAGAAATGGGTGCGCGTGCTATTTATGATGGAAGAGAAACAGCGAGTGAAATAAAAGAATCGAAGCGTCTATGTTCCTTTTTGTTAGTCACGGTCATGCGAATGAACGCAGCGAAATGGAGAGGAAACTTTCGTAGTATATACAGTCTATTCCAATACAAATGGCACGAAATATTTGCCTGACACATAAAATATCAAATATTGTCTCATTGTTGGTGACACAAACTTCATAGAGCAACCTAATCGCCCCGAAATGTAATGAACGGGACGACCAGAACAGCACTAAGACGTTGGCGGGCTGGACGGATAGGTAGATATATACCGTCAAAGTGATTTAAGTTCGTCAAGAAATGCTTCGCATTTAATAGTCTCGAGTACTGCGATCACCATGCGAAGTTTCTTCAAATATATAGTGAAGTACCCTGTACGGTATTATTTCGAGGCTACTAACGGCATGTTTTGATTATCCTTCAGAGGTGCACTGGGTGGACGTCATTAGCAATTATCTATTGCAATTTCTTTGAAAGGGATCGAGCCATGAACACAAACACGTCAGGCTTTCTTGCACGTGGTCAACATATTCCAGCGTAAACTGAAAAAAAATAATTGTTCAGTTTGGCTGCACAAAGCAGTTTGCCTTTAATGAATACAGAAATATTGCAGGCTGGACGAGTGGTTCCCTCGAGTAGGGTCCCTTACGAGAATTCACAGGTTAAAGAAAAAAAAAGACACAGTTACAGCCAAAGATCAAGAGGATTGGTCTGGCTGGTCGGGAAGGGTAAACAAGAGCAAAAGTGTGGTCGCCCGCGGGTACTGGCAAAAAAAAAAAAAAGAAAGAAACAGGACGACTTTCTTTATATATATTCTTTTTTATTTTTTGAGACTGCGCTCTGTTCGTGAGGACTTCTGGGAAAGTGATCACGCCATTTCCTGCAAGACATTAAAAAAAGCAATACAACTAACAAAAAGTAAGTTAACAAAAATAAGTTTATTTTTCCTTAAGAAAGGTATTGATCTAGTTTCTGGTATGCGAGACGTGAAAACATCAAGACTTAGAGATCTTTCGCTCATCAGCGGGCATTGGAGATGCAAAAGAGGTCGTGCCCACGAGCTCCCTGCGGCGTCGGGAACTATACATTTCAGATGTTCTGTGCCTTTGATCATAGAGTGCGTAGGGTAGAACCGAGCAAAAGTGCTCGAAGGCAGATCGTTCCCCGGCCGAAAAGGAAGTTCGCACCAAATAATCGAAAGAAAACACGCAAAGCCAAAGTTTCGCGATCAAACCTTTCGTCGAAGGAAGCACGGTCTGTGTGGATTCAAGAAATGCTCGTGGTCGCACGACAAAGCTTGACTTGAGAGTTTCTTCTACTTTTCCTGTGACGAAAGTGCGCAATATAAAAATGAAGTGTTGTGCGCCTTGAATAATAATAATAATAATAATAATAATAATAATAATAATAATAATAATAATAATAATAATAATAATAATAATAATAATAATAATAATAATCTGATAACTAGATTTCACTACGACAGAATGTTCTTTGTATTGAACTTCATAAGGGTTTCCCGCGTATATCTGAAAGCGACACATATCAGCTTTGATTATCTTCATCCACTTCTCGATAACTAGACAGCTAGATGGTATCGGATATTCGAATATTGCAGCCTTTTCGTTCTTTTTGTTCTTTTTTTACGTGTTTCGTTGACTTTTACCTGTTTTCCTTTTGTTTGTGTCCCGTACTTATCGTTATTAGAAAGCGGGTCCTTCTCTAAAGCAAACAGCTTTCTTCAGAGCTTTCGCCAATTTTTTTGCAGTGGTCAGTCGTGGTTGGACTTGCACTACCGACATAATAATGCTGCAGTTGTTTCAGAAAAAAAACATTCGTTTTCTGCGAAATTACTGAGTGAGGAAAAGCTGCTAAACTTCCCTCTATGTGACACGCACAAACTTTCATCTGTACGATCATCTTTCAAGAACCAATTAGGCCTTTAGAAGAATTAGGCGAGGCGCTTATGTATAAATTGATAATGGGCATTTTCAACACATTCATTTATCTATTGTCTTTTTGCGAGAAGATGAGAGTCGCTTAACTGCCCTGTCTAAACTCCAAGACAATCTCCGCTTAAAGGCGATGACGCATCCAAATCACTCCAAAATGAGTGCCATTAAGACTCAGGTATATCCCAGACTCATGGTCCTAGATTTATCCCTGCCGCTCTTGCGAAAGCTCGCCGCCTGATTGGAGCATCTAACCAGGCTTTGCGCCGACAGGACCGAAGCATTTCCGCTTGGTGGCTCATTTGATCGACGTGTGCGTTGATCAGGACTTGCGAAAGTTTGCGCGCTCTGTCGGATTCAATTTTTGTGTCGCTCTGATGGTTGCCCGAGAAAGGGGAGACGTTTGTGAGGAAAGAGTGCGTCTTGTTTGGCGTTATTTTCTCTTTCTTTTCTTTTGCTTTAGTTTTCTTTGGTGAGAGCGTTTCTAAGACGATACATGGGGACATGTCTGCCAAGCTTGTGAAATTGCCTCGAAGGCCAAGACGAAAGGTTAGACTTGTGCTCAGAGGTAGCAAGTAATTCTCGGAGTTGCTTAGTGGCCATGACGTTTCGTCCTTAGAAGGAAGTATTGGACTCGGCGGAGGCAATAGACTCTAGTGGCGGAGAAGCCGTAGTATGGATGAGAAAGAAAATGGGCAAAGTGAAAGAAAAAGCCAAGGCAACGAAAAGTCCTGCGCGTACCGCGCACTTTCACGATAACCTTGACGATAACCCTTTGCGGTCTTAAAAAGCCTTCAGGCTACCAGAACGAGTTTTGAAATAGCGCTTAGTTTGGCTGGTTTACTAGCCTTTCCTTATATTCTAGAGTGAGTAGGAGCGCTTTGACATTCTGTATGTTCGATGTAAGGATTGTGTATTATAACAGCAGCACTTCCTCTCGCATTGCCGGAGTCATGTGTGACTCATATGAAGACATTCTCGAATTTTCGCTGTTTCGAGGCGTATTAAAAGCGAACAAATGGTGCATGCAAGCACCCTCCTCCCCGTCCCAAAAAGTAAAAAAAAAATATGTGTGTTCTGCCATAATGAACGTAGTTTAGAAAGTTCTCTGGTCATTACAGCATGCTTACGATACTTTCCTCTCTCAGATAGGCCAATACAAGGGGGGGATCAGGATGCGGCTACTGTGACCTAGAACCAGGCCGTGACCTACCTCAGCAGGAAAGGAGTGAGCATGCGTGTATTAACAAGTGAATTCCGAATTAAGGAACTGAGCACCCTACACCGAAAGACTTATATCAATGGTGCACATATGGCTTCAGGGGTTCCTTGTGCCGCAGGGACGACGTGGGAGATTGTTCATTCGCCCGGACAGAAGCGTCTGGGTCAAAGAATCGGAACGCGCCTTTCAGCATCGCCAGGTGTCTCTTGTGAACGCACGCTGGAAAACAATGATGCTGAGACAGAGGAGACGGGAGAGTGAAGAGGGAACAGTTGCGGTGAGACTAGAACGGAATGCTCCGCTGCAATCTTAGCGCAAGGAGCCGTCAAGCGTTCTGGGGAGTGAAAGATACCCATCGTCGTCGGTGGAGAACCTGCATCTGTGCCCTTGCTTCGCGGGCCTCTTGAACAATTATGCAAACGATGAGCCGTTGCCGAGGGGAAGCAGCCATCCGGCAAAGAGCACAGCTGCGCTGTACGTGAAGCCGTCGACCCGGACGGAGCTTCAAAACGGGTAGCATGGCCGCTTTCGAAACGGCCGTGCTTTTATCGTTTTGCTTGCCACTTAGAACTAGAGTTTGTGCCGGCTGGTTCCTTTCATACTCGAGTATCTGGGATGCGGGAAGCGTGCGTAGTTGCTCACAGGAATTAGAAAGCCAGCGGCTCTTGAACGTGCGCCCGAGATGCGCAGCGTCCATATTGCGTCTTTTTTTTTTTTTTCCTGCAGAGACTGAAGTGGTTTCCGCTGCGTCAAACATGCTGTCTTTAGAGATATGCTGCGGAGAAAAGAACGCCCCGAGCACATTATTTTACCTGAATGTCCCACTTCGCCGACAAACTTCAAGCATTAGTGCCCAGAAATCGTGCGTGTGTACAAAACCCTTCGAAGCGTTGTGTAAGTATGCAAAACTCCCGTCGTAGTATATGTTCTAGTATCAAACGTCTCTTGATTGGCGCTTGGGGTACGGAAGTTGTTTGTCAAGTATGCCGGCGGAGACATGCACGCTCATTGGTTCGTTCGCTATTGTTATGCGCCCATCTATTGTTATACGAGCAGCACTCGTATAACAATATATGCCAATAAGTTGAGCAAAAAAAAATATCGAGTAAGTTTCCTTATGGACTCTACTGTTCCTTTAGAACGTGCTGTTTCCGACGTGCACAACATTATTTAATACTCTAAAGTATGCTACACGAGAGAATTTGAAGAAAACGGAGCAGCTCATCAGGCGATTGGAAGAAGACTGTTCAAAGAAAAATAAAACGGGCATAAAAACGACGCTAACTTTGATTCTGGAGTGATACTCCAACCTGATATAATACATAATGTGTCATTTCGATTCTTTGTTTCTTTTACGACAACTTTTATCAGCGTTCTCATATTTACTTGCAGCTTGAACATCTGTCGGTGTAACCGTTATTTTCATATTTCCATCATCTAATAAAGACAACTGACGCATCTACGTACTCTGTGGTGCCTGAACGGTGTCTTTAGTAAGAAAGAAAGTTGGAGGGCTCTTAAGCTTCGCCTTTAATAGTGAACGCTATAGCGTCATTGGGCCCCGCTATAATCGCCTACTCGTAAGAGAATTGTGTTTTTCTTTTCGTACATTCAAATCACAGTCTGAGCTATTATGGGTGTAGGTGTAAAGTCGTAGTTTACAATTTTTCTGATGAATTTTACTCTCAGAAATCGAATTTCGTTCACCAACGCACGTGTGCCATGGCGGTGGGCTTACGTGGTCGGGTGCTTCGAGAAGCACGGCTGTAGCTCGACGCGGTTATTTCCGCCGTGGATGCCGACGCCAGCGTCGATACCAAAATTTCTGCTACACGACCTGCTTAACGCTGTTGGGTTTAAATAATGAGCCCTAATGTTCAAGTGCCACGTTATAAAATGCTTGTGCCGCTCACCAGAGTCTTCGGCACCTTTAAATTTCAGAAAAGTCGGGCTGAATCAAAGGGCCGGGGCTTTAGTAGAAAGCGTACTAAGGAAAATGAAGTGCAGTCGAACCCTTGGAAGTAGTATGAGTTTAAGCGAATCTGGTTGGAGAATATCTCAATTAATAATCACCTATGGAAACTATAAAGTACATTTCGAGCCGTTGGACTTATGCGTAATCTAAGATATTTAGTTTGTCTAATTATGTGTCCGAGGTCGTTTGAATAAAGCCTAATATCATGGAATTTTGCCAATGCCACATGTGTGAGTAAGACAAATATATGGTTTATTTTGTTATTTTCTTAAAGGCTGAATGAGTGAGACGTATGCACTGAAGCTTTACAATAATCTCTACTACGAATAATGCCCTCTAAACATTTCTAAACAATTTCTGACGACGGAATTGAGAGTGAGTCTGGAAAAATTGATGAAGCGTAAATAGTGAGGCGAACTCAGCCCGTTTTGAAACGACGTGTACAAGAACAAAGCGTCAGAAAGGAGTGAGTGTCACACCAGGGCGTATAATACAAGCGCGTAATTGAACACGAGAGAAGCCTCCCATAGTATCTTTATTGCTTTGGTTTATTGACGCTCGCCTGAAGAGAGAACAAGAATGCACTGGACATTGATGGAATACGCAGACAACAAGTTCACTCTGCATGTCGCAAAGTTCACCAAAACCATTAACGTAAGCCACTCTCGTTTGAGTTCGCCTGGATATTCGGGGTATTTATAGAAGGCATCATTAGGTAGTGGCCCGTGCATATCGCTCCCACGCCAGAGCCACGGCGGCGAGTAGGTGTATTCATATCGGAACGTTTCGCAAATTGCTCCGTTTGCGCAACGGTACTGAAGTTTGCTGTGTGCTTGTGGAGGTACACCGCTTGAAAGAAGACGGGTTTCACGTTCACCTTTTTTTTTTTTTCTTTCGTTTCTGTAGCGCGGGAAACAAGTTCTGCTGGTTGCTGTCATGCTAGCTAACTTTCGTTCTTGAGCAACGTGCACCAACTTGCGTAACCTCCTTTAGGAATATGAGTTTTTGATTGATCACTGAATACGGTGGTCAGTTATGTGATGCACTGTCGACAAGGCACGCATTCCCTATGCGATGTAATATACAAGACGACCTAAACGCTCGAGGAAAAAGAAAATTCAAGCTAGTTCCACGCCGTGGAAACCGTCGGGACAACGAGTCTGTTCTTTTATCTTTAATCGTGACCTGAATGGCAAGGGCGTGAAGTTATTGATGTTGGGACTTATTAGTTATGTTGGTCAAACCACCCCCCTCCATTATCTACTGACCACGCGTGATACTTCACCCCGCACCCATGTGCTTTCTTTCTTTCTTTCTTTCTTTCTTTCTTTCTTTCTTTCTTTCTTTCTTTCTTTCTTTCTTTCTTTCTTTCTTTCTTCTTTCTTTCTTTCTTTCTTTCTTTCTTTCTTCTTTCTTTCTTCTTTCTTCCTTTCTTTCTTTCTTTCTTTCTTTCTTTCTTTCTTTCTTTCTTTCTTTCTTTCTTTCTTTCTTATTTTGTCCTTCGTGTATTCACTATCATATAAACGTGTGGGTGCGCTGTTAACTGCGAACGGCCCGTGAATGTGGTTTGACCTCTACCCTGAATAGCTCAGCTGTTCAAATAATTTGGCGGTGTCGTGTAAGCTGTTGTCTTTTTCTCATTTACGGTAGTGGTCTGCGCCTACGAAGAGGTTCAGCCATATTTGTTCTTCACTGTTGAGAAATTGGCGACGGGCTTCTGTTTCAGCGGCGCGAAAGGCTGAGTTCTGATTTTTGGAAGGTTGTTCAAAGAAAACTGGCTCGTAACGTCCACGGAAGAAGGCAGAATGTTGGAGCAATTTAGTGCGAAAACCAATTTTCTGGGTCTGGCCAAGAGCCACGCAGTCTGACACATACGCTAGAAATGTTAGCCGCAATCGTTCGATCCAGCCCGCTTAGGCAAAAGAAGAACGTCGCGTAACTCGAGGACCACTAGGCGTTCGCTCGCTTGCCAGCCAGCCTCGGCAAAGCAAGTGCAGCTTTGAGTCGGTCGGTTGGTTGGTCGGTCGGTCGGCCCATCCCGGCCCTTGATTATTGACAAGCAGATTGGTTGTTGAAAGAATCGGTAGCCAGTGCGCCCGTAAAAAGAAAATCATAAAGAAGCATAACAAAAATAACTGCGGTCCTTGACGAAGATATCAATAGCTTGTTGGATCGAAGTTCCAACTAGTGTCAGAGCGCCATTAAATATTACAGAGCGACGTGGTCATTGTTTGTAGCGTGATGGGTTTACTACCCTGAGCAGAAAAAATCTGGTGCGAATAAGTAAACACCGGGAAGTACTTGTGTATTATTACACTTCCTGATGTGTGGCTGAATTTGTCATTTAATTCAGCTTGAATGCTCCATACATTTTGCCACATATATGGGGCAAGACAACTCACGCCCGTGTAAAATTGTCCTAGAAAAGAAAAACGTGTCGAAACAGCAGTGCCGTCAAACGCGGACCATGTGATATAGTGAAACGCTCGACGAACCAAAATTGGACGCCATTGGCCCACAACGGACACGTTAAATAGAGGACATACTGAAGTGACGCTATCTCGGTCTCCTAGGGAAAAGAAACGGGTGTGATAGGCAGTTTGTATGACATTGTGAGAAACGCATTTGTCCAGACTTGCAGCGAATCAGCTACAAAAACAAAGCGCTTTACTGCTTGTATAGGTTTCCTTTTACCAATTGTTTTATGCCTGTTCACATTGGTTGCGTTCTCTTTTGTGGCGCTATGCTCGGTACTTTATACAGATATTGCCAATTCGAAGCATGTGCAAGATATTCGTCGCTTTGACAAAGACAGGAGTTTTATTTCTCTTCCTTCTGTACTTCTTCGGCGGGAGCAGCACTGAGGAAAGAGGAAGCTGTTTTTTTTTTTTTAAAGGTTCGATACTGGCATTTCAGGATGGCCCGTGCACGCAGCGGCCAATTTTCGATACGCGCCAACACGGCCCGGAGTGATTGCCCGTATGCGCTCTGTATGCCGGCACAGAACACAAAAGGTTCGATTGCTTCTTCCGTACTTTAAATCTTCACAACGAGCATTGTTCACTTCCTAAATTTAATTTGGGATGACAAGGTATTTTCATGATGACGCCAAGCAAAACTGCATCAGAGCGAAGTAACTGCCGTAAGAACACATCCCGAGAAAATGAACCCGAAAGAGCAAGAATCCTTATAATCCTTTGTATGACGCTTTGCCTACAGGCATGCTAAATATGAAGTGAAGGTCACGATCTTAATGCAAAAAAGCAAATTTATGTTAGAAAATAAAGAACGTGGGTATCGGCATGTATGACCCTCTCAGTCTGTTCGAGACTGATGGAAATACGGCCTGTGACTTCCATTTCATCTTTTCTTTGTGTGTTTCATCATGCCTTCTTGACTAGGTTTGTCGCCATTACTTTGCCTAATTATCTTACCTTTCTTACACATTGCCTGCGTGACTGCTATTGAATGGACAGAACACCGAGACATCAATTGATGGGCGCTCGTCACTGAAGTTTCCATCATGCGAAAGTCACTGCCAGCTCCCCTCGTATTAGACTTAGAGAGAGAGATGTTGAAATATATGTCGATTCACTCTGTCCACGAGCTCGGTGTTGAGTGTCCGTTCGGCGAAAAAAACGTAGCCGTTTTCAATCTCAGTACCTCATAAAGAACGTTTCGTTATTCGCAGTTGTGAGTGACAGTTATTGTTCGTGGCACTATGCTTGTAGAGCTTATTCGAGGGAAAATAAAAGGAAAAATAACTACTAGCTTCTGGCTCATTACTTTTCTCAGTGGAGGCTTCATCATAAACGGAGCTAAATATGAAAGTCGTGTCCAAGCGCAAGCATTCCTTTTCGGGCTCTATTCGGCCCAAGTACCACGAGGCTTGTTCGGCACTATGGGTGATAAATAGGATGTCATAAATGAAACATTTTTCGATCGTCGTACTGGAACAAACCCGTTCGTATACTAACATATTGCAAAACGTTTACGCGACGAGAGCTGTCAAAATCTCCGACTCTGCTAGCAATACTGTTTGCTGCTCGTCGTTGCACTGCATTTATTATTCCATTTCTACTGGTATACTGTGAGCATGACTTTTACTGACAGAAAGCAGCTACGAGCTGAAGTACGCTTCTTGTACGTTCGAAGGGAAACATAAATAACTTAAAACCAAAGGATAATGCGATGTTCATAGAAGTGAAGCCATTTAGGCGAATTGCTTAGACATGTCATAACTTTCCTTATAGTCACTGGAAGCAGCTCAGGGCCGGGCGCTACTGGTATATCAATTCTGCACCGCAAAACAACACGTATCAAATACGTGTCAGGCTAATGAAACAATATTTTACTCGAAACGTGGTGCAGATGAGACTGCAAAAGGATGACATTTCTCTGTTACATGAAGTTGCAAGTCCAATGCTAATGCGAAAGCAGCTTAAGGAATTATTCTGCCGACTGTTATTTCCCCGCGCACTTCCCTGCATACTTTTACACTCCAGTCGTCTGAGAAATTATGCGCGCCTTTTAAAAGAGGCCCTTTGGAAGTACCACACTCAGGCCACATGGTCTGTACACGCTTTGATTATTGAGAACAACATGGTAAATAAATAATATAGTTGGTGTGATCAGTTCCTGGCGCATCGGCAGCGAAGACCACCAATCTCTCGCTGCAAAGGCATCTTTCTAAATGTATGTACATCGATGACACACTGGCAGAGTTCCTACGCCGCTAGATAGTGGATATGGGAGGCAAATATCCCTTGAATGTGGCTATTGCGGCTGGCACCCCGAGTGCGACTCGTCAACGAGAGAGAGATGGTGGTCATAGTACTGTCCGAGTCACGCTCTCCGTTTAGATTTTCCTGCTGTTTCACCGTGCAACAAAATATTAATTAATTAATAAATAATTAATAATTAGTATTACAATCAGTAAAGATGAGGTTAGACCACTGCGCTGGTATAGTGCTTACGGTGCTCCCCTGCTGACCCGAAAGGCGCGGGTTCGATCCCTGCCACCGCGGATGCGCTTCAGTGGAGGCGGAAATGCTAGAGGTTCGTGTACTGTGATATGCCAATGAATGTTAAGGATCCCCCGGTGATTTAAATTTGTGGATCCATCCACTAAAGCGTGCCTCGTAAACATATCTTGGTTTTGACACGTAAAACTTCAGTATTTATTACTAGCGTTAGGGATTAAGGCCTGCTATGCCATGGCAGGCTTTCATAAGAAATATCTGAAGTTTTATCGTAAGTGCAATATGCCCTGTTCGAGGGGATGATCGTGCCACCCGAGCGCGATAGAAACCTGAATTTTGAAGCCCTTGGGCAAGACAAAGCTGCTCTTTAGAATAGGTATTAGAAAGGGCTGTACGGCATGAACATCTGAAGCAATTCAGGACGAGAAAACGGGTGATGACTGAACAAGGTTAGCAATTTAGTCCGGACTATAGGACGCAAGAATATGCGTGAAGGCCGTGGCATTCCATTGAAGAGACTCCTAGAAAGGTTCCGCAAAGGTCCCCACTTGCGACTTGACATACTTCCGGAGGGAAAATTTGGTCGTCTGCTTTGCCATGAAATAACACGAAAGTGTACGCATCTGCTGTCTAAGCATCACTCCTTCCGGTATTACTTCGGACGCTTCCTTCTTAAAAGCAAGGGGTTGGTACGTTGCATGTTCTTAAGCCAAAAATGATTGGCTGAATCTGCGTTGTCAGCCGAAAGCAAGATTTGAACAAGGACTTCGGATATGTAGTGGATGAGAGAGTCACCACTTGAAGTCTCGATGATAAGTTCCATAATGCTGCAGTCCTTTCTCTCCTGTGAGAAAAAAAGTGAGAGAATATTTCAGTGCCTATGTACACTTTCTGTTTAGTATCATACATGTCTATTGAAATTCAAACGCAATTCCTGCAAGGATTTATTGCATCGTGCAAGAGAGTCATAAATGCCGTATAAAACTGCGGTTATGTACCATAAATACGTTTGAAAAGGGGACAGAACTTGTGATTTAAGTTAACTGCCCACAGTAACGTGTGCTGACTGCTCTTTATTGCAGATTCGCCAAACCTAAACAGGCTCTAAATGCATATTCGGGCGCTCTACCATTAGCAGATATTGCTGCTGTTACCTTTGATGGATGAACTATTTTTCTGACTGAATTGGGCATAGGTAACGTAACGATGAAGACCCAACTTGATCCAGAAGATGTGTGTCCTTTCCTTCAGTTTTCTTGAGGGGAACAGAATTACACAAATTTGCTTAACACTCATCAGTTTACGCACGCGCTGTATCTCTATGTCAGTGACTGCCTACCAGAAGTTAGTTCTTAATGAAGCAACTAAAAGGGCAAAAGCGCTGTAGCACATTTCGCACTATTTGCAGCAATCGCACCAAAGTGCGGAAATGCATCTGATAATGTTTTTGGCACCTCGCGTGGACGTTTATATAAGCGCTCCTTCTTTTATCTGCAAATGACCGTTGCTTAGGGGCTCGACCAATGGTTGGAATGCGTTCGCGGTACGGCGTCGGCGTCCGTTTTTTTTTTTTATTATTATTGGCGAGCCTGTTCTGGTTTCTGATTTGAGGTTGTTTCGAACTTTCTGCATTTGCCTCTGCGAGGTAGCCTTTATCGGTCTATAGTAAAAAGCACGCCTTAAATGATCGCCTGCGTGAGCACCGCAACAACGTTGAGGATTCAACAGTGTCAGGGCACGTCGCTGCGCATTGCGCGCGCTGTGGATGCAAACCTTTATTAAAGCATGCGCAGTCGCTGGCCAAACACCGTGGACAGTTTACGAGAGAGATAATTCAAGCGGTAGAAATTAAAGCTAAACGTGCTGCTAGTCGTGCATCAGTATGTTTATTAAAGAAAGAAGTGCTGTGTTTGTCGCGTCAGCCGCCTGCGTGATGGTCGGGTCACTTGGGTCGTGCGTGTGCTCTCTCTCCTCCGATTTTACTTTGCGCAGTATGCATATGTATATATGCGACTACGCGAAATAAAAATCACTGAGTTGCTAGTAGCGCTGTGTGCCGTCTCGTTCTCTTTTTGTCCGCGCTTGCTGTGCACTATTACTTGAAAAGTTAAAACGATCACTTTATTTGAGCAATGCCACTTTCTCCAAAGGGAATAAACTATCAATACTATACATTTGTGCTTATAAAAAGTGCATATCTGTCGTTAACTTGTGTTCCCTCATAACAAAAGGATAAGCCTGATTCATCATGCTTAGTTTTGCGTTCCGTCGTATTGTCGGTAGTCACTGATCCAGTCATTACCCGGCCACAAAAAGAAAAAAGAAAGAGGGTTTCGCGCCTTATGCATGTGGTCGGCTTCGCGTGATCATTCGGTCGCTTCTCTGCCTAAAGGCTACCGGCAACTTCAAGCGAATCCCTCCTACCGGCTACGAACCGTGACAAATGAAGATACTACCCCGCCCCCCTTCTTCCTAAAGTCGAGAAAAGGCGTTGCACCCGCCCACTGATAGAGTGATTACACGAAGCACGCGTGCTCTATTACGCCGATGCACTTTCATTTGGTCGTCCCTGGAGGAAACAGCAAGCTAGTCATCAGTTTTTTTTTTCTTTTGATTTGCGCGCTTGTTCCCACACAAAAACAAGAAAGCGTGTTGCGTCATTCGTGTACCGGCGCCGAAACATGCAGCGGGAGGGGCGCGATGATCGTTATCTGGCGCGACAGTATGGACGGGAAGGCTCACTGTATTGCGATGGCACGAAATTGAAACAGATCATGAGATATTACTCCTACATATAGGCTTCATAGATTACGAGAAACCATTTGACTCGGTCGATGCCTCAGCAGTCATGCAGGCATGGCGGAATCGGGGAGTAGACGAGCACTACGTAAGAATAATGGGAGATATCTACAGCCGCTCCGCAGCCATCATAGTCCTCCATAAGGAAAGCAGTAAAATAGTTATAAGGAAGGGCTTAAGACAAGGAGACACAATCTCTCCAATGTTATTCACAGCATGTTTACGAGAGGTTTTCAGAGCACTGAATTGGGAACAGGTGGGTGTAGGGGTTAGGGATGAATACCTCAGTAACCTCAGATTCGCTGACGACATTGCCTTGCTACGTAACTCGGGAGGCGAATTGTAAAGCATGATTACTGACCTCAACAGGCAAAGTAGAACGGAGGACCTGAAAATTAATATGCAGAAAACTAAAGTAGTAATGTTCAGTAGCCTTGGGCGAGCACAGCGGTTTGAGATAGTTGGCGAGGCGTGGGAAGTAGTAAGCGAATATGCCTACTTAGGCCAGGTCCGAACCATGAGGCTGGGATAATTAGGAAGATAAGAATGGGGTTTTCTTAATATACAATAGAAAGACCAAATAATTTGAACGTCCTACAGCTAATTAACGGCCACGTAGAGAAACACCTTCGGCCGTTTCGCTATCGAACTTGAAGGTAAATTGCCGTGTTTCTGCTAACACTATCAATATACGCGATTCGATCATCAGAGCTCCGCTTATTGCAGTACCCAGCCCTTCCCATGGTTCCTTTTTCCTCAGTTTAGTGACGTATTACCTTAATTTCATGGTGCACAGCTCCTTTCTTGAAGTGAATTGCCGTTCAACCCCGACGAAGCCTAGTTTTTCTTTGTTTTGTCATATTATCTAGGCTGTAATTTTGTTACCGGTTAGCACTGGCCTTCTTTTTTTTTTTTTTTTGCTTCTGCTACTTATCGCCTCAGACGCATTGCCCTTATTCAATATTATTGTTTTCGACTCTAGCTTTCCTCTAAGGTCACATGAGCTAACGCTGTTTGAAGAGGATGGTAAGTACACTGGTCCCGCGTCGGACACACATATGCGAGTGATGTTGTTGAAGAAAATCGCAGTGCACCAAGACCTCTCAGATATGTCGCTAAACGTTTTTTTTTTTTTCAACGTCTTTATTCCTGCACACGATAGGTTATGCCATGTGTCCGAATGTGGGTGCTCTGTGGGGGTTGGGGAGGGGGACCAGGGTTCTCTTCTTCCTCGACGTGGAGTGATCTCGAAGTCAGCTCTGCAAGATGGCGGCCAGGTCCTTGTTCTTTCCACGAAAAAGTCCAGGAAAGCACGCCCCAACCTTATTGCTTACTTTGGCTCGATGTGCTGTGGAGAATCGGTCCACTCCTGCAGGGTACAAAGTAGGAGCCCGCTGAGAGAAAAAAAAGTGTCCTCTCTCGGACTGATGTGAAAGGCAGAGCAACTCCGCAGGAGATGCGCGGCCCTATCTCGGGCCTGGCATTCCGGACATTTAGGGCTCGAGTACAGTTGTGATTTTATGATGTGCAACCATGTTGGTGACAGAAGCTGGCAGGCCTGTGCTCGACGGAGGAGGACGGCTTCACCCTTTGTGAATGTTACTGGGCGGTTGGCGAAATTGTTCCTCAGGATTGGCCAAGTGCCTGAGGACGTTGCGGCGGATAGTATTGGGCGCGGTGCCGTGTCTCGGCCTTGTCCATGAGGGCCGATATCGGGTGTGCAAAGGCGACGGGTGCGAGCCCTGAAATGACCTGGATTGCAGACTCCCAGCAAGTTTTCCCTCTTTATACATCGTCATCGCCAACCAGAGGTTACACCGAAGATGAGTCTAAAACATACTGCTTATGAGAACATTGGCGCAAACAAAATGAATGTGTTGGATTCGTTAGTGGATGAAGATAAAAGTGCCACCAACCGTGGTTTTCCAGACATGCCGTGCAAGTGCACTTCGGACTAAGACTCTACCGTAGTGTCGTGTACGCGTCGCTCCGAATAATTAGTTCGCTGTAAAACTGTGCAGCTTTCTGTCTCTTTTCATCCTTGTTGGCCTATTCACGTCCAATATTCCTTTTTCACTGAGCCTGGCTTCATCTCCACTCATGCTACTCCGAGCTACACTTGGCTCTCGTCTACACGCGGCCCATTTGCCAAAAATATGCGGATCGTGGTTTCCGTCGTAGACCGACCTTATTCGCCGCCTCTTAATGCAAAGTGAAATTGATGAGTGCAATTCGAACCTGATATTGCCTGAGCCTTGCTGCGCTCACCATTTTGTGGTCATGCTTCTGAATTATCAGTAGGTTCAATGTTTCCGTGAAATTCTTCGCCGCTTAACCCCCCTTTTGTTCCTTCTCTTCTTGCTGTTTTAGAGCACTGGACGTACAAGCTTAGAATATTATCAATTGATACACATAATTTCTTTCCAACTAGATACCGCAGTTTTTCGTTTGTGCAGTAGTAACGGGCGCAAATGTCAGCGATGGAATATTAAGGGAAACGATAGGGACTGTGCCGTGAAGATTGTTCGCGTATGAGCCCAAGAATTTTTGTTATTTTGGATTTGCTGCTGTCTCAGCGGAAAATATTTCGTGTAGTTGAGCTTCAGCTTTTTATTGGGATTCAATTTTCTACACATATCTTGCTCTTTCAGTTTCGCAGTATAGATTTTCTCTGCCATTTATGGAGCAATTTTTCTCTTTAGTATTGTATGAGATATTTCCCACGCTGAAGTTCAGTAATGTGTCATTCGATGAAACGGAATTTGCGACAGTGAGACTAGAAGTGTTTCGTTTTTTCTCGATCACAAGGTTTCTGTCTGTCAGGCACAAGAAAGGTTGAACGAATTCTTGCCTGGCACGAATGTTTCTTTACGCTACGACCTTCATACTACAAGGATTCCAATTGCTTACCGTATTTCTTCGCAAAGTTATTCGACTTATCTATGCTTTTGCAAACATTTTAGGTGGCTCGCTCTTTATATATCCGACGGTGAGTCAAGGCCAATTATTGCATCGCTGGGACTTTTCCTAATTAAACAGGCAAGTCACTGCTAATTTCTTTGGCCCTGTTCTTGAGCGCCGAGACTCCGGAGTTTTAGGAGACAAAGCTCTTCGTTCGCCTAGGCAGCCCGCCTTATTATTTGAAGAATTTCTTTCTTTTTCTTTGGATACGTTCTTGGATACGTTTGCATCACATTTAGTTCTTGATTACCTCAAAGTAGCCAGGAACTTCAACGCGCCTTTCACTACTCCACCGAGCTTTCGATCTCTTTGGTGTTGAACCTTAACACGCAGAGCGTGCCTACGCTTAAGACCCCTCATTAGACAAGCTTCTGCAGGTCTAAATGGCTAAGTATCTATAAAAGCGCACAGTGTGTGCGAACAAAGCGGCGAAGTACATTTCTTGAATTTTGATAAAGTGGGCTGCATTCCTGCTGCGAAGGCACTGGTCAGTTACTCTGGCTGACACCGTCCGTGATAAACCGACTTAGAAAGCACTCACGCAAGCACCTCCTCCGCCCTCACAGTTTGTAGCGGATGCGACGAAGCCTTTTGAAGTTGGTTGGTCGGTAGATTCAAAGCATCTTGGGGCGACCAATTAAGGGTTGGAGGCCATACAGTGCACGTTATACTGGTTTGGAATATAGGGCAACAAAACAAGAAAACGTACAAGATATTCTTATAACACTACTTAGAGTGTGCACTGTGAGAAAACTATGCACGGCAGCGGAAGATTGACCAAAGTACTTATTTTTAAAAGAGCAATGTGAACAAAGAGAAAATCGCAATAGGATGAACTTGGACATGCGTCTTCGGCTGGCGTAAGAAATTTCATTCTGGTTCGAACCCTTGCTCTACCGCCTTGTGTTCCCACCCCAACTTTTTCTTGCAGCCACGCTGCATTTTTACGAATAGTAGTACTTCCAACTGTGTCTCCTTTCATTCGGGAACGTTTGCAAGGAGGTTAGTATAATGTTTGTTATAGCTTCTTGATTAAACCGAAAGCCTGGATGGCAGAAAAAAAATGTCAGGTGACCATAGGAAGCCCACGAGTGCGCATAACATGAGCAGGCGTGTATAAGATGTAATTAGCGATTATAAGAGCAATCACGATGGTAATTATTGCTTATGCGTCGTTTAATAAATCTCAAGGTCACCACTCTATGTTGGTGTGCCCCATGCGGTGGAAGTTCGAAAGCAGGTTTGCAGAGGCGTCTTTGATAGGCCATGCTTTCCTTGGGCAGCAACATTAGGAGGGCGGCTATATTTCTTTACATGTGTCTGTAGGAAAATAGGAAGGCGAGCTTCCTCTCCTGTATGTATGTGCACTTTTATTATGCGCAGAATTCACTATTCGCCGTCCACGCAAATCTCTCGTCGCTTTGTACAGGTATAAAAATATTCGGAGTATTTCAAGGTCCAGATGATTTACGTTCTGCGTCCGGGGGATTCGATTTAACGCCAGCCATCTCTATATACTATATGCTATACACACAGCCGACAAAGGCGCGCTTCTACAGCGTCTGCACTCTCGTTGTCGCTCGAGCCGTGTGCTTCCAATAATCTTCCGCCCGTCGACTTCGAGATAAAGGCTTTCTCCTCATGCCGGTACCAGCTCCCAGGCCATCTGTCTCGCTCCATTTCACAGGCGCGACGCCGAAGTCTCGACGGGCGCGCCGTCGAGTACATGGCGTAAGAGGGAAGGAAACGGAAGAGCGGTGTTTTAGAATAGAGCGAGATAGAGAGAGAGAAAGAAAGTTAAAGGTGTTTGCGCATAATCAGTCGCGGTAAAGAATAAATTCGGTGTTGGGGTGAGCTCGGAGCAAATAAGGCAATGTGCTCAGAGTACTCCATGTGGACGCTTTTTATGAATACCCAACATAAGTTCATGTGGCATGGAATGCTGTATGCAGTGACGCTATGCGGGAGACAAGACACTCTCTTGTGCGCGCGTAGCGTATTCACTTCAATATAACAAGAGCGTATATATATGTACAGAATGAAACGAGACGTGTAAACATTGAATATAACGACCGGCGCACGCACTTGTTCGGGATAACCGTGTCGTGTCGCTGCAAATGAATGTGGCCGCTAGAAGTGACGTGGGCTTTCTCACGAGTATACACGCCAATATTACGCCGATGCAACAAAAACAGGAGGCACTGAAAGCTAAAATTCACCCATTACGAAGGCGTAAACTGTCACATTTAGTTCCGTGATCAGCGTACACATAAGCTATAGCGCCAGGTACACGAATGAGCTGGCGCGCCCACCTTATTCCGGTGTTATAAGACGCCATGAAAGTCTCAGGGGTCACAAAGGTGCGACTGAATCCCGTGGCTGCGCAGCCCGTAATGAATATTGGAGGACCAAATTTTGGCATATGGTGCACAAGCAATTCTGGGTGGGAATGTTTCGGCGTTAATTTGTTTTTGGCACTTGGGATTACGCGTAGGAACGTCGTTTTGAAAGAAAGAGAGCTAGTCCCATGTGGTGTCGACGCCGATGTTATGCGATGCAGTCTTCGGGGGCGTGGCTACGCGACAATGTTTGATGTGCTACCAAACATTACATGGCAGACCCCTCCCCCCCCCCCCATTATTTTGCGAAGTTGCGAAGTTGCTTGCATGCAGTTATCCGCATAAATAGCATACACACATGGATATAACGGAGGGGTATCTACTGGTAGTCCGCCGCGGTGGTGTAGTGGTTACAGTACTCGGCTGCCACCCAAAATACGCGGGTTTGATCGAGGCGCAAAATGATGGAGGCGCAAAATGCCAGAGGCCCGTGTACTGTGCGTTGTCAGTGCACGTTAAAGAACCCCATGTGGTCTAAATTTCCGGAGCCCTCCACTACGGCCTTTCTCTCCTCTCTATCTCTTTCACTCCCTTTCCCTCGCCCCCACGGACGCTTAGCCATGCTCCCTACATGGGCTGCAGAAATTAGCGTCCTTTCCTAACCGAACCACAGTCATCATCATCATCATCTACTGGTGTGACGGCAGTTGTTTTAACTATTGCAAAGACGCCATATTCATGTCACCACCAATGCTAGATCAGTGCCTCCTCTATTTTTTCAGTGCCTGGGCGAACGCGCTCCTCAGGCCGTCGAGCGCGCGCTCCGCCTCCGCTCGCCGCTACCGCGTGGCGGCGCTGTGCGAGTAGACTAGGAGAAGCTGGCGCTAAACGGCCGCGCGTATTAAGAAGCTCCCAAATTCGTGTTTACACCCGAGTTTCATTGCTTTCGTGCTTCGTGCAAGATTTCCCAGGTACCTATACCGCATGCAGTCTCACTAGAAGTCATGCCGGTGCGAAAATTGCATTTAAATTTGATAGTACTTGTGTTTGATTTGCCATTTAAGGCTTTCGCAGTCACATGCTCCATATGCGTCAGTATGTCATATCGCTGTGTACCACTGTGGAAATCGAGCGGAAAGAAAAACTCCGATGGGCTTACGTTCCATGAAATACGAGGGGCGTTCAATAAAGATTTCCCCTGACTCACTTCTATTTATTGGAGGGTGCTGAAACTGTGCATGTGTAATGACGTATGTCACTATAGGTCACGTGCCAATGTGCAACTCTGAACTAATAACGGTCTTTCTTTTACCGGTGCTGAAGTCGTGTGAGGTGTGGTAATGAATGCAGTGGAACAGAGAGCAGTAGTTGAGTTCCTATACATGAAAGGCCGCATTCCAAGGGAGACGTTCGATGAGATAAAAGAGGTTTACGGGGAGGATTCCCCATCATATGATGTAGGGAATAACTGGCATCGTCTATTCAAATGCGGTCGGACTTTGGTAGAAAAGGCTCTGATTGGAGGGCAACCCCACTCCGCTAACGATGAGCACACCATCCAGCATGTGGAGGCCGCCATTTTGGAAAATGGCCATGTAACCGTTCAAGACCTCGCTCAAACTATCAAGATTAGTGTGGGGTCCGTGGAAAAAATTCTTCAAGACCGTCTTCATATCCGTAAGGTATCCACTCCCTGGGTTCTCCGGCTGCTCACACCTTTCCAAAAGCACGAATGTGCCGAGTGCTCCCAGGCTCTCTTGACCATGTGCCGTGGAAACCAGGAGGACTTTTTCAACGGACTGATTACACAGCATGAAAGCTGGTTCCATCCCTATGATCTGTAGCCTAAAGTCCAGTCGATGCCGTGGAAGCACTTGGACTCACCGCCTCCAAAGAAGGCACGCGCCCAGCCCGCGGCGGGCCAGGTGATGCTCACAGTCTTTTGGGACCAGCACGGAGTAGTCTTGATGGATTTGCTAGCAAAGGGTGCCACAATTACTGGGGCATACTACCCTTTACTGCTGTGGAAATTACGAGAGTCCATCAAAAAAAGAGAGACGTGGCATGCTCACCAAAGGTGTCTACCTTCTGCAAGACGATGCCCGAGTTCACAACTCACACGTTGTCCAGATGGAAGCACGCTTCTGCGACTTTGAAATTCTACCGCATTTCCTTTATTCACCCGACTTCGCAGAATCGGACTTCCATCTCTTTCGAACAGTGAAGTCATATTTGAAGGGCAAGCACTTTTCATATGATGAGACTCCGACTTCTGAAGTCACGACATGGCTTTTGGAGCAACCTGTCGACTTCTACAAGGGAGGCATTTACAGGTGCATAAAAAGATCGGAGAAGTGTGTGTCCCTGGGTGGCACCTATATAGAGAAGGACTAATAAACCTGCAAAGTTTCGTTGATCTCCGTCCACAGGAAGGGGGTCAAGGGAAATCTTTATTGAACGCCCCTCGTACCAGCGGACGCTCGTAGACGGGAGAGGTGGCGCGCAGTGATAAGGCGGGATAATCGGTGAATGGGTGAGGCGGAATAATTGGTATGGGGGAGAGGTGGCTCGCAGTGATTAGGCGGGATAACGATACAGCTAAACGTTACGCGAAAAAAAGCCCCTTTCGCGAAAGTATGCGCAACTGTGAGAGCGGCATACGCTTGTGTGAGATGCGGGAGTGTGCCTCAGCAATGATGTTATATTCCGTCACGTTGAAATAATTCAACCATTGTAAGCCATGAATCGTCACAACTTGGTCTTGAAAATGAAACTAGGAGGTTCTCTTATGCCTTACGGTAAGACGAGTCGAATAAGAAACCATCATCTTCTTTTTAGTTGATGTATTGTTCCTCACCCCCTCCGACAGCTTTCTCGACCTAACGTGCTTTTGCAATGCCTCCGCGATGGGCGGTCGATCAAGGAGGCAGTGCAAGCAACGATGTCATGTGATGACGTCATCACGTGACCTGATAGTGAAGTCCCAAAGTTTCGCAAACTGTGACGTCATACGGTGATGTCAACACGTGATAATTTTTTCTATCGCTCGTGTTCACGCCGCCGACGCGGTCGGTCAATTCGCGCATTTGATGAGGCATCTAATGACCTCTATTTTCGCAGCAATATCTGCGTGCATGTTTGCAAAGCATCTCGTTACCAACTGACAGCACTGAAGGCAGGCCGCATTTTTCACGCGAGTAACATTATCTCAAGACTCAACACTGTGACTTCAGACTTCTTTTTTCAAAAGTCTGCCCTCAGGCGTAATAATTTGTCAATCAAAAATACACATCGGGCAGTGTTGCAAGACGCGCGCTGCAGAAGGGGCTGTTTTTGTTTGTTTTTCTACCATCACGATAGACTGCTTTAGGCTACGAAATGTTTAGTAGTGCATACGCTAAGTAGCTTTAGGCTACTTAGCGCATGCACTCCAGGCTTGCGTGTAGTCAGCTACACGCGTTAGCATTCATCGCGGCTGTCGAAGCGCCCAAGCTATCAGTATTAGCTACTGGCACAAACTTCATTCTAAAAAACAGGGAGTGCAAACGCAGGCACCAGAAGTGACGACACGACAAACGCCGACTAAATACCTGTTTGTGGTGTCCTCATTTCTTGTTGTGTCCGTGTTTGCACGCCCTGCTTTTCAGAATGAATACTTACCAACTAGCTCTCTCTGTTATTCATGGCACAAACTGCTTTCAAAAATCGACCCTCAGACAGTGAAAAATCGACTCTCAGACTAGCGAACATGATGGTGAAAGAAGAATATTCCGCGCAACACTACCGCGCTGTCATATCGGCTAAGCAGACAACGCGCAAGGGCCTCGATGCGCCGCCAACTAGCCGCGAACGGCCTATAAAAAATGATTGTTTCCATGAGCGACAAGTGCTTCATTATCCCCGTTTACAGAAGTGTTGATTATACTTCGAACAGTGTGAAATACGGCGGAAAACTAAAAAATATAACAGCTCCGAATGCAGCCGCGGCCTGCGTTTCCGTGCGCGACAGCGTGACGGTAACTCTACTCCGGTGGCGGCGCGTGGCGGCCGAAAGCCGTACTAACGCCGACGGCCGGTTCCCATTGCTCCGCGCTCCATCGCCCAGGCACTGAAAAAATAGAGGAGGCACTGGCTAGATGCATGTACAGCCAGTGCCTTACAGCCTACACATATGAAGGCAAGGAAACTATGGGAGTGGTTATTTGTATATTTTTTTTACTTGAAGAGGAGGAAATAATTTTATTGTATTCTGATGAGTATAGACGGAGCAGGCAAAAGGCCCCGCCTACACTCTTAGCACGGTGACCTTTAGTTTGTTTATAGGTACACAAAAATGTGAAAATATGCTCCTTTAGTAAAGGTTAAAGCACTTTAGCCTTCAGTAAAGGACCACATTTTCACATTTTTCTGTACCTATAAAACAAACTAAAGGTTACCGTGCTAAGAGTGTAGGTGATGGCCAGATTTTCTTGCGTTCTGGCGGCATCCTCGGCCCGCTGGCTCGGCCCAGAGTTGGTCTTCGAGGGCGGGGCTGAACAGGTTGACCATCCAGAGCACGCGAAGGCTGTTGCTAGGGGCCGTGTTCCCTCATTAACACTACTCCCTCGGCTGCCAGCGTCATGGCCATTTTAGGCATGAACGTTTGAGTGTGATGGGGTCGTGTGGGGACCCAGGGAACCTGCGAGGTCCTGAAAGCACTGACAATAAAGTTTTTTCCTCCTCCTCCTCCCTCGGCACTCCCATAATATACGCGCCAAAGTGGCTCAGCATCCACATTTCTAGCATTTGTGTGTATGCGGTATATGTCCGGATATGTGATGTGCGTGAACGTAGGATTCAGATACGTCCTATTTTGTAACTTGCGTAATGAAACCATTGTTTTCTAGCGAACAAATATATAGACACCTTACACACAACAGTACGGGACAAACTTTGTGACCGCCGCCATTCAGCAGACTGGCGTTTTTGTCAATTTTGGGTGAGGTGGCTTATACTTGAACAATGAAAATTACGAGACGAAAAGAGAAATGAAAGTGAGCGAGACAGAAAAGATCGTTCGCAATGGGGACCAAACTCGCAACCTTCGCAGACTCGTGTATTGTTTTTACTCATTGAGGTAAGGTGGTAACCTTTGATCCTTCACTTCAACAGACATCTTTGTATTGGAAACCATGAGGTGTTAGCCAGCGCTGTTCATATCCATGGCGAATAATATACAGCGTTATTTTTGCCAGATGGTGTCACTTGTATCGCCTGACCTTTATGTCACTCGTAGCGGTCACTTGCTACTTGGCCGGTGGCCGTTTTAAGCGGGTAGTTGAACAACAAACCCTCGTATGCTACTTAAGGACATCGAATATGCTGGGGAAAAAAGTAAATAACCTTTCCCTAGCCTTACGCACAGGGGCACCTAGGAAGCAGCTGAACTTAAGCAGCCGTTAGTGTAACTGCATCAGCCTGTGCTTATCCGCCGTCCGCTAAAGACGACGCCAGATGCGACAGCGCACCGCACTTAGCCGAGTCCCCAGTTTGCCGGTGGTTGCGGCGATCGATAGGACGCGGAAATAAGTGCACAGCTACTACTTCCACCTGACAGGGCCTTTATTTTACTGTCAAGAGAGTCACCGCTGATGCAGTGACCAAGTTATGCAGTTTCGTTACGGTTGCGAAGTGGCGGGTCTCTGCTTTTTCTTGATGCCTTTGGAAACTACCGCATCTTTCCTGCTGTACTTGGTCTTTTGTGTGTTTTTCATTTGTTTATCTTGCAAATGTTGGCAGCAAGTGAAGCAGTGGTGAATTTCCTGAGCGCGATCGATGTAAGCTGTTAACTTACATTTCAATCTACGATGCGGGCACTTTCAGTTGCCTATAAGGAACAAAGAATATGTTGTTATGTGCGGTTTAACGTCCCAAAACCAGCTCTGATTATGAGAGACGCCGTAGTGGAGGGCTCCGGAAATTTCGACCACCTGGGGTTCTTTAACGTGCACTGACATCGCACAGCACACGGGCCTCAACAATACGCCTCCAAGGAACAAAGAATAAAGGAAGGAAGGAAGCAAAAGAACATTAAATAAATAAATAAATAAATAAATAAATAAATAAATAAATAAATAAATAAATAAATAAATACTTTCGATAACTCACAATTACCGCTATAATTTAGAGCGCTGTTATGGTTCGCTTTCGTGGTTCTGCTTTGCCGTGGATTCTCGAGTCCTGTAGTCAGGCACACGTAGGAAGAAGAAGTGAACATTACTTACAGTACCATTGGGCTAGCTCACTTCGCACTTTACTATTAAGCCGGCAAGCGCCGTAGCCACGTGCTCTCCTTAGTAAACTCGTTTATCGGAAGACAACCAAATTTGCAGTCGGACGACTGAGTGCTGACATTAATTACACGTAAGTGTTGAGTGAAGACCAATACATTTTAAACTCTCCACTTTTGATTGGCGAGAAAGTGATCTAAGAGACACGCATTGAGTGGGACCACGAAGAAATACAGCCAGTCACGGCATGAATGGCAACCTCCACTTCATGACTAGAACTGCAGGGTCGTAACCACCATAGGCTACCAAATAGGGGCACATTGTTTCTTCGGTGAAGAAACAACGTCAAACAATAGCATTGCGTTTTCACTAAACGCCGTAGATAGAGGTGTCAGCTTATGTATTACTATTTGACACATAGTGCATTTGTTATCTGTATTCATTGTGTTAAATGAGTTGGTCATAACACTAGCTGATTCAATGGCATTTAGACGGAACAGAAAGCTACTCTTGCTGCTTGCGTGCGCTGCACAGCATGATTTGCCCTCGCGAAACTTAAAAACAGACATAGCGCATGCTACATTTTATAGATGTGTGTGACAAAAATAAATTCCGTTGCTAATCTCATACTTTCACATTAAGACCTTTCAAAAAGGGCTGGCACTTTATTTTTTTCTTATATTGAACTCCTTGTACTCAAGCAATACCATTCACTTTCTTTCTTTCTTTCTTTCTTTCTTTCTTTCTTTCTTTCTTTCTTTCTTTCTTTCTTTCTTTCTTTCTTTCTTTTGAGGTTGACTATAGCAAAACTACACCTGCGCCTGAGCGTCATTTGATATGACCAAACCCACACCTATTTATGAGAGTTCGATGTTGAAAAATATTATCAGTCAGAAAAGTTTAAGGCAGTGCTGTGATAATTTTCTGTAATGGAACATATAACATGATTATCAGTGATGATTTTCCCATCGCAAGCGGGTAGCTAATGCTGAACTCACGATACCACGTGGAAGGATAGCAGGCCGAAAAGGTTTTGCTCTTGTACTCCGAAATATTCTTTTTTCTCAAGGTTAGTCTAACGTCCCTTGAAAGTACACATGCCTTTCTATCAGGCGGCTCGGTACACTTTATATGTAGATAAATATACCCGCGCACACAGCGAGAGTAAATAGGGCAGATTGCGGTTGAAAGCATGGTAATCACCAATCTGCACGTCCAACAATAACCAGGCCAAGGTAAACATGAAGCACAACTAAAGCTGCCAGTTCGCAGGTTAAAACCACCAGAAAAATTACGTTCGCTTTACGATGTTTTTGCAGAAGCGCACGCAGCAGCCTGAAGGTAAACATTGGTTCCGGAAGGGCTGCTTTGCTGGAAAGGATTGAGAGCAGGCTGAATATTTTTGTCTGTGCGAATGAGGCTGCCCTATTTTCCTTGTTCCAGACCAAGAACGACCGAAGCGAATACTTTTTAACAGTTAAGCTTCCGGAAACAAAAACACGTTCGTTCTGTGTTTGTGACTACAATTTCGTGAGTACATGTTCCCGAGCGGAAAGTTTTTGGTGGTAACAGAAATATAGACGTGTAAGTGAAGCGATTGTGTAGAAACGAGGCACATGGACTGGTAGAGTAGTCTACTACATTGATGAATTCCGCGGCAGTTAATATTTCCGTGTACTACGGCGTGAGAATTAGCGCGAAAGTAATATCCGTACTTCCACAATATACGGACATTAAGGCGGTGCACAACCAACGGGCGATAACAAAATCTCTCAGGGTCGAAGTTTTAAGCGTCGGCAGACGTCGACCATGACAAACTTGTGGTGATGAGATGCCATCCCTTTCTACAGAGCGTTGCGCTGAATACATCGCTTTCAGTACAGACTAGCCGACGTGAATTCACAATACAACAACGTTATAAGAACACCTCCGCACATTGTGCATGTGCTTGGTTGCGTTTAAAAATACTAGAATGAAGAGGTCAGAGGAGGACTAAGAAGAAAAAATGAAGGACTACGTCTTGAAAGTGAGGGGCCATTTAAAGGTGAACATTTTACAGAGATCTGTCTGTTTCGGACGAAATTAAAGGTGGAAAAAGAAGTAAGTGGGCATAAAGTGTTGGGGAATTAAACGCTATGCAAGAAATAAGTGGGCATAAAGTGGTGTTAGGCACTTCAGGTGGCAAGAAAATACCACTGCTATGTTCTTGTGTTTACGAAGTGGAGGTGTGGACAAAATATTGTGTTGTCGGGGGATAACATGTACGATGAACCACACAGAAGAACCCAAAGCAAATATGTTTTCTGGGAAGGCCGTTTCAAATGTGAATGAAGTTGTCCTTTTGACTTTTCATCCACAGCAGAAAAGAAGTTTCTATTTCTTTCTTTCTTTCTTTCTTTCTTTCTTTCTTTCTTTCTTTCTTTCTTTCTTTCTTTCTTTCTTTCTTTCTTTCTTTCTTTCTTTCTTTCTTTCTTTCTTTCTTTCTTTCTTTCTTTCTTTCTTTCTTTCTTTCTTTCTTTCTTTCTTTCTTTCTATTTCGCGCTGTAGAAATGCAGCGACACCTGCCGGGGATCAAACCCATAAGTTTGAACTTTACCTTTTCAGCACTTTTTCGTACATCGGGCTTCGTATAATGGCCATAACGTAGCACTTTCCTGAGGGCAAGAGTGGGTCATGTGCTAGAAATGAAAGAAGTGCGCGCGCCAGTACCGCACGTTGGGATACGCATAGCCATCACCGTGCAGTAGTGGGCCAAGGGCAAGAGTGGATCGGCTTTTCCCTCTTGCGTGACACCAAGCAGCACGCACAACGCCGGCACATGATCAACAAGAACAGTTTCGCTGTTCATGCTAACGAGCGCAAACTGCCACACCCTTGTAAGGCAAAAATAAAGCTGGTTTCCTTCTGTCCGACGCCCCTCAAGTGCACAATGCTTTAGAAACCTGAATTTACCTTTGCTGACGGAGTATGAGCTGATAAGAATATTCGAATTTGGACTTCAAATTTTGTGTTTCTGGTTCCACACAGTCAAGAATAATTAAAGCATCAACTTTAACCATCGAGGGAAATCCAAATAACGTGTAATTTTGTTACCTTAAGAGAAGTGTGAAGGAAGCGCTTGCTTGACAAGTGACTTTCCTACGTTGTCTGTTACAGTAAAGGAAGCAGACGCGTACCACTTGATATGGACACGTGCAGGCTTTGAGGAGAAATGTCATCGACATTGACGTGTTGTCGCACTCGTCTGACTTGTTTCCCTCTTTCAATTCCAATTTCCCGTCCCCAAATATAGAGAGTGGCCAACCGGAGATCTCTGGTTAACGCTCGTGTCTTTTTTTATCGTTCTCTCTCTCTCTCTCTCTCTCGACTTACAACCCTCAGAGCCATGTATGCCTTTGAAATAAAGAAAAGAAACTTCGCTGCTACAAGGGGAATTTACACACCACGAATGCTAGAGATTATAGTAAACTGCGCAAACCATGCATAATGCAAAGCTGGATATTCAGCTCGGGCTCCCGGTGTGACCGTTGCATGAATTTCACACTGATTTTAGGTAGTTTCTAAAGCTAGATTTTTTTCAAACGCTGCGGTGTCCTCCATCACTCTAGACCCACATAAATATGCAAGCGCGGCAGTGACCAATCAGCTGTGGAATTTCTGGTAGACAGCTATCGATGCCAGGCTTGTACGTCTAAGGAGGCCTTTTTAAAGGAAAAAAAGACAGTAAAGCGAGACATTTGCTCAACGCGACATCACATTTGCCACGCCGCAAGGTAAACGTCCACGCTGGCTTACAACTTCATGATCCAAATGTTTTATCAAATAGATGAGCCAGCTTGTCGGTGAAGCAAGCACATTGCGAATGATGATCTTTAAGTATACCGACGCGGAGCACTGTTTACAGAGGCAAGCGTTGACGACATTACATTTGCCGAGACGAAGCTCAACTTCTTGGCCGCATTCCCGTTCCATTTGCATAATTGCGCTCGAGATTGGATGATTACTTCGTCGAGTCTCGAGTGCGGCACAATGTTGTATTTATTGCATTTCCGGGTAGATCGAGAGTGCGTTACTGCAAATGTGGTCCGTGCTGCGGTGACAACCAGAGGCAAAGATTGGTCCTTACGATCAGGTCGGCTGCTATCAAGCCAAGCTGGTTGGCTTTCGCGGCGTACTGGCGCAATACCTCCACTCTCATGCTCTGCTACATACTTTCGGCTGGGGTAAATAATTGCTTACATGTCCTGTGGGCAGACAGGTTAGTGCATTTGTACATGAATGCTAATCACTGTTAATGCAGCCTGTAAGCGAAAGTGCATGCATTGCCAAGCTTGCCACCGTTACCACCGCGCAGTCAAAGCTCCGAATATCAAGGAGGAAAACGGGCGCCCTGCAATACAGGCTATGTATGTCGCCAAAGCGATGGCAGCATAAGCAGTCGGCGGGCTACAACAGCTGCTATCTCGCTTACGTACGTCAGCGACGTGTTGTAGTCTACACTGCACCAGCCAGAGACCCCTTTACCCAAAGTGGATATGCCGAGCAGGTCGCACATACACTGTGCATCACCTACCGTCATTGTCATTTTGATGGCTATATTACATCCGTCGTCGTACTATACTTTTGTCATACAATCATATTTCTTTCCCAGAAAGCGCTAACAGCACTTGAGCCGCCCACTCCGCCTCCCTTTCTGAAAGTGCCCTTTTATCCTTAAAAAAAAGAAAATAAAGAAAACGTAGGTCAGATCTCGGCCGTGGCGGTCGCATTTTCGACGGATGCGAAAATGCCAGAGGCCCGTGTGCTGTGCGTTGTCAGTGCACGTTAAAGAACCCCAGGTAGTCAAAATTTCCGGAGCCCTCCACTACGGCTTTTTCTCTCCTTTCTATCTCTTTCATTCCCTTTCCCCTACACCCCACGAACGCTGAGCCGTGCTTCCGACATGGGCTGCAGAAATTAGCGTCTTTCCCTTAACCAAATCACAATCATTAGTCATCTCTGCGGGACTCTGTGCACCGGCCAAATCGACGCACACTGTCTTCTTCTTACACGTGCAACACATGCGACAACCGGAACAGCATACGAATGCGGTAGTCTGAGCAAAGACAATGCCGTATAGTGCATGCGAAGATAACAAAATTGGCGCCGAATTCACACAAGTAATGTTTCGTAAGTGTTTCTTGCCACTGGTTGGCCGGCTTCTCTAATGATACGCCCAGCACCAGGATAGGCTGAAACATTTTATCGTCAGTTGTCTGAAACTGAAACTGAATACGGGCGCAGATACCTTAACGTACCAAGTAGGAAAACAATATCGAGCGGTCAGACTGACGATCAATGCTGTTCGTTACGCGGTTAGACCATAAGATACTGGCATCTGCCCTTCATACGAAAAGAAAATAAAAAGATAAAGAGAAATGAATTACATTTGTAACGGGAGGAAGCTTCGAATGTGCTTTTACACAGTGCACCTTTATAACTGATCCTTTAAGTCATTTCACTTTTTCTCTATCCATGATGAACAGTGCCGTTTCATGGTACGTTCTTGACCTTGGAAACGCTTGTAAAACCTATAATTTTTCGACAGGAGAAAGTTGCAACAAGCGCACGAGCAAAACTGTTGCTGCTGGAATAGTATATATATATATATATATATATATATATATATATATATACACGCGGGGCAAAACTTGAATACTCAAGTTTTGCCCCCCACTGTGCACTGCTTGCCGCCACTCCGTGTTGCTAGTTGCCCACCTTGTTCTCCCTCCCGCACAGCCTTCTCTCAAGCACCCATAACGCTCACCTGCAGAATGAATTGTGTACCTCTAGTACCACTCTCTCCCTTTTCTTCTTCCGACCAGTTTGTCAGCGATCACTTCACTTCTCTCTGTGCCTTGAAAAAGACCGGACCCGCGGTCGAAGCTGTTGGCAATAAACGATAACTGCGAAGTCGTGTCTGCTATTTCACTCCAAATACGTTTGGCCCATTGAGCACAAGTTCTCATATATATATATATATATATATATATATATATATATATATATATATATATATATATATATATATATATATATATATAGTCTGTTGGTTCTGTTCGCAATAATGTTATAATAGTGTGGTCGTTCTATAATTACACAGCCTTTTCGTTCTATCTGTTGCCTGCTTCACGTTTCGGCCATCACCTGTGTTTGAGGAATACCCACGGCCCATGCGATCAATGAAACTGCGAGCGTTATCGCTTTCCGGCGAACAACTCTTACTCAAGGTCGCCTTTCTACGTCGTAATGACGCACCGAGCTCTCTGTTGCAACTGGCTCATTTTCATTTCGAGATCCTTCAGGGCGAACAGTTGATGGTTTTGCCGTCTGCATGTAAAAATGTGCCAAGGCGGCGTCATTATCAGAGAAAAATAGCAACATTCGCAAAGGTCGTTAACATAATATCGATCGTCTGCACAGAGGTACATAAATATGGAGCAAAAAGATTGTACACGGACCGGGTCTGAATGAGTCTGTTTTTTTTTTTTTGTCTCATCGGTATACTTGTATGTTGATAACGACATCCCAGGTTAACCTCCCTGCCTTTCCTTTTTCTTCTCTCTCTCTCATATCGACATGGCTTTCCGAGGCTACTCTGCAAAGCCCAATAAATAGAGCCTGGTAGATTTTCAGGGGTGTCTCGCGTTTAGCGCTTACGCTAGGATAACAGTTCTATTTATTTATTTATTTATTTATTTATTTATTTATTTATTTATTTATTTATTTATTTATTTATTTATTTATTTATTTGCACGTTACAATGTTAGAGACACCTAAACATGCTTTTCAGCCGATACGCCCATAATGCATCCCGTATTGGTATAGTTTATCAAGTTCATTTCAACCGCAGCCGCTTCGGCATAAACCATACAGACCGTTCTATTAATCACAGGTTTCTCAGTATAAAGTATAATTTCTAAGTATAAAGGCGGCCGAGACAAATGACGGACTTGCCATCAGTCGGTAAAACATGGCGGCGCCCGCGAGGACAACTTTTTATTTGCGCGAGAGAACGCGAGAGTGCGCCTTTGCATAAGCGAGAGAGAACCCACGTAAAACAACAATTCACATATTTATCAGGGGATTGCGATTGCATGAAGAAATTAAATTTTTTTTTCTTTCTGAAGTATATTCAGCGAGGACGTTCTTACCTAATAATTTATTTTTGCTTTCTTATTTTTATCTATAGGTTGATTCTTATTCTGAAACATGCCAATTTTTTTGCGTTGTTTTTAACATGTTCTTTCAACTAACTTTCATTTTCTTTGTTTGGTCTTTTGCATTGTTCCTTATTTCGAATAAGAATCATCATCGTCATAATCATACCAGATCACTCTAAATGAGTGGAAGATCGCATTAGCTTCAATTTCTCGAACTGACGAAACTATCCCGTTAGCAGCTATCGTAACAAGCCGTGTTTCTCGGAATGATGACGAGCTGTCTGGTGCCTTGATACCCAGAAATGCTGTAAGTTGATTGGTCATTTTTCAGAATGCACTGACACGCTGCGCTCCGTCTGTTTTTCGCGCTGTTCCCAAAATGAATCCACATGAATTGACGCAATTGACCACGTTTCTGCAGGTTGGGCGAAGTTTCTCGGCGCCTATATATAGCCAATTTCTACATGGCAATAGGCTAATAAATATCAGCAAATATCGTAAAGCAGATACGTTATCCCGTGCGCTAAAAGCAGAAGTGTTATACTCGGAAGGAAAAAAAATAAGTCACGATGATGAGAGAAAGTCCAGCACGATCGCCGTGGATCGATCTGCGTAAAGTTCGCGGCTTTCCTCTCAACGAGACCTTTTATGTCTCGGTCCGACGTCTTGGTATCTTGGCAGAAGGGTGCGGCGAGGCGTCAAAGATTGTTGGCTAGCCCCACTTAGCGCCGCATTCAAGGATCCGTCTTGCGAGGAGAGAAAAGCACGAGGGTAGGGGAAGAAGATAAGGCGCCGCTCCATCTTTGTCACCGATGACCGACGCAGCATAAACAGGGGCCAACGTCAAGACCGGGCAGAGAGCTGCCTCTCAACACGCCAGCCGCCGCTGCGGTAGCGGTCAGCAAACGCCATCCATGTCAGAATCGTGTGACGCGGAGGAACGAAGGAACTTGCCAGGAACCGGCGAACGACGCGAAACAAGTGCGAATCCATCAAAATTCTCTCTCCCTCTCTCTCGACATATAGTTTCTCATGGGCGCATGGTTTTTAAGTACACTTCACGAACAGCACATGTTCGGGATGAGTACTTAAAAGCCCATGAGAAACTTTCACCTTTGAAAAAGGATAGTCTCCAGCCGAAACGTCAGAATAAATACTAAACAATATGTTTGTCACTGACTTTCTGATCGCGTGTGTATATATATATATATATATATATATATATATATATATATATATATATATATAAATCTTGAACTGCACTCTGCACAAAAATTGGATGCCGATTGCTCCATTTTTCACTAATGACCGTGTGAAGTTCCTTCATAAAAACGAAAACAAAAGCCAGCACCAGCAGCGGCCTTTTACACGCGCAGGTCATAATAGGGACAATTATTTATCAATAGAGATTTGGCAATGTATATTGTCTTCTTTCCATATATATATGTCGTAGGCGTGTTTAAAAGTGCACTTCTATCCTTTATGTTATATAGAATTAACGCACCATAGCTAGGTCTTTTTTTAAACTGGAGCACAGAGAAAGCTAGGAACGTCTGAGTAGCTCGATGTTTCTTTGAAAGGCCCTATGTTCAAACAATGCCTTGAAAGAAGGTGATAATTCACGCTCTTGCGGTGTCGGTAAAGCTATTGTTTGCGAGAACGACAGTTTGGTAATTTTTTGGTAAGAGCATTTTGCTTTATTATTGCGTATTACGTGTAGCTATAGTTAGGTATTTGTAAAGTGGCGAATCCGAATTGTAAAGTGAGATCCCGAATTAGCTGCACGTGACGTCATAAATGTTGACACCGCCGGTCTTGAGGTGGTAAATAGTTTGCCTATAATTAAAAAAAAACCCAGTAAAGACGTATATTTTATTCGAAGAGGACCAAGAACTAACATGAAAAACTTCAGAACGTTTATAAATAGGGAACTTCCACAATTAGGTGCAAATGACAAGACAAGCACTAACCAAGGTTTCACGATACCGATTCCGTAACTTATTCTGAAGAAATTTGTTTATTTTCTTTTTTGTTATTCTGCTAGTGAAGAAACTCATTCTCACAGGTAAATCAGAGGAAACTCTATGAAGAAAGCTTAGCCAGTTTGGTGTTCTTGTGTAGCGCCACATTTTCGTGAAACTTCCCTCACACTGTGTATTTTGCAAAAGTTAATAGGCAGAGCTTTCATGCTGCAAGTTGTCACATAAGTCGTCCTTATGGCGTAGTTCACTGGTATCCTGGTGAGCTCAGGTAGCACAGGGCTATGACGACCCGAGGACCACATTTTATAGCTTTATTAATTAGTTTCTGCTGCGTGCACTGGTACCATGATCTCGTGGACGCCGTGGAAACTAGATTTGTCGCGCCCAGACGCCACTAAACTCCGGAGGTTAGCCAGCTACAGCGTCAATGTAAAAATAATAATTTCTGAGGTTTTACTTCCCAAAACCACAATAGGATTATGAGAGACGCCGTAGCATAGGGCTCCGGGAATTTCAACCACCAAGGGTTCTTTAACGTTTCCTGACAGCGCACAGTACACGGTCCTCAATATTTCGCCTCCATCTACATGCAGCCGCCGCGGCCAGGTTTCGATAACGCCACCTTAAGATCAGCAGCCCAGTGTCAGAGCCGCTAGACCTCCGTGGCGGGGCTCAATGTAAAAGTAAAGCTACAAGAACTCCAATTAAAAACTACAAGTATTTTTTTTATGTTTTACCAGCCTTCATTATCCGTTGGCTTCAAACTGCCGCCTAACAAGAACAGGCTGCTTGATTCATAAACGTTTTTTCGCTTCATTGCGCCCTCAAAGTCATTCAGCGGTTGCGGTGGTCACCGACTTCTAAAATAACCTAACGGTCCACCCGTGGTATTTTCTCTAGTGTATCGTCTCACCACTTTTCCCTTGGTCTCACTGATTATTTTTTGAAGTCAGGCGCAATAAAATATGTTTAACTATAAGAACCCGTTACAAAAGGAAAATAGGAAAATGTAAACTGGCTTAATATGTAACTTGATATTCAGTGCTCCGAATTTAATAAAGCGAACCCTGGCTTGAGCAACAGCAAAGGTGCTTTAATACATGAGCAAGGAACTTGATCTTTGCCTCATTTTATTTCACCTGAAGACCGTTAGAGGAAAAAACATCGGTGGAAGAAGCTCCAGACTGTTTTAATTAGAACACGTGCGCAAGGTCCTGTGCAACCCACAGTTACA
The DNA here is from genome assembly GCA_013339685.2 of Hyalomma asiaticum. Classification (NCBI taxonomy): domain Eukaryota; kingdom Metazoa; phylum Arthropoda; class Arachnida; order Ixodida; family Ixodidae; genus Hyalomma; species Hyalomma asiaticum. The sequence goes on from CM023486.1 coordinate 108,032,167, forward strand.
AAACACAAAGTAGCGCGAAATAATCAAGTTTATTATTGATTTTGTCATTACAATCATGTAAAAGCGTTCTTGACATGAGAAATATGAAACGAGAGACAGAAAAATGTTAGGCGCAGCTAATAGACACACTAACTTGGCGAAGGGATTCTTTAAGCTGACAGACTGATGACCGGGACGGCTGATGTTCTACTTGACTTTACGATTAAAAAAAAAAAGAAGATGAGTTGAGCGTAATGCGTATGGCAAATAACTACTTGCCCATTAGGGTTAAGATAGATTGCCTTAGGAAGAAGAACGTAGTCGAGCAGCGTAGATGCTGAGACAGGGCAGTGAAATCGAAGAAGTTGAGGCAGTGCAAGGAAGCAACTACGTCCAGGCAAGGGTTATATGAAGGATTGCTTAGAAGGACTTGGTCCGGCATTGAGCCCAAGTATGGCAATGACGATTTTTTATTTATTCCTTACTTTTATCTTACCAATGAGGTTCTTCCGCACAGGACTAAAACGGGAGAAGGTAAGTGAAATCAGAATAATCACTAACGCTACATTACAGTTTTTTAATAAAGCACGTTTCTCGTCCTAATAATCGGTTCACTGTTGTTTCGCGTCTCGACAGTACGCTCTTTAGATAACATATCAGCAACCAAGCTTTGCAGTACCATCGCTGCAAAGACCAAGACTTGGTGACCTTGCGAGAAAGAATGTTGTCAATAACAACATCTATTAGTGAAGCAATGTCGCAGTAAGTGTTCAGGCACTGAAATTCATCGAACAGACGGGAGTAAACGAATTAAAACCATGCTTGTCTTGAACTCACTTCTTGGCTGTAAGCTCCGCGCTGCCTGCATTCAAAACTGGCGTTGATTCAAATAGGGTACTTTATTTATTACAATTACTACGCATCGAGGCTGGGAACGATCTTTACTATGCTTTGTAGAGCACCAAGCGCTTCACGAAAGCTTTGCCTTGTTCCGAAATTGGCGTTCGATACACTTATAATCATACTTTTTGTTCGCGTGCGCATTTTCTGCATGTCTGTCCGACACGTGCTTGTATAAACGCACTGCGTGTATGGGAAGGAAATCTCTGTTGTGGAAATCTAGACCGCTGTAAGTGAAAAGAAAAACCAAATGCGAAAAATGATTTGAAGCACCAACTGCTCCGAGCGGTGTACTCAACGACGAAACCCGTCTCGAGTTCACTTTCTTTCGTCACAATGCAGGGATGATTAAAAATCGACCGCTAGTCCACCTTTTCTGAAGCCCAGGACCGACTTTGACTGCGGTGCCAGAGCAGAGAAGAAAGGAGAAATTCTAAAAAGAAATTATCAAAATATACTAGCCTGTATGCGGTAGGGACGTCCTTACAACGGAGCGAGGAGTCCTCATGGCATTATGATGCGCGAGCTATCTCCATTTTTAGATATATTGCCCTCTGTGGTGCCTCGCTTTCTTCCGAGAGCATGTTGTTCGTCGTGCGCTTTTCAGAAAACACCGAATGAATATACCACAACACTGAAAGGAAAATATTTCTTGTGTGAAAAACAAACACTAATTTTTTATTCTGCATGGAGATGTCGCGCCAATGTGTTCATGTGATATGGGCTGGCACGTATGCTCACGTTGCGAAGTTATTCTGATATTGCATTTGCCAGCGGCGATTCATCGAGTTTACTTTCAATAGGTCGCAGGAAACGTCGGGACCAGTTTTCGTATACAGCAGGAGGTCCGCGTGTTTGGTAGCTCTTTCGATTTGTGTCGAATAAGAAAGAAAAGGGAAAAAAGCGCAGGGGATTGAATTCACAAATCTTCTTTTTCATAAGCACTTTCTGACGTCGGCCGGCCGGCCCACTTCACCGTTGATACGCCAACCAATACGATTGGCTGAAATATTTTACCGTAATGGCGGTAAGGCCCTTGTGTCACTGAAAGTCCGTTGGCAGCTCTGTCGGTAAGCAAAATGTCCCGGTGGATGCAACGAATAATGAGAGAGGGGCCGCCTACTTGGGCAAAAAAGAAATAAAGACAGTGGTAAAGCAGTTCCACTCAACGTTAAAACTATAGGAAGTGCGGAGCAGTGATCCGCCTGAGCTTCCCTTGTGTTGTGCTTATGTTATGTTTCTAGCATGTTGTGCTTTTTTTATGTTTATGTGATGGTTGTTATGTGTGCTTATCGTTTAATATGTGATGCTCTATTTATGTTATGTTAAGCTGGGTGCATGTTCTATTATTATAGTCTTCTGCGATTAAGGTGTACGTTATTCCGTTTTGATGCTAAGGTACGCATTGGTCCACCATCAGCAACAGACAGCAGATTGAAGCCCACTACCGCCTTGTGCTGTTCGAGCTGAGTGTCGTAGACAGAAGCCTATGGACTAGGCGATGATCACTAGATTACTATAGGGGCTTATGTGTCTTGCGAAAGCACGCAAACGGAGCGTGGAAGTGCTATCGCGTTCGACTCTTAAAGGCGGATATTAAGCTTCCTCCAATTTTTCTTACGAAATATTTTAGCTTTTAGCTCCGTATGTTGTACTCGTATGTCACCCGGGTGGCTTTTGCTCTGTTAGACTTCGAATAATCGCTTTTTCCTTCTCTGTAAACCTACACAGAAAACGGACGACGAATCTATCTATCTATCTATCTATCTATCTATCTATCTATCTATCTATCTATCTATCTATCTATCTATCTATCTATCTATCTATCTATCTATCTATCTATCTATCTATCTATCTATCTATCTATACACACACACGCACACACATGTGTGGTTGTACAGTACGGGTTGATCTGGCTGTGATTTGAAGCATGAAAAAAATATTTTGGGCAATTTCTTGCAATTTCTTTCGGACCAGTATTCACACGCACATGTTGCACTAAAAATGTTGGTGAGACACTCCAGCTTAATCGTAATGCTGGATGTATCATTCCAAAAGCCAGCTGACCAAGCACGAAGTGCACTTACAAAAGTTAAGTTCTGTAAATGCGGCAATTTTCTTTTGGCGTTGCTTTGTTCTGACACGTGATATATTGCGGCCAGTTGAGTTCTGAACAACTCGCCGCTTTGCATGCTGCCTTTATCGAATGCCTGTTCAGCCGCAACAGAACATCATGCAAAGAGTCGAGACAGCATATTGAAAATGAGTCGGTAGTTATTCACGAGAAACATTTTTGCAATCGAGCGAGGGTCTAGAAGAAAAAAAAAAAAAGGCGCCTTCTGGACGGTCACTTCTGTATATACGGGGAAATTTGCCAGTCGATTTACATGAGCGCATTTTTTAAATGCCAATCTTTTTCGGAAATTTCTTCCTCCTTCAATCTGCAACGAATTCTCCGCACACGTCATCAGCGGGACCAGTAAGGGCTCTATATAAGCGGAGTATACAATATGAAGGGTAGCACTGCTATGTCCCGTTTTATCTTAATCTTTGCCAATCTGTCGACGTCTGCTTTGTTCACCTTCTCTGCGCCTGCCATATAGACATTTTACGATTCATATGTTCTCGAAGGGTAGATGGTTGCCGGGTTCTATTGCTACTGTTGGCCTGTCGTTTCTTTTTTTTTTCATATTTTTGACGTTCGAGGCCTTTGTACCTGTATATACAATGCGATTACCTTAACATAAATATGCACTCACGCCTATTTGTGCACTTTGTGAGCTGTGTCTTTATGCTTTACCACCGACTCACCCACACAAAATTAAGTGGCCATTTAACAATGACAAGCACATCACTTATAACATATGAGCACTGAGTGAGTGTAAGGCAGAAACTGTTAAAGGACCCATTAGGAATTTGAACATCAACAAACGAAATGTCGGTGTTATATTCCTTGCTCGTTATGCCAATCGTATGGTGTCTAGAAAGAATAGGTTAACGTTTCGGTACGTCGGCTGGCTAGTAGGAGCGTTGTGAGCCTTGCTTAGTACCTCTGTTTATACGATTCTTCCATCTATTGAAGCCAAGAACCGCCAGAAAAGAAAATCGTAGCCCAACACGACACATGCGTCAGTTCCGTGTACTTGTCTGGCTGTGTCGTTTTGCGCTACGATTTTTTTTTCTGCTGTCATGAACCAACTAGCCCGCCGAAACATTTTTCTAAGCCACGAAAGTTCCTCTCGACTCAGAGAACCGACAATGCTTGATCCACAAGACCACGAGAGAGTTGCTTCTAGTCGCAGAAAGTCATTGCAGAGGCTCTTATGGGAGTCCGGTTGTCGTCGACGGCCTGGAGTAGGTCTCACCGGCGTCTACTCCTGCGTCATCGAAACGGCCAGAAGTGCAATGCAGATATGTTGGCGTAAATAGACAACGGTGCGCTTTTTTTTCTACTATCATTGTTTTAGTGAAGAAAGAAGGGTTTTCCGCGCTAAGCTTGTCTGAACTGAGAACTGTTCCTTTACGGATACTAAAATTCTTGGAACTTGGGCTTAACCATCGACCGCACAAGCACCTCTGAAAACGATAGTATGTTTGGTTTTCAAAGCTTCAAGACTGATTGAAAAAGTACTGAGTTCGGACAGACGTTCTTTTGTAGAGGTTCCTGCTCATCATTTCAGCCCTTGCCACGTCACCTTGGGAGCCGACATGACTGCTAAATTGATTAACCTGTCCCCCTTTCTTGACCTGCACTTCTTTCCCCGCCGTCTGATAGACACGATGGGAGAATAAGTTTGGAAGCTTGAAAGCAGCGGTCTTCTTTCGAATAACAACCACAACAGTATCCGGTTCTCAAGCTAAGTTCGCTAAAGCGTGTTCCGAGTTCCGCCACCTTCGCGTTTACGCCGTCCACCAGAAGCGGATAGTTTGAAACGGATTTCTCCTGGGAAATTACCCGCCCGCGATGGGGGCCGGTACACTTACCATGTCGGTGATGTGACGGACCTAATCTTTGTCGAAAACTCCCTTATCTCTAAAATTTCAAGCAGTGCTAAAACCCGGTGGTTCTATCCTACGACCCAAGCACCTAAAGATCATTTATAATATTATTTATTACGAGGCTTACGTCTAAGCTACAGAGAGATATGAGCACACAAGCAACACAAAAAGGTTATATTAACAAAACATGGCGCTGGCGCCACCACCCGAACTCTTGGAACTTCTTTTTCATCCTTTTCCTTCGCTTTTCGGCATCGATAATATTTCATTATCGTTCCTTCTATGTTGTCTTTCTTTCTTTATTCTTCAGGTAGACTTTCTGCCTTTGTTGTACAACACATTTGGGTGAAACACAATTGTGTAAACCTCTATTCAGTTATCGTCACTTTTCCAAGCTATACTCGTTTCGCACTCCCGCTATCCCATTGTTGAAAGCATCCCTGTAACGAAAGAGACAAATGAGAGACACCTAGAGACCATCGCTTCCAAGCCGGTCTTTGAACCGTCCGCGTGCTGTTCCTACGAAGGGTCGCGAGCTTCATTTTCTATGAGTGTGCACGCAACGATGAAGCGAGGCACCGTAGTTGCCAGTGGACACGTGAGCACAGCTAAGAAATAAATCATAAATGAAACATAAAGGAACACAGCGAGGAATGCAACAACGCTTACGGTGCTACGGATTACCGCGTCAGACTGTTTCTATCAAGACACTTTTTCCTCTACTCATGCTTATTCAACCCTCTCTTTGTAGTGCAATAGCAATCATATAAGCCCTGAAAGCGAATTTTGTAACAGAATATTCAGCTGCGAAAAGATCTTCACGAACCCTGCTTCTATCTACGCACTGCTTGGCAGACCGGGCATTTGTGCACAGTCAAAAAGGAAGTTTTAGGAAATTTTGACCGCCTGGGACTCTCCAACGTGCACTGACGTCGCACAGTACACGTTCCCCTAGAATCTTCGCCTCCATCGAAAATGCGACCGCCCGGCCGGGATCGAACCCGCGTTATTCATTCTCTCTTTGCGGTGGTTGTAAAGTCGGCGCAAACGCGGCATAAGCGTTTGCGAAGGCGCCTCATTCTCAGCTGAAAAAAAGGACACGCTGGCGGTCAAAGCGGAGAGCGCTTCTCGGTGCATGATCGATTCTTGAGCGAACTCGGAAGCAGACGCGTCGTTTCTCACGATCCAGAATACGTTGGGAGCATCCTCGGGGGACAGACACCGCGATGGGATATGAAGTTACAAGCGGGCCGAGAAACTCGAATAGCGCTTCGAGCGACCCGAAATGAGCGCTTCTGACACCCTTTTGATTGTTTTGAATTCGCGGGTGCGCCCGCAAATGGAGCTGTAAGTTTATCTAGTTCAGAAAGCCCTTCTAGTGGCCTCTTTCTTTCTTTCTTCCTCTCTCTCTCTCTCTCTCTCTCTCTGTGTGTGTGTGTGTGTGTGTGTGTGTGTGTGTGCGTGTGCGTGCGTGTGTGTGTGTGTGCGTGTGTGGATAAATGCGCCGCCGCGTACGACACAGCGATCTGCTCAAGTGCAAAATTACATTTCGCCACCAGCTTAAATCTCACTCATTAAAAGCACTTAACGAGAATGACTGCGACATTTCTTCACACAGTATTTTTGATACCAGAATAATTAAAGAAGTGAAATCGTGTTTTCGAAAGTTAAAGGCCGCGGTATACTTTGATGTCTGTGGTTTTTATGAATGCGTATATGTGTTATGATTCCAGTGGCAGCACTCGTTCCGCTCTTACTTCGGTGCTCGCTTTCCCTTATTACTTCCTTTTCCTCAGCCCCCACTAGCCCCTCATACAGCGGAGCTGGCCGATTCAGCTAGCATTAAAACTATTTCATTTCTCTCTCTTTTTCTCCCTTTTTCAAGAGACTTGAAATCCAGTCTTACAATATAACGACGACCATGCATTGCTCTGCTTGCTTTGTGTATTTCTTTCTACGGAAATGCGTGTTAGTAAGCATTGCTCCAAGCTCCTAGCCGTTCACAGGAGAGTCGGAGGCCAGCAGTTGAGCGAGTTTTCGTGTTCTCCGTGTTCACCGCAGAATTCGTTCTCTACTCAGCGAAAGCGACTGAGCGCCGTCCCGTGCCTTTTTACAGCGTCGCGTTAATGACAATGCGAGATCACTCACCACGAGTGGGTTCTGCGTGAGAGGTGGTGCTGAAAGGAATTTCTAGTCAAAGGGTGCTCCGAATGTTCACTGCACTTTTATTGAAGAGATCTGAGGCAGTCTCTTTTATACACCTAGATGATCGAGCGCGGTAACTTCGACTCTGTCTTTCGCGGTCTCGCAATTCAGACTCGTTGCCGTGCACTCTACAGCATTGTCCTGGTGAGTACGGGATAATGCGCGGAAATTACTTCCGGACGCTGCGATCGAATTCGCAGGAAGAAGAAACGCGATGTAAGAACGTCCGTCCACCGTGTTTTGTGTCCACGTTAAGCGCTGTTCGTTATGAGGGGGCGATAGTCGCATCATATAAAGTTAGTGTGAAAAGGAATTAGAGTAAACCAGGCAAACTGTCCGATTGGTTGTCCGTGCACTACAATGAAGTTGTAATGACTGGGAAGATAAAGAACATGATGCCTATTTGGAACGTCTTCCTAGGATATCCCCCGCTATTATATCCTATGTAGAGCCCTGTACCTCACATTATTAAAATAGGTTATCCTTTCTTTGTCCTATTAACCATAATTATTGTTATAAGAAAATAGTATTTTTATGTTAAATGATGCATAACTACACTAGATGATTATTGCCAAATTTCAAAAGCTACGTATTCAGTTAAAGCCGACGCGTTCTTTTCCAAGCTTTGCTGAAACAAGAACTCGACTTACTTTCATAGAGCCTCTCAGATTTCGTTATTGCCTGACGTTCTCAGGTAATCAAGCCAGGCGAGTGAGCAAAGTAATATTTTTTTTTACCTAGAAAATTGAATTTATATTTTTTGTTTGTCCTTGAACTATACCGTGCGAGGATACTTGTGTCCCTTTACGTGGTCCTTTCAAATGAGGACTGTGTCCGTATAGGTAATTTAAATTGCTTTCTCGGTGTTCAATTTCGTCGTGTGTAACACCTGCCAACGGTGGCTGCTAATATTTTTTTCTCATCCGTTCTCGTATTGCGGTCGTGTTTGCCATTAGGCGTCTGATATTACGTCGTTGGAAGTTGAATGGGTGCGTATCTGAAGAAAGAACCTGTTTACGTTACTTCAACAGTATTTATTTACGTTCATAGCACCAATACTTCATTTTGTTGTTGTAATCGACCTTCTTTCTTTTTAGGAAGATCGACGTTTTGGTTAGCTTCATCATATTCGTAGAATGTATGAAATGACAAGATATGTCGAGAAAGAGGCTCCATTTGTCGCTATTTATCGTTTATACCATCCTGTTTTTCTCGCTTCCTTCAGATATCAACACGGTATCCACACACACACAGAAAAAAAAAAAAGATAGGACTAGTCCCACCTTTATCGCATGATAAGACGACCGTCACGGGAAAGCTCATTTTGTAATCAATCTCGTGGAAATTCTTTGGCGTAAGTTGCGTTATTTATCTATAAATTCATTTCGCATCGCGTCAGTGCAATTCGACAAAGACCGTAAGTGTGAACATTCAATAACCCGTCGCACACACCCACGTTCCTCGGCCAACAATAGGCACGTGCGCGCCTCACGTGATTGAGTATTAGTCTCTACAGCCTCAGCCTACGCAAGTTACCCGTACATTCGCGGAATGTGAAATTAATTTAGAGAGCATGTCAAATTATTTTCACGTGATGTCAGATGAACGACCTTTCGCATAAATTTATTTCGTCAATGCACATGGAAAATTTTGCGGGAGACAGCCAACCTCTCTTCAACCCACTCTTCCTGAGCCATTCGCTCGACAACGGGCGATACTGTCGCAATATACGCATTATTAAATATCGACCGAGTGTCTCTCTCCTTGAAGAAGCGAATTTTCGAGTATCGCGATGTTTTTATGTTTTGTTATAACAAGACCATTGATATTTCCTAGTTCCGCTTTAGATTCGCTTCTTATACATCTGAAAATGTCACTTCCACTGAGCAGGTAAATTTCAGGTTGAAACAAAGCAACGCAAGGAATGCGATATAATAACGCTGTCTGGTACAGTGTTTGAACAAGGAACACGAATCCCCTACCGATGGTGTGAACGCACTTATTGATAAGCAGCGCTTTCGATCCAGTTATAAGGCTGATTTGTCCTCTCAAATCATACGTCAGCGCATAAACCAATGCAGGCAAGAGTAGTACTATATTTTACGGTGATTAGTTGAACCTGATCGTTGTAATTGCACATATTTTTCCACCGTCTCCGGTTCAACGCGAACGTCTTTACGCTGAGCTCGGGGCGAAACTTCGAGAAGCGTTTGCTTGCAGTGCTTTGCGAGGCGTTTCCCGAAGCCGCGGACCACGACGAAACCCGGACCAGCCAAGTGCGCATCTGCTTCGCTAGCCTTGCTCCTAGTGCAAGCTTCACTACTTTCTTTCATTCATTCTTTTTTCTCAACCAGTTGGCTTGCATTGGTTTATTGCAGTTAACGCAAGTCTCTCAAGAAAGCTTGATTTGTTTTCTCGGTGTTTTGTACCGAACGTATCCCTAGGTATATGTCTTTATCTTAATTTAAAAAAGAAAAGGAAATGAAGCACCGAGAGCAAGGATTTTGCTTTGCACTCGAGGTACAATCGTCGATACAAGGGATTCATAGGCTTCCCATAAATTCACGTTCTTTAAGCGTGAGTGTATAACCTAGTAATTATGACTTCTTTCGGACTGTGAGGTCCCGGGTCGAAATGCCACCTCACAACGAAAATTTTTGTTTTATTTATTTATTTATTTATTTATTTATTTATTTATTTATTTATGCTCACCCGCGTGATGGCTGCTACTACTAGCGCTACTACTACTACGACGACGAAGGCGCAGATTAGACAAAGACACTTTCGCTGTAGAGACACTTCCCCGGCTTTGTCACGTGGTAGCACAGCGGATCACGCAGCGTGACGTCACTAACTCGCGCCCTGGCCTTCCGGAGGCACCTTGGGGTGGCTCAAGGCTACGCGGCTAAATATCTTGCGAGACAGGAAGTAGTAGAGCTTTCGCTTTAACAAAATCTACAAAACTAGCATCTCTTCTCCCTTCGTCAAACGTTCCACCTTCCGGAGATTTTCGTCCTACTGAATGATTCATATTTTATACAAGAAATAATAAAAAGAAAGCAGCGAAGATAGAGAGGCGATCAAGCCAGCTACGTTATTAAAGAAAAAGAAGACATCATAAAAGGACACAGGTAGAGTTTTTGAAATCATGGAGCCCAGAGCTCCACATCTTGATAGTATATATATTTTCCTCCTTTAAGGGGCTTTGGAGATGCAGATAGCTAGTCTCTTCACACATTTTGCGCAGTCGGCATACTATGTCTGGAATAGACGCAGTTCCTTTCATACCATGGTGATCAGATGACGCACCGATGAAAAATATAACCCGGAAGCTCGCCACAGCGAATAAATTCAACGAAAGTGAAAAAGTAAAGCAGGCATGTGGGGAAACTTTGTGGCTTAATCTCACAGCGGAAGAATTGATTTCTAGGGCTTATGACGGTAGCAGGAATTCTCAGCTCTGAAAACATCGTAACACTTTGGCATTTCTATACATTCCTTCTCTTAGAAGGTCTTTACTCTTACAATATATCCTTTACAATGAAGTATCCAATATACAATGTTTCCGCATTTCGCAATGGTTTCCGTGCCTGTATAGGCAGCAAATCTGGATTGTTATTCATTTTGATGGATGCGCACAAAGTTGCGCCATTATCAAATGTGACGACCGCTTCATCGGTAACAAGAGGGGACTTGCCAAGAAACTTGTCTAGTCAAAAGCATAAAAACATTTTCTTTAATTTTAAGCGTTCAAATATGCTTCTGCACTAAAATCTTGGAAATCCAGCTATAATGAAGGCATTGCTGAGAATTCCGTTTCGTCATTCATGGTAACTACGGTTATGGATTTCTTCGGGCAGCTATGGCAAGACAGCGACGTGAACTGAAAGGGTGAACAGTTAAGTATCGTGTTAGTGCGATAACTTCTGCCGCTCTAAAGAGCGTTTTTAAGAGATAAAAGAATACAGCCGGCTTCACAGTAACTGATGAATTTTTGGCAATTCACAAGAAAAAGAGAGATGTTCAAAGCGTGCAAAGTTACACGATAGGGTGGCTTTGTGTCCGACTCGGTACAAAATAAACGTTACTGACTAGTCGATGTTTATCAAAGTCGATAAATGGGACTATACGGAACGATAAAAAAAAACGAGAAACGGTAAACGAAAAGACAAGGAACATGTGGAAGCCTGTAGTAGATACCCTCTCGGTCATAAAGTCGCCGCCCCAGCAGAGCTGTAAAAGGGATTGAGGCGCAGCCAGGGTGTACTCGGTTAACTCCATCGTGAAGCGCAAACTGCAGCTATTTTTCTATGTGCGCGAGTTTCCTCTAAGCCGAGAGACGCCCGGTAGTACCTGTGTTTGATTTCTGGCTAGCTGCTCTCTATAGGAGACCGAGTGGGTTGCCGACCTTCCCTGTGAGCAACTGCAGGCATAAACGCGGCACGTGTGTGTTCCCTCTTGACCTTAGCGCTGAACAATCCCGACGCCTTACACACGCTCCCGCTAGATGCAAGCAGTACCGTGAGAGGGGCAGCTGTCTTCGAGGCGTATCGGGTTTAAGAAATAGACGAAGTTATTTTACACGGGGGAACGTATACCTTTACACACGTGTATGGAGACTGGAGAAACCTTCTCAACGAGTGCTTTATTTCAGAGTTTACGCTCCAGGTAAGTAAAAGAGCTATCGTAAGAACGAGGCCATTCGAAAGTTCTTAAAGGCTGTCACATCTGGTCCTGTCGTTTTTAAGTAAGGATTAGCTACCTAGAGCCCCGCCACGGTGGTCTAGTGGTTATGGCACTCGGCTGCAGATCCGAAGGTCGCGGGATCGAATCCCGGCCGCGGCGGCTGCATTTCGATGGAGGCGAAATGTTGAGGCCCGTGTGCTGTGCGATGTCAGTGCACGTTAAAGAACCCCAGGTGGTCAAAATTTCCGGAGCCCTCCACTACGGCGTCTCTCATAATCAGAGCTGGTTTTGGGACGTTAAACCCCACGTAACATAACATAACAAGATTAGCTACCTAGAACAGTGCGGGAAAACATGAGCACAACCTTTAGCCGTGCGATGTAGATATTTGAAACCGAGCAAGCATGTGGAGATGCCGGTGGTGAGATCCGAGCACCTTCTGCTCTGCAGACAAAATGTAGTAGCCGAGTTATCATTTACAAAATGTCCTTGCACTATAATTATTTTTAAGAAAGGTGGCAGTCGTCTAGTCGGACAAATCATCAAACCACTCGCGAATGCAGGCCGCAGAAAGCGTTCAAGATAAATTGAATGAGTAAACTTGAGCGTAGACCTATGGGACTGCTCAGTAAGGTTTCGAGGGCCAGTTCTCTTTTGCTCCTAGCATGCAAGTTTTCCTCGGTGCCTTTATGCTAAGCTCTCCGACACGTGGCGCACATCAATCAATAACAAAAAAAAACCGTTTATACAACGCCCGCACCGGCTTTACGATGCCCTTCACACACGGGCAGACATAATGCTTCTTTCAAGCAGGATAACAGTAAGAAAAAATAAAGAAACAAACACAAACAGCAAGAGCTGAAGCGTGGCTCATCAAAAATTCACACTTTTGTAGGCAGCGTTACAGCTCACTGGCTCCCATGTTTCGTACAAGTCCCTTTATACGATCTTTTTGTTGCCTATGTTTGCGATCGGTGTCGTAAAGTTGGTTCTTTGTCGCGGCTTCTTGTTCAAAAGTGCACTAAAATCACCAAACTTTACCGAGAAATACTTTCTTGTATGGTATTTGATATCGCTTTATATCGAAAAAGCGCTGCCGATGAGCCATGACGGAGCTCCATCAACGGCTCTCCGTCACTGGTGCTTTGATGCATTGACTTAATCGCTCCGTGTTGTAGTCTATATGTCAGCGGCTGATGTGTTAGAGGTCACGGGTACGATCCCGCACATTGCAAGCGTATTTGGATTCGGTACATGTTAATGAACTCCGCACATTCGCAAGTAATCTAGGACCTCAGCTCTGAACGATAGAGCGAAAAAAGAAATTAATTGGTTTCCTTGTTGAACATGGCTGAACTTTCGTAGAAAAAAATATCGCCGCAAATTAAACGCATCAGTGGAAAACTTATGCCTAGTTATGCATCGTACTAGCGAGTATTAATGCACGAGTTGTTCTCTAGCTTGGTATGTCTCAAGCTTCGATGTGTTAACGTTAGATTTCTCTCTCAGACTTTCTGTCACACTCTCATTTATAGGCTCCCCAAAGACCATGTTAACAACATGAATGGGAAAGTGAATGGGATTGTCCCAATGATTAAGCACTAGTTGAACTATCGACCTACCACGTCTGATGTCATGTCAAGGGAAGAAGCACGAACATTAGGCAGCACAAGATTTAGAGTGTAAGGTTAAGACTGTTAAAGCATACGGAAACCCACAAGACTTTACGCTGTTTCGTGGCTTAAGAAATAAATACTTAATGCACCACGGAGGAGAAATCAAGAACACCTCAGCGCAAGAGGGCTTCCACTATGCATTTTAAAACAAATGAAGCCAAATGAGGTTTGGCGCAAGTTACTTGTCTTTCATAAACATGACTACAGTTCTGTGAGCAACAATGTCGCTGTAATATCTTGGGACGGCAACTATGCGGACACTGTTTCTGTGTTAATAAGGCAAAAATAATGGCGCTATAACAGGAACATAGCAAACTTTGTTTAACAATTTAGACGGCATGGCAGTTTAATGAAAAAGAATGTCATGCACTTTTGTTTTATTAGATTAAGGCGCTAAACTTCAATTTTTTTAACAAGAAACTGGACAACTGTTAACTAGAGTGATTACACACCTATACTAAAGTTCAGATGTAAGCTAGCTCCCTCAGCCAAACCACATTGCGCTTGAAAAAAAGATGAATATGTTTAAGATGTGTTCAACCTCCCAGCATAAAATAACATAAGCATTCTTTGACGGGTCCTCAGTGTATTAGCATTTAGTGTTACGCGTTAAAAAAAATATTGTAGGTAAATGTTCATCGATCAGGCTGTAATGTAGAATAATAGGGAAGTGCAATGCGCACTTTATCAGACAGTGACTCCGGATGCCTACGTTGATGCAGGATCTGCAAGAAATTTGGCATGCGTCACGCCGAGTACGAGTCGCATGGTAATCAGAACAACAAACGAAGCAAAATATGACACGTGAACAAGGCCAATTGTGGGGTACTACAAGGCATACGACGTTCTTGAAGTTGCCTAAAGATATTCAGCCATCGCAATGTGGTGGAATACTCCAAATAAAGTTTATAACAGGTACAGCTGTGGAAATCTAAGCATGCTTGTTCGATGCCGGCTAGAGTGATAACGCAATCTCATGCCATTCCTCTATCGCCTAAAATGCATGCTCAAACCAACTGCCTATTTTTCTGGTCTCGGACGCCAGAACCCGAAGCCTAAAAGCCCCATTTGAAGTTCGACCTTGTGTGGTCAAAGAGAGCGCGCCGCATGACGGGGCGTCATACCTATTCGATGGTCGAGCACGGTGGCTCTCCACAGGTAAATACGATTTGTCGTTGTCCGATTTCTTGTTAGTACAGGTAACTGCGGTACGTGAAAAACAAGTTAATCGATATACCTCAAGCGGAAATATTGAGAATTCCTTCTTGCGTTTATACAAGCTTAATTCTCTGAACGTTATTTCTGGATAAGACATTGAATTTTCCCAGTGTCAGTATACAGACCACTGTGATCCATTATTATTATTATTATTATTATTATTATTATTATTATTATTATTATTATTATTATTATTATTATTATTTGCATCAAACGGAGGTGACGATATATTTCAGTCGACATGCCTAAATGTATAACAGGCATGTCCGTTCTTCAGTGCATTGTGCACGTTTCACGAGACAAAGGTTTATAAGGGCACACGCTTTCGGCATCAAAGAGCAAGACATAGAATGTAGATCTGTGTACCCAGAAACTACTAATCCTCTAGGCGTCTGTTAATGCGTCAGTGCAGGCGGGAGGCATACCAAAGGTAAGGGTATACTCACCCACTGTTCAGCACGTTTCCTTGTCGGTGCACGAGTCCACTTTCGCTGACGCAGCCTGTCGGCAGGCTCGTTTGTTCTCAGCGAGCTGAAAAGGGAGACTGTGTAATATGGCTGTGCTTTCGGAATCTGCTTTTCTCTTCGTGTGTTTCCTGTGTGTTATGGTCCACCGTTAATATTGCCGCTAAAAAGAAAACCAGGACTAGTCACCTTGGTCAGGATACTGAATCACTGCTCAGAGATAACTAGAGAGAAAACGAAACATTATAGTCCTTTTGGACGCCATTGGTGGCCCGTCGAGGGCTATCCCATGATCGTGGCACACACTCCAAGGATCATCCCATTGCCAGTTGAATAGCTTCGTGATGAGGAGAACTTGCTCGAACCTGTTCCAGCTTTCGTAAAGTACCAGTGAGCAGTTGCAAACGCAATTTTGTTGTCGGGGGTGTTTGCGTAACGAAGTGTGATTACGAAGTGTGGTTTAGAGACGCCAGATTCTTGGTTTATGTAAGAGTAAGTGAGAGTAATAACCAAGCGCCTTAACTGGCTTACTTAGGCAACCCTATCTCATGCTGTTAAATCACAGGCACCGCGTTAGCAAAGTCATTGAGTGAAGGCGTTTTTTTTTTTTGTAGTTTTATACATTGCCTTCACTTAATCCGGACCGTCTGCAATACAAACAAGCAAGCCCTAAAGCATCTAGGATGCGTTTACATGACCTTTCAAGCCCGTGGCTTCCCTGGCGTCCACTACGCGCAATCAGGTTAGAGAGGTTGAGTGCACGGTGAACCATATTACTGGCGTTCCACGAGTGTACACAGCCGTACACAAGCCACGTGTAATCTCACTGCTGGATTCCGACGCGTCCTACGATCAAGATCCGCTGGGCTAGAACTAGGCTGTTATAGCAAACGACTCGAAACGGTGTCCCGCGACCGCTATATTCCTCGCTCAGTGTTCCCCACGTGATGAATCGTAACGCTCAGAGCTATCCGTGTGGCAGCCCCCAGGCCCGCTTTCATGCTATTACCGTGCAAACATCTACCTTGCTGCCTACGGATTCTTTGTTTGTCTAGACGGAGACGAGTCCGCGCTAAATTTAGCTCCACCTCGAAGGGTCGGCTTGCTCTAGCTTGTTCCCTAGTTCTTTCGCCGACGTCTCACGTTCAGTTGTTTTCTTTCGCACAAGCCCTGTGGGCATGCTCGTAACGACCTCCGTTCCAACGTGACGCCGCCACCTGAACGCCCGTGCCTGTCTCGTCATTTGTACAAGCGCTGGCGAGGCTTGTGTATCGTGCCGTGCGTTGTTGTATAGAGTCTGATGCGCGCGCGCACTTTTCGTTGCTCCCGAGGCCTCGCATTCCAGCCACATTTTCGCAACACTTTCGTAACACTGTCGGTCTTGTTCTCGTGTTTTCGAGCGGCTCGGCAAAGCAGGCCACGTGAGTCACACGACGCCAACATGTGTACCGAACATTTTCCTTCTGCTTTCATGATCTGCTATGCATCCCTTGTTTTCCTTTGTTTGTTTGTTG
The DNA here is from genome assembly GCA_013339685.2 of Hyalomma asiaticum. Lineage (NCBI taxonomy): Eukaryota > Metazoa > Arthropoda > Arachnida > Ixodida > Ixodidae > Hyalomma > Hyalomma asiaticum. The sequence continues at coordinate 108,048,808 of CM023486.1, forward strand.
CAGAGCCAGGCCTGACGGCGCACGTGCCGTAGCTAACATAACACAGCGGAAATCGCACCGGAATTTGTTCTTTTTTACTTTAGTGCATTGCATGAACGATGAAAGTCGGTGTGCGTCTAAAGTTAGTGGTGATGAAAAATGACAGTGACAAATCAAGGCGAAGCTGTACTGGTAAAAGCAAACATTCAAACTATCGCTGCAACATCTAGAGAGGCTGAACAGAGGTCAAGGACATTAAACCGGCGAAACAAACTGGAGTAATAAAGGAGTGGGACTTGAGAGAGAGCTGTAGCTCATAGGTGCGTACTAATATTTCCTTTTTTTATCACCACTGACAGACCAGACCATATTCGACGGGCATTTACAGAAAACGTTATGTCTATAGTTACGGTTGGGCGCAAGTATTATCTTAAAGGTATTGATTTTACGTACAAATCACTTAGAATCTCTTCTTAAAAATGAAGTTCTGTGGTTTCTGAATCTATATAACTAAGCGATCACGCTCGGTAACGCCGTTATGTAAACACAGAAAGTAGCAAAGGTTGATTTCTGATGCAGTCCTCGGAAAAATACTGCTAATATTTGAGCGGACCATCTACAAAACCCGCGTTAGCATAACGTATTTGCGAAAGCGACGTCCTCAGACATCGAATGCGTCTACTTTAGATTCTGTAACAGTTGCGTTTTGCAGATTTTGTATGTCTCTTTTGGTGCCGTACGCTTTGTGATTGTCATATACATCGTCTTTTTTTTGTTTTTTTTTGGTGACTCGCGGAAATTCTTGCAAGAAATTTTGGGGCTGAATATTAAATTCTGTTTTAAAATAAACACTGAAATTTAAATTTCTTTTTCAAATATATCTAGTGTTATTCAAACCAGTGGAGATGTTGTATCCTCAAAGCATTTCCGTGTTTTTATATATTGAATTGGCGGCGGTGATGTTAGCCTTCAGCACGAAGCTTCCAATTAAGAGCCGGCGTATGTGTTTCGATAAACGGACTCGCGCATGTTCTGCTTCGTCATCGAGCACACAGAAAACACCAGCATGATGCACCATGTACTTAAGCTATTTTCGCTTCGAAAGAACATCATTCCTTTCTAGTGGAGAGTCAGCCACGTGCAGGAACTTCATGCAACACGCGAGGAATTTTGTACCTAATTGATGTCTCTTGTGTAAGTAGAAGCAATCTGTGGCGGGCGTCTCCGGGCCCGATAGAGTGTGTGAGCTCGATAGCGTGCGGCCTGCACTTATGGCATGTTCGCTGCCAGTGTTCGCTGTAGCTACCAGCTGTTGTCACGTCACCAAACCCACATTGGCTGCCCTAGTCGTGCCGACAAGCAGCTATGGTCAATATTACGTGTGGCAGCTCTATATGCGGTTGCGTGAGTAAAGCGGTCCACTCTGTATTACACGTGCAACTGCCAGAGAACGCACTAGTGTCACAGTGGTATGTTGTTTTCGCTATAGTGATGCCCGTACAGAAAGAAATTAAAATGCGAAGTGTACGTCAGACACTCCATTTAACTTGAATTATTGATTCGGATCATTTTATACTCAATCGAGCGAAAAGCCCGGTGTCTTCCACAGCGATGGTTCCATGTTCTTGAGGAGTGACAGCGCGTCCTAACGTCACTTGAAATGGACGTCGATATGATAGAGACGTTGATATACTTGTTACGCCTAGACACGGCCCGTGTTTTCGCACCCAAACCACGTAAGCTTATGTAACTCTTCAGCGTGATCTTACTGACAGCACCTAAACCTCTTTTCGTAACATCAAAGCTGCTCCAGGTACGGTTACGGTATTATGACACGGTTGTCCCTTAAATGGCACACAGCGCAGGTGACTATACACGAACCTCGAATAAGGCCACGAAATTTGTGCGAGCGTGTCGCTGTGCTTTGTGCAGGAAGAAAGTCGTATCGCTGTCTAGTGCACTAGATTCCTATTCCGTGGTTGATGTTCCCGAGAAATGCTTGAAGATAACCTTTATCTCTAAAGGCTCGTATGCTGAACCAGCGGTCGTAAACCACCGAAATAAAATGTAAGCAAATCAACGGCATACTTGAACAGTATGCAATGAATTGCGAAAATTTTGCGTGAGTGCAAGCTTAGGACGAGCACAAACTGCATTAGGAAAAATGACTGTTCTAGTGGCTCGTGCTTCTAACTACGTTACTGCCTCCGATAATGGTTTTGCAAGACGCATTTCCATTATTTTTCAAGTTTCTTTTGTAATGGAAGTGTGTCTTACGATATTAAAATAGGATATTAAGATTTGGGAACAAAATTTATATTTACCTGAGGCATTCAAATGCGTTGAATCGTACCGTTATTTGGAAAAAAAATATACATTAGGAGTTTCTGTAGGAATACCAGCACCAGTTTTGATGCGAGCGTATACAGTTCTCGCTATTCTGTCGGGGTTGCAGAGAAGATGGCAGTGGAAAACTTACGCGCACGCATGAAAATACTCCGAGTTCTCACATTATAGTGACGGTCCGTTAGGAATCACTTTTGTATGATGGCTTTCTGCCGTCCAGGTATACTGGGTTTCCGCGCTGATATGGATTACGCCCGGAAAGAGCGTAATATACTCTTGTTTGTAATATATTTCTATACGATTCTTTAGAGAACTTACTTTTTTTTTCCGACTGTCACGGATGTAATAATAAATGCTGTGTTTCACCTGCCAAAACCACGATATGATTATGAACACACCGGGGACTCCGGAAATTTCGATCACCTAATGTTCCCTAACGTGCACTGACAACGCACATTACACGAGTCTCTGCCATTTTCGTCTCCACCGAAAATGACCGTCCGGGAGGCGTGCTTGTTTGATACACGGGATCCCGGTTAGAGTTATCGCACAGGCCGAGAACACTTTTGTCAAAACATCTCACTTTGCAGGAAACCACGCCGGCTTACGTCAATCCGTGGTTCACCTGCGTGAGGATGATGTCGTCAGCGACGTCACGCTATGACGCCGTCATGGCGCAATCGTACGTAATGTGACGAAGGCACTTCTTGGCCACATGAATGTTGCGTGTTCGCGTCCATGTGTCCACATGAGTTTGTGTTCACGCCGGCACACCCCAGTGGTCGACGCCTGATTTTCCGACACATGAGTCGTCTAATGCATCAATAAGAAGTTTTGACGAAGCTGTTTCGCGATACTGAAAGATATGCTTAGCCACAACACACACACACACACACACACACACACACACACACACACACACACACACACACACACACACACACACACACACACACACACACACACACACACACACACACACACACACACAGAGAGAGAGAGAGAGAGAGAGAGAGAGAGAGAACTCATCCCCATGTGTAGAGGCAACAACACTACATATTTGCAGGTAAATGCAAGAACAAAGTCGCTCCCACAAAGAGGCCGGAGCCTGGCTTATGGCCAATTTTTCGACTTGCCTAGGCAGATGATGCTCTGTCTTCCTCGGGCCTCCAACAACACTGTTCCGCTTCGGCGGGATCTGTGGTTTTTCAGTGCTTGTCCTTGTTCTGGCATGTATACGTCAGGTTCTTTTCTTTCTTCGCTTCCACCAACACACAGAAAGCGCTGCATGTTCCCAGCGCGCTTTGTTTCCGAGAGAGACAGCGCTTCCCGCACCGAGCTGCCGTGGTGTTGCATGAGCGTTGGAGGATGCACGACGACACAGCTTGTTTGCTTCGTGTGGATTCCTCGGCTGGCGGCCTCTGACAGGGCTTGTTCACTTTATCGATTCTATGCTCGGAGCTCTGTTGCGTGCTGCAACGTTTGCCGCTAACGCGCCCTGCGTGGTTACTTTTCTGTCCTTCTTGCCATACTTCATTTCTTTATGTTTTTATCTTGTTATGTTTTTCTTCTGTTGTTATAGCAAGACGTATGACGTTTTACTTGCGTCCGATATGAGAATAACGAAACGTCGCACGCTGTCTTTGAGCGCAGTTCTCTGACAGGATGTGACAGGCATGCTATGCTGTTGAGCTGCTTAATGCATTTTGGAATAATCTCTTTCGTAATAAAGACAAACTCGGTTGCTTGACTCCGGTGTTTCTCTGTTTTTTCGCTCACCGGGAGTTTCTTGCAGCAAGAGGAAATACTGTAAAGGCACCGCACTTAAGAACGCAGCTATAGGATGGAAGTGGATGACGAAAAATTCATCCTCGTTCGGTGATCAAACCCGAGAACAACGCATGTCTGGTGCGCTCGCTCTTCCAATTGAGCTAAGCAGGAGGCCAGCATTTGACAGTGCAAAGGCAAATTGATCGACAACTCTAAGCACGTGGCCATGAATATAGCAAAATAGTTCTGTCGAATCTCTCAAGTTGGAATGGCATTTATGAAAGTCTAACGGCCTTTTCATAAATAATAATGCTAAGTGAGTGTACTTGGCGAAGTCAATGCCTACGTGCCGCGAATTTTTTATTTATTCGCCCTGACGCTGTCAATAGCTAGGCTCCTGCTTAGCTCAATTGACAGAGCGAGCACCCCAGACAGGCATTGTTCCTCGGTTTGATCACGGAACCAGGATGAATTTTTCGTCAGCTAAAAGGCTCTTATCTCTGAGAAATCTGTGGATTTCCTTGTAGCTTTGTGCTACAAACGGGTCCGATGATAATTTTCTCTTTCATAAAATTTACTTCACATTGTGGGATTCCGCAGACCTCTTTTTGCCACACAGAGCGCTAGTGTCCGTCATCTATTGAAACGGCAACATTGGAGGCGGACCTTGCTTCTAATTGAGACGGTTGTTCAGAGACCACGATAAGGAATGAATCCCACACACGATGAAAATCGTAAGGTTGCCTCACGGCTTATGTCGTTATCTTTTTCTTTTTGTTCCGCTCCGCGAGATAGTGACATCCCAGGACACAGTCCGACAGTTAAAGAACCATATTAGCGTTAAAGATAAGTACCTGATTAATCACATTCGAAGTTTTTTTACACTGGCCACATCTCTGGGCCAGAAATGGAACGAGAGAGAGAGAGAGAGAGAAAATCACAATCCAGCAGAAAGATAGATCAATTCTGTAGTAAAATATGCAATGAAGATTAGGCGACGTCTCAGAGAAGTGCAAGATTCGCATTAAGTATTCGATAGCGTATTTACATATTCATGCCTACGGAGCCCTTCTGCACGATCTCAGAATGAGAGGCTGCTACTGGGCTTCAAGCTTATTGGACATGCTGACCAAGTTCACGGTACAGCTATTCACCGCTCAAAGACTGCCCGCCGATTGACCAGCTCTCACAGTACACGCCTCGGGTTGTTTCGATACATATGGATGACCCAGTTGGTAATGCAAGCGTAACTTTTGCCTACATCAGATGCAAACTCGGCAAGTTCTTACTTTTCTTGTGTGTGCATCACTTCTCAGTAAGAGAAAGATTGTGCTTCTAATTACGAAATTCTTTGAAGCCTTGAAAATTAATCGCGTGGCGCAAACATATCGAATGAGTTGGTGCTTTCTGAAATCTAGCTAGTACCATCGACGTTCACGGTGGGAAGGACAGCGGCTTGAAATGCGTGGACAAATTATAATCTTCATAAAGGTGCAGTGCGCTCGAATTTTTTCAGTGTTGCATAACAGTCTCAACGATGATTTGGTTAATGTTTATCATTGAAAGAACGCAACCTCTATGTATTATTTTTTATGAAGTATAGTGCCAATATGAGTTTTCCTTTTCTTTTAACATCGGCCATTATTCTAGCGACGCTCTAGATTTGTACACGGGACTCGCAATTCGTGAAGGGTGGATGACAAGAGATGAATTAGGTAGAGCGAATGGAACTATTCTAACATCAGCCAAATTGGATTTGGATTATGCCTAACGTACACTCGAAGGACGATACTGTGCCCACAACACCACTGTTCGACATTTACTGCTTTCTTACTTTCTTGCTTGCTTTCTTTCAAGCGAGTTGTGCGATGATAAAGCGGCGTTGAATAGATTGCGAGGGATGGCGAATATATTCATAACCCGACTGTTCTCACAGTCCTTCAAGATTGCACAAACTTTCTCGCTTTGTTCTAGTGAAGTATCATCGCTGAAGTCTTAACTGTCTCCTTCATTCCATTGCCGCTTCGTATACATCCCTGGCAGGGTAGCAGACGCTTGTCATGTCGATTTCCTTCGCCTCTTTCTTTCTTTATTTTTATGAAATGCTGAATAGGAGAGGTTGGTGCCTTGAGTACGGCACCGGCTACTCCTTCTCTCTTATCAATCTCAGCCAAAATTCAATAGAAAAAAAAAAAGAGTTCTCACAAGACATACGCACTAGAAATACTAGAAGAGTCGACAGTGTACAGTTCGACAGCGCATGGGTCAGAGTTCCGTGCCGGCGCTCGCGTAGGAAGAGTCCTTACACACGTGAGAACATGCAATGCGAATAGTTGATATGGAAGACTATGCGCTACAAAAACATACAAACACAAGCGATTAGACATAACATAAAACGCATGAGAACAAAAAAAAAGAAAGGGAAAGCAGTGTTGAATACATAGGAGTTATGTCGATCTTCGGGCTTTTAGAATAAAGTGAGAATAAACATTTCCAAAGGATATTTTTGCCCTGTAAGAACCTTTTCAGTACAAAAGGTGCTCTTTTCAGAAAGCCCGCGGTTGGCCACGGACCAAGGATCTTTTTTTAAAGGTTAAATGGTCTGCTGTCTAAAAGCGACAAATTGGTTCGCAGCACGCTCCTCGGACAATCGTACTTTGCGCACTAGAGCAGAAGATGATGTACTACATGTTCGTCTTGTACGGGCTCTGACTGGCTGTGGGCGTGCTGTTTTATGCCTCCCGTATCCCATTTCATGTGTAGTGTAGAAAACCGGTTATTCTTAACCGGTTAAACTCCCTGAATTTCGCTCCCCACCATTTCTTTTCTCTTACACCATTGCTACATATATCTCTTTCCTTGAAGTAAACACACTGCTTAATTGCTTACGCGTTTGGGGTTTGTCATGCGAGATACTTTCCTTTGTTTTTGTTTCTTTATTTAATACCTGCATGTGCATCTACAAACTATTTCCCTATCGACCACTATGTCTACCTTAGCTCGTTCCACATACGGCGCCCTCTAGTTATATGAATGTAGAGCAGGCTATCTTTCAGCTGGGCGCTGCTTTTTTACACTTATGTTGTTTGCTTCTGACTTCGTTTCCACTTCTGCTCTTTTATATGTTGTTATGTTATATGTTATATGTTTTATATGCTGTTATGTCATTGCGGTTGCTCGTTTACATTTCGAATGTATGGCCCTCCAGTGTCATAAGCTCCCACGATTTAATCCTGTATTCGATAACAGCGCGAAGCCTCTTTAATCCACGCTAAAAATCGCACTGCACCGCTAAACTTACGGAATGCGCCTTGAATAGCAACTAAGTATTTACGACAGCGCGGCGCAAAGTCCTGTGACTAACTTGCGGGTCGCCAGTGAAAATGGGATACGCCAAGCGCATTGCATCCTCCACGGCGTCGCAGTTTTCGTTGGTGCATGTTTATAGTCACCAGGGTATTCATAACACGCAAATGCATGGAGCGCGAAAGATTAGCGTCTCTCCACTGTTTGCAATTTTGCTTTCCTCGTCGTCGCATTTGTTTCGCGGCGAAGGCGGGAGCGTGTCTGGCTGCCCGCAGGATATTCGGAAGGGACATGGTTGCCACTGTTTATGCGTTCAACTTGTTTTTTTTCTTTTTTTTATTTTTACACGACCTTGTATTTTGTTCTAGGCTGTACTGAAGTCACTCTTCTTGTTCCGTTATCTCATGAACTACACACAAGGCGGCCTCCCTCGGTAAAACATTTTCTGGTGGTATTTATGAGGCGTGGCCTCAGTTAGGCACTATTTGTAAGTCCAGGCATTATTTATTCATCGTATCGCAAAGCACCTGCGTTGACATTGGGATATTGCGCATCTTGGGTCCCGCTTCTCTGGCACGGGACCTTGCTTTCATGACATCTTTCAAGTGATATGATATTTTATTCGAACTACGCCGGAGAAGTACCATAGTCCACTGGCGTTGTGATATTTAACGTCACATTTAAGCTCTATTATTCTTCCGCTTGTTAGTACCCGCAACGACATTACTTTCATCAAGCGATTACTTAGCATGTTAGCTGGCGAGAGGATCCATGTTTGTGTAGATAGAGCGAAATAAAGTTACATGCAACAAATTATTTTATTTTCCCTCCAACCGCTGCCGTATTGTGCTGTTTCCTTATATGAGCAGTGTTGTACGGCCCGTCTACGGAAACAACTGAACCGTTAGAAGAAACATTAAGGAACGTATCATCTTGAAAAGAGTCGCTATTGATCACAAATCACCCTTACACCTCCGAAACTACCAGCGAGGTGAGTTGTAGGATCGATACGAGCGAACAGCGCCTCTACAAAGACCACCAGAGGGACACCGTTCGCTTTACGAGCCAAGCCACAAGGAGTGTTACTTCGTCCACTGCAATGACAGAACCGTAAAATGGAGGAAACTGCCACGAGAACTGCAGCCTTTGGCACATCTATCGAGCACCTTCGCCTCATTCCCCAGTGATCCCGTACGGCGTAGGAGTAGTCGCAGGTCTTGCGTTGCTCACTTAGAGGCACTAAAAGGAACGACACGTTTGCTTTGTTCGTAGCGTGATGAGAAAAGTGCTAGCACCTGCATGTTTTGCACCAGTAGCAAGGTCTCACGATCTCAGTCGGTACTATAACCCCTCGTTTGCGGGGAAAAAGAAATGCGATGCTGTAGGCTAGCACAAAGAACGCCCGCATTGCCCAACAAATCGGGGAAATCGCACAGCTCTCGACGAAGCTTTGAACGAAGTTCCAGTGTTACATAGGTAACCCTTTTTACGACTGATGCGAGGCTCTTTTTTGTTGGTAAAATGGTCACCCGAAGGAAAACAGGTGTGCTTCTTTTAGAACCAACATAGGAGACAGTTCACGGGGGTCGACCATGGTGGTCGGTTATTTTCTAAGCTTTCTTTTTGTTCGTGCCTTAACAGTACAGTGAAGAGAGCGACGCACTTAAATGTGAACATTTTTCTCACAGCTAGACATTTTTCTTGACAACTTCCATTAAAGACAACTTTACCCTCGTTCTTTCTCAGGTTCATCATCGTCGAAAGCATATGCGGAGTCCCTTTTTTTTTTTTTTTGCTTGTACTGTGAACGTCACTCAGGAACACAGCCTGTAGTGTGGCATTCAAGCGTCGCCTCTACATATGCGGAAAATGGCGGCGTACGCATCTCATGACGATGTTTAGTCTAATTGAAGTGAAGTTAGATGTAAGCATACTGAAAACTATTTTCTTTTATTGTACCACCGCGTCGGCGTGGGGAATTGTAAGTCAAGTAACGTATTTTGCCGAAACCAAGGTAATCTTCAATTGACGAGCAGTAATCGTTTCCCAATCGTCCCTCCTCGCTGCTACTTAATCTCCTGGGTGAAAAGGGGGTTCCGTGCTCGCTCTTCCTCAGACACCCACTTCTGTGACGAAAGCACGTCAGTGGTTTCTTCGCGGAGCTCGACATAAAACTCTTTCGTTTTAAAAAGGCTGCACGTTCACCTACCTACCTCAAAGTTCTGTACAGAGGAGGCTCATATTTCTCACGCCCTAAAGCGAAATGGTTCGATGGGAATAGATAACCTGATATTTGTACTACGAATGCATTTCCATTTAAATATGAAGGTCGTAATAGAGGTTGGAAGTAACGGTAAGGCACCCCGTTGGTTGAGAGTAAGATATGAGTGATGTATATACGAATCTGCCGGCGCTCCAGCGGTCCAGAGTTAATAATCTTGCGAACACTTGGCCCGCAGCCATAAACGACCGGCTGCCAATGTCAATAGATGAACGTCGAGCCTGATCTTTTTACCGAGCACATCTTCCACTAGACGAACCGCCGACTGCACCTTAATGCTACTGTCAGCTTAGTATATTAATCAAACTCCTCGGCGTAGTGCTGCTCTTACTTCGCGGTGGAAATGAAAGCGAACTTGCAAAACGGAAAAGCTCGCGATAGCTCGCGATGGCTCGCTGTTTACAATATCTGTTTAATACGAGTGTCGGAACCAAGGGAGGTGCTTTTTGTTTTGTTTTCTTTCTTTTTTTGTTTGTAAGAATAGCGGAGATGAAATTTCGCGATTGTGTATGAAAAATTCCAGAATTTGAGTTTCGTTCGTAATGGAGGCGCACAGGTACTTGTGCGCCCGCATCTACTCGAAACACACCTTGTTGTACCGTCTTGTCTGAGGGAGTCGCTTGAAGTGGACTTGTAAGAAGCAGTGTAGTAGTGATTTCAGATAGAGAAAAAGAAGGACGAAAGCTCTTATCAACTATCTTTGTGGTGATGCTGAAAGCTCCATTAGGCATTATTTTTTGTTTGGTATAAAGAGATGTTCATTTGCAAGCTTGTTGCATTGGTTTTTTAATACAAAACCTGACATGGCAGTTTGGCGCCTATGGTTTCGCGCTGTTAATTGCGAGCTCGTGGGTTCGATCACTGCAAACGGTGGCCGCATTTATATGGTGGCTAAGTGGAAGAACACCCTTATTCTTAGATACAGTTGTACGTTGAATAATGACAAGGAAACAAATCTAAAATCAAGTTGTATGGGGTGCTTGGTAATCATAGAGACCTGGCAGATCCCACGCATTGTAGGAATCGACGTCATACGAAGCAGGCAGTGAGAAAGTTGTCTATGCTGAACTGTGTTCATTCAGCTAAGTGTTGCGAGCACGATCAACGTTTTCGTGCAAATTTAACAGCTGTATGCATAACGAGAGTTTGCCAGGCACGTCCACAGCACTGGGGCTATTGAAAGGTGTACCTCACAGTAAAATGTACCGTCGCTGCTCACACTAGTGCACAGATCTCTCTGATGTTGTACTGCACGCTACGGTGCGCTGATGTGCACATCATAAGCGTGATTTGCTGGAATATTTCTGTACGAGGGTGAGTAAAGATACACAAAAGCTTGCTGTCGAGTTGTACGTACAGCTACTTGGTTCATTGCATATAACAAATCGAATAACTGATGCGCAGAAGCCGCAGAACACACACACACAAGAGAGAGAGAGAGAGAAAGAAAGAAGGCTGGAAGGTATTCAGCGCGCTTTGTAATCATCTCCGTGTATTTCTTCTTCGTGCTCTCTGGTGCAGTTTGCAATAATTTTCTGCCCATGTGCAAAGCACGGTGAATTCGTAATAAAAGGGAAGTTATTATGTGCCCCTCACCTCTCTGCCAGTAAAAGGGGAGTTTTATTGTTGTGCTTTACGGATTTCCGGAAATTGGGTCTGTCCCTGGAATTCAACGATTTTTCAGCTCCCGAGCGAGCGTCGAGTTAGCCATGGTTCGGAAAATTAGAAATAAAAGCCTTTGTTTCGTTGTCGAATAAATTATGGATACATTTAAGTAGTGCTGGACATTAAACTTCAGATGTGATAACTAAATATTATGGAGGGGCGAAAGGAAGTAAACTATTTACTTCATAGTAATAAATAATGTAATAAATACGAAGAAATACGAAGAAGCGCAACTTTGAATTAAAAACGGCCATTCACACTGCTCGTTTGTTATTGTCGCTACAGGCTTGCAACAAGTGCGCTAAGTGGCTGTAAAATTCAGGAAAAATACACGTACGGCATCGTTATGTAGAGTTTGCATAACGTAAGACAGAAATGCAATAGAAGAGAGTATTCAATCCGATTGCAACAAGATAAAAAAAAACTTTTATTCGGATCAAACCAGCTGTAAGTCATTCGTTTCTGTATCAGCTCGTCGTTTGCTGTTAATCTGCTTTTTCTCGTTCCTTAGTTTGCACGGTTCTGTGTTGGAATTTACCTAAGAGAATTAGAGGCCTAGCTTCTCCCTGTCGGCGAAATGGGGGCAAGCGAAGCTTGGCGTGTGTGTGAAATTTTTTTTCTTTCTTTTTTCTTCCTACGGTACAAAATCCAAGGGGCTCACATGGCTCAAATATGTTCACATCTTCGTTTGCCGAGCGTGCATGTGTTACTTCTTTGTGCGTCTAAAACACCCCTATAATGTGCTCGTATGACCCCCCGCCAGTTGCTGAGTCGGTTAGCATACTGGCCTCGCAGGCCAATGAACAATTTTTTTTTAAATTTTCGTGGGGTTTATTTGTTGTTTCTTTAACAGTGGAGCTGTTTAGAAACCAGCAATGTGCGCCGTTAGATGTCAAGTAAGAGAGAAAAGTCGATCAACTCCTGCCGTGTACCCACTACGCACAATCTTGCCCCCAGACCACTGCTACATGATTGTGATTATGGGAAGGCAAATATATAAAAAGATAAAGAAAGGAAGGAAGAAAGCAAGCAAGAAAGGGATTATGAGAAAGAAAGAAAGAAAGAAACAAAGAAAGAAAGAGAGAAAGAAAGAAAGAAAGAAAGAAAGAAAGAAAGAAAGAAAGAAAGAAAGAAAGAAAGAAAGAAAGAAAGAAAGAAAGAAAGAAAGAAAGAAAGAAAGAAAGAAAGAAAGAAAGAAAGAAAGAAATGTCCTGGTTTGTTAGCCTGCGAAAGGAACCGACGTGCTGCTTTTGTTACCCCGCGACTCAAACGTAGGTACCAGCCCTTGAAGCACGCTGTGCTTTGTACATAAAGTGCATTATGTATAACATATTTAGGACACAGGGGAGGGAGGATCGAACGCCTCCCATACATATGAAGTTTACGAATAATTCGCAGCAGTAAGCAAGAATAACGTCACAATCGATTCTATCTTTAAAAATTTTCGTAGCGTCGGCACAATACTGTGAATATCGAAGAAAGCGTCGACTGGGACGTCGACGAAGAATGAGAACACGACGGGACTTACCATTTCTCAATATCCACCACAAGATCAGAAGGGCGTGTTGCTAAATGATTTACATGTTAGGTGTCGTGATTTCTTAGAAACCTTTGTTTATCAATAACTGTGCCATGATGTTGGAGTGCCAAGGTGAACCAGTGGTACTTCTTTAAAGCAAAAGGGAGTGGTGGTGTTGCTTTGATAATAACTGTAATGTCCAAAAGATTTACTACACGGTGACCCGGAAGAGTAAGTATATCATGAGCGTGAAAACGTACACGGAACACACGAGGAAGGAAGGACTCAGGATCAGTGTGAAGACAATTAAAATCAGACACTGACCACGATAAAAGCAAATAAAAGCAAGACATTTCATCAGTGTGTTCCGCGTACGTTTTTCGCGCTCATAATATATTTATTAATCATGCATCAGCTAGCTCCTCAAATGCAGTGCTTCAGACTTTCTGTACAGATCCACAGCTCAGAACTAGCACAAAATGCGTTTCCTTGTTAGGGATCTTAGCTGCTAGAGAAAAGCATACGCAGATACACACTTCCTTTGAAATGTCCTTTAAGCCGACGCGTCTTCGAACTTAACTCTCGTACTCTGACAACGACTTCGCGATTTTACTTCACGCCTAAGGCTGTCAGCCATTGCAAGACACGAATCAACACAATGTATTGTTTGCACAGCAGTGCGAGTGATTGTTTTTATGTCGTCGTTTACGACTCATCTCCATTACGCTTTGGAGAAAAGTGACAGCAGCAGCCTTCTGCTGTTTCCTTTCTATATCGTCGTTGGACGCTGCCATCTAGCCCGAATCTCTGTATCTCCGTCGTAACACCAACAAAACCAAATGGAAGCGAGGAAACGTTCTCAGCTGCTTTCGGTCGTCAGCGACAGCAGTGGACGGTTTTATCTGTTCATTGCTTTCATAGAAGCGCATTCACTAACGACTTGAAAGAACCAAGAGAACGCGACAGAAGAGATACCGTTAAAAGAATAGAAATCGGCCGCACTCGTGGGCGTCACCACAACAACGTTAAATGCTCTGTCGACGAACAGTAGCAAGGAAAACCTAATAGAAAGAAAGAAAACAAATTAGGAGCGTGTATCATGATCAGAAAGAGGATAGTTGGAAAAGCGCGACGACAGTTCGCAGATAGTACCATCGATATTCTGAGATGGAAGTTCTGTTGTTTTTAACAAGAAAAGTTCACGGAAGACCAATATGTTTCTGCATCCTTTAAAGAAAGAAACAAGAACTTGTTTTTAACAAGAAAAGTTCACCGAAGACCAATATGTTTCTGCATCCTTTAAAGAAAGAAAAAAGAAAAGAGGGCATTCATCTTAACGATAAAGATGTTCGTTTTGGCTAGATGGCACATAAGTCAAGCTTACGAATGGCGCGACATTTGGCGCTTGTCCCGCAGTTCACGCCCGCGTGCCTATTGTCATGTCACCCTTAAGCTTCTCTCCATCTTGCACACATTCCGCACATTTCTGTGTGGCTGAGAGAAAGCAGTGGACATTGCTTTGTTCATTGGCCTCAGAGCAGGAGCCACAACACTTCACTTCATCGTGGCGTGAAAAAAGCTCTAGTCGTAAATGTGGTCTTATGGGCTGCTTGGCTAAATGCAGATCCGCTGAGTAGCAGACCAGAGTGTACTTGCCCAGGCCCGATTGTCTGCATTCGAATAAATTCTCTCTTTTTCTCTCTCATGCTATGCTATTTTTATACTCAGTTTCAGTATGCAGTATTCACGGAATCGATTACAGTACACTGTTATGAACACTACGCCGCGCTATTGCGACGACGTATCGAGACCTGCAGTGAGTGCTTCTGTGCCAAATCGTTAGCAGTGCACGCATATGATGCTCGCATCCGTTCTTTTAAGATCACTCACTTGATTGGGAAAGAAACTCTGCAGATCCCACGTATTGTGAGAATCGGTGTCATGCGAAGTAGTCGGCGAGTAAAGTGCCTATGCCTAATTGTTTGGCAGTGAGCAAAGTCTTAAGAGTGGGATCGACGTCATATAGCGCAATGTACATGAATGGGTGCATGCTTAACGTAGGCCAAGCAGAATTATCAACAGCGCTGTGGCTACTGAATGGTAGTTCATGTAACGTTAGCACTCACGTGAGTGCGCAGCACATACGTCTGTTCTGTCAAAGAAAATGCACACTACGGTGCGGTGATTATGCCTGACATTAGCGTCTTTCGTGGAAGTAGTCCTATGCGGTATTGAGCGAAGTGGAACAAAAGCAGGCCGAGTGAAAGTAGAAGATATGTACACGTGATCGCAGTATCGTTAATCGTAACGTACGTGACGAGTATATCATGTCAGCGTTGGAAAGATCGATCATTCATCTTCGACATCTATTTATATCCCGCCATCCAAAATTTGAAGTATGCCTGGTGAATGAGACGACGAGAGCACCGAGATGTAGATAGATAGATAGATAGATAGATAGATAGATAGATAGATAGATAGATAGATAGATAGATAGATAGATAGATAGATAGATAGATAGATAGATAGATAGATAGATAGATACTGTCAAAGTTGCTGAAGTTCGCCAAGAAACGCTTCGTATTTAAAATCGCTTGCGCAAACGGCTCGCTACTTGCCCAAAATCGCCGCCGTCAACGCGCGAACCGTGCGACATGCGGTAGTTGAATAGACGTTTTAGAAACGACTGCTTGACCCGTGTCTGGAATGTTCGCGGAGCGTTAAAACTCCCTGGAGGACGCCTAATCGATGAAGGCTATGGTGGTGGAAGAACTGAAGCGGGGTTGTATTCTTTGCGGACTGAGAGATTGTATAGTCCATTGTCTGAAACCTTAGCGGAGGGGTTCACGTAGAAGGAACTCGGTAGTACACTTTCTTGACTGCTTTTTAAATTGTATCTTATAGCAGGTGTTGGTTGTGAGATATTCTGATTTCACTATACGCACACATGCACGAGTAGGCAACGAAGCGTGAATCAGACCTAAGGAAATGACCAAGAGACTAGCCGCGTTCTACTAAGAATCGCCTTCAGGTTGATCGGAATTCAGTCATTGCCTGGGCATCAGTGCATGCGCTTTACATTCTCACCTCACCGGAACGCCTCGCTGTAAACATAGCCATGAGTATGTATTCCTTGTGATACTCAAATACATGGAGAACGCCTGCGGCGAGTGACAAGTCTTCACGTTCAATGGGAGTTCTCTGCGTCTGTCATCTTACGCGTTGCTTCGCTTCGGCGACGACTATGTGGAGTCGAGAACCGCGACAACTCGTTCTGTATAATGTACCGCGGGGCGTTGACATTTGTCGCAAAGCCGTGTTCTTGTCCTGTGTTTCTTCCTTCCTTCCTTTCTTTCTATATTTTTTTTCATGCGTATGCCGGATTCATTCTTTCAATATTTGTCGGTTGGACGATATAAAGTATCGGAGGCCCAGGGGCGCTTTTCCTGGAAGGCATTGTTTGGGAGCTCTGTTCCACTCGTCTTGCGAGTGGTATTTGTTCTCATCCCTTGTTATGCCGCCGCTTCGTTATGAAATCTTGCTTCTTGTGTTAGGCATGTGTAGCAGCCCTGAATATCTTGGACGATAGGGAAGTAAAGGATAAAACTTGGGGCGTTTTCTAATGAAGTGGTGCGGCTTTAGTTCCTCTTATTTGGAGCTGGGAAGCTCAAGATAATCATCTTCCTTTTGTCAGTTTGACAGGAGTTGCTCTTACTTCCCACGTCTAGTGGTCAACCGTGCTATCAGCGTAAGCGAGACAGTCCTGTTGGTTGAGCTAGAAAAGTTGGTTTATCATATAGTGGCGAAATATAAAACACGTAGACTGAGTACAATACCTTGCTTTCTGTGTAGTTGCTTTACTTTTCGTTATAAGTGTTGCTTGCAAGGAGGCTACATGCCCTTGCTTAGAAACGATGCGCTTCCACCGGGCCTGTATAACTAATCATAATACTTTAAAATAAAGAGAGCGTAGTACAGAACACTCTAGGTGCACCATCTCTTCTTCTGTTGTTCATTTGCAAGAGCTGCAGCTCCACATTTAGTGGCGTGCAAGTTCGCGAACACTGGCATAGGCTACGTATCATTTTGACAATGTTGCCACTGCTCAGTAAGTCAACCGCGAGGGGATAAAACATATATATAAAACATATATATAGTTGACAGCTCCAGTAGCCATGGCAGCGCGGGCTGCTGTACTCGACCAAGGAACCTCCTGCGAAATGCTATTGCTTATGGAAAGTTACACGAGTATATCGAGAACAGGAAAATAACTGCTCGAAAGAAAACTAGCTCTGTTTATAGAAGCTATTGGTGAAGGACACAGTTTAGCATAATTTCAGAAGTCTTTTACACAGTTAGAGGAAGGGATTTACGGGAGCGTCTTCAGAAATACGTCATTACGCAGCACCAAATGCGGAAAGCAAGCAAGGAATTCAAAGGAAGAAGCACTGCTTCAAGACATTCAGGGTTCGGGAATGGAGTGGGAATGCTCTCTTAGGTGAAGATTTGAACATGCATTCAATTAAGTGGCTTGTTTAGAGGCATTGTTTTTGTTAACATGTCTGTTTTTTCGCATTGATGAACCTTGTTTAGTTCTGTAACTGCATTTCCTTTAGCTGTCGCATCGTTCGAATCATTAGAAACGTCTAAAACATTTTGAAAAAAGCATGAAAAGTAGTTTTATACTTATCTATCATGCTTAAAGACGTACAAAGTTTGGCAATGAAGAACTATACAAAACGTCTCCAATCGGCTTTTTTTTTTTTTTTTCATTGGATGAAGCGAGCCTGTCTGTAACAAAGGCGCTCTCATGAAAAAAAAGGAAAAGAGGGGTTGTGATATCTACGTTGCCCCGCCTCTGAAGTCCAGCTTTTGCGCGCCGAGGATAGAGGTGCTCTTGTGCGCTAAGGGTGCATATCCAATACCAGCAAATATGAGAAGGCATGTAAAAGCCGTGATTGATGCTACTCAGGAAGGCACTTATGTAACCGCCGAAGGCCGGAAAAAAACAACTCACAGAGCAGAACTAAACACACCGCGCCATAAAGGATTTACATCACGTGTCGGATGCATGACACGCCAGTGACACGGTTTTGTTGCCACGTCGCCGGCTGGCGCATTCTTGCGTGCACGTTATTAAGGTTGAAACCGGCTGCGTTGCGTGACGTCCCAACAGCGGGACGGCAAGGGGGGCTGTGATAAGGCTTTATTGGATGAGCGGGAGCTATATGCGACTCATGCTTAGCTGAAGCGGTGTGCTGTAGCACGGCTGACAAGGGATAAATGTTTGCCTGCAGGATGGCCTGTTCACTCTTACCCATGATGAAATGCGGTTTCGTAAAATAATATGCACATGTACGTCACTTACTAAAGTTACAGTGCTCGATGAGTTACCTATCACATAACCTGAGTTTCAGGGCGCTTCTTCATTATTCATTCGAACGACTGCACGTGCCATTGTATGAAAGTTATGGAAAGCTTTCTTTTATTCCTACAATAAGGGCCTGTTCTTTTCTGAACCTACGATTCAAGAGTAATCGCAGTTTTATGAAACCACTAAAGTTATATAGCGTAAAAGGCTGCGAGCTCAGAGCAATCTCACTGCAAGATTTATATCTACAACATATGAACGCGCACATGTATACGTTAGCGAATGGTGAACCGTCTGGGGCTAATTACATTAAGCTTGAATAGCATTCACGGTGTTGCCTTCGGATTTCTATAAGCTGATGGACGCTTATACGTACCATATGTGCGCCTTAGGCGTTGTATTGCAATGTCGTATTGTACATAAAATTCTGCGAAATAAACGTGGAATGCAGCGATCTTCACCACACCGTCACCTTCTCGGTCTTATCGCTCTAACCAACTAGTAAGGAGGAACTATTCGCTGTAACAAAAAAGAAAAAAACGGTCTTGAATTGAGAAGAAAATCCCCGAACTTAACGGCAGGTTATCAGTTCGACTAACATCAAGAACAGATTATTATGAATTACAATTACAAGTGCAGCAAAATACCTGTTCAACAGCGGAGTCCTTTATGTTTAAGGTAAGGTCGTGCGTTGTAGACAAGCTTGGTGGACGGAGCGAAATGTACGCCCTCTAGATCAGCCTTGGAGAGCCCGCGCCAAGTATTTTCGAAGCGAACAAGAAAAAGAATGGTATTTTAGATCAAAAGAACCATTGGCACATCGCCATGCTACACTACATAGAAGAGAATCCGACCAGGGCGTTTCCATAGTCAACGCGCGCCGTTCGGAGAGGAGAGGAGGAATGCCGAGAGGAGAGGAGATGAGACAAAGAGAGGAGGGGGAGGATGATGCGCATGCGCAGCGCGGGTGTGGACGCCACACGGCGGAGGGAGGGTCCGGGGAGGGACGGACAAAGCCCCCGCCATAAGCTGCTTCGCATCTAAAAGAAGGAAAGAGAAAGAGAACATGGACTTGTATGCATGGGAGTTATTTACAGAGCGAGAGGGAAAAAAGGGCATCATGCAGAACAGCACGTGGCCAGCTTCTCTGCTTTGCAGTGGGTAGTCCGCTAAGTAAAGGGGCGCCTTCGGCTGCCCTTCTCGCTGGACTGACCAGATCACTGGTCCACTGAGCGAGAAGAATAAATAAGGCCGCTGCGGTTTCAAGCTGGTCCATTGAGTCGGAGGTTGGCAGCGCTACCTCCCATTGTCGTGAGCTTCGATGGCTAACAGGTGCTGGTTTTCCTGTGCTTGCCCATCGCTTTACCGTGCGATAGAGCATCGCACATTCCTCGTTGTCTGGGAATGCAGTGCGGTATGTAATGATATAGCGCAGGGTGTGCATCGTGGTACAGGGTCACATGTACATGTTGTGTGTGTGTGTGTGTGTGGTGTGTGTGTGTGTTGTGTGTGATGTGTTCTTCGAAGCCGTGTAGCTCACGGATCTCCGATCTCCGATCATTGCTGCTCACATCAGGCTCTCGCAACCACTACATCTCTCCGAGGTTGGCGAGCCGAACGGCGCGGCTCACACGAGGGATCGCAAGCGAGACTCGCACTTCTTCCGGAACATGACGGAATGTCACCGCATCTCTTCGCCGTCTCTCCTTCCCTAGTACGAGGGTGAGGGCTCGCACCGTTACCCCAGCAGAAATCCCACCGCTGCCACCACTTGAGACGTTCCCCGCTACGCTACCTACCGCCAGAGGGGGAGGGAGGGTCACCCAATCCCTTTTACTTGCCACTAATTACGACCACTACGCTCGCTCGCCCCTTCTTGGCTGCACATCTCAACAACTTTCTGTGCTCAGGGATTCGTGCTGGGGTCGGGAAGTGAGAGACGCTACGACCTTTTCTCAATTACTGACGCATGTCATTTATTAATAGCCGCAACTGGCGTACACACTAGCTGTCCACATAAAGTAACCGCTACACAAGACTATAGCACATGAATAAGGCACTCGCGACACAGGATACATGAGCAAAACAACTGAGAGCATAAAAATGACGCTAACAATCAATAGTATAAGGTTCTTGACAAAAAAAATAGCGTGCAAACGGTATTAAGCAAACACACGAGGGCTCACAGAATGAAATTAATAGCTATTAAAACCGCGCAATGTCTCAACGTGCCGCCTCCCTACCCGCAAAGCTCGTCAACTCGTAAAATAAAAGGAGAAAAGTTCGTCTCACGAAAGGTTCATCGCTGACGGGGCCTCGGGGCTGGCCGTTGGAGTCGGGGCTCGGGGTTGTTCCGGGGGTCGCTGTCCGGTGGACGTCTTGGTGCTGCGGGCGCCTAAAGATTCATTTTCTTGGAGACGAGCGGCCCGACTTCCCCAGGGGATCCCTCTCAAGCCCCCAAAACAATGCTCCGCTCTTCGCGACTTTCTTGACTTCCTCCGTTCTCCGGTTCTCGTTCTCCGTTCTGCCCCGTTCTCCTTCTGCGTTGTCCCGCGGGTGCTTTTCTTGACCTCGACGCCGCCCCTCCGTGACCCTTAACCAATTGAAATTACTGACGCGGCATATATTCCTGTCGGCCGATGAGTGTCAGCTTCAACGACCATCCTTCCGTGGCACCCAACCAATTGCGCTTACTGTCGCGGCATATAATTCTTGTCAGTCAGTCTGACAGCTTCGGCATCCGCACCCGCAGCCAAAACCGGTGGTAAAATCCTCTCTCAAGCAAAGTAGAGCAAGTAAAAAGCTACAAGCTACAACTTTGGAGAGGGAAACAGGCGAGTTGTACGATGGCTCATGAATCAGGGGCGACCAAGAATGTCAATGCTCAGACAAAGCGCGTCGCCTCAAAGGGGGGGACGCGCACTAGAGCGCTGTGCTTTTCCGAAAGGCCTCCGGCCGCCCCCTCTCGCCCTGGTTCTCGGAGCTTGGCGTCCAGATGTTCAGGCCGGGTCCCAACTCTGCATCCTCTGCATTCACCGTCAGAAGGCACCGCTTCTTCTCCCTTGAACGCCGCAAGTGGCCATCGACGGAGGGCGCGCTAATGAGTCCGGGGGCTGCCGCGTTTGACGAAATGTCCGTCCTGGCCGGTCGCATGGATGGGACGAACAAAAGGCGTTCTGCCGCGCCCGGGCCATAAAGTGGGGTGCGAACGCTGCCTGGCAGCTGCAGCCCGTAAGCAAGAGACGCCGTCGCCAGATAGTCGGGTGTTTGTGCGGTGGGTCCGTGAGGATTGTCAATAGATTCGTTCCGGGAACCTAGCTCCGAAACGCGCATTCATCACTCTGGCGGTTCTTCGTTTTGCCAAGGAGAGGTTCCAAGAAACGAACGAAAATGTCCCAGTTAACAAGCCCGGGGTCCAGTCGGTGCCAGCGGGGACGTCACACTATAAGTGATGAACGCTTATACGTACCATATGTGCGCCTTAGGCGTTGTATTGCATTGTCGTATTGTACATAAAATTCTGCGAAATCAACGTGGAATGCAGCGATCTTCACCACACCGTCACCTTCTCGGTCTTATCGCTCTAACCAACTAGTAAGGAGGAACTATTCGCTGTAACAAAAAAGAAAAAACGGTCTTGAATTGAGAAGAAAATCCCCGAACTTAACGGCAGGTTATCAGTTCGACTAACATCAAGAACAGATTATTATGAATTACAATTACAAGTGCAGCAAAATACCTGTTCAACAGCGGAGTTCTTTATGTTTAAGGTAAGGTCGTGCGTTGTAGACAAGCTTGGTGGACGGAGCGAAATGTACGCCCTCTAGATCAGCCTTGGAGAGCCCGCGCCAAGTATTTTCGAAGCGAACAAGAAAAAGAATGGTATTTTAGATCAAAAGAACCATTGGCACATCGCCATGCTACACTACATAGAAGAGAATCCGACCAGGGCGTTTCCATAGTCAACGCGCGCCGTTCGGAGAGGAGAGGAGGAATGCCGAGAGGAGAGGAGATGAGACAAAGAGAGGAGGGGGAGGATGATGCGCATGCGCAGCGCGGGTGTGGACGCCACACGGCGGAGGGAGGGTCCAGGGAGGGACGGACAAAGCCCCCGCCATAAGCTGCTTCGCATCTAAAAGAAGGAAAGAGAAAGAGAACATGGACTTGTATGCGT
Source organism: Hyalomma asiaticum (assembly GCA_013339685.2). Classification (NCBI taxonomy): domain Eukaryota; kingdom Metazoa; phylum Arthropoda; class Arachnida; order Ixodida; family Ixodidae; genus Hyalomma; species Hyalomma asiaticum. The sequence goes on from CM023486.1 coordinate 108,071,219, forward strand.
GGGAGTTATTTACAGAGCGAGAGGGAAAAAAGGGCATCATGCAGAACAGCACGTGGCCAGCTTCTCTGCTTTGCAGTGGGTAGTCCGCTAAGTAAAGGAGCGCCTTCGGCTGCCCTTCTCGCTGGACTGACCAGATCACTGGTCCACTGAGCGAGAAGAATAAATAAGGCCGCTGCGGTTTCAAGCTGGTCCATTGAGTCGGAGGTTGGCAGCGCTACCTCCCATTGTCGTGAGCTTCGATGGCTAACAGGTGCTGGTTTTCCTGTGCTTGCCCATCGCTTTACCGTGCGATAGAGCATCGCACATTCCTCGTTGTCTGGGAATGCAGTCCGGTATGTAATGATATAGCGCAGGGTGTGCATCGTGGTACAGGGTCACATGTACATGTTGTGTGTGTGTGTGTGTGTGTGTGTGTGTGTGTGTGTGTGTGTGTGTGTGTGTGTGTGTGTGTGTGTGTGTGTTTGTGTTGTTTTCATCGTAGTACGCCTTCCTGTCGTGTGGCAGAGTAGTATACAGTGGTGGTAATCTTCGTGATCAGAAGTAGCATTGGAGGCTGTGGGCTTAATATAATGGGTACAGCTTCGGGATGGAATCGCTCACCGCATCTGTCTCTCGGCTGGCAGTATATGCGTGTTGCCGATAGCCGCGGCGCGTGGATACTCGTGACGAAGTTCACGATATGCTGATGTTCGGTGGCAGATCACGTCCTCACTTTGAATGCGACATGCAACTTTCAAGATTGTGTAAATTTAACGACTTGCTGAGAGTCTGTCAGGAATATAGACGCGCTCCCAATGAGGTCTTGCCATACAGGCCGACAATGTAGCCAGTTCGCCGCTTCCGTCGGGAGCCGAATATGCACGACAGTTTGCAGGATGTTCGGCTACTCAAGTGGAAAATACGGTGTTTCTTCCCGTGCTGGCTGCGTCCAGTGAAGTTGGGGAGAATTTTATGTCTCCACGGGAATGCCTGAGTTCTGGCTTGCTAGTGTGCTCTCTTCAAGTTCTGTGCATGCTCCTGAGAATTGATTGGACATGTGAAACCTTTGTATTTGTGTGTGATTTCTACGATACAGTACATCCGAGACGTGTTGTTGCGAAGCATACCGTTGTCACATGCGTTGTACTCTTTGCTTCTCGCTTACCTGTTTGGCTTCTATGACACCTGTTGCCCCGTTAAACGTACATATTTGCATAATAACGTGTATAGTTGGCGGTAAGCTTGGATTCCACAATAACTATGTAAGTTACTGTGCACTTACTATCATCATACGTAGCATCCACTGCTACGCCTCGGATGAACTGGAAGGTTGCATTATTGCGCTGGGAGCCTGAGCTGACTCTTACGATACATTTATTATTTTTTACGCAAACACCAGTAAGCAGCAGCTGCGATGCATAAGTTTTCGGTGATGCTGAATTCATTTTGCATGAGCAATATTCAGAAGGATTCACAAATCGGCAGAAAGCCCTGCGACGCATCTAGGTTTCCAGAACTCGTGTTTGAATGCATGGGGAGTGTAAACACATTTGCGATAGGATGGATAAAGCCAAACAAATGAAATCTATACTTTCTGAACAGGTCGAAGCGATGCGATTCCGTAAACATCACGTCGTCTCATCGCCGATGATCTCCTCAACCTCCTCCCTCTAAGCTCTCTCACCCCGTTCTTTTTGTTGCTTTTGTCGTCCTCTCGCACAGGGACGTCGAGCCAATTTTCGATTCGCAGCCATGAAAGCAGAACGGGTCGCGATTTGGTTCGATCGAGATCACGTCGCTCAAGAGATCAAGGAAGCGAGAAGAGCACTTCCGAGTCTGAGTTAGCGTCATTTTTGAAGATGGAACTCGCCGGGCGCGGGCGTCAGTGCGATCGTGTCGGCGTTGCAGAGAACGTCGAGACGCTAAGTGAAGCCCCATGTTTCGCTCGGTCGCCCAGAAAGGTTCCAACGCGGCAATTTTTCCTCGAGTGTTTTCTTTTACCTTAAAAGAACACGAGGCACTTCTAGGGAAGCGATAAAGCCAGTAAGGCACTTTTTGGTGTGTGTGGACATTCCTGTAGTGTGAGCATTTCTATTGTGTGACCATTTTAGCACACAGCCAGTGTATGCGAATTTTCGTGCACGGGCTTTTTTTTTTTCTTTTCTGATGTTGTCTACATTAGGACGACGCCCATGTAAGGGTGCAGTGCAGCCGGCTTCCATACACGAACACTAACCTTTTATAGTAAACATACAACGAGCAATTTTTTTCGTAATTGAAAATCACCTTCCGGAAATGCCAAGATCATCATTAATGCCGCGATCAGACGAACGGTAACTGAGACAAGACGAAAAAACGAAACGCAAGTGGTAACGAGCTTCCCTGACGCTTCCCTGAGACGTCGCACCAGCTTGCGGTGACGTCATGAATTTTTAAGGCTTATTTCGGAGCCTACATAACTTTTTATCTATAAAAATTCATTTTAATGTGTTCATAGAGAGCCAGAGGAATAAGATGGCAAATTCTGGAAAATTTCATAGAGGCAATGCGCCAAAGTGCGATAGGAACAAAAATTTTGAAGTCAGAGAGAGAGAGAGAAATGAAGAGGAAAATCAGGGAGGTTAACTAGGCGCTTGCTCGGTTGGCTACCCTACACCTGGGGAGGGAGAGAGGGAAATAACGGAAAAGATAGATCAAAGAAGAGCAGAGAATAATCAACATGGAAGAAATAAACAGGGGCACAGTTAGTGCGAAGACATGCAGGAAGCGCCAGAGCAGTAGCACGGGTGAAATTAGAGAAGTTACATTAACACCAAGGTGCTGAATTTATTAAGTGAAATTGAAAAAACGAAATATTGACGTTCCCTCTATGCTCAGTAATGTGTCCATCTTGGCGACATTAACGACAATAATGTTCTCAAAGTTGTCAGGTTGAATAGATTTATTGTATTCCTTTAGCGTCATAGTAATGTATTTTTTCAAGAAAGTCCTGTCTTTCGAACCGTAAATAGCAGTTCACTAGTCAACAAGCGTGGAACATGAAGATTTAAAAAATTCCACTTTCCATTCCTTTTCTCCCATTTCCCCGGAGCAGGGCAGCTGAGCGGACACCTTTCTGGTTAACCTCCCTGCCTTCCTGTTTTGTTCCCTCTTTCCTCACTTCACGTATCGCCCATAAGTTGCTGCTGCGAGCCATCGCATCGCCTGGCGAAATATGTTTAAACTGAGATGTTGTACTACAGTTTTTTTTTTTTTTCATGAAGCGCATTGCCTGTCTCGATGACGCAGTGGCAGTAGTTCTCGTAATCGCGTCTTAATTTAATAAAATCTTAGTTTTACTGGTCAAAACTTGTGGCACTTATATACTAGAACTGGTGATACTTGTCAAAACTTGTCATTACTTGTGATACATTAGTATGGAGCAGGCAGAAACGGAAAAGTCTGACCAACTTTTTTTTACATCCATTGTAACGCGTTATCGTTAAGAACCACGTCAACCACGTGTCGCAGTGCATCTGTTGTGGGCGGCTTTCATCGTGAGCGAAAAATTCCAATAGATTGGAACGATAGTGCTTGGATTGGCGCCAGTTTTTACAGGGCAGTGTCCGCAAACGAAGTAATGTGATTTATGCATGATTGACGCAGCGCTAAAGACAAAGACGTAAGAAAACACAGAGTGCACAGGACGAGCGCTGTCTCGCAACTGAAAGATTTAACCGAAAATAAATTTTGATTTGAACAGGGTTTGAATCCGAGCCTTCCGGGTATGAGGCAAGCGTGCTCTGAAAGCGCCACGATGGATCGGTAATTAAAGCTGGATAAACAGGCGTGTGCTTAGGTTTAGATGCCCATTACAGAGCCCCAGGGGGTCAAAATTAACACGAAGTCCTCCAATACGGCGTGTCTCACAATCATATTGTAATTTTGGCACGTAAAGCCTTAGAAATAAATATTAGCATCTGGACTCAGGTAGCACAATCACCACTGTATGTACTACGTAGTTTAGCCGCGACTCTACACACAAGTGCCAGTATATTCGTTGAAGTAGCCGCAAAAGCCTGATGTGTAAATTGTTGATCCAGAGTATTCGTTTACTGCATGCACGTGTACACACGACAGTGAAGCGGACGACAGCTTTTAGTCAGGTTTTAATTGCCAGGGTTACGGCAGTAATTTGCCGCCATGGCTGCCCCACATATGAAAACATGCAAGGCACCGGCATATGTCACCGTTTTACCGTTCTCATGGTTCTCTTCACGAGCAAACTTGAGACAAAGCTAGACTTGCGAGCTCCGAAAAAGCTTTTGATGAGCGGTGATTGCCCGGCGCTCGCAAGTTTCTTTTTTTTTTTTTATGGCTTCAAAAACGGCATAGAGTTTGTTCGAAACGCCCTATTGTGTGGCCTGAACTACATGTACCATCTATCTCGCGTAAATATGTTCTCGTGTCGGATCAATCTGTCTAACTTGTGAACTTGCCGATTCTAGGCGATGTCGCGCGGAAAATACAGGCTACGCGAGGTCCCTCGTTTTTGCATTGGACCGGCAAATCTGGATCCCAACTCCCGTGAAAAGTGGCTGACATGTAATAGCACTTTTATAATTACTAGCACCTGTGCAGTGCTAATTAGGGAAACTAAGTTGCAGGTAAAAGATTTCCTACGCAACAAAAGTTTGCTAGAACGCGACACCAACGCGCTGACGCGAGCTCCAGCTGAAGAACAGTACTGCATCGTACTCGCGATACGCAGCCAAGACAGCGTGATGAACGAGGAGCAACGAAGGTGAAATGGCTGCTGGAGTTCTCTTTCTTGTATTATTAAGGTATTTCACGGAACTCGGCTCCTGCTGGTTTTTCGACGGTATAAAAAAAAGAAATGAAAGACGGCGTCTCTGAGGCGAAGTAATAACCCGAGCGTGAGAGACGCACTCCAATGATTTTTAGGCACGCTTTGAGAGCAGTGAGAAAGAGAGAATTAATTTTCAGGCATGAACGGAGGGTAGCACACCCCCTTTTTGTCTTGTGCGTATGTTGTACTTGTTCCTCGGGCTCGTAAAACAGGTGCTTCACGGGAAGGCTAAGCAAAAAATTGAGTGAGATAAATTTATTATTTCTTTGTCTTAGGCGCATTGCTCTCCTTCAGGAGAAGCGTCTCGAAAGAGCAGCTCTACGCTGCTTAAAAAGTCGGAGCAATATACAACAAAGCGTGCGATGCAGCAGATTCGGGTGCGTAAACATCTTTTTATACCTATCGCTCTTCACCCTTGCGTACTGTATAAACAATTCCCATTGGCTGAGTGTTGTTACGCTAAGGTACTTCCGACAGACAGACAGACAGACAGACAGACAGACAGACAGACAGACAGACAGATAGATAGATAGATAGATAGATAGATAGATAGATAGATAGATAGATAGATAGATAGATAGATAGATAGATAGATGAAGGAAGGAAGCTAATGATTGAGGCTTCGAGGCCATCATAAAAGCAACGCGAGCCCGCTCCGTCGTTGCTGCTGATGTTGACTGCGTTATTTCTGCTGATATTCCATCGGAACAGGCTGTTTTGAATCTGTAAAGGTGAAATACTGCTAAGAAAGTGGTCGTTCCGCAGTGCTGCGAAAGACTTTATAGTGTCATAATTGTAAAGCTAGCTTGCCTGCGATGCATCTTGCCCTACTAATGGCGGCGTAGGCAGTCCTGCAAACAGCGTGTACAAGCGCAGTTTGCTTGCGATGGGGTATGTAAAATGTCGACTCAGCTTTTCTGATGTGACCGCGACGGCTGCATTTCGATGGACGCGAAATGTTGAGGCCTGTGTACTGTGCGGTGTCAGTGCACGTTAAAGAACCCCAGGTGGTCGAAATTTCCGGAGCCCTCCACTACGGCGTCTCTCATGGTCATAGCATGGCTTTGGTACGTAAAACCCCAAAAATCAATCAATCAATCAGCTTTTCTTATAGAAACATGCACAAAAAGCCGGCCTAAGCATGTGCAACTTGAATTTTGACAGTATTTCGATGAAAGCAGCTGGCGATATTAGTAGGGCAGATGTGCAATGCAGAGAAGCGTACTTAATTGCGAATTATGAAAAGGGTCTATAGCGGCGCTACTTTTATGCTCCGTGCGAACTAGCGTGTTTTATGTTTCTCTCTTGGCGATCCGCGCGTACATGAAAACTCGGCTTAGCTTGTGTACTCTAGGTGCCTGCTTATGTGGTAGATCTTGTCTCTGTTCAGCCAATGGGCTTGATCAGCCCATATGGCTCGCACTGGCACAGATTCCGCGAGTATTGCTATGTATTCAGAAGCATCAGTTTTCCCAAATGAATTGGTGCATAATAAGAAAACAATGAGAAGAAATCCACTGAAAAAGAAAAGTGAAGGAGAACAAAGAAGCAATGACAGTAAGAGCAAATGTTTGAGGTGGGCCCTGCAACGCTTCTGGAATAGAGTCTAAAAATGGTGCCGATCAGTCGTGGAGGTACGGGTGACCGTGTGAGCCAAACATTTTAGGGAGTTTGAGAATTGGGGCCCCAAGGAGCTTGGGGACCCAAGAAGCTTGCGACCCGCCAGGGCGCATGCGCAGAACCCAAGCCAATCTTGGGCTCTTGCGTTCGTGTTGACCCAAGGCGTGTTGCGTCACCTCGTGCGCGACTAGAAAGCCAAAAAAGAAAGAGCCGTACGAGCCGCAGTCATCCAAATCCATTGGCTATCCGTCTGCTCAGATGCTAGAGACGCGCGGGAAGACGCGCGGGAAGAATACGCAATCTGTAATAGTACAAAGATTTCGTTTAGTAAATTTTATTTTTTTCTCCTCCTTAGACTACACTTCGTTTTCTTTCTTTTCGTTTGTTTAAAACGTTTCTGTTGTTTTCACCTTTCAAGCAGACCTTTTTTTTTTTTTGTCACTTGTGGCGTTCCGTGCGTTTGACCCAACGCAGCCTGAGTTTGACCCAATTCTCAAACTGTGCTGATCCTCCGACCGCAAGAGCAACCTACACAACGCAGCTTGGGAAGCCAGCGTCTTGGGCCCCCAATTCTCAAACTCTCTATTATTGCACTACGCTCACCAGGGAATTCGCGATTTGGTGTCAAAGTCAGCCGGAAAGTGTCCCCCGTTTCAAGAAGTGACGTCACTGCGGGCACCGACTACGTCGCTTGAATTTTTCGTTGCTCTTTAAGGGAGACACGTATATTTTCTTTGCGTATTGCATTCAAAACGAGCAACAAAGCGCAGAAGATGATCTCTCCGCTATCGTAAAATAAGCCTATGCTACTTCTACCTCAAGGGACTCAGTTAAAAGAAGACCGGGTGCCTTCCAGCTGTGCTTGAAACCGAATTCCTTGGTTCGAAGTTGCAGTGCAACTATATATGGCTCACATGTTCACAAGGTCCTGCATGGCTGAGCGGCCCTGCTTTCTGACTGTGTTCAAAAAGTGTTTCAGGGCCCCCTTAAAGAAAAGAAAATCATTCGCGCGAGTTTGGATAGCAGCACATCCAGTGCATACAGCTGCATTACTTTTGGTATCTTCAGGAGGCTAAACTTGACAGCGAAGGCGCATTGCGACCTCGATCTTTTCAACTTCTTGAGACTTCAGAATAAATTTGTGACCAGTGACAGGAAACGCGACGAGCGTTGTCCCGAGCATCAACGTTGCTTTCCCCGTCATACGCAGACACCGCTTATCCACTTTACGTAAAAAAAGAAGAAAAAGTCAGGCTTATATATTCACCTCACGCTCCACTGGTGATGACAGCTTTCGCGTCAAGGCCATGTTATCTTGGACTTGCTCAAAAGCATAACTTGAAAGGAAACGAATAACAAGGATGAACTAAAAATGACCATCTGTTGCAGACGAAAAGTGTTCTCTTGCAAATGGCAGCAGCACAGCCGCGCCAGCAACTTTCTTGGAACTCCACGCACGTGATCTTTTTACTGAGCATGTAGCCTTGTTCACGTTTGTCAGAAAGTGATCGCTGTTCCACGTCGTGCTTTACTGCCGAAGATTTTACGGCTCGTGGCTTGCTTAAGAAGAGTTTAGTCTTTCTGTGTATGGTGACGCTCGTGGGAATTTTTTTAGCACACGGGAAGCCGAAAGAAGAGTCCGTTACACTAGCTCGCATTAGTGCTGAAGACACTACGCTGATTGCTCTGGCTTGTATAAGTGGGCCTTTTGTCGCTGCACACACACGCTTCTGGTCTCACGCCTCTAAGCACATATGTATTAATGCAACAATGCAGCATTCAGACAGTAGGAAAATCGTAACTGTCAATAGTGCATATAACGTGCACAAAACAATAGCTGCTGCACCACCATGGGTCAGTCACCACGTGCCATTTAGGCGGGCACTGCTCAAGTCATTTCAATGGCTTTATTTACTTTCATACAAATCCAAAATGCTTTTTCGGTCATTAAAAATCTCCTTTCTTATTATTTGAAGCACTTCAATGTTTCGGATAATAAGAAACAAGATTTCAATGCTTTTGGTTGTATTTCTGGTTGGAACAGGAGTTTGTGGCCCCGTTGCACACTCCACGTCTCGTATAAATCGCTTCAAAAATAAAAATAAATTTTGAATGTACAGCACGAACACCACTAAGGTATGTGTCATTCTTACGCAATAGCGGAACTGTCAAAGCCAGAACGTAAACGAAAAAGAAAGAAAAAGAAACGATGATGTAATCTGAGCACTTTAGCTTACAGCCGGAACCGCTCATAAAATATCACTGACCATATTATTGAAAAGTGCATATTCTGTGTCTGCCTTGCAGACGCGTGTATTTCTTTTTCGCAGCCAGATAAGGCCTGACAAGCCCACGGCGCGTTTTGTTCTTCTTCAATTCAAGGCAAGGCGAGGTTTGACTAAGCGGCTTATAAAGAGCGTCTCCTTTGCGTTGACGTCGTAGCCTGCGTTCCTGCCATGTTTGGTTAAGCTGTAGGATGAAGATTTTTTGCTTTTGTGATGAGACATTTTTAAACGTATCGGTGATTCTCAGTGCCGTGCAGCATAAACAGACTTAGTTAGATCGGATAAAAAGCTTTATTCTGGCTGTATTTACAAGACTGTGATGACGCGGCTCGGCAAACCCTTCGCTTACTATGCTACTCGCTTTGCCGTCTACTTTTCCTCATGGGCCTCGCGTATTTTGAGCAACAAAAGTCGAGGTTCTTAGACACAAAAGCGTTTGCTTTCATACCTTTACCTCGGTACTTTGTAATTTTGCCTTTTTTCCGCCTATTTATTCTGCCTCTTTTGATAGCACATGTGCAGTGCTGAGTCTTACTATCCCAACCACGGTATACTAACAAGGATAAAGGTAAGACGGGCTGTAGTAAAAATATGCATTCGATATTTGCGTCAGCTATTCTTGCATTTCAGAAAAAAAGAAAATGCGCAAAGCACATAAAACTTCGTTTACAGTAAGGCTGCTCACAGTCAGAGAGCCGAAGCGGCTGCCTACACTGCGCGTAGCTTTTAGCGTTAAGTATAGACAACAGTAAGCTGCTTTTGAGCGAATAAAATCTCCATACCTACGAGTCACAGTGAGGTCATTCTTGCGTCTTGTTTTGTAATAAGCCAGGAGGCATTGCACAAGTTGCACTCAATATCATAGCGATGCCGAAAAGTTATATAAATGTATACCTTAACGGGCGTATTCATTACCTAGAGTTTCATTTTCAAAAGAATTAGGTCATAGCTTCCCTTAGAGACTTCCCTGTGAAGACTGTGCAAACAGCAAATCTGATGTTCCCACATAGACTTATCTCGGTTGGGCTTGAGCGGCATCACAGGCGATCGCAAACAGAATTCATATATGTACAGTGTTCATTTTTTCATTACCCGCGATCCACTTCGTAGTCGTCCGGTGGTGCGACTCGCAGGCCAGTATCATTCTGGCGATGGCTCTGCATACAGAAACAGTCTTGCTCGTTTTCACGGACTCGTGACTCCGGATGTACATGCAGCCGACGTCTGCCCGCCGCTTCACCTACGCGATACTTGGCGTCAGCCCGAAATCGTCTCACACTCCTCGAGCAGCGACGGGGCAGCTTTCTTCCCGCTTCTTTTTCGGGGTCGACGTACTTCTCCGGTCGTTCTCGTCTTCACGACGACGAGGAAGCGGGGCCGGGCATTCTGTCGCCGCGTCGGTGACACGGAGCTTTTATTATTAGCTTCGGTGCGGTGACGCCACTTCCGCATTCGCAGCCGTTGCGAGACTCCTCGCGGCAGGCATCTGTGCCATGGCTCGGCGAAGCTAGGCACAACTGATGAAACGTTTCCGCCAAGCCCCCTTGGTGGATGAGCGCTTATGTATTCAGGATCGTCATCGTCGTAGTCGTCGTCGTCTTCGCCATTATGTAGTAGTGGGCTGAGGACATGAGCCCAGGAAAAGAAAAGTGCTTGCACAAATGAGCGATGCGGGGCCTTTCACCGGCTAAACACCGTAACTGATAAAATTGAGCTTCGAGTCGTGTACTTGTACACATATAGGGGAAGGAATGTGTGCGGTGCTTTGAAGAGCTGTATTTCACGTAGTGTACTTTGCATAAATCATGCACAGAATTTAAGATGTGTCAGAGCCCACTTTTATAAACACGGTTGTGTTTATGAGCCAATTAGTGATCTCTAGATACTGTTCCCCTGTTCTTTTTTTAATAAAACAAAAAAAGACCGTTTCGGTAGTCTAGATTAGTCCCTCAGCTGATGTATTTAGTTCACAGACTTCCAAATGGCGACTTGATGAAGCAACGATGCGTTTTATGACGCTATAAGCATAATAAAAGCAATGCTAATATAAATGAACAGCAGCGTTTTAAGACCATCTACCGCTAAGCAACTGCACGCATGCCCCGCCTTCTACCCTCAGATGTGCCAGTTATGCTAATGAGTGCTAACTAGCCATCTTGTCATAAAAGCTTCGCTGAAGATAACTTCGGCTGCGCGTGCTATATGCCTAAACAAATTCGTGCAGCATTGTGAAACTCGCACCTCAAATAACTTAGCGCTACATGAATCAAGGAGGCCCGTCAGATTAACTATTCATGCTCCAATATTTTAAGGAAGCGCACATCGGCTATAAGACTAAACTCGCGAAAGTCACCTTGACTATAGAACGCCTGGTTATAGGCTGTAAATTACTGCACTGTTTTTAGGGAAAATACTTCAATCGATCAATCACCATAATTTTTCCAACACTAACCAAGAACAGCCAGTTATAACAAGTGCTGCTTCTATGGAAGTAAAAGTGGTAGTCAGAGTCACGTGACTTAGGCGCTCTGTCAGATTGCACTACCTCCGGGATCAGTCCATATTTTTCTGAGAAATCGAAAGTCATGGCGCCCCGCTAGAAAGTCTGAATAGGAGAGGGCAAGCAAGACATTTTTTCCAAAGGGCACTTTCTGTGCGGCTCGACTTGGCTTCTTTTGCGTGCAGAGTTACGTTCTTACGAATAGGGCCTTGCATGTTTCATTCCCTCTGTTGTTGGTGAACAGTCGCTATCGTACTCACCTACCGCTCTTTGCAGCGTGCCTTGCGTATACGACCAGGTCGGATTCCGATACAAAATATTTCGCAGCATTATCCGCGTTGCCATTTCACGATTAGACGCTCTGACCGCTCAGACTACTCTTACGTAAGAGAAAAAAAAATGACAACAAAGCCTTCGGAAGGCTGTTAATGCTCCCGATCCCTTTCACCCTTTCTTGCGAGCCTTTCTTATCTCCGCTCCTTCTTCCATCTTTATTCACCTTCTCCCTTCACCCAGCGCAGGTTAGCAAGCCAGAAATTTTAATTTTGCCTAACCTCCCGGCCTTTCTCTCATTTGTCTCACTCTAAAATGTTACCAAGTAACCGGGTAAAGTTCCTACAGCCTATCATAATCACGCATACTTCGGGCATAATGCATCACTTCCATATATACTTCGAAAGAGAAGTGACAAATTGCTCCAGGCCTGAAAGAAAAATGGCAAAACGCAGTATCATATTTCAGAAAGCTTGTGCGAGAACTCGACCACAATAAAGACCCCGCGTATACACGTAGACACTTTGTTCCAAATATACGCACTGCGTCGTGGTAGAAAACCATTAAAGAGAGCTAGAAGGCTTCCCCTCTTGAAAGATGACTTCTGTGCGTAGTTTAAGTGCAGTCATTCTTTCGGATGTAAGTTAACCGTGCTTTCATGGAGATGAATGGAATCTTGTTCTTTTATATTTCTTCCGCGCTCAGCCGTGTCCCCAGGTGCGCGTCTACACCCATTGTTATGAGATCTCCAATGGTTTTTGCTCGACATTTCTTTTTGTAGTTTTTCATCAACCAAAGTTTCCGCTGTTTACTCTGAGTATTCCTTTAGTTCATTTGCGGAAAGAAAAGCTTTTTTTCGTTGGCATCACGTTGGCTTTAGCACTAATGCTCGGTATTGGCATGCAGTGGCGCAGACGATCACATAGCTCGGTTTTTCCATCTACAAAAGGCACAAGAACGGTCGTCGGGTGCCTTTGTTGTCCAGAGAGCGCGGATTGGGCGAAATCTTTCTGAAAGGATTGGGTTCTAGTTTCAATCGATTGTTTATACTATGTCGCTGCAGTTTGCTACAATATTTATACAACCAGGGTGTTCTAAAGAAGAAGCGAGTCAGTTTAGAGGCTAGGGCCTGTTCCACAAAAAAAAAAGACAAAAAAGGAGGACAACTTTTTTTAGCTGAGTAAGGATGGGAGCATGACGCCTTGCATCTCATAGATACAAAAATGGATTACTTTAATTGTTTCCCTGGTTCTACGTTCCAAAACCACAATATGACTGCGAGAGACGGCGTAGTGGAGGGCATCGGAAATTTAAGCCACCTGGAATTCTTCAACGTGCACATGACATCGCGCAGTATACGGACCTCCAACATTTCGCCTTCCTTGAAATGCGGCAGCCGGACCGGGATTCAATTCCGCGACTTCAAACGAACCAGTTTGTCGCTCAGCGTAAGCGGCAATGTAAGAAAAAATTATGCCAGCAGAATAGCGGTTTCAGTGCTCGCCAGTTCCGAGGGGAGCATTTCCGAAGACGTTCGCTTCTGTGCTGCTCCGATATATTGCGATCGCCGAGCCAAAACAGTCCATTTCAGGCCTTTCATCTTGTTCCCAAAGCGCCCGGAGGCCGTGGGTAGCACCACTGGGAATAAATGAGTCGAGACTGATGACCAAGCCGTTGACGAGGCATTGAGGAGGTTGTTATCGGCACTCTCTGGTCGCAGATCGCAGAGACGTCCGCTTTACGTGCTGGCAGAAAAGACGACATCGTGCAAAGATTTTTTTTTCTGCGACGCTGATGGAGCTAGCATTAGTTCGAATGTTCCGTGAAAAAAAAAAAAGTGACAATTCTAGGAAACTCGACTGGCACGACAGAACAAAGCGAATCAACAAAGTGTGTCCTAACAGTAATTTATAAATAGAAAGTCAATTTGTTCTGTAACATCTGCGCTGTGTTTTGCCATACTGGCGCGACATTCATTACTTGCAGTGTCAGTTTGTCGCACGGCGAAATCATCTAAAGCCTGAAAATAGAGTTATTCCGTCACAGCGCTCAATCTTCAGCAGCTGTCGATTGCATTGCCATGATTCACAGCCATTTTTCACGATAAGCATCTTTGAGTATTATGCAGACAAAGCTCAAGACTATCAGAACGCACATGCAGCCAATTCAGTACGAAGCAGCGCTGTAAGAAATATTTATGGGTTAGCAAGATGGGAGCACATGTTGGTGTACGAAGATTTATAACTGATGCTGATTTTGAACGACCTGCATACTGCCGTCTCACATAGTAATATGCATCGTAGTTTTGTAAAATGTCGCATAATGTGGCAGTAGTGAGTTGTTGCCTGTGAGGTGACCCCGTCATGTAATGCAGATAGAATCAGCGCCAGTATGTCGAACACAAAAAATCGTGCTCTGTATAACGGACTGCGTTGTAACGCAGTCCTTAACGCAGTCTGTTTTTGTGTTAATTCCATGAGATGAAGACAAAATGCAACGCTGCAATGTGGCTTGGTTATAATATTCATCGCCTTATGTCAAAAGAACTATTGGTTGAGAAGAATGTACGATTGAGAAGGATTGAGAAAGACGCTTCGAAATTTCAGGAAAAGGAGAAATAGTACACCAGTGATGTATGCATGGATAAATAAAGGAATCGAGGTTCGCTGAAGCAGCGTAACACCGTTAGTTAACTGACGTTCTAAAGCACTTGAACAGAAAGTTAGAACATGTTCCCGATATTTTTGCCATGAGACTAAAGGTAAACGTAGTTATCGCGAATTTCACTAGAGAGAGCATTTTCTCAAAGGTATCCTTTTCTTACCGGGAAGGAACGGTTTTGTCTTCGTGCAACTTAAGAAGATTAACGACAACGTGTTCCATGTCATTGGCTGATGCACTTAATGCCACTTCCAGCGGCTTTTCACAATTCCCTAAATGTTTACATGTTTTGTACTTGCGCAGAAGAAGCATTTACTGCTCTACTTCATTGCATAATAAGCAGTGACAGCGCTGACATGAAGCCAAGATATAGGCACCTGCAGTAGTCTAGAGGGAGGTTTACGAAGAAAAAAGAAAACTCGAAACACGTAATCCACACCGTGGGATTGAACACAAAAGCTGAAGAGACCGATCGGCCTGGCTTGAGAATGAGAAGGAGGTATTCTAGATCCGCTTACAGCTATGTGTACTAAAGCAAGAAGCAATATCGCGACAGCTCTAAACTTCGATATACTTGCAGTGAAGGTAAGACCCTCAAAGAGCAAGTCGTAAAATAGAACGCGAACGCCACATATGACCTCTTTAATATCATCTTCATGGTAACAAATGATAACACAAACATCACACAAACATGATGAGGCTTTCAAATGATACCACAAACATCTTTTCAACGGCAGACATAAGCTGAGAAGTTCATCCGGGATTACTCGGGCAAATCATCCGAGCAATCCCCGCGTCGAAAATGGGAAACCCAAATCTTCATATATTGAGGAGGGATGGTCCCGCAAAACACATGGCCCGTCCTTCGCATGAAGCCCCAGATGCAATGCCGAACGGGAATTATTTTAAAAAGAATCTTTATTCCCATTTTGGGCACCAGAAAGCCTCATCACCAAAGTTTGAAGATTGGATCTCCATGGTGAAACAATAGCCCATGCACGCAATTTTGTGCGATTAGTACCGTGAACACGGTGAGCACCTGCTGTCTTAAACTTACTGGATGTGCTTGTTCCGCGCACTCATATATCTAATGTTTAGAAAGCAATTTTGACATTCACTTCAGAGATCACTTTCGACGAAGCAGCCTGGTATAACAAATGCACTGTGCCCGCAAGCATGTCTTCGTTTTTGCTTTCTTATACCAGAACAAACACCCAGCACATTTCACATGCCGTTGATGTCGCAATGAAGACAGGGCCAAAGCTCAAAAGAAAGTGAAAGTTTGATGTGAAATCGACGAGCAATTAATGTCCTTGGAAGCAACATTCCTACACTACGGGCTTACTTTGAAAATCAACCTGGCGAGCGCAGGTCCTCTCGTCGAAGCGTTGGCTATAGCGGCATCTCTTGTTCAATGATGTCTTATCAATAGATATCGCTATAAATACATTTGCGTCCTTACAACCTCTGGTTGCTCGTAGCACATTAGCGTAAAAGAAGCACCGAACGTATCGCGGCGTTGCAGTGAACAAAACCACGCTGACTGGTAAATGTTAACCAGCAAGATTTACTTACAAAGCCCGGCGACAGCAAGTTCTGTGCAAAATCCCAGTTTCCCTTATTACTGAATATTGATCTCTGTCATCTTCATTTCTTTCTTTCAGTCTTCGTTCCAGATTTGTTTCTTATTTCTGGCTCACACTTGTCGTCTTTAATGCATATGTTTTCAACCGTTTTTTCTAATTTTCTGAAAGAACGCAGACCTCGTCCACCACGCATATTACTTCTACCCAACTTGCATATCCTTACCTCTTTACGTAACCCCCCTTTTCCCTTCTCTTATCCAATCTATTTAAAATGACGGTAGTCCATGCAGGACCTGTTGCACACCTGTCCGCGAGAGGACGTGGAAAGCTAATCTCGCCACACCACTTTACGCAGCTCGAGTACCAAACTATTTTCAGTAATCAAGGATTATTTGGCTGTCGTAGCGTCAGTGACTTGCTCAATGAAAGTAATTTGCATGCTGTTGCACTAGCCTGGTTGACCTTCTGTTATTGGTAATTGGATTCCGTGCGCGTAGGGCTCGCCATCCCTTACCATTTTACGGCTTCTATTTCTGGATCAGTTGTGTAGAGCAAGCAGCAAGCCGGTCGATCCTCTAGTTGGCGTTTCTATTCCCTCCACTTTTTCGCTTTCGCATTTCTTTCGGGACGACATATTCAGGCGGAAGAACAGGCCGCATTTGTCTTTTACTCTTTTTCTGTCGTAGTACTTCGCTAGTATGGAATGGCGGGAACTCATCCAAGAGCGATTTCGGAACGAAAGCGCGTGTTCGCTTTTTACGTTGCCTAACGAGTGTTTCCGCCTCCCTAACGACTGCTTGCATCGGCGTAGCTATGGCGAGGCAGAAAAATGAGACTAATGGCCCTGCACGGACTGGAAGAGTATACGGAACTCTTTATCATTATTATTCTCGCTGCGATGTCCGACGTAGTAGTGTCACGACGGACAGGACGCAATGGCCCGACCACAGAAAATAGAACTTTAACATCATTACAGAAAAATGATGATAGCAACCTTCTGGAACTTCATTTGGAACACTGGCGTAGGAATTTGAAAACAGAGGGTAAGAATGAAAGAAAGAAAGAACGAGAAATGGCGAGCGATCCGTCACATGTGTTCCTTTAGCCTGTCTAAAATTGAGCGAGCCCCTGCTCTTAATTGTCCGGTGGGCTTTTATCGTCCAGTGGCGGGACAGAGCGAAGTGCGGTGTCAGATGATGTTCCGAGCGGGATCAGGATTAATGTTGGTCATTTCTCTGCCATCAGTTAAGCCAACTCTTTCATAGTTCAAATATGTGCGTTACTCAGGCATTTCCCTAAATTAGTGATTCAAGAACATTGCTGTAATAACATGCAAATGTAAGCGACAAATTCGGACGTTCACCTCCTCCATATAGGCATCCCCAGTACGATATCCATCTCGTTCAAAAATGGATCTCTTCCTGGAGGTTTATCTTCGAGATCCAACCCGCTGTCGTTGTCTATCAGCTATGGCACTTGCCTGCTTACCCGAAAGACAGTGGTTCTGTTACGGCCGCGGCGGCCGCATTTCAATGGAGGCCAAATGCCAGGTGTCCGAAATTTTCGGAGCCCTCCAGTACGGCGCCTCTCATAATGATTTGTGCTTTTCGGAACTAAAACTCGATAAATTGTTATTTTGTTCAAAGCACAAGAAAACCCAGTGACAAGCGTTTCTGTCTTGAAGAGCCAACACACATAACACGGGTTATCTGCCTGCTGGATGTGACATTTGATAGTATGCGCGTCGGTGCTACTGCAAAAATAAAAAATGTTGTTGTTGTTGTTGTTGTTGTTGTTGTTGTTGTTGTTGTTGTTGTTGTTGTTGTTGTTGTTGTTGTTGTTTAACGTCCCAAAACCGGCTTTGATTATGAGAGACGCCGTAGTGGAGGGCTCCGGAAATTTCGATAACCTGGGGTTCTTTAACATGCCCTGACATCGCACAGCACACGGGCCTCAACATTTCGCCTCCATCGAAACGCAGCCGCCGCAGCCGGGATTCGATCCCGCGACCCTCGGATCAGCAGCCCCGAGTACCTTAGCCACTAGACCACCGTGGCGGGGCCAAAAAAAAAAAAAAAAAAGGAAACGCTCACGTTTAACGCTAATTACGAAGGTGGATGACAAGGCTTAGCGTTCGCTTTTCTTTATCTACGCTAGCTCTATTTCTCTTCGTCTCAACTATAATTCATTAAAAATGATAGACAATGCCTACCATGCTTTCCTTGGCTTCCTGTGTAGCTTGTTGTGAATCCCTAAGAAAAGATTAAACTCCGGACAAATATTAACGATAGTAGCCGGGAACGACTTAATAAGGTGTAATTGCCCGTCTTATAGTAGAGTCCAATCTTGAACAATAACAACTTTCTTTCTGGTATGCCTTTCACTTTTGAAACATATATTTCCTTTCTTATAGAGGTAAATACCTAAGTACAGCCGATGCTATTCCTCTTTATTACGTTATCAAGAAAGTTCGTTATTATTGCAGGTAACATACTAACCGTGATCCGGAAGAGGTTACCGGCAACGGGACCATTCGCTTAAAATCCTAGTAGATAAGCGTTGAACAACGAGGAAATTGCAAAAGTAAACACCAGAACTTCTAAACAAAAAAAGAGGGAAATGAAAAAAGAACGGGAAGGAGCGGCACTTTTCTGCACCCTAATTTACAACAGCTGTGAAGCTAAAAGCAGCGCTATAAAAATGTGCAGTAAGTAATAACACAAGCGACAGAAGTACACATATGTGATATAACGTCCAATGCGACGTAGTGTTCTCGATCACAGCGAAGGTCGAAATCCTGTATGAGACGTCATTAAAAAAAGAATACATTCAAGGCGAATGTCAACTGCTACGCAAAAGACCGACGAAGTACTGCCAAGCGATTGTTTAACGTTAACTGATCACATCCTGGCGTCTTCATAGCGTAATTACTACACGTTTGGAAAAGCCAGAGACCGAGAATGCTTTCACCCTGTCACAGGTGAAACGAATAGCAAAATGACAGAAGAGTGACAGAAGAAAGGGCATTTTAATTAGTCAAATTCCTAAAGGGATTGGACACATGTGTGCGATCATGCAGCAAGCTCAGTAAAGAATTAAAATGTACTAGGCTGAGAAAAAGGCTGCTTTCCGGAGAAGTCTTACGTCCTTAATTCGAATCAGTGAATGTGAAGTCAGGCGAGACACACATCTAACTAAAGAGAATGACATACACGCACGGGTTCAGTTCTTAGCCTTCTTGGGCTTTGAAAAAAAGGTTTCACAAATCTCTGCACCAAAGCTTTCTAGTTTAGACATGAATACTTTAGTATTTAACTGGATTATTAGTTGTCTCACGAATCCGCCACTCATCGAACTGACGTTTCGTATTATCTGGTCGGCCAGAGGTTACAGTCCCTGGACTCCTCTTTGTATTGATATGGCCGACCTCCCGTGAAATATTGCTTAATTGTGCATCCACACGTGACTGCACCGCTCATCGCCCACAACAAATAACGGCACTGAAAAGTTTTAAGATGATTTCAACGCCATCAAAGTCTAGTGAAGCAATGTTTAACGTGTCCAAATATTTCAACAATACTTCAAGGAATATATTATGTGGAGTCAATATAACCAATCAGCAAAATATATGATTTCTACAATTTTCCACCTTATGCATTATGAAATTCGTGGCCAAAAATTCTCAACCATCTCATATTGACAGCTCAAGCGTCAGTTAAGGATATTACATTTTATCAGGAGTCGACGTGTGTGTTTCCGTTCCATGCGCAAATAAATCTAGTCTTCAAAAACGGTGGTCTCGCAATATTGGGAGCCCTACTAAAACACGATGTTCTCAGTGATCCCACGTAACCTTAGAGATCAACGCAGCCACAAAGCCACGTTGCCTAGCGAAGAAGTCTTCCATGCCATAATTCGCCTCATTTCGCCCTAACTAGGTGACTAGCTCTCACGGACGACCTCGGGCTGTATTTCTCGTCGTCAAGAGTTATATCACTTTTTCCCGGTGCCTCGGTAAGTCATAGCGGGCGCTAGCGTTGTCGCAACGACGCCCATTCGAGAAAGGTGTGGGGTAATGAGATTCTTTAACGAGTTGGGGCGAAACTATAGTCAGCTCGCTCAGCCGGAGCATGCAGTCTTCAAGTCATGGATCGCAGTTGTGTCGTAACGTCTTTAGTGCGGCGAATCGTAAGAGAACTGCAAATGGAAAGACGCAACACATTACCAGAACTACTCAGTGCACCAGACAGCACGTAGTCCACTGTGCCCCGTTGTCTTCTAGACTCTCGCCGACCTTCATCTCCTGACGCGAGTTACAGGCACGTCGACAACTGCGCGGCTCTCGCGATGCGGAAAGACATAGTTACGGCGTGCTTGCCTAGAACTTCTCGTCACGTCATTTGCATAATTGTTGGAGTGGCCCGGAGGTGATTACCTCGACAAGGAGTCGACCCGCGGGAGAACACGTTCCTTCTTCCTTTCATCTTGTGACGAGATTCCTGCAGCAAAGGTGCTCTGAACTATATGAGTCCGCGGATTACGCATCCAGTCAAGCTAAGACTGTTCAGCGCTATGGAATGTTGTAAGTTTATTCCGTTCTTTCTTTCTTTTTTCGAGCTCATTATCACGCAGACGAGCAACATAGAGATGATGGTTTCTTCGTTTCGTCGTAAGCCCCAAGTCTGTATTGCAACAGCAACAAAAATACGCTCGAGGACTGGGATGGTGAGGTGACCAAGAAGTACAGCGTAGCGAAAACTTAATGTTCCCCTGCTTTCTGCGCCTTTACATTTCAGCTACGAAAACACAAAATACAAAAAAGGAACATAAAGGACCAGATGCAGCGATGTTAGCCTAAGCGAAACAAGGGACTTCCGTGATTTTTTCTGCTTTGTGTTATGTGTAAGTGTCACCGTACTGCACAGATTTAGCGGAAACGAGGATAGGCTCGAAAAACTACCCAACGATGTGCGACCGACACGTTCGCGTGTGAACCGTGCGAGGCAGTAATTCTCCCGACGGTTAAGCGAATCCGCAGAGGTCACGCCCACGTATTTGTTCTGATATTCATATTTATTCATAGTCGGCACAGAAGGAAGTTAACGCGTAACTACAGTAGTCCGCACCGCTAGTACCTTCTTTAACTTCAACAAATGTCTTGTGGTGACGTAATGATAGGGGATATATATGTACTCACCTGAAATTCCGCTTCAAAGAACCTGAAATTTTCAAGAACTTTATCGTTGAACTGTGCTCTCCTTCGCTTATCGAAAAAAAAATAATATGCAGGAATACACTGCTAGAGCATCTTTGCCACGATTTTTTGAGGCAATTTCTAGTCAATGAGGCCTTAATGAATTGGTTTATTGCTGCGTGGCTCGTTAATTTCAACTTCTTATTTGAATTTGGTTTATGCTTCTTTACAGCTTACAACGAGATTCTAAATGGTAATTTGTGGAAGTAACAGCGTTAAAAGCTCCACCTGTCTGGTTTTGGTGGCTCAATGCCTGTGGCTTTCTAGGGGCACTCTCGAGGTGGAAGGTTCGACTTCCGACCGCGGTAGCTCCATTCTGACAAGGATTGAGTGCCCCTCAACAAAGCATGGCTCCTAGAGCCGCTGCACTCGCTCTGCTCGCACGTGTTATGCACAGTAGCGTGCGGGTTCGTTGAAGCAAGATTCTGTAGGCCTTACAAACAACCACTTTGACGTGACACAGTTCGCCTCACAAAGATGTGGCGTCGTATTTTTTTTTTTTTTTGTGCTCGTAGAACCTTAGATGTGTCGCGTATGGGACAAAAGTGTATCAACGCCATCGCTTGTCTCGGAAACGCTATTCTTGTTCAAGCGCGAAGTAACACCCTCGCTGCGCTGTGATTGTCGTCAGATGACTGCACGTCGACTCGAGGAATTTGTCGCATCCGTTCCCGATAAAACTGTTAAAAACTTTTTGACCGTTCTTTCTTTTTTTAAGCCACTTCGTGCAGTCTTCCACATCGACGTAGGACAACAGAGAGCTCATCTCAGTGCAGCACCTTCAACTGCTGTCTTCTCTTCTCTTTGTCGCTGTAGCGTGACGTGTTGATTTTTTTTTACTTAAAAATGGACTTATTTCAAATTCAGAGAAAGCTATTGTTCTTATACGGTAATTACTACGTCGCGGTTAAGTGCTGTGTTCACGCTGTCTTGCTTTCTTTCCTTCATTTTATTCATTGCTCCTTGGCTACGCAATACACTGAGGATCACTAAGAGCTCAGTGTCTAAGTACCGCAATCCCAAACATTGGTACTTGAATTTAGAACTCTATTATTTCAGTCCGAACGAGCCAATGCCAAAGTAAGACAACTTTATATTTCTCGTGTTCCCTCCTTTCCCGTTATTATGCATGCAAACAGTATAAAAACGAAACAGACAGTTCTTTCAGCCTTACCATAATGAGTAGGAGTTGTAAGAAGACAGTGGGGCCGTTTCTAGCGGGCAGGCAGTTGAATAATTTGAATTAAACTCCTAGGTACACCACAATCTGTGTTTATATTTTGTAACGTAAATACTCATTCGTTCAAATTCATTTTGCGCTGGTGTTAAACACCACAAATCGATCAATAAATTTTGCGCTGGATTCGAGGAGCCAATTTCTCTGCGCGTTAATGGTTGGATGCGATACGGTGCTGCACAAAAAATAGAAGACGCATAAAAAATGATCCTGACCTATAAAAAAAAAAAGGATCTGCAGATCCTACACATTGTAGGAACCGATGTCACGCGAAGCACTCAGCGAGGAATTTGCCTCTTCCGTGCGATTCGGCACTTAACCATGCAAGTTTACGGCTACGATTAACTCGTGTGTACAAACTGAGCACAATCGACATAACCACGCTTGCATGTGCGATACACTTCTTTACAATACGTGAAGCTCTGGATGAGCAGCCGTGGACGAGTGGTAGCGTGTTAGCCTGGCGCCTCGATGACCTGGGTTCGATCCCTGTCTACCTAACGAGTAGTCTGTGTTTGTCCGCTTGTTATGTCTACATTTCATTCGCAAGTTACAAGCAAACGGTGCGCTCTTTTACTTGACGTCAACCCGCGCAAAGTTTGTGCTCTTAAGTTTTCATTTGGTTGGTCATTGATCAACATGAGCTGCGATATTAAGATTCAATGAGCTGTGGCGCATACCATATAATCCGAGCCGAGCACTACGCTTATGACCCACACGTGATTGTATTGTCGTTAATCGTAGCGTATATGACGAGTGCATCATTTTAGCGATGCCCACATCAGTCATTCATGTTCGCCATACATTGATACGCTACCATCCCAATCTTGATATACACGAATTGAAAGAGACGTCCGGGAGAGCGTCGAGAAGTAGGGCGGATAGAGACGGTCAAAGTTGCTCAAGTTCGCCAGGAAATGCTTCGCACCTAAGAACTAAGGGCGCATATGCCTGAACCGAACTGCCGTAGCGAAAGCATCACTCACTGGAGACAAACTTAAGCGGAGCAAGCACGTGCCAGTTTACTACTATTACTACTACTACTACTACTACTACTACCACTGCTACTACTACTACTTCTACTGCCAATAATAATAATAAATTAGGGCTAACAGTTTTATGACGGCGTTCTTATTACACCTCTATATTTGCGACTGAGGACTGCACCAAAGAACTCGTTTTGAGCGGCACAGTGCCATCGCTGAGCACTACATGATTGATTTCTAGGGTAATTCTTCCCAAACCACGATTTGATTATGAGAGACGGCGTAGTGGAGGGATCCGGAAATTCTGACTACTTGAGGCTTTTTTTTAACGGGCACTGACATCGCACAGCACACAGGCATCAACATTTCGCCTCCATCGAAATGCAGCCGCCGCGGCCGGCATTCGATCCCGCGAACCTTGGATCAGCAGCCGAGTACCATGGCCACTAGAACACCGTGGCTGGGCCATCGCTGCTACAGTATTGACGATGGACACAAAGACCGGTTTTATTCAACCGGCAATCCTCCCCATGGCATACCAAATTTCATGGTAGCTTTGCTTCGTGAAACTGATCGGCGTTTTTTGGGAGTTGTGCGAAGACTGCATCACCAGGGATAAGCGGCTTGACACTTAGGAAGAGCGTTCAGTTATGTGTGTTTGTGTGGCTCACTTTGTTTTTGTATTTGGTAGCGACAGCGTGCATGTGTCCCTCAGTCCTTCCCTGTACGCCCAACTTTGAACCGTATTCATTTTCGGCCATCTAGCGCGCCTTTCGTCGTTATAGCTATGAACCGATTAAAAGTTTCAGGCTTTAATCGATATGTGCACCGATGAAAAGTTTGTCCATCGACAAGGAAGGAAGGAAGGAAATAGTAGAGAAGGAAAGGCAGGGAGGTTAACCAGTGTATGACAACCGGTATGCTACCCTGCACGAGGGGAAGGGGACAGGGGAGATTGAAAGGTAACAGTCAGAGGCAACTACTGAGTTGGAACAAGTAATAGGCATTTCATTTTAATCCTTTTTCGTATTGCGGAAACAACAAATATAAAAGACAGCGACGCAACCTAGATGCTTCGGCTTGCTATTTTTTATTTCTACGCGATGTTGATACTGAACTACAAATTTCGTTGCCAGGGTAACACCTCCTAAACGAACAGACGTATTTCTTTCTTTCTTTCTTTCTTTTTTTCTTTCTTTCTTTCTTTCTTTCTTTCTTTCTTTCTTTCTTTCTTTCTTTCTTTCTTTCTTTCTTTTTTTTAAAGAGAGGCGCTAGCGTGTCGTTGTCGTTTCATAACCAAACCTGACGACGTAGCATTGAACGTTGGCCGTAATCTGCCACCGGACATAAAAACAGAAAATATTTTCTGTGAAGCATTAGTCATGACTTCTTGCACTAGTTTTTACCAAAGTTATCTTACTTTAACTGAAAAGTTGAACCCTTGAATATATAATGTCGTATTCTTTCGCTAACGCTGACAGCTAACGGCGTTATATGAGAGCAATTTGGATTTTTCGTCGTTACCCGAAAAGGGGCCGCTAACACGCGATGCCTACCAGCCTCTCTCTTCCGCTAATCTCGCGTATCCTCGCTAGCAACGAAAAGCTGCCTGTTTCAATTAAGCTTTACCGTGATGTCCATGAATAATCACTATAAATAAAGTAGAAACATGAAATAAAGGCATTACCACTCTCCAAGAATTCACAAAACGACGTTGTAACATTACGTCGGCGATGTCATGGTAAACAGCGTGTCGAAAGCAGTATCAACAAGCTCTTTTTGCGTTGTTGTGGACGTGCCTCTTCGGGAATAATTGCACTTCGTTGCTGAAATTAATTCTGTTAGTTGAGGGGAAGAAGGAGGGGGGCGGGGGCGCAGTCTTAAAATGACCACGGGAATAAGCACGCGAGGAATGGAGAGAAGTGAAATATTTTATTCAGAACAAATAAAGGCAATGTTCCTAATGGAGTGCACTCAATCAGTCAAGTGCTTTACTCCTACACCAAGCCAAACAGGCAACTGTAAGAAGTGGTACAGGTGTCGTAACTAAGCATTTACGTCTTTATTTTCAAGGACCTCGTGATTTAACCAATTGGGTGAGCTTGGTGTTCCCGTACACCTACCAATAAATTATGTCGGTCTGTTTGTCCGAAGGAAGGGCCGAAGAACGTCCTTTCTCCCTCCTTTCCGTGAAATCGCCTAGCTTGCTAGATAGAAATGATATTTTCTGGTTATTTTATGTCTAAGAAAAGGGTCGGCAGAATTACTACAATTCACATGTGTTCGACTAAGGTGAACCAAGGACTACTAGAAACGATATCCTAAAGTTTAAGCATAATGAAGTTTTCTGGAAATGATGAAGAGGTCACTCAAAACGATCGCTGGAAGATGGAAGAGATTGGTGGGAACGATCTCTTTATCTTGCCGTGCTGACGAAGACAAGTCCACCAGCGGAAGCGTTGGCTACAGCGGCATTCTCAGTTCTACATCGTTTTCAACGATATTTTCATTAATTCAAGTTTGTTTCTTTCCCTGAGCTTCTGTCCTAGTTTGTATTTCAACGTCCAGAAATGGGTCATTTGAAACCTCCATTGACCGCAGCACATTCACTACTAATAGTCAGTTCTCTCTGTTTTCTTGTGCTGTGTAGCTTAAGTTACCTTTTATTTTTTTTTCTACATGCCCTGCGAGGTCACAGCACGAGTGGACACATAAAGTTCAGAATTTGTGCGTTCTTGGGATCCTTTCCCTCGTGATTGCAGATTTTTATCTTTCGCTATTGCAGCTCGTCTCGTATTACAACCTTGCAGCACACTGTGCATCACAACATGTATACACGTTGTATCGCTGCTAATGGTATATTTATTCAGCGCTCGTGAATAAAAAACGCGCCGTGATTTGCATACTTTGCATCCTCATTTTTAAGCTGCGCACTGGCCTGCCAGTTTTCTTGTCATCCTGTTACTGAATATGTCTTTCGAGGCCCAATAAATTAAACTGTCTTTTCTTTCGTAGCACTGTTTTGCGAGGTTTATATTCGCTTAGGTCGTGCACACTTGCTCGATATCACTGAAATAAACACAGTCCGAGAACACCGTCCCGCATTTTAGCGTTGAAACGATTGTCTGTTCTTTATTGTGTGTGGAGAGGTTTGCCTTTAAATGCTGGAATCAGTATAAATATATGGGAGAGAACAGCAAGATCGCTTTTCTCTAAATCCTAGGCATCACGGCTGAGAGGGTTTGAAAACCGACTCAGTGTACTGGCCTGAAAAGAACTCGCGATTCTCCCAAAGCGTATCTCTTTAAGAATGCAATTTCTTGAAAGGGTTCTTTTCCGCGCATTACAGTAAAGAACATGTGTCCCTGCGATTCTGCGAAATGCATAGCTTCGCTTTTTTAACCTTACCTTGCGACATCGGGTTCTACGATACCCTGCCTTCCAGTCTCTCGGCATTTCTTATGGCAACAATACAAAAGCGTTTGCTCATCTCTGCTAGGGGAATTTTGTCCCGAAACTTCGACTGCAGACGAGAAAAAAAAAATAAAGAGGCCAGACTCTCTAATCCCAAACTCTCCTCGACTGAACGTCATGGCAAAGGCAACCATTTCTGTTCAATTTTCTAACTCAGTGAAAAGAAATTGTTGGAGGCGGACGAGGAATTGTTTGAAGTGCGCGTTTATATCTTCTGTGATGCCAGCAGGCGTGTATACTTGTACGCGCATGAGACGATTGCGCCTACCCTCTGAAATTTCCTCTGTTCTCGTCTACATTTTCAGGAACTGGAACCATGGAATTGCGTCCACCGTTTATTCACGTTCACTGTGACAAATTGAATGGTGCTGAGAGGTGCATGTGTCATTTTGCAAGAGGCGTGACGCGCAAAATAAACGTTTCACGGCATTGTGCAAAGCGCACGAGCTTACTCCTATCTTCACCTGCACTGTTTATTCGCTACTCCAGAAAAAGTGGGCGGCAGTTCCTTGAGAGGCTCGTCTCGCTTGAAGCTGTAAACCTGCTCGTTCCGTATTTCCTTTGTGTCCCTATGTGTGTGTGCATTAATAATCAATCAATCAATCAATCAATCAATCAATCAATCAAAGTTTATTTAACGTGCCCAGGGACAACCGTAAGGTCTTTGTACTGGCACGCGGAAAAAAACATTGGTGGTGTCTATAATAATAATAATAATAATAATAATAATAATAATAATAATAATAATAATAATAATAATAATACCCTAATACCCCTCCGCACTTGCGCACCTGTGTATATATGCGCGTGTTTGTGTGTGTTCTTTCGTTTATTATACAGTTATACTTGTCTTATTTCTCACCGCTATCTCTCTCTCTCCCCAATACAGGGTAGTAATATCTCCTGTCACATTTTCCTGATAGGGAAAACAGGCCTGTGTGCCACACTAGTTTAACGCAGTTTCATGCAACCACTTTCATAAACATTAAAGGGCGTGGCAGATTATTCTGCTTACGATGCGTTCCTGTCGCCTGCGGCTACACTGGTACCGTTAAGAAAAGGAAACGAAGCCTGAGCGGTAGAAGATGACATCATTGGTGGTGTCTATCTATGCCAAGTGTCGTTTTGTCATCTTTATTCTTTTATTTCTTCCTTGTGAGGTTCGTTGTAAGCTCTAGTCACGTATTAGAGACTAATCTGCGCAACAGACGCTTGCGTCATGACAGAGAAATGGTTAAGTATTAGATTCCTGATTGATTTGTGGGGTTTAACGTCCCAAAACCAGTTCTGATTATGAGAGACGCCGTAGTGGAGGGCTCCGGAAATTTCGACCACCCGGGGTTCTTTAGCGTGCACTGACATCGCCAAGTATTAGATTCCATATGCTGACATGTTGCAGGAAAATAAATTACTAAAAAGCGTAGGCAAGCAACTTTAAAGCTTGGGTTTCTTTATCTTGCTACGTTAGGTAATTACTTTACCCAAGGGTGCGTCAGCTTTAAAAAGCGCCTATGACAAACTTATTTGATTCGTTTGGGCTAGATACGCTACAACGCAAAAAGAAAAAGAAGTTGAACAGCCGTTAGCAATAATGTTGAGCAAGATGAGTCATGAGCGTATACTCTTTTTAACACAGCTTGTGTGTGTTTGTTTTTCCCTATGCGTGCTCGTTACCAACGTTTTTGACCTTTTTATTTCCCTGCAGTTAACAAATCTGCCCAGAATTTTCAAGTAACTAGGTTTAGTCCCAGGACTGCACAGCATTGTCACGTAAAAAAACAACCAAGGTCGTGAATTCAAAAGAAATCAATCGTCGCGGAAACTATGCTGATGCCTTAACGCGGGCCGCCAGGTAGTATAGTGAGTACGGTGATCAACCGCAGGACTCAAAAGACGCGGGTTGAACCCCGGCCGTCGTGAACGCATTTGTATGGAGGCAAAATGCTAGATGACCGTGCTCTGTGTGATGTCAGTGTGCGTTAAGGAAACCCGGGTGTTCAAAATTTCCGGAGCCCTCCACTACAATATGCTTCGTAATGACACTGTGGTTTGGCCACCATCAAGTTTTTTAACGAGCAAGTAGATGTGTAAAGGAAGTAGAAAGAAAAAAAAAAACTCTGAGAGGACCTAAAGGCCGGGATCTAGGGGCGAAAATAAACGGAGTGTTATGCATAACGCGTTGGGATACATTTGAAGGAGACGGCGCGAAATTTAACATAAATATTGGCGCCGCCAAGTTTCTTGAGCGTGGAATGATAACTCTAGAATACTTGTCAAAAAGACTGTAGGAAATGAAAAGTCTCTATACGCATTTTAATACGGTTTTGACACATTGTAAACCACGTCGCTGCGCGCGGAAGTGCCCGTGTGTAAGCTCATTTCTCGGAAGAAATATGCGCTTTCCTTACATAATGTCAATACGTGTCGCTCTCTGATATAAGCTCTGAGCAGCCCCGCATTTGTTTTCGTGCACCTACTATGAATGAAACAACACTTGACCTTTAGTTCGCTGCGTGCTATACCAACAGGCGCCAATAACCAGCAGCATCACTTACTTGCTTCTGCTGAACGAAGCACGCTACGAATGAACCCTTCACTGGGAAGTGTAGTCGGGCATTGCTTCGCTCCAAGAAGAAAGGACAGAACGTATACAAGGATGTATACAAGAACCGACTTGAAATAAACATCCCTATCCGCGTACTCTTGTCGAAACTATGTAAACAGCCGATTTACCACTCTGCAACCTAAGCTGAATCTTGAAGAGCAGCGCCCGTTTGTCGGGTGTGCTCCACTGCAAGGAGTCAGCGAAAGCTTTGAGCGCCTGTTTGTTTTTGTTTTGTTTTTTTCGTAACCCGAAAGGCTTCGAATCTCCAAACTTATTCCGTTTTGTGCTGACTCCTCAGTCAGCCTTTCTCTTGATTTCTTATGGTAATCAATCGGTCGTCTTGTTGTTACTCGCTGTTGTTCCTTTTAAAGGTCGTGAGTTATAGCACAGTGGCTATAGCAAAATGATACCATTTGCTTCATTTTGTTTTGACGTGTATTGTGCTGATCAGGAAAGGGATGGAAAAGCACCTGCAATTCATGTGTCCCTAGATGAAGACAATGCTTGCTTGTGCGGTAGTGCTGTGAGCAACTGAAAAGCAAAGTGAGAAAAAGCCGCAACGCAGCGACAACAGTAACAGCTATCTGAAATTATTTCCTTCAATAACTGTTTCAAGCGGACATGGGGTTGCCAAATGAAGAGAAAGTGATACCTAAACAGGGCTATCAGTGCTCGGAATCCTTACGAGACACGTCCCCATTCAACGCCGTTAGCTCTT
Organism: Hyalomma asiaticum; assembly: GCA_013339685.2. Taxonomy (NCBI): domain Eukaryota; kingdom Metazoa; phylum Arthropoda; class Arachnida; order Ixodida; family Ixodidae; genus Hyalomma; species Hyalomma asiaticum. Next base: position 108,101,246 of record CM023486.1, read on the forward strand.
GCGACGTTCGGAATATGATCGGACGTTTAAACGGACACTATAGAAAAGATATAAACTTCGGCTAAATCGATTTCTTACCTCTGTTGAAATATATCACTGCGTTCTGTGCGCCAGTAAACCATTATTTTTATCGAAAACTGCCGCTGCAAGTCCCTGGTGTCGTTCAGTTATAGGATCACCTGCGCCTACGAGAGGTCTCGACGTCATGATCTCGGCTGCCCAAACAATGGTCGTAAGATTTACCACGAACTGTGTCTCACTGCACGTTTATCTATTTTCAATAATTATCTAATTGATTTTTCGTTCATAACCTGCAGCAATAATCGAGTATCCAAGGTATATGCGCTGATGTCATTAAAAAAAGGAGGATATCCACAGAGCGGGACAAATGGCGCCACTCCAGTTTCTCAATTTCTTCATTTTCTCGCTGTTTTGGCAGGATTAGTGAATTGGTTATTACGCAAAGCTTATCTTGCAATCTTGCTTAACTTAATTTTTACCTCCGATGCCCTTCTAATGTCACCCTCAGGTCGTTGTCGTCTTTTTGTGACGGGCACTACAGTAGCGTGTTCTTGATCGTTCGGCTACACACTGGAATCCGAAGCGTTGCTTGTACAGCTGAGGAGCTCCTTGTGCGATTGGGAGATTCTGCGTGCACGGTCGAGGTTACGCCATATTTAACGGCGCACTGGTGTCTGAGATTACTTCCAGTGCGGCTGTCACCCCGGTTACAGTGAAAGGTGACTGGAATAACGAATTAAGGTGAACTCTCACGCTCGCCGATGTCCGTCTGTGGTACTTAACACATAAAGGGGGTGGGGGAAAGGTTAAAGACGCTTAGGTTCCCCTTGAAGAGTGAACGCTATAGCGTGATTTGGTACCGTCCGCATCAGCTCCTCGTTGCAAAAGTGTGTTTCTCGTACACTGAAATTACAGTCTGAGCTATCGTGGGTGTAGGTGTTGATAAGGTCGCAGTTTATGATTTTTCTGACCGATTCTGCTTCGAGAAGTTTTTTGTTCACTAAAGTACCTGTGCCCTGACGGCGATCTTGCGTGGTCGGGTACTCCGGGAAACGGCGGTAGGATGGGTCGGGATGATTATTCCCGCCGTGGATGCCGACGCAGGATTTTCTTTGACAATAGCTCCTTAACGCTTTCGAGTTAAATGTGACAACATCACTCAGTGAAACCGTTTTGCTATGCGTTGAAGCTGATCTTACAGAAGAGAAAATTTTCTGGGCATGGCCTCGCACGTCTCCCACGTGCACTTAATATCGTTGCTGCGCTTCTTCAGGTGCACCGGCTCATGTGACCTCCTGTGAAGAACTTATAAACGACGAGTGCGAGGGCTCGTCCAGGCAGAGTGCGAACTTCTTTCTCCGTCCCTACTTTTGAGTACCTCGATCTTCTTTCCATGTGCAGGGTGTGGAAATGCAGTTACCAACCTCCCCGCGTTTCTCATTTGTCCTGCCTGTTCTCTCTCTCTCTCGCATGTGCTTATCGCTGAAGGCCAAAGGTCTTGTGAAAGCCTCAGTGTTTGTCTGTGTGTGTGGGTGTGTTCAAAAACTGCAGGGCTTTTCCGAGTGCCGTCACCGCCGGGACATCGACTGATCGGGGCACCCCCATAATCTAGGACGTTTTATTTCGGACACCTTAGATACCAGCACGTATGTGCTCTCCTGCAACGTCTTGTAATGCCTCGTGGATCACCAATATGTTGACAACGTATCTATAGGACACGTGTGAGGCACGTTCTATTCCTACCTTGCTTGTTGCTTTTGTGACGGCCACCGTAAAGCAGCCCATCAACTTTGACTTTGGCGCTTATTGTGTGTCCATTTGCTCCAGCAACACACTTACAACAGCTCTTACCACTTCTTACTGGCTGATAGAGGAGTACTTAAGTTATATCAGTCTTATTATCAAACAAAAGCTTATGTGCGAACGGAGTAAAAAGTGATGTTAGTGGGTTGCTGACTGCATATCTGTGTAACTAGCGCCAGACCCAGCGTCAAACTTAGATATGCGTATCACGTCGGTAATTCATATTAACTAGCGCTACACTCATCTCTAGTTTGCGTGGGTCACTCTGTTTAAATTAGCTTTGCGTAACAACCACATCCCGTTCACCCCTTTGCCTTTTTCTTTACTAGTTCATTCATGTCTAACGGACGTACCAGAGACAGTTAAACATCTACCAGCAACCCCTACACAAGAGATTGTTTACCCCCTGCCTCGTGATTACACCTCACATTTCCATGAAATCGCGTTAAAACGCCCGTATGCACAACAGAAAAGGAAACACGCACACGCGCCCACTAACAGGGGGCTCAGTGTCGACAAATTGAATGAGTGAGCTTTAAGATAAACTGTGCCATTTCTGCAGAAAAAACAACTCGTTTTCGCTCTGCTTATGGTAATGACCTCGACCTGTCTAGCTTAGCCGAGCGCCCAGCCTAATGTTGTCGACTTTCGCGAAACGAGCGCTCATTGTCAACACCAGTGGGCCAAAGAAAGCCCAGAAGCGTCGTGTGGGGAGTACTGACATTTGAATAATTGCGAGATAGAACGCGAGCGAGCGAAATTGCGTAGGTCGGGGTGACGCGTGGGCCGAGTAAAGCTACGTGGAGCGCTTCGGTCTCGCCAGTACAACACGCAGTTCCAGCAAGCGAAAATGAAAACCAGGCAGATTCTACCGAATCTAAAGAGAAGACGTAGGACGGTGTTCGTTCTATGCAAACAACGGGACGTCCCCATTTGCATGTGACTTAAAATAGAGACAAAAAAAGAACTTCGCCGAACAAAAAGTACAGCTGTCACCCTTTCGGATGACTATACGTTTGATAAAGAAAAAAAAAAGTTGTGTTAACGTTAGCTGTGTGTAATTCAACTGCATTTGCGTAATTATCTTGAAAATAGTAGAGGTCGGCATCGAGACTCGTTATTACACTTTGGGAGAGCTTTTCACATTAGGCCATCCTCTTTACTGATGTACGATGTGAGGGTGAATCGATTTCTCATCAGCATTCAACAATGCTGATTGCGGTCAGCATTCAGCACTTTCGTCTGAACAAGCGACAAAAATCACAAAAAGCCGACAGATTTGATAATGTTGATGTCTAAATAACGGTGTTCGGAAATGAAAAAACCTAATTGCCGAAATAACGGTGTTCGGAAATGAAATGTAACCTAATTGCCAAAAAAAATCATGCGGTATGTTGTATAATCTTTTGGTTTATTTTGTCATAAAACCACAAATAGTACGTTCATTACTTAGCTAGTGCATCTGAAACTGTTCACGTTGAGTGTGCAGAATGACGTACGTCATCGGCTGTGCCACTTAGGACGCCTGACGCCTCGTTAGGTCATTTCAGAAAACAGCGTAAGGCTCAACATATTCTCAGGTGTGGGAATTTAACTAAGCGTTATGCAATCAGACGCCGGCATTTCTCACCTTGTCATCGTTATCATCGTCATAATCATCATGACATCCAGCCCTACCTCCATCGACAACACTATAAAACCAAGACTATGATAACACGGTTGTGATATGTGATAATACGGTAAGATATGATTAAAGAGCGCATGTACGATCACCCTGACACCTATAAACCGCACGTATACAGAAGGGATGTAACAGGGATTTTGGCCCGCCATGCATTTGATTAACGCTCAACCGCAAGGTTGTAAATTGGCTTTGGCTGAGGCTCGAAAGTCACTTGTGCGTATATGTCTGCGCTCGAAAGTTCACGAACAGTAGCAACTGTTAAAAAGAAAGAAAGAAAAAAATGCTAAATGTTAAAACATTTTGTTGGAGTAAACAGTGAGAACATGAACACGAGGCGTTGCTAGCATGTATGTATGTACACACTTGCCCGGGTGTAGAATACACAACACTCGTCTGCATATCTGGAATACGTCAATATTTTTCTTTTCCTTAGACTGCGAGGTCCGTGAGCTGCCCTCGTTGACCGCATGCGTATGCGAGGGCATGCATAAACAGCGCTCGCGCAAACAGAGTCGACCATTTAATAAAGCGCATCGCAGCGGCGCCTAAACTGCGCACCGTAGTTGTGATCTGGAAGAACTTTATTTTATCTGGCCTAAGGCCCACATTTGCGCGAGAGCAGACGCCAAATGAGTCTCCGATTTCTAGGAAGCTGCGGTAATGACCCTGACTGTGAAAATTAGGCGGACCATTAGGCGAACTGAACCGAACGCCTAATTAGCCGGAGGGCCCACCTTACCGCATTAATGAATTCGAAGGAAGAGATGGTGCGCGAGGACAGAGTGCGTTGAACAGGCGGGTTCTATAGCAAATGCACACATAAAGATAAAAAGAAGCTGAGTGCGTCTCCGCTTACGCACGTATTTCTGAGTTCATTTATATCGCTGTTAGAAGCAAATAAAGAAACCAGCAAACAAACAAAAATTAAACTAAATAACTAGCTAACTTAAAAAGAAACAAGATTCATTCCAGTGGTACTTTTTCCACTTATTCTCGGCCACCATTTTTCTTTCAATGACTGAACTTTTTAACAGAATTTAAGATGTAAGTAGTGGTGTTGCTTGTCAGGGCACTGGTATCCAAAAAGAACACGCCCTCGTATTTCTGTTGTACCTGAGTAAATTCATATAAGTTTTGTGTCTACCTTCCCTGGCATTGCGCCCTTTCATTTGATAAATGTCATCTTGTATGGTATAAGAAGGCTCATGTGATTGTGAAAGTGTATATTCATGTGGGTGAGTGCGGGACAAACAGTTAGAACACACGCGCAAAGAGCTGAAGCACTAGCACTATCGTTCACTATCGTTCGTGAAATCCCGTCGACTTGATGAAGCAAAGGGCTAATAATCAGCCCTGAGCATGTAGGAGCGAGCAGGAAAATGACTCAGGATCTTCTCTAGAGAAAGCAGTTGGCCATTAAGGCGGTGAAGCTTAGCTTCTAGTTGGCTCCGTTGAGTTGCGTAGGATGCGCAGTGGCAGAGCAACTTGGTGATTGTCTCTTCACTGCCACGAAAACTACATGTGGCACTGTTCAACATACCTATGGGGGACGAGTAGGCATTGGTATATGCCTCTCCCCGCCACATTCGGCACAGTACCGTTACCTCGTGAGGGTGGAGCCCTGGTGGCAACCGAGGTCCCAAGTTTGGGTCCAGGGAATGTAAACGGGACTTGCAGAAATCGGATGAATCTCAGTGTAGAATCGTGATGTGGCGAGCAACTGATTGAAGTTCATTTTTCCATCTCTCCTTCTTTCTATCTAACCTGTTCTTCCAATCTCTCCGTCCAACGGTTTACAGTAGTCAACCGAGCACGTGCTTGGTTAACCTCTCTGCCTTTCCTCGTCATCTCTCTCTCTTTCTCGTTTGCGCATAAACCATATGCGTGCTTTTGCTTGTACTTTGCGTTCTCGCAGACTTTTCGCGGGCTGGAGCACCAATTCTAGCGCACAATATCCAAACTGCGGATTGCCACGGTCGTCAGAACGTCCCTATAACGCAGCCTTTAACATTGTCCATGAGTTTTCGAAGCTCGTCACTTTTCATTGCCAGGTTCCAAACATTGTACGTGATTGATTTCTGGAGTTGTTAATTTTGTTGCTGAATTTGTGTTACTGAAGACACGTGTTTCGCTGAGCGACACGCAATTCTTCACTGGAAAGCGACTCCCCACAATTTTGGCGGTGTCGTGTTTTTTAGTTACTGTGCGCCATTTTTCAAGTCCAGCAAATGAACGTCGCACTACAGACAAGGAATAGACAAGAAGGCACGGTACGATCTAGAAACACGCTGCCGTACCGCCATGGGTTACAATGTTTACACTGCAGAAGCTTCCGTCTGCGCCGTCGCAGCCAGCTGTTCCAACGAGATTTTTGCGATCCACCAAGTTTTGTCTTTTAATATAACTATGTATGCAATTCCTTTTACTATCCCGCAGTCTCGATTGAATTACTAAGGTCATCGCGTATGTGTGCAGAGAAAGTCAGAGGGGGCGGAGTGGAACAGGCGGGATCGAATTCGATACAGTGACGATTCTTCGGCCGGCAGCCGACAGTGCAGCGGCAGTGCAGGGCACGGTCCCGTTTTACAGCACTGGTTTTATGAACGTACGAGGTTTACTGCGTAAACGCACTCATGTGGACAGAATCGTTCGTTCTGTGTTTGGCGGCTGTTTCTTTTAACAAAATGACAAGTGAAAGAGAATGGAATGGAGAATAAACTCCTGTAATGGTTAACAAAAGCTTACGTATCAAGATTTATTACGTTTATTATAACTTTCATTTTTTTAGTATTATAAATATTTTTTTCGATTCAAAGTAGCAAGTTGCAGCATGTTGTGTGAATACTTAAACTTGACCAGCGAACAGCACTGAACATGTGAATATCACAGTAAGTCGAGTGGCATTTAAAACAAGGCGAGGGGACACTGATGCCATATCCCCGCACGATGTTTAATAGAACGTGAATGGCCGCAGTGCTTGAGAGGGAGTTCCACGAACAAGATTCCTGAAAGCATCATACGTTTGTTGCTGGCAAAAACTTTCGTTTCGGCACCAATTTAGAGGATTAACGAAATTGTGTTTCGTGCCATTAGCACCTGGTCTTAGTAGCCCTTCCGCAGAGCTCACACAGCTTTCTAGAAGCTTAAGAGCTCAAGGTGTTTGGGGAAGAAGCACACTTTCCTTTACTTCGTTACAGACATAAACAGCACTAACAGGAAGTAAAGAAACGGACGAGCTAGAGTAACAAGAAGTAGGTTTAGGAACATCTTTCAACAGATAATCCGTAAAGGTGAACACTCAAATTCAAGACGAAACGTCGGCCATGCTTGCAGCAAAGAAGTCATCGGAACCGTCGTTCAGATATATACGTAATTAGAAGCCACTTTGTCGACAATACCGGACTGCAGTCGAAATCTCGGAATCTTGGAAAGATTAGATACACAAGTAACTTAAAGGGCTCACCTACGCTCTGTAGAACCATGAAGAGAAGGTAATTAATGGCCGTTGTGAGTGTTTCGGACAAAAATAAAGTGAGATAATACTGAGAAAAAAAATAAAGAGTGAGGTTTTTTGTTTTTCAAAATGATTCTTTTTGTCAGATAGAAATGTCCTTCTTTCTGATTTTACTAAAGATAAACGGACCTGTTTGCACCGTGAGAATAGCTAAAAACAACATTACCGCTATATTTTCGGCAGTAAAGACGGACGTTGTGACAACAGTAATGAAAAATATTGAGAAAATATGGTTCCGCCTTCATATGAAGCTCCATATTAAATACCAAAAAAAATACTCTATAGATACGCAGGCACGAAAGCTGATGTTCGGATCTCATGTCTGACTCATGTTCGCCATGAGCTTCTAAATAATAATGCGTTGTGTATATGTAGATTTTACATCGTTACCCTGAAGGGCAACACTTACATTATCATTCCACAACAGCACACTTATGCAACCCATGTATTCCATGTGAGCTTCGCTGATGAAATTACCATGCAGTGTTCACACTGCCTACTCTACTGAAGGGACCTCACAACGTGTCGAATATGTCTATGTTATCAAGAAGTTAATAAGGTTTACGTAGTCGTACTATGTTATAAAAAAGCCAGACACAGTCACTGAAGCAGATGCGAACCACCTACTGCGAATATATACAGGTTTGCGATCAGAACGTCCCCCTTGCTTACTGCGAGCCGCCCTCCACGCAGCGCCACGGCCATGTACGATACACTGGACATATAAAAACGAATGCCACAAAACACGTTCATTTCGCATAGAGTGCAGGCCTTGCTGCGCGTATAATTCACATGAGCCATTATACCTTAAGCAAGTTTGTCAACGCAATAAAAAGAAAAGTGTATTCATGCACACGCGAAAGGAGGAAGTTCTACAAGATGTACACTGCACAAAAGGAAAATTTTTGGAGATATGATCTGCACGCTGCTTTTCAGAAAAAAAAATGTTTTCGACCTGCTGACCCGATCATAGCAATGACCACGTTTCTCTCATGGAGGACTGGCCATTCGTTAAAGAGAAAGAACTGAATTCAGTTGTGAAAGAGCGCATGTGCTCAGAAAGTGCAGCCAACCGTTTTCTTAACGTTCACTTATGATGACCTGGAGACATTTATAACGTGATTATCACCGATCGAATACCAGAAAGCGGAAATAATGGCAAATAGGAAATGCTCGATCGAACGACAATGCGGAAGAAACTGAGCAAAAAAAAAAAGAAACAATGGTTTCAGTCCACTGAATTCCTGGGGGGTATGGAGCCACGTGTGTAGTCATGCGAAATGATTAGTGATAAAAAGGAAACAAGTGAGCGATGCTCCATTCTTTATCAGATTTGGGGAATGTGAGATGAGAAAGGAAGTTCCCAAAAGCGTGATGGGCGAGTTAAGCAACGCTTTAATGACGTTTTGCTTAGTCAGAATATGAAAGAAATGCTAGCCATAGCACTTACATTTCATAAGTACACGCAATAAAAGACTAGCGCTTGCTTGCTTATTTCGTTATCTTGGCAGTCAGTTCAGTTTGGGAGAAAATATTTTTCTTCATTGCACTTTGTGACTTGGTCTCTTGGTCTACGCAACATAACGCAAAAATCAATGTCTTGCACGACAGAAACATTGTAACGATATATTTGAAGAAAACAAGAACACTGTTGAAAGGCCAGGAATTTTCGTAGTATAAAGTTGTATATATTTATATCTTTTATGCAACATCAAGATCGGTGAGTTCGGAAATCTTCTTGAATATATTTATTCGGCCAGAGAAGTTGCGTAGGTAAAATGTATTTTTCATGGTTTATTCAAGAACTCGAACACAAGCTTGTCCATGTCGATGTGCGCTGTGTTGTGTGTTGCTCTCACCTAATTATCAAGCTTATTACATTGGCTTTATCTGAAGAAAGTACACCTGTCGCCGCATGATCCGCAAATTATATTTGCGTTGAAAAAATCACAGTTTCACCAGAAGGGCGTGCCAATGAATGCGATAGGAATGCATGGTACAACGCACAAAGTAAGACTAGCAGCTTTAGGGGCAATCTGAATTGTAGTGAACGTGGGCTCATTACTAACCAGCAATTGTGTAAAGTACCATGTGACGGTCGAGCGGCACAGACAACGGCCCAGCGGAGCTTCGAGATAAGCCATCTTGTTTTGATGTCTTTTGGCGTGCGCTTCATACCGCGCTACCGCGCTAAACAGCGTGCACTTTGCACCACTGAGAAACTCGGCCCAGCACAGCGACATCAAGCGAGTGCGTCTCGGCCCAGCACAGCGATATGCGAGGCGCCTGGAACAGAGCACGTGATCAAGGCGCTGCTACGCAGTACGCAGCACGTCTGATGGCTGCCGGGATATAGCGCGCGCGCAAGCGATGGCGACCGCGTGGAGTCCACAGTCACTGCTCGAGCGAATGTGACAACGAAGAAACTAATGTCTACTCACAGTCCGTGCAACAGCCGTCCGAGGACAACCTCGAACTTGTATTGAGCCGAAAGGCGAAGGGACACATTACCACAACCTGTTCATCCTCTGGCAGATTAAATGAAAGGAAGCAACGAAGGCCCGTGGGCAGCCCCATCCTTTTTAAAGCGAAGCTTTGTACCTCTACCAGCCAAGGGTTCTGTCGTGTCCGTCGTTGTAAGCAAAAAACGATCCCGACGAAGCGCTCGCGCTCGCGCTCGCGAAGTAGCACTCGCGCTCGGCGCGTGCCTCCCGGCGCGCTACCTCTCTCACTCTTCCATCTGCTGTCTTGTGAGAGAGAGAGAGAGACAGAGAGAGAGAGAGAGCGAAAGGCGCGCGTTACCTATGGAAACGCTCTTTCTTCGATGAACGCTCGACCAGCTCGCAAAGAAGGAGAACGCGCCCTTACCCGCGAGAGACGAGCTCGAGGCAGGCAGCGTCTTCTAGCGAGCTTCAAAACAAGCTTCAAAGTGATGAGCCAACATGAAGGATGATAAGGGCTGCAGGCAAACAACGGAAACAGGCTCGGCGCGGTCCGTAAGATTAGATTGCAGCTGTTGCAAAGCTTATGCAGCTGCTTGAAAGAGGGTTGACGTCATTTGAAACCCTTCCAGCCTAGTAACTGCTTCGGTTCATTTCTAGACTACTCCACTATGGATAGACTACGGAAAGTAAAGACGGCAGAAGAAGAGCGTGAATATAAGGCTCGGCGGAAAGAACAAAATCGTCTCGCTCAACAGCGTCGTAGGCAAAACCCAGCAGCTCTCGCCGTCACCGTGAGGGTGGCGTAAAAAGCTTCGCTTTCCAACCACCTTCACAGGGTGGATTGGCGGGCAATTTTTTGTTCTTGTTGCCCCTGACGACGACATAAACCACCTCAAAAGGCTATCGGTTTCACTGCTTTTGGAGGGGATAGTGCCATAAGAAATCACGCAATTTAACGCTAACGCACATAAGCACATCTTGGCGATTGGAGTTTCGCACGCTGCCGCACTGAACTCACTGCGCAACGTCACAGAACTGCATGAAAAAGAAGTACCGCTCATGTGTCCCGGTGGACTCTAACGTCGTGATTGGTATCACCCACTACTTAGAGTATGCTATTCCCTGTTCCGACTTGAGTGTTCTTGTCAAATCAACCAATGAGGCCAGCGTCATTTTGAAGGTTGCTTGCTTCGTTGACTCACGCTGCTTCACCGTAGGAGGGAAGGGTGACTCGCTGCCATCGTATGTTAGGGGTGACTATTTGCGACATTCCCTGTGACCTTTTGTGCCGAAGCCACTACAGTGTTAAAGTGCATTAACCCGAACCAATTGTGACACGTATAAAAAGCGAGACAGTGTGCTCTGTATCTACCGGCACTTGTTCCGTGGACGATTGCAAAGCGACCGTTCTCAAAGGCCCGAACTGGAATATATCCCGCGGATCAAAAGACTAGCCAAACATTAAAAGAAATAGAGCTATATTGTTACAGATGGCGGGAGGACCATTAATTACATGAGGGCTGCGAGAGCCGTCAAAAAGCGCCGTTATTGTCACTGGACTAGATTAGGAAAGAAGAACGCCTTTGCATTTGCAGCGCACCTCCCACGCACGGATTCTCCACCTCCCTTGTTATCCAAACAGGTGGCAACCGGTAAAAACTAGGATGCTATGAAAAGAGCGGTAGTTGGCCATTCACCTTAGCCTACATTGCCGAAGCCGTAGCCACAAGGATCGGCGGCGTTCTATACAAACCATTATACATGGATGCCGTTGACGTTGTTGTTGTTGACACGTCTTTATTCACATTTTATGCCCTTTGAGGGCTGCAGTGAATGTAGGGAGAGAGACGGGATTAAATAAAAGAGAAAAAAACGAAAACAAAAAGAAAAAAGGGGGCACAAAAGATGCAGTCCTAATGAGCGTCTCTCGAGTTAACGTTCTGGCTGTCACGCCCAAGATGGAGCCTGGTGCCAACGGCTGGACCCTTGGGATCGTCCATGTACTTGAGCAGCGACCGCCATAGCTCGTTGGCGGCGGCGCCGGTGATGCGCCCGGGTTGTGCCCAGGCCTGGAATGAAGTCGGGCGCCATTCCGGTGGGATTGCAGCAATGACCCGTTGCCTGGTTCCAGAATACAGCGGGCAGTCCCAGATAAGGTGCGCCAGGTCCGCTCGGGTGTTGCAGTGGCCGCAGATGCCAATATTCGGGGTGCCCAGGTCTCGATCTCTGCGAAAACACTGCACGAGGAAGGGCGCGCAACAGGTACTGTTGCGGCAGGTACAGACGGGAACTCTCCTTACCCCCTTCCTCATGCCGTTGACGCATCTTGGCCTACGTTGCCGAAGTCACAACCACATGCATGCTCACTGTGCACATCGGTGGCTTCAGCTCAGAACCACCGACTAACAAGCTGCCCGACGAGAACAAAGACATGATCGTAGTGCTTCTATTATTCTTAGACAGCCTTAGCGTACTAATCGGCTGGCTCAGCTCACAATTAGGTCGTTATACACAACAGGCGTTGGATGATCTAAATCCGGTACTTGATAGCCTTCAGTAGACGTGGCGGCTCTGTGGGAAAACCGCGCTTGAGCGTCTAATGGCGCCCAGTGCAAGAGACGCGAAACCGTGTACCCATGTCCTAACAGGAAGGCGTTAGAGTGTACTAGTAAGTACACTTTAAAGGCTTTCTAAACCCACCCTACACGAAATGCAAAGAGCGGTGCACGTGCCACGTGCTTGCGCACGCCCCTTCTCTCTTCTTCGTCGTCGTCGCAGGATGCCCGCTGCTCGCTACATTCCGCGGGATGCTCCAACGCAATTTACGACAGGCTCATTTAATACAGCTATTTTGCAATGACGTCGGGCATGCGTCTACATTGTAGTGGGAAGTCATAGGTGTGGAGTCCCGCATTTGACTCTCCCTCGCGTGCACGAAACGCCAGCCTTGTTAATTTCACCTAACTTTACACATCGTCTCATCTTCTTCCTCTCTTTTCATTCCTTAATCCCCATTCCCAGCGTAGGGCAGCAAAATAGAGGCGTCCGCAATGGTTATGTCGACTAAATCTTGGAAGCCACAAAGTGAGATTATGCAACGACCCGGTGTTTCAAGCCATAGGTCGTCTCATTTCGAGTAAATTCTCGTATCCCCGGGAGGAACTTCAACATTCTTTCCTGTCGTCACAATAGCCCTAGTTTTACACTGGCTTCGCGGACAACAGTGCGCGTTAGCGTTGTCGTAACGACACAGATTTTCTGAGCGCACAGTGCAGTGCGACTCCTGAAAGCCATGCGCAACGAGAGTATTCCACTCACTAAGACAGCGCGTGCAGTCCTCGACGCATGGAGGGCACTTGTGTCGTAACGTGCTCAGTGATGTACATAACGGAAGGAAGTATGAAATAGAGGCTTTAACACATTGCCAGAGCTGCATGTAAGCCACTGCACAGCCGACACAATCTTCCTTTGTGACATGGACACCCGCAGACCTTTATCTTGCGCCACGAGTAACGGCCACGTCCACGACACGGCAGCTTGCGCGTTGTGGAAAGAAAGGTTAACGACGTGCTTTCCTGGAATCTCTTGCCACGTCGTTTGCATAATTATTCGAGTGTCCCGGAGGTGATTATCTCGACAAAGAGTCGACTTGCCGAAAAGCACGTTTTCACCTTACCCTACTTCTCTGTCTTGTCTCGCGAGTTCGCAGCAAGCTTCTCTTCAGCAAGAGTACGAATATGCAGATCAGTCTGGCTTAAAATTTTCAGCGTTCTAGATGGTAGTACTCTCATTACGCATTTGTTGACGACGGTGCTAAAAAAAAAACACGGAAAGTCTGTTATTTTTTGTTTTGTCATGAAGAAACAAAGATTGAGAAAGAAAGATGACAATGAGCATCGCAAGGCGAAGGACTAGACTGGTTAGAACTAAGTGCCTTCCAAATATCTCGTGTGATCTGCGCTGCATTTGGCGATGAACGAACGAACGAAACGAGCCCATACATACCCACACTTTGACTATTAAACCTGCCGCGGCGGAGAGCTCCAGAATAATTCTGACAATCTGGGAATCTTCAAGTTGTGCCTAAATCTAAGTCTATTACAGTTCTTTTGGTGTTCATCGCTCTCGCCGCCTCGCCACGGTGGTCCAGTGGCTATGGTACTCGTCTGCGCATCCGATGGTCGCGGGATCGAATCCTGGCCTCGGCGGCTGCTTTTCGATGGAGGCGGAATATTGAGGCCCGTGTACGGTGCGATGTCAGTGCACGTTCAAGAAGCCCAGGTGGCCGAAATTTCCGGAGCCCTCCACTACGGTATCTCTCATAATCAGTGGTGGTTTTGGGGCATAAAACCTCAGAAATCAATCAGTCAAATCGCTCTTACCGAAACGCTGAGCATAGAATTGAACCTACGACCTCAAGCTCACCAATGCGATGTCACATTATTCTGAGTTCTGTATAGAGTTACAAATGCGACCCAACCGGGTACATAGGTAATCCTTCATCTTGTAAAATTATCAGTGAACATTGACCTAAATCGTTTTTTGAAGTGCAGTGAAGGACAGCGATGTGCTTGAACCCAAGTATAGTGTTAGCGCAGAATGGACAGAATTGAGTGTGTGTGAACGTTTTTGCTCAATTTGGGCTCTGGCCAGTGAACTGACCGTTGGCATGTTTTTTATAATTGACTCAACAGTATGATTTCCTTACTTGTCTATTTTCGTGAAACTTCGTTGTTATTATTGTTATTATTTTGCTGCAAAACGCAGCGAAATGGAGTAGCCGAGGAGATATACATAAACCTCTCCACAGCAGTCAACACGGAACATAAAAGCAATGTCACATCCACAGGGCTGTCGAAGTGTGTAACATAAAACATAAGAATGCGGTTAAGAAAACCAGAAACGAACAAATTCAATACCCTTTTAAAATTTCCACTGTGCTGTAATTGTAACTTCTGTTGTGTTTCACAGCTTTTAAAGAAAACGAGAAAAGACGCGAGAAAAAACCCAACAATGCAACATTTAGAATCGCTATACATCTTCCAGAGCCGAAGTGCCTAATGCTTTAGGGGCTCGCCTTGTCGACGACCGTCGTCTCCTCCTGTCGCGTGATCACGCTTCCCGTCGACACCCGCGACGCGCAGGAGAGGGCTTCACCGCCTCGCTGAGCGCGCCATTTCTCCTCTCACGACTATTCTCCGGCGCACAGAGGGGATCGCTCGGTTGCCTGTGCTACGCGCTTTGTCGGGTTTCGCAGTAGTGGAGCTGCTTAGCTGTCCACTCTCTCACACACCGGTCGCGGCGGCGATCGCTCCCTTGTTCTATGCCCCTCGCACGCTGACTGCTCACGGTGTGTGCGGTGCCAGTTCTGAGTCGCTGCCAGCCGAGCTCTGCGAGTCCGGAAGAAAATGTGCGCCGCCCTGACGCCGACGGAGGGAGAAATTTTTTTCGTGTAGCGAGACTACTACTGAGACTACTACTGGGACGCCGTGGCAGAACACACCATGATTGGCTGGCTCGCTTCTGGAACGAGCTTTGCCTGTTGAAATGTAACGGTGCGAAATTGGCTTGTGCTGCTGTTTGTGCAGCCCTGACATCCTTGACGGAAAAGCACTCTCCTGCAATTTCGCTTTCTGGCGTCACGTAGGTTCCTCTTTTCGTCAGCGCAGTCAGTTGAACCAGAAAGCTTCGCGCTTTATTGGATAAGGACGTCAATAAAAGATGCATTTAACAAAACGCTCACAGCACGTAGGCAGTGCATTAACGCAAGGCAGGTATTTGATTATGATAAAGAAGAAGAAAGTAATGGGCACCAACCTCTCCTTAAATTACATTTATTAAAAAAAAAAGAAGAAAGTACCAATGAAAACAGGCCACTTCGCAGCGTTATCTTTCTCTTGCATGCAACCTCGGTTGCGAAAATTGTTTACTCGGTAATTCCTCTGGAAAGACGCTGCTAAGTTACTTATAATGGCAGACACTTATTAAAAGCTCCGGCTTCCTAATCGAATCTGACACTGCTATATTGACTGCGGGCAACTTACTTCCGTCCATGAAAAATGTAAACGAAAGTTAACTGAAACTTTACTTTGAGAGCTTGTTTTTTTTTTTTTTTTGTTGACCAAAGGACTGCTGCCAATAAGCGAGTTGTCTCATCCTGTCTTTGTCACTCATCTCACGTGTTCGCGTATGTAATGAAAGCCGTTTTCTTCAAATAAGTTTTATGGGAATTGATTTTTCCGTAACTATATTGGCAACAACAGAAAATTATACGAGGGTGGCTAGGTGCCGTCTATCATTTGATAAATTCATTTTGTAAATTTGTGTTTCACATTCGTCATGGACAAAAGTTGGTGCATACCTATTTTCATAATTTTTTTTCTTTTTGTGTAGTGGGGGGGGGGGGGGGGGGGGCGGAGGGTTTAGGAAGGCTGGCGGCAAAGTTGCACAAGCTAATCCATGTAGAGAGAAGAAAGACAGAGAGAAAGAAATGAAACGGAAGTGTTTCTAAAATGAGCAAAAGGAACCGCTTTCGTGCTTATAGGAATGCTACTAGAATAAGCTTAATGTTTCAGTTTTCAGCAGCTGCCGCAGTAAGCCATAGCAGATGTCTTCTTTAGGATATCCGAAATAAGAAAGCCTATATAAAGGGAACGGTAATATGAAATTCAACGTCGAAAGAGAAAAAATTAAAGAATGGTTATTTCCAATGTATACAATACATACTTTAGCGAACGGTTCGGCTGTGCTAGTTGCGTTCTACCCTCTCTCTTCTTCTCCACTCATTCTATCCTCGATACCTCGATAAGAAAGCTTTAAACGGTACCGGTCATACTCGAATTCGTGGCGTGAAAATTTATGTCCCAATGATTGAGAATTTAGGGCGTTCCTGCTGTATATTAATCATTTTGTATGACCTTCTTTGCAGACGTACGCGGTGCGTCTTCGTGCAGTACGTTCACAAAAAGAGGCAAACAAAAACGAAAGAGTAACGTGGAACATCTGCTATGTGTTGATGTCGAAGAAAGAAAGAAAGAAAGAAAGAAAGAAAGAAAGAAAGAAAGAAAGAAAGAAAGAAAGAAAGAAAGAAAGAAAGAAAGAAAGAAAGAAAGAAAGAAGAAAGAAAGAAAGAAAATGGGGCATAGTACTCATCATGTCGCGACTACATTGATAGTGGACGCGATCGGACCAGCGGCTTGTCTTCAGGTAGCTTCGTTTGCTACGGCTCGTTAGTCGCACGTGCTCATCGCAGCGCCGGTGCGTCTTGCGAGGAAAAAAGACGAGAAGAAAAAAATGTGAGTACTCGCTAGCAGTGCGAGGCCCCACGTATTTCCATCGAAAGCGGGCCGTGTCGCTTAGCACCCCTCCGGTGCTCCCGTCGAAAACTTGCAGAACAAATTGTTCCAGACTACGCACCTTGCTTTTTCTTTTAAAGAAATACACGTATAGACACGAACTTTTTTCTTCTTTCCAGCTCCTTCGCCAGGGATCTTTATGAGAAGTCGACGCTGACAGGCCTTCATGCGGACTGGCTAAATGACAGACCTGGCAGTGGGCGTTGCAGAGGGCCTCGAAACGGCGTGCCGATGTGAACGCACCGTCCAGAAGGCCGCTTGGATGAAGCAGAAAGGTCAGTTGCTAGACGAATTAGATTTATTGTCTGCATTTTTCTCTGAAAATAAATTACCCGGTATAAAAGATATCGTTGAATAGGGAATGCCACTGCATCCAACCTTTTGACAGGTAGACTTGTCTTCATGAGGATGGCATATAGAAACTTCGTATTTACTTTAAGACGCCAAAAAAAAAAAAAAGCACCAACCGCGTAAGAGGATAACGGGCAGAGCGCCACTAACAGCTGTTTCATTTTACGGAGAATGCACACCTATGTACCTTTCGTCAATGTCTGCGCACAAAAAATATTGACATCAGTTATATGGTGACTCATGATCAATAAACTTTTCATCAGATTCATACAACACTACGGAAGTGTCCCTAACCAGCAAGTCGCCTTTTTTGCTGATGCAAAAGGCTTCCGTTAATTCCCTGGCTTTTTATATGTCAGAAAAGCTCGGCCCGCAAGAGGTAGTACGGCAGTTCCTAATATGCTTCGGCAAGTTCGGGCCCTCTTTATTTTTAATAGAAACCTCATACTTGCTTTTGTTAGGGCAGTTGCTGCCATGACGAAGGCATGACAGTCCTTCGACAATTTAATCATCACTTCGAGCCGCCGTATTCCCCTGAAATTCCGCTCATATCAAATCGCCACTGGCCGTTTTGATCATATTGTAACAATCTTACTCTATCAAATGTAATAAGTGCTTTCCGCCAGCAAAATCAACAGAAGGAATGTTTATTAGCAAAACTGTGAAACTGAAAGAAAAAGAACGAGAACAAATACTCGCGGGCACCCGCTCTTGCCCCTAACCTTCGCCGTGCCGGGGCACATACCGCTCACGCGCACACTGCGCACACTTGCCACACACAGCACTCCTGGCACACAAAGCCCGTGCACACTCTTCATACTCTTCCACCGCCGACTGTTCCGTCCGCGCTTCGGCTGCCGCTCTCATAAGGAACAAGTGGCCCGCGCGCATCGCCAGTGCGTAGCGCGTGTTGCGCTGAGACCAACCAGCCTGGCGATGGGCGTGGCTCCCACGAAGAACGCCCTTATCGTCGTCATAAAATGGTTACGATATGCTTAAATAGCAGCGCCTTTATTGTGTTTAAACGTTAAGTAAATATGAAAACTTTAACGTCCGGCCTTCACACTGCTGTTAGCAACGATGTTAGCGCATTGCACAATGTTGGAGGGGCCTTGCAGCTTTGCTGTACACCTGCATTGACAAGGTGGAATGGTGGCAATATTTTTTAAAGCTCCGTTAGGTATCAGTGGAGTTACGGCGCCACGTTTGAGGAGAGTTCTGCTGTCCGAGCAGCTGCACTTCAAGAAGCTATGCCAGCGCGTGTCATTGTCTTGAAAATTTTCGCCTTTCTTTAAACGTATTAGCGTTTCCGCAACGACATGTGCGCAGACAGGATCACCGCTGGGACGTGGCGGTGACCCACAGCGTCCACGGTAACTACGTCCGTGAGTCAGCCAATGGTAGTTCTGCCCCATGCGACGTAGTTCGAGACCCCCCGCGACGTGATTTGTTGGAAAAAGGGCGGGCAATTTCAGGATATCTTCAGAAACCAATTTGCGAGTTCCCTGGTGCGTACAGTGCGATAATATTTGGCTGACATATTGACATATTGACTGATCGGCAGCGTTTTCTTGCTATGTTGAAGGTGTTGCAGGGACTTTAATGAGCGAACGCCGCTAATAAAATGTCCACGCGCCGAATCAGCAAGAAGTCGCTTTCATAAAGACGTTTTGCGATTCGCCGGTCGGCTTTCGTAAGGATATGGCCAGAATCAGGATTCGCCGAAATATCCCTTACGTAATAAAGCTTATATTTTAGCGTAACCTTTATTTTCACAGTACGGGTCCAGGAGTACACAGAAAAAGAAAGAAATACTCCACAAAATAACCTAAGAAAAAATAAGAAAAGAGAATCACACGCCCTTTACGGTTGTCAGTCGACAGCCTTACGCATGTTTAATTTATAATGAGTTTCGGAGATTGCATAAACTTATGGAAATACTTAGAGCAGTGGCTGCACGAGAACATGCATAAAACATGTAGCGCACGAGAGTTACGCTTACAGAGGTCAGGAGTTAGGCACTCGAAACATCCCAAGAGCAAGAGTTAGCGCCATACATGAGGGCGAAATAAGCTACCAATTCACCCATAAACAAAGAAAAAATGATCGCGCGTGGGAGCGTGAACAATGCATTAACTTTTCTAATATCTTACAATAGAGTTCACAAGCAGACGCGAAAGTCAAGCCATTTCAGACTTTTGCCCCTGGAAATGTCGCACAACGCTAGGAGTTTTACGACTGCACAAAGAACTCGGCTCCTTCCGGCGACTACATTAGCCCGAAATCTCGTCGTACCATTTTTTCTTTTCCTCTTCACAGTTTTACTTGGAGTCGAGCGTTCATTCGCTGCAGGGCAGCCTTTACGCTGTTCCTTTTGATCTCGCTTTAGTTTCGCAGCCTTCGAGCCTTCGAGGTAAAATAGCAAGATCAAAGGCTGAGCGTATCCACGAAAGAATATGCGCCGGCGCCTCACGGGTTTCGGTGACAGCACCTACTGAATTCTCGCTGCCACTCGAAAAAAGGGAGAAATGAGATCTCCCAAGGAGCTCGTTTCGGTTCGCAGGGAGCTGGATGTTCTCTAAGAACGTTTCCGAAAGGGAACGTGGTTATCACCGACATTCCTCGTTTTACTTGTTTGCCGTGTTTCGCACGTGTCCGGCACAGGAGCGAGAGGGACAGAAGCTGGTTTCATCAATCGCGCACATTGATAAAAATTCCGCTATGAGAAGAGTTTCTGTTATGTATTTGGACTGACAACAGCGTTGCCATGGTTACGTGGAAGGGGCAAGGGAGGAGAGAGACTTGAAGAAAATTGGGAGAGGGAAGGATGTGCTGTAGCTTTTTTTTAAAGCCACTAGACCACTGACACGGCTTTAGAATTGTCACAACGTGATGGACTTGTATATACGCGGCCCCATCACGGTGATCTAGTGGCTATGGTACTCGGCTTCTGATCCGAAGGGCGCGGGATCGAATCCCGGCCGCGGCGGCTGCATTTAGATGGAGGTGAAATGTTGAGGCCCGTATGCTGTGCGATGTCAGTGTACGTTGAAGAACTCCAGGTGGTCGAAATTTCCGGAGACCTCCACTCTGGCGTCTGTCACAATCATAGCGGGGTTTCGGGATGTTAAACCCCACAAATCATCCTCTATATACGTTCCTCCTTATCTAATCGTCATACTGTCGCTCCTTTTCCTTTGATGTCCTCCGAAGGGCAGAGCAACGTGCATATCAGACCGACCTCTGGGTTTATGAAAATAAATTTATCTCCAGTTCTTCCAGCGAGCGGTAGTGCTTATTTCAGCGGCGGGGAATTCTACAAAGATATCACAGTTTATTTAAACGCAACACGACAGAACCACGCTGTTATATTGCTATGAGTTGTGATAGCAATAGGCCACTGGCGTTGTGAACTCAACGTTTATAGATGCTATACTGATATCAACGTGTGCTGTATACACAAAAGCAACGTTTATCACCAAAGAAGCCACTGCCAAATAATTGATTACTTCTCTTACGAAACGTGACGCATTCTTTCCAAATTCCCAATATTTTATTGTTTTGTTCTTGTTCTCCTTTTTTTTTTTTTGCTTTTAATGTGCCTACATACCAAACCGCCCAGTTTCTCCTCCTTCTGGAGCTCATGTCTGCGTGCGAGCAATTTCTGCTGTCATTCTCTCGCTACTCGTAAGCTAACCAATCCAATATAGACAAAGGTCAGTAGGTTCCTACGATAACGACAACACACTGAGCGGATGGCTTCTCGCTACGCTTAGCACTTTCTTCTCCTCGGCAACGAGGAACGTAACATCGTTTACGTTGCCTCGAAAAAAAAGACAATGGTAGAGAAATCATGGGAGAGCACAACACAGTGCGTCCTGATGACATTCCACTGTTGCTCCCATGTGTCGAGTTTCCTTTCTTTCTAGGAAGCTGGATGGGCATGTTCCCGGAAGAAAGTGCGTCACAAACATTGTTCTTGAGGCGATGACGATGAAGGAGAAGGCCTGCGTTATTTGCTCTTCTCGCTTGAGAGCAGCGTCGTTTGTGACGGCACGTTGGGCCGGCGTGACCCGGGAGACTAGTGGCACGGATCGAGCCCTGTTGCCCCGAAGGGCAGCTGAGCCGACGTCATTGGCGCTGGAAGAGCCATTGACGGGATAAACTTGTTCGGACTGGCCTTCGCGAATAAATGGAAATTGCCCATCATCCGTGTTTTGTCTTCGTGGGCGAGATAAACTCGTGGCGCGCTATGTAACCTAGTCATTGAAACTATTGTTCCTGCAATATAATACAAAGGAACGCCGAATTTCGGCTACTGATGGTTATGTGATGGTTATTATGTGTGAAAGGTATTCTCGATAGGTTTACAACACGAATATTGCACTTTCAGGGAAGTGGATGAACAAATACGAAAAATGAATGCGGGTTTCTTGCAGTATCTTTAGATTGCCCGGAGCACGATTTAATTCTCCTTCATTTAACATGTAGACGAGAAAGCTGCTGCTAGTCAGTATACGCACAAGGTAGGTTTGCTCGAAATTTCTGATTCATTACGTGTTGCGTGTCAAACCATATAGGGCTGGGTGGGGAGCGTGAATAGACGACTGAAATGCAGAGCTGGAACCTCAAGTGATGTTGTACAACGGAAATTACCATGTGTTCTCTCCCTACCGGAAGCCACAAAGCAATTTTACGACGGTTCTCATAAGTCATAGCAGGAATTGAAAATGAACACTACACTTCAAGTATTTTGCTTGTAGGCTTGATCGCTAGCTTTTGTGCGTAGAGTTTCCCACATAACCTAGAGGGAAATGTGGCGCCACCATCTATGAGAGCTTTTTAAGGGGCCTATGCGTCTGCGAGACTCGTGTGGGCCGGCGTCGAGCGGGCCTTTGATTGATACGTCGAGACGACAGCACAAATAAACCTTCCTTAAAGCAAAATCTTCATAAACGGATATAATCTACGCATACTGCATCTTACAGTAAAATGTAACTCACCTGCAGGGCATAATTAAACGGTGGAAAAAAAATAGATAGACGACAGATGCACGCGGAGTGAGCGTTAACGTTGTCGCCTGCCTTGTAACTTTAGCGGCCATTCTCTGCTTTTTACGGTTTATAGAGCGGTATGTACAAGCAGAAGTTCTGAAGTATAAATCAAACTTCATTTTGGATCATGCTTAGAAAAGAATGGATCCTTACGTGATATACAGCGCAAAATTAACATTGCGGTGCACGGAACGCTTCCACTCAAACGCGTCTTCGAGATCTCCGCGCTCTTCTTCAACGACCAAATCAATGCTAATCAGAATCCGACACATCCCAGCATTCCCGTGCATAGCGCAGTGTCACAGCGCCAGCATAGCTCTACAGCCACAGGTGGAGCGATGAAAATGAAATTAAGAAGTTCGCAGGCACGAAATGGAACCATCTCGCGTAGGACAGTGTAAATTGGAAAACTCTGGGAGGGGCCTTCGTCCTGCTGTGGACATAAAACAGGCTGAGGACGACGATTATTATGATAAAAACAAATTAAGCGCGCATGATGTAGCCGGAAAATTTGGTTTCGAGCGAACAGAACAATCTCACTACGTCGGAAAATAGTAAATTCGAATACGAAAGACGTAAAAAAAAAGTAATTTCTGACGCAGTGTAGTGCCGTCGAAGACCCTCAGCGTGGAAGTGGTTGCGGACCGTCGTATCGCGAACTACATGCCCGACCAAGCTGGCGTGATCCGAAGCGTGAAAAATAAATGAGGTGTTGCGACCAGATTGTATTGTGAGACGGGAATAAGCAAGAACAAGAAGGAGGAGCTCTTCGTGGAAAGGCCGACCGAAAGAAGACGCAAGAAATGGGGGTTGCTGACCATTGCCTAAGTGTCGGACGCGCACAGTGTGGCCGCAACCTGACACTTGTCATCGTTATCTGGGCGTCGAGAACACAGGGCTGCGCAGTGACAACGGGCACTACAATAAAGACACGAGGCCACTGGCTTTGTAGTGTGCTTGCGAAACAGTACACATTGAGGTAAATTAAATTTTCTCCAAGTAAAAGGAAAGACAGAAACGAAGCTCGCTATAGATATTGCTTCACGAAACTTCCCTTTTTCCTCATATAACTGTGCTTGTAGTGAGCTATCATGGTGCGTCTGTCAGGAATATAGCGAGAAGCTAACGTGAAAATTCTTTACTACATACGGCCGCTGCCGTGCGTCAAGCAATGTAGGAAGGCCTTCCATCAGGATCTTAAGGCTCAGTAAAGGCTTGCTCGATCTGGTGCGTCGTATATATATGCTAGCCGAGTGTCCAGGCAGAATACGATAAATTCACCATAGTTTCCTCTTCTTACTACCTTCTCCCTGCAACTTGCCGGCGCGTTTAGAGGTTGTTATGAAATTTGCTCTTAGGCGAGAACCTGGGGGAAGATGCACATTTAGAGTTCATTCACAGTAGTCCACATACCACCCACGCACGCGGTATATTAGAAGGCTGCACTAATAATTGATAGATCTGCTATCATCACAGAGTCTCTCGGAATTACCAAGAAGGAAATGTGGCGCCACCGTCTATGCAAGTTTTTTAAGGGGCACTGGGCAGAAGTGGGTATTATGGTGTTTGTGCCGGCGAGGCTTGTGTTGGCTGGCATTGAGCAGGGTTTCGACTTATACGCCGGTACGGATGCATAAATTTAGCATCTCTGAAACAAAACCTTCGTGAACGGATCTCATTCCCACATCCTAGATCTTACAAGAAGGCGCTACTCAGCAGTGCAGAGCATAATAAAACGGCGACAAGAATAGACCACAGATGGACGAGGAATTGAGCGGTGACACTGTCGTCTGTCATTCGAATTTACGGATCATTCATTGCTTTTTACCTTTTATAAAAGAGTGAATACAAGTGGAAGTTTTCAAAGAATAATAAAACGTTCTTTTCTTTAGTGCCAAGAAAGAAACAGTCATTACGGGCCCTTTCAGCGGATAATTAATCATTGTGACGTACGGAAGGCGTGCAGGCCAGACGCGTCTTTAGGGCGTCCGAGCTCCTTGTGAACGATGCATATCCGAATCCGACACATCCCAGCATTCCCTCGCATACAGAAGCATTTCAGCGCCACTTTTCGCACTAGGTAATGGTAAGAAACTTTGTAGGCCTCGCCGTTCATATTTGCAGTTTTGCTGGATAAACTTGATTCTTTCTCTCTCTCTCTCTTTCAGTAGATAACCGGCAATACACCTAAATCAACGAAGCATTTAGAACAATCAAACGCGCACGTACGTTTCGCCTTCAAATGCTGTGATGACGATAAAGGCAAGAAAAGCCTATAGGGGACGTTTTCTGCAGCTTTTAATTGTAGTGTGTAATCGTGATAAAAAAGTCTATTTGTGGTAATTACCTTCGAAATCCGCATACTTGAATTTATTTCCATCTATCCCATAACTACGCTACAAATAAACTACGCTACCTTAACTCCGCGACAACTACACTACAATCAGAAACTACAACTGATGTCCCGCATACCTTTCTTGTATTAGCTATATGTTGGCTCCATTAGGTTGTGCCTGTGCCTGCCGAAGAAAGAATCCCCTTGAATCATCCTCCTTCTTTCGTTCTAAGATGCTACGAATGAAGCGGCGCGCGTATCTTCCTACACAAATTACCTTCAACGGACAGAGAGCGTGAGAGGCTGCTTAGAAAAGTGTGCTGCAAGATCCTGCATCACGACACACGACAAGGTCAAGGGTCCATGATGGCAAGGCCTTGAGAGCCATCGTTTCAGGGATTCGACGTTGCAAACTTTAGACCAAGCTTTCTTTCCAGCATTTCATTAAATTATAGAAGCGCCTCGTAGTGTTGACACACGCTTCCTCAAACACGCACTCGCGACAAGACGGCGCTCGCTACCCGAGGCTTTTCACGGCACTCGTTTTTTTTTTTTTTTTTGGTTCTTCGCTGAGGCCTGCGCGTGTGTCCTCCGAGGCTCGGTCAGCGCGCCCAAATATACTTAACAGGACACGCGCCGCCGAAGCACGTAGACCAAATAGCTGCGATGGAAGAAGCGGGAAGGAGGACGAAACACAAGGTCTCCCATCCATACGCCTTTTTAGCAACGGTCCGCGCAACGCAGAAAGCTGGCGAGTCCTTTGTCAACACTCGGTTCGACAAACAGTCCACCCATGCACGTCCCCGGCACAAGCTGCGGTGAACGAAGCGGCCACTGGTTCTCTGCACTCGAGAACGTAGGATCATTTCATTGCCAACCACCGTCGCGCTTGTTTGCTCAGCTTTTGTTTCTGCCTTTGCTCGTGTCCCAGCGGTTCTATACGTTCTCCTCTCGTACAGCGAGTGCTTCGCTGACATTTCACGGCGATTCTTGAATGAATGCTCCTCGGAACTGTTTTTAAGGCCGTGGGAAGCAATGAAAACGTCAGTAGAACTTGTTGTTGGGCGTGGCCTGTAAAATAGACAAGACGGGCGATAGGAAAGGACGGCTTCGCTTTGTAGCATTCTTTTCATCGGTATATTGCGTCTTCTTCGTTTTATGAAACGAAAACGTCGATGTATTGGTTCACCGAGAGGAAACATGTCAGTAGAACAACAACAACAACAACGACGACGACGACGACGACGACGACGACGACGACGACAACAACAACAACAACAACAACAACAACAACAACAACAACAACAACGACGACGACGACGACGACGACGACGACAACAACAACAACGACAACAACGACGACGACGACGACGACGACGACAACAACAACAACAACAACAACAATAATAATAATAATAATAATAATAATAATAATAATAATAATAATAATAATAATAATAATAATAAGCACGCGTTGCAATGAAGCAGCTTAGATGGCAGCCACGGTGTAGCGGCGAAATCTTTACAGCTGTCCTGCTTTTAAATATTTAGATATACACATTCTTATTTTCATTTATCTTTATTTAGCACGCTTCCCTGTCAAGTTGCGCAGGACGCAGTTTAGGAAGAAGACGCAGCCTGATTATGAGCATTACAAAGGCTCGCGCCGCTGAAGTTCTAAAGCAATATGAGCCTTGTCGTAATCATGAGCTTCTCCAGAAAGAAAGTACATTACAAAAAGAGAGCATAGAAGATATATATATATATATAAAAGGGTGAAGCAAATAGTACAGATATTTTCTAACGGCAGCTAAAATTACTGCGAAGCAAATCCACTCCTTACGCAAGCGGGTAATAAACCGGTGACACTATCAGCGAGCTCATTAGTACAGCTTATTAATGCGAACCCTCATTTATGAGTCTCGAAGAGCACGTGAGTTCTGCGAGGGGGCCCAGACGACGGCAAATGTTTTTAAACGAGTCTTCCAGTGTTGCTATGCCGATGCTGTAGGAAATTACTGAGTCTTTTTGTCTATAACGTTTATAGTTGCTCCACAAAGAACCAGTTCGGTTCTTCAGGTAATTAACTAGCGTTGCTAGATTTGCTGCAGTAATGAAGACATTTGATGCGGCTATTACAGTATGCCTAAGCGAAGAAGGGCGAGTAACATTTTGGGGGCACTGACCGTAGGGTCCGCCGACTAGCGATGCAAACGACATGCTTGAGCTGCTGCTTAACCACATTGGAGCAGATCGCCAAGTTCATATCTGAGGCAAACTCCGATAATCATAGCTCATTACTGTATGGAATACTAGCAAAACCGAGAAAGATTTTTTATGCAGAGGTCATTACCTTTCATTCGCTTAATGGCCGAGTCACACTGAAACTCAGCTGTTGCACTGGCTTAGTTCGAAGACATCGCTACTCCTATCGCTTCCATCGCATTCTGATAGCGCTAACCAGGTGTCACAGCTGCCGTACTGAATTAAGGCTCCTTCACACTGGCGACTAACACTGGTCACGTGACAAAGTTGGTCCCAAATGATGGAAAATGATGGCTCTGATTTAACAGCGACTGTACGGGCTCAGTCGTCCACTGCTCGGTTTTTGAGCCACGCGACTGCAATGGCAAAGGTGGCGAACCAGATCAATACCACCTAGACTTTTTTCGACCATGCACCGTAACGGGACATCTGCTTGTTTTACGAGGGGACGGCGGAGCGAGCTAACGTAAACGGGACCACATTCGCGAGGCATTTTGGAGCTGCAAGTCGTCAACATCGACGACGATGACATCATCATCATCACCACCACCACCACCACCACCATCAACAAGAACAACATCATCATCATCATCATCATCGTCAACATCATCATCATCGTCAACAACAACATCATCATCAACAACAAC
Organism: Hyalomma asiaticum; assembly: GCA_013339685.2. Classification (NCBI taxonomy): domain Eukaryota; kingdom Metazoa; phylum Arthropoda; class Arachnida; order Ixodida; family Ixodidae; genus Hyalomma; species Hyalomma asiaticum. The sequence goes on from CM023486.1 coordinate 108,128,719, forward strand.
GTCATCAACAAAAAAACAGCGACGACGACTACGACGACGGCGATGATGATGATGATGATGGTGGTGGTGGCGGCGGCGGCGGTGAAGATACGCGTACAGTGTCACCAGGTTGCTTTTTCAACGGGTGTTGCTACGACGAAAACTGTAAAGCAACCAAACTTCGTATGCGAAATATTGAGGCCCGTGTGCTATGCGATGTCACTGCACGTTAGAGAACCCCAGGTGTGGAAATTTCAGGAGACGTCCGCTACGGCGTCTCTCATAATCAGAGCTGGTTTTGAGACGTTAAACCCCACAAATCAATCAGTCAAACTTCGTCTGGTACCGTCCCTTCACATCCTTTGCAACTCTCGTCACGAACTCTTTTGCACTATGAGGACATTGGCGTCGTTGTCAGGACGCACCGATCAGCCAATCAAATGCCCATCTCAGAAACAAATAAAGAGGCACTGCTCATGATTCTTACAAACCTATGTGGTAGATTCTCTATGAGACGCCAGTCCGCAGAACATTACTTCGAATGGACAGCTCTGTGTACATTTAGTTGTTACAATTGCAAATTCTTCTACAAATCTTATCCAACGCTGCAAGTGGAGGCAAGTGGAACTGTGGATTTGTATCTAAACCATTGATACTCTTACGCCTACGCTTTAAATTGGTCTCATGAAAGACAGCACCCAGCCCATATCATAAGTGCATGGCGGCAAGACTGATGGATGCGGACTTGGACAAATCACTATGCTTTTTTCAGGATCTTGCAGCGGTGAATAATTTTTTTTTCGTGGCAACAACAACTTGCACTAATGAGAGAGTTCGGTTCGAAAATTTACGATCATAGCAGTTGTTATATCAACGTGCCACGACTGTAGAATTGATTAATCATGAGGCGTTCCTAAGGGCAACAAATTACACGCTTTATCCTTGATTAACGGCCAACGTTACCAGACACGACACCGCTTTAGTGGCGCACAGAGGGGAACCTTTCTTGCTAATAACGCTCCGTTCGGACACCCAACCATATGTCACGCCTAAAGCGGCAGCGTCAATGACCTTGCTTATAGCGATGGCCTCCCGAGTGTGCGCAGAGCACTTATTGGACACAGCCCCGCCGGCATCTCTGACTCCGGTCTTCATAACGGCGTCGAGCCGAGATGTCTCGTCCTCTGTCATCTGACTCGGCTCACAAATCTTGTCACTTTGCCGTGGCATTGCGCACTTACAGGAGAGCACTATCGTATTTCGAGAACAAAATTGTGGTCACATGATTAACGGCAGCTGACGACGAGAAGGCGAAATAATTGGACGAGCATTATTTACTTCACACCCTGCAGTGTAAAAAATATTATCAGTGTGTAAACATGACAATAGAGAATAACAATAATAATAAATAAAGTCTCCCCACGTGCCCGTCATCATAGACGCATATGTAAGCATCAAGTGGCGCTCACGACGTAATCATGGCGCTCACCATGTCTCGTGTTTCCTTTCAAACCATGTATGGCGTACCGTGGATGCCGTGAGACCGCGAAGTTCTGAACAGACAAACTACATCGTTGCAACATCCACAGGCTACCATATGATCTATTTAACCTTCCTCTTGGATTCTTAAACGTTACGTGCGATCAAAAGTATATTACTGTGCAAAGTTCTCTCCCAAGGATCAAAAGTTCCAATACCTCTGTAAGTCGGCGTTTATGGAAATTGGCACCCATACGTAGTGCCTAATCTGAGAGCAGTCGTAAGCCTAGTTATTGTGTTTATCTCCCTAGTAAGAGATGCATTGGCAGCGTACCGCTCGCGCTTGATTTGCTGTATAACTTCTCTCAGAACTGAGGCACGTGAATGCGGCAGCTGTTCCTTTTTTTTTTTTTTTTCTCGTACAACTTATCTTCTCCTTGTCCGGTTAGTGCGGGGTAGTCAACCTGTCTCAGTCTTAGTAAACCTCCCTGCCTTTTAGTTACCCTCCTCCTCTGCTCCTTCTTGAAAAGCTTAAGTGTGTGTCAAGAAGAGCTAATTTTTGAATCAGAGAACTTGCGACGCGGTATACACGAAGCCTTGTTCGGTATCAATTCCACAGATTTTCACCTCCAACCCGGATCAATGGTGCTAACATAACTTCCTTTGCACACTAGCAGATTTGAGGTTTCGGTATGAAGCTTCGGTCACACACACACACACACAAAAAAAAATCCTACAGATCCTACACATTGTAGGAATTGGTGTCATGCGAACCAACTCGCCCAGCAAGAAGTAGTTCTACGATAGCTTCATTTCGTGGCCGCGCTTGATAACATCCTGCCCAGCCTACGCGCGAGCCAGTTGACTCGTGAAGCTGCTATCTGTAGGCTGCATTCCTGCTCACTTTGGCGGGCATGATTGCGGCGCTCAACGTTATCGGTGTTTTACAGGCTTCCCGTGAGCTACTCCACGTGGAGGGCTGTCCGAGGAGCAGGAGGAACGAGGTACTTTCTATGAATATTCGTTATTAACTTGGGGCTTTGCTTGTTGCACTAAAACCTAAATGAAGATGCAGGAATGATTCCACATGAGATAATGACACTATAGGAGAAATTACTTAGAGGCACACAAAAATGGCAAAGATACCCATAGATAACCATAGATACTAACCGTATTTTAATGTAACTATGCTTCCTTAAGATACACTTTCTTCAGGATATAAGACCCAGCTTTGCACTTTAGCGCCCATAGTATAAACATTTAATGTTTCTGTTTTAAGTCTTTATGCTAGAGCTTTCTTCAAACGCACATGAAAGTCATTTCACTGATGATGATGATGATGATGATGATGATGATGATTGTGGTTCGGTTAGGAAAGGACGCTAATTTCTGCAGCCCATATAGGGAGCACGGCTAAGCGTCCGTGGTGGTGGGGGAAAGGGAGTGAAAGAGATAGAGGAGAGAAAGGCCGTAGTGGAGGGCTCCGGAAATTTAGACCACCTGGGGTTCTTTAACGTGCACTGAACGCGCACAGTACACGGGCTTCTGCCATTTTCGCCTCCATCGAAAATGCGACCGCCGCGGCCGGGATCGAACCCGCGTATTTTGGGTGGCAGCCGAGTACCGTAACCACTACACCACCGCGGCGGACTTTCACTGATGAGGCGTAGTCACAAACCGTTTTCTAGATAAGCGGTACTTTCTGTTGAGAAGACGTCTTCGATAGCATATGGCGAAAGCATTACATACACACCTTGAAGCCAAAAAAATTCCGCGTCCGTCCGTCGAGCGTTCGGCGTAAACAAGCGAGGGCAAGGAAGCTCACGTGAACGAGCACGACACCGAGGTTATGAAAACTGAGTCGTCCGATGTTCCGAACCGACCGAGCCGGTTCCCAAAATGTGAATACTCCACTCCCAAAATTAATTTTGCCCAATTCAATAGCTGACAAACGTTCAAAACCAGTCTGGTGCAAGTCTTAAATTTTCCTAGCTCGCCCCCTCCCCCCCCCCCCCAAACAAAAATAAATAAAAGATAAGGCGGCCGACCGCTGAAGTCGACTTTCCCAAATAGGAGCAAGATGATCACTTCACTTGACATGGTCATTTGACCAAAGAAGAACCCCAACTTTCACGGCTACATGATCAACTGGTGACGTCGTATGACAATCTAAGGGTGTAAATGTAGTATGCGCACTCAAATCCCCCGTGCCGAGACTCGGCGCAACCCGGAAAGTCTTCATCGTGTCTCCATGTGTGCCTTGCGCTACGCATGCGCTAAATGTATCTGCGAAAATTTTTAATGAATGCGAGGAGAAATAGTGCAACTCTTCAAATCAAAAATGCATATAAAATTGGAGGACGCTTAAGCTCCACCTTAAAGAGTGGAACGCGATATTGTTACCATGCTAAGTTTCTGTTGGAAATCATGGGAGGGCGGCGCCATTTATCCATAGCACGCGTAAGGGCTGTTGCCGTGTTGTTCAGCGCCGTGTTGTTCATTTCCTTCTATTGTCCTCGTCTATGTTGCGCTGTAACCAAGTGAAAAAAGGGCTTCTGCTTGTGCAGGCGACCGTTAGAGCAGAAAGCGCTGAAGCGTGATCCGCTAGCTGCTTACCTCCGGTTACTGAGCTTGAGTTACCAAGCTGTCATTGTTTTTGGGGGCGAAGCTCCTCTTAGTCTAACCTTGTCACGCGTCAGTCGTCAGGCGTAACCCGCGTGCCTCCCGGCACGCGCTCGCCCTCGGCGTTCGCCTCGGCGCGTGCCTCTCTCTCTCCCGGCGCGTGCCTCCCGGCGCGTGCCTCTGCTGTCTTGTGAGAAATAGAGAGACAGAGAGAGAGCGAAAGGCGCGCGTTGGCTATGGAAACGCTCTTTCTTAGAGGAACGCTGTACCAGCTCGCAAAGAAGGAGAACGCGCCCTCACCCGCGAGAGACAACGTTGGCGCAGGCAGCGTCTCCTAGCGAGTTTCTTGATTGAGAAATACCGACTGCTCGCGTTGGAGAAGCGTTCACCGGCAACCCATATATATATATATATATATATATATATATATATATATATATATATATATATATATATATATATATATATATATATATATATAGGCACTGGATCTTGACTTGAAATGAAGTGCCGGTGGGATTTCACTTGTGCATAGTTGAACCATGACGATTCGTAGCGTGCGCGTTAACTAAATTAATCGGGAACTCGGCACGATCTACGATGAACCTCCCGAGCTTCGCCCACTCATCATCATTCACTCCGTGGATATGCTGTAATTTTTTTAGAAGTGCGCTCGTCAAGAGCTTTGAAGACCCATGAGTGAGTTCATGTTCACTTTCGACTCAAGTTTCATTTTATTTGACCCCACCCTCTCTCTCTTCTTCTTCTTCTTCTTCTTCTTCTTCTTCTTCTCTCTTTTTTTTTTGTGTGTGTTAGCAGGAGCTGCCCTGAGAGATATGGCGCCGATACATACATCCTCTGATCTGCTTTTATTCTCTGCATCCTTCGGGCTGCCACCCGCGAACATCGCCACCGCCATTTCTCTCACTTCAACGTCGCCGACGACCGGTTTACTGCGACGTGAGCTCTTTTACGCCATCGCGTTAATGGGTTTTACAACAAGAACTAAACATTGAAACAAGCACGATAAGAAGTGCCCGAGAAGAATGGCTGGGTTCAACTTTGCAGCATAACGCTCAGCCGCTTGTAAAGAAGAGAAGCGTTCAAATGGTCATGCTCGCTCTTTTATACATTTGATGTCGTATGCAAGTCTCTTACTAAATGGAAGGATGCGGAACATTTGTTCCTGTCACGTGGAGAGACCTTCACGGTGTCCCAAATATTGCCGGGACATATACAGTTCTCCTATCAAGTGAGCATTATGAGAATAGCCATCGACATCGCAAGCTCGTAAGTCATTCAGACGTCGCAGGCCTAACTGAAAACGATGAGTTTTTTGCGGACAGCTTACCGGAAAGTGAAACCTCCCATGTTTTATTAATGACAGCTATAATGCGATGTCCGTAGTTCTTGCCATTTTGCTCTCTGTCTCTCTCACTGTTGCTGTTTTTGTGAATAACCTGGTTTATTGCAGTCTGCACGCTCATGTTCTTCATTTTCATCATCAGATAAACTCTCTTGGTGCTTTTATTTCCGTCATACTTTATGCCTCCAGAGCGTTCGGCGAAAAGTCATGCGATGCAAATGAGATCGTTTCAACGCATGATTGACCTAGCAGCTATAGCTGAATAATCACTTCGCTGTGCCGGAATGAGAACGATGAGAAAATCAGCGGTGTCAGCGTTTCCTCGCAGGAACGCAAACGTCAACGTTTGGTCCCTCGCTAACAGCGTGCAAGAACCTAGGATGCCTTCGCAAGCGGAGTGCGATATTAGAAAACGTTGACGTAAGGCAGACATAGATGAAGACTACAGCCACTTAGCTACAGAAAAAGAGGGCTGGAAAGTCCCCGCTCCAGTTCTTATATCATGTACAAGTTAAGATTTCCCGCGACATTTTTAAAATTTTTTTTTTCATCTTTCTTGAAGTAAGTCATCCCGGATTTTGAAAACTATGTACGCGAGTCTCCAGTTGTCTGAATTATATGGCGAAAGACGTCTCAATTGCCATTAGAAGTGCTTGAGAATACAAGCTACTCCCACGGTGTGAAAGCTTTAGCCTAAATGTATAAAATAACGAGAACAAAAACATGAGTTAAACAGCAGCAGAGGTTTGAGAGAAGGCAGAGGCTTGGCGTTTTGAAAAATCTGATAAAAAAAAAAGACAGCCGATGTCAGTTTCGACAAGTGAATTTGTATTGCCGCGACGAAGACAAGTTTACTTGTCGAAGTCCAAACGTTGCTTCAAGCAAGCTTCCCTGTTTCTAAGATCGTTTCCAGCGACTATTCATCACTTGAAACGGGTCTTGGAGCACAAACCAGTGTCTTCAGGCTTCCTTACCCGCTAAACTGACCTAACGTGGCAACGTGAACCGGTCTCCTATTGTATGGCAGTCTACGAAACAATGATCGTGATATCGACTAACACACTTGCATGGACACACCCTTTGTTGTAGCTTTGACCCCATTTGGACACGACACGCCGACTGATTTCCTTCCAGATGGTAGCACGTTACGTGCAAATTAGGGTTTATTCGGCCCAGTGTGTGTACATACTACCTTCATGGCTACTTCGGTGCGATGTTCGGGATCCGAAAACTCAGAGGAACGAATGAGAGGAGAAAATTAATCGAAAACAGTTCCGCACTACAGCAAGTGACGTCACCACTATGCACCTGCTCATAAAGAGCTGACCAAAGATTTAGTAGTGGTTTGGTAAAACATACAGAAAGGCGCCTACCCATAAGGCACACTACTGCACGCACTAGTATACCAGCAACTGCTGCTGGAACTGGTGGCGCTGCCCGGACACTATGAACACTATGTACGAAAGCAGTGTGGGGACGCAGAAATAACCCAAGCATTCCACCCATTGATGTACAGGATGAGCAACAAGATATGGGCGGCCAGTGGGACGCACTAGTGACGTCACGTAATCCCAAGTACCATCCCCGGCTGCTGGAGAGAGCCGGTCGTTCGGCTGGTGGCCTTGGCTTTCTGAAATAAGGAAGCCACCATTCTTTGGGAGAACGGAAGGCGAAGGTGATTCTATCTTAAGGCTTATTCCCTCTTTCTAACCTCAGTGTCTCGCTTCTATTGGACAGTTCCAATTTGCTATGTGGCGAACTTGTGACAATATTTTAACAGAGCTTTAGCCATTTTAATTAAAGAAGAACGTGTTAGGTGTGAAGTGCATGGCCGCATTGAGACTGTAACGATTAGATTTATTAGTTAATACATATATTCACTGAGCAAGTACTGAAAAGCACACATACCAGAAGCACTAAATTAATTTGGGTTGATAAGTTTACCTAGAATGCTATATTTTTATCATAATAGGTGAAAGGTCTGAATATATTCGGTTACTAAACGCGCTGCAATTTCTAAAATAAATATTGTGATAAGGCTTCGCTATTTAGATTGTGTTGACTAGGTACCCATTGAAGAAGGGTATAGCATACCATGAAATTCTAATCGGTTGCCCTGTCACGTCGAAACTCGTGTCAGCAGAGCAGTTTAGAATCACACCTTTCGATGTAGTCGCATTTGGGCTGTGACTCGTACCGTGATCTACTATAATTTATCTCTTGCAATTTCATTTGGTAATTATTACTATCCGTTCTGACAGGGAAACAAAGCCCAAAATATCTAGCGCGACTACCTAGTGGATAAATAAAAATAAATCAGACCAGAAAGTAGTTGATATAATGCATATTGAATAGACTGTCATTAGGGGGAAGGGGGTCTCCTTCTAGCAATAATATAAACTGCCTAAAGCAAAACTAAACCAGAGCACCTGTTTCAAAACTAGCAGGCATGCACTCCTAAACGGAACTTTCTGCTCTGTCGGTTTGCGCATCACGTACGAAATGCATTAGACATAGCATCATACTCCATCTAAAAATGGCGTAATTCAAAGTGTTTCGTCCTGAGAAACTTTTTTGTGTGTTACAGATGGCAGAGGCCATTGTCTTTTGATTATTGTGTTTATGCTCTGAACTCTTTCATCACATTTAGAGCTCGAACTTGTTCGCGCCGTGTGTCGTATGCAGTGTGACAGGTGTTGCGACACGCAAAGAAGTCTAAATCCGCGCAGCGCATGTTATACATCAATCGCTCGGCTCGCAAGCAAGGCGTTGCGCAACTTTGTCCTGTGAAAGATGAAGCATGCTTTCAGCATCCAACGTGTCACGGCACATTAGGAAGCCGATTTTGAAACAGAACATTCGTGGAAAGGGAAGTGCCAGCCACGCTACTCACTAGTTCAGGCTCGTCAGCCGGCTCATGTTGACTGCAGAAGGTACGTCGAAGCCTTCGGCAGGTGATATGAAAAATGGTTGAAGGCTACCAGTGATTGCGTTTCTAAATACACTCCACTAAGTTCGTGGGTACCCTAATTCAAGGTAGCAAACCATGCAGGTACGCTGCTATCCAGGTAATCACCTTCTCTAACATACATCACCCCACATTCCATGGTACCTCAGCACGCGAGGTGCGTGCAGCTAAGCTTGAAAACGCAGGTTTGATTTCCGGAGCTGACGGCAAAATTTCAATGGCGACAAATTACAAGAAACATCCATGTGCATAGACTAAACTGCACGTTAAAGAACTCCAGATGGTTACCAAGAATCCGTAGTCCGCCACTATGCGGCGCGTCTCATATTCGCAACGGGTGGCACATAAAACCCGCGCAATCAATATTAACCTTTGTGCCCACGTTTGCATGCAAAATTGTGTGTAATTCTGAATGCAAAAATGTTGCCCGAACTTATCAGCGTGTACCTGCGATGCACAGAAAAGATGCTCTAAAACAGGTATTGCATAGTAATTAGGTGACGTCCGTGCCTTATCGATAACCACGCAGTATACATCACAGAAGGCACTATTTGAGGAAACGATGGCGTTGATAGAGACAGATAGAGAAAATGCAGAAAATTTATCCAAAATAAAAGCTTCTCGTTGGTTACACCACACTACTGAAAAGGGAGAACCCCGTTAGTCTGCTGGGTTCGCTCATTTGACAGCTTGCGATAATTCACAGATTCAGAGCAGCGGAAAAACAGCCGTGGCCTCAGCAAAAGGTGCTGACGCCTTCCGAGACGCGCAACGGTAGTGATGTGGATCCGTGTGCCTTAGATAGGAATCCATGCAGCACGTGTACGAGATAAGGTGACTACGATCAATCAATGGCGCGCTTTTTCTTTCGACTACACTTTGTGCATGTCTGAAACGTTCGCGATAGTACATGTATATGTACTGTAGATGTTGGTATTCTTCTATCTTTGTTGACCACACACTGCCGCGCGTGGCGATTTTTGTGGTAAAGGCATCTGTCTCCGGTCTTCCCTCGTGAGCGATTGCGAACAAGAGGGCTCTTGCTTGCTCATCTGTGCGTCGGGCCCACCGAAGCAATGTATCCTTGTTGGCGCCTCGTGAGAGCGATCAGTCATGCCCTTACCCCAGTTCGATGCTCATCAATATTCCTTCACATTTTACAAAACATTCGAAATAAAAATATATGAAGGGGAAAAAACGCATATTCTCCTCCATCCCCTAAACATGGTTTAACAGATGAGTTAACGATGTAAAAATAATACGATGTTCGGCACGTACACCTTGGCATAAAAATTTAAAATCCTGGTGACGTTTAGGAATTAATCACCACCGAGCTTCAGTTTTGGTAACACGGCAGCTTTTTCCGAACTCGCATGTTGAACTGAGTGAAGTATGTCATACAAAAGTAGTATTTTGAAACCATTTCTTGTAGTTCCAGCCACGCACATATGGCATCAAAATGGCGCGAACATATAAGTGCCCGAGGCATGACTCTGCACAGGAGTTTGCAAGCGTATCTACAGGTTAAACTCGCTTTCACTTCTTGACATATCTAAACCTGTCTGATAACTATAAAAATCACAACAAATTACAACGTTTGATGTTTTGCGCGTACATGGCACACGGCTCTGCAATTTGGCGTCACGCATGAACGAGAAATATGTTAAGGAAACAAAATGTGATGTCTTGCTTGTTTTTGTACTTGAGTAATTTATTATGAGAGCATAACGTTTCACATTTAAACACGGCTCCATAAGTGTCGTTATGGATGACTTCAGAATAATTTACTCCTGAGCAACTTGGCTCACTCCACATTTCCAATCGCTTGGTGCAGACGACGACGATGATGATGATGCGGTGGCTTTACCCTTTGTAACGGGCGGGCATATTCAGCGCCCTAGCCGAACAAAAAAGAATATTAATAAATGCAGGTGGCTTCTTGCAATTCATCATCTTGTGAGGGCGAGTATGATAACACGTATTGGAATTAGCAATTTTGTTCTCAGAATCAGGATAACGCATGAAAATCATTATAGAACAGAAAGTATAGAAGAAATAATGCATTATAAGACGGATTCGAAACCGTAAAATGGTGACAAAAGTTTATTTGGCTTTCTCGTAAGGTCTCGCAGAGCGCGGGAAGCAACGAGAACCCTAGGCCCTAAGTAGTCGACAAGACAAGGAATGTTCTGTTGTGGGCCTTTTCCCAGACCTTAAGCGGCGCGCAAGGGCATTATCATGTACAAAATATTGTGTACTTGTACAGGTTGTTCGCACTGTGTTGAGTGATGTCGCAGCGTGTAATACATTTTATGAGAACATTTCTATTTTAACACGGACGTGTTCTATGCCGGGTCCACCGCGGCCCCACTAAGCAGCAGTTTTCTCGTTGCCTCATGCTCGAATAAGTAGATTATGATGATGATTGTGGCGTCAGTAAGCATTGTTGATGTCTTTGTCGCGCGACATTCACTATCTACTGTGTCCAGTTATTGCGTGAACTAATTTCGCTACCAAAAGGGGATGGTCACTGTCGTGGATGTTACGGAGACGATGCGCGAACGTGGGTTCATGCATGTCAAACGGTGCCGTGCCAGCGAAACACCGATAGCAATGGGCAAGTTCATATTGATGTACAATAATCATTCAGCTCTTTACGTGAAAACACATTTCACTTTCGTCTTATACCGATTCCTCTGACAGAGGAATCGGTACTATTACTATTCCATGTTGTATATTTCCATGTTGTATACTGAGTTGCAAGAAGTAGTCGTTACTACCCAAAGGCGCCAAATTCTCCCATTTCATCACGTAAATTGTGTTATAAAAACAACAATTGCGCGTGTCACAGTGTTGGAAACGCTGCAGAAAATACGGCATCATTGGGGAGAGGCGGAAAAGAGCATCAAGAAAGAAAGTGCTGCTGTCCCCGCCGTTGAATATTTGGTGCTGTTGTACGAAACACAAACGGGGACACAGGAAATGGTCGACGCTCTAGGGAAGATGGCTGTGGTGTACAGTATAGCTATAGTCGTGTTTAGCAGCCTTGCTATGTAGGCCGAGACTCTTTCCTAATGTGGTGTTAACGGAATCGCATGGGTCACCGCGTTGTGTGATGCCATTTAACTGTTTTGCCCGACCTGATCTCGTTAACCTCACTTCTTCGCAGCTTTCCTTTTACCTCATGTCTGTATTCTATACGTACCGGATCACGGTTAACATTTTAAAGTAAGTATTGCTTTGTGTCTCATCTTTCCTCGTTTTGGCGCTAACGAACTGTTTGTTCCGGTTCACAGGAATCGTCGCAACTTCGTTTTGTCGATGTATTAAACAGAGCATCGCTCTGCGATTCACCTTCCCCATTGTGACGCTAACATTCCTTTCATTTTTTTATGCGCCCAAGTTGCAGCGTGACCTTTCGAGGTCCTTAAATAAATGCCTGCAGGTTCCCATCGAGGGGCCACGTGTTCATTATCCTGACTGTGCAACAACGAGCGGTTTGAAAGCCCGATTTCCTATAGAGAGAGAGAGAGAGAAAAAAAACTTCGATAAATTGTTTTTAACGTCTCCTTACGTTTTACCCCCTTCCTATGCGACCGTTTTCTTTTCGGATCGATGAGGCATTAAGCGGGGCACCAACTATTCATTCATGAACTAAGTGTTTGTTTTTCTCCCTGACTAATGGTGTGCTTTTGTAAAGGGGAAAATATATTTGCTCATACATTTAAGGCAACGACAGTTTGCTCTCGGCATCTGCCGTGTGATAAGTCAAATGCATTGAGCCTTTTCAAGAAGAAGCACGTAAGCTTCGCGCAAGCTTTCGTAACAGTAGTGAAGGGTGCTTTTCAGCGTCTCGTGTTAAATGTGCGTATTTAAAATGCACAACGCACCTTTCCTTTCAGGGCTTTCTGACACCGACACACGCGCCTGATCGATACGGAACACCTTGCCGCTCTGAAAGTGTAGTGCGCAACTGAGCTAACCACGGCATGTTGCAAATAAGCCCCTTCGAACGTCTTCAGATGTTTGTGGCTGAGAGAGAGAGAGAGAGAGAGAAAGCACTTTATTTGGAATTTTGAGTATTTGGACTCCCGTGAGGAGCTTGTTTTAGCGGCGAAGCTGCTTAAGCTAGCCAAAGTGCGTCTTATCACGAAATATGCGCAAACTGGCACGAAATATGACCTTGAAAAGACCTTGCCTAGCAACCAAGCGACGCTACATCTACCAGCATAACCTTGTATGGCCTCGACATCATGCTATATCACGTAATATGACGTCGCACCGACACGTGACCGGAAGAAGACGGAGAAGAAATGGATGAAATGAAGATAATGATTAAGAATAAGTAGAAGAAGATGATAAAGACGATGAAGCTGAAGATGAGGATGAAGAAGGAGATTGTGATGGCGAAAAGGAGAAGGAAAAGGATGATTGCGAAAAGTGCGGTATGACGCATGCTTTTATTACAATGCCAAGTTTCAAAAGGCTGCCAACCCGGCGTTTTATACAGCGCCACGAGATGGCAAGACGTGTGTGTCTAAAATTCTTGCCTACAAGAGATCTCTCGGAACCTAGTTGTTGACAGCTTCGCTGTAAACGCCTCACGTTGATGTGACACTTTCGCTGCATTGTATCACCGCTTTCAGCAGATCCGAGTAGCCTTTTCAGAACGTCGTCGTTAGCTAGACGAACAAAATATAAGGTTTCATAATCGGGAAATACTGTGTTCACGTTTCGCTTACGTCATGTGGTTTGTTTCGAACATGTCTATCGCAATGCCTGCATGGCGCTCTGTATGAAGAAAAGAAAGTACTGGCGAACTCACCAGGGACACTGTTGCAAAACAGGATGATCCTTTTTTCGCGAAATATCATTAGCGACGCGATTTGCTGAGAGTAACTGACAGTAATCGTATGGGGAAAAGTGCAAGCAAAGCTGATCTGAACTTCCGGCACTCCGACCTTTTGCTAGTCTTGTTTGTTACAGCGCGCTGAATAACTGCAACAAACAGTGTGGTTTTTCGTCGTTAAGGTGAAGCTTGCGCACGTGTCCGGTAACGTCGTTATTTAACGGCTTCGTCCCTGTTCTCTCGCTCTCTCTCTCACCCTGTGTTTTTGTAATCCTATATCCCACGGAAAGAAGACCCATAGAAAAGAATAAATAAGCTCACTTAACGTACTTGAACTAGAGCAAGACCGGACTGTTAACGGAAATATTTTACCATTATAGGTACCTCAGGTTTGCGCCTCGTTATAGAGCATGGCGCAGGAAGTCGAAACTAAGTGTCGTTTCGTTGCACAAACGCGCACGCACGCATTATATATATATATATATATATATATATATAATATATATATATATATATATATATATATATATATATATATATATATACACGCTCAGGTGCTAATTATATAACTACTGTATTTTTTGCCAGTGCTGGCATACGGGGCAGAACTTGGAGTATTACGAAGAAGCTGGAAAGGAAGTTAAGAACCAACACAGCGGGTAATGGAACGAAAAATCATAGGCGTTAGTTTAAGAGATAGGAATGCAGACGAATGAGTCAGGGAACAGACAGGGGTAGCCGACACAATAGTCGAAGTTAAGAAGAAAAAATGGACATGGGCAGATCACGCGATTAGAAGACTAGACAACCGATGGACAGTTAGAACGATGGAACGGATACCAAAAGAGGCCAAGCCAAGCCGTGGACGAGAGAGAGTAAGATGGAGTGACGAAATTAAGAAATTCGCAGGCATCAAATGAAAGCACCTTTCCAAATAAAATGAAGGATACGTCTAGGAACACAACAAGCACGCCATACACTTCGGAGAAAACCAACCGACCAGTTGCAACGAGTAAAATCTACACAAGTAAACGCACATGTACAAAAGATAACTATTGGAGAGAACTTCCGTTCGAGTTAGATTCATCCGTTTAGTCGGTTTCTTTCACACACACACACACACACAAACACACAAACAGACATCTCGCCAGTTCTCTTCATCAGTTGTTGTACAGGAAGGATGAATTTGAAAGAAACACTTCCCTTAGTTGGAAAATAGCCAACTGATTAAATTTTAGGAAGTGGTTTCCCAACCGCGAACTCGGCGGTTTATTCTGGCCAGTGATACCTTCATTTAGCACGAAAATTGGAGACCCGAGCTGGCGGGAAAAATAAAAACTCGCTCAAGCGCATCGAAACGCCGTAGGATGTCAAGCAAGTTTCGAGGAAAATTGATTTTTGTGACAGATAACTTTTCAGTCCAACTGTCTCCTAGAGCTGCATGTCGGGTGACATTTGGTCTAAGTGGAAAAGTTTGCAGCACTACGCCTCCGGTTATTCTTTAGCACGCTAATAGAAATGGAACTTTTTCTACCGGCATGGTTTCTTTGCTCAGCACTGGCATTCAAATTCATGTGAAATCCACATGTGCCGTATCTGAGTAGGAGAGACTGTGGGCCTTGTTGGTCTTGCACCTTGAAATATCGAACTTAGCGCGATTGACAGACAAGAAGAGACGAACAAAAAACGTCCTATCTGCTTCGTGCCTTCTTGTCTGTCCGTGCGTGTCAACCGCGCTAGGCTCAATATATCAAGGTGCAGTACCTGGCTGATTTTGCCACCGCGTCATCTTGCTTCTGTGCTTCTCTTTCACATACGGAAAATTGAAGATTGAAGGTGTCTCATATCAACAGAGAAGATGGCACAAAACCAAGATAGGCGCGCATACGGGCCCGCATATGATTTCAGTTTGTTTATAGTTCTTCCGCGGTTTACATGCTTCGTAAATAAGCTTCGTTTTCAGCAAACAAATATTGTGGAAGTTCAGGATTTCTGGCCATGTCTCATAAATTGACCCCCTCTTGTTTGTAGACTGAAACTATAGGGAAGCTAATACGGTACAAAAGCTTCACAGTTCACAAAAATTAACAACCGTATCGATCGTGATCCCGGACTAACTTTCCTTCCTTCAATTAAGAAGTTCTTTTTCCGAGAAATATGCATTAATTTTCTTGTAGCTTTGTGCTGAAGATGAACAGACGCCAATTGTTTGTTTTTGTTCGAAGCTGCGGCAAAAGTGAAAAAATATATATTAGTCACATCATTCAACGCATTGGAAGACTACGCACGTAACTAAGTGCAAGTTCGTTCAGTAGTTAATGCTCATTAACATACCGACGCAGATGTGCCGGTATTCCTACGTTTAAGAAACTAAACTGAGTATAGCATGATGCAAAACTTCTATTTACTTTGTTATAAGAGGTCGCAAAACACTCAGACCTTGCAGTTTGTGCTACGGTTTACACGCCAGGCATACTCCGAGAGGGGCGAGGCCTCCGTGCACGCATTTCGGAGGCCACAACAAACAATACTTTAGTGATCATAAGGTTCAGGCTGAGGAGTTTGGTGTAGTCGTGCAATGAATGCAAGCTCCTGAAATCCGCTGACTCCTGTATTTTTTCGCTTTCGTGTTCCTGATTTTCTTCTCACTAGAAAACGACAAGCAGTATGAACATCGATAAGACATGTACAATATGAGAACATTACAGCACATAAAAGATGCCGAGAAGAAAAATAAGTGGAAGGTTAAAGAAAGGAAGGAAAATGAGAATATGCGTATGTTCGCTCATTTTATGTAGTTGGCCCTTCTAGGGAACAGGGAGTGCGGGCAAAAGCGAAGTGCAGTCGACGACGGCAGGGTACAAGTTAACGCGCATATAAGAAGACGCGTCATCAAAAGAGAATAGGGAGGCGCCGGTCTTAGAGGCTTCACGGAAACGCACAGCCGGGCGTGAAATTGGGGACTTGCGTAGTGTTCGCAGAGAATTAGGTCGCGGGCCGGAATGCGCCCCCGTGCGTCGTTACGAAACGCGCGCGCGCCCCATGTTCTCTCGTTAAAGCCGTGCAGCAGCGAAGTGGTCGGAGCTTACGCCTGTCGCCTCAGAGGTCAAATATTTGAGGGTACGAAGCTTCTCGCAAGTGCGATGTGTGTCGTAGTTACGGCAGAGACTCGAGGTTTATGTGGTCATCTTCTACAGAAAGTTGGTTTAATTTGTACTTACTGTAGCGCACACTTCTCTGACACCATGTGTGATGTGTTTAAGCGTTACAGTTAGTACAATGTTTCCAAGCGACGCAGTGGCTTAACTGAACAACCATGGCGAAAGCTTCCGGACGGCCAGATTGCTATGACTGTGGCGCCTTACTGTAGAAAAAGCGACAGAGGCACTTCGGTCTGGTTAAGTGCACAGAGTGCGAAAGCATGGCGTGTCTGCGTGTGGCGACCCTATCGACGGCCATGCAGCGTGACGCCACCGCATGACGTCACGTGATGGTATGTTCACATTACCTCATAAATGTCATCTCGTTGTTAGGGATCCGTAGTGAAAGGAAGTGGAGCAGGCGGACACAGGCACAAGATAGGAGCATGTTATGTCGTTTGCTTCTCTTGTGTTCGTTTTTGCGCGGCTCACGTCTCTTCATCATGATGTCGTGGCCTGGTCACGTGATTTTTGGCGCCTACCTACGTGGACGGCGCGTAGTTTCTCTTCCGATGAGACATATATTTGTTTTCGCATTAATAATGCAAGTAATATAAATACGCTCTAGCCGTACAATACGGTTCGGAATGCTTATTGGTACATAAGGATGCTTCATATGACAGGCGCTGACCTAAAACTGCTCAACGCGATTAGCATAAAGGAGCTGGATTTTAGAACGAGCTGGACAATAGCGCTTCCACATAAATGTGCAGACGGCGCATGTATACAAAGGAAGTGAAAGGAAAAATGCGTCGGCGCACTGGGGCCCCCGACAAACAAAACTGCGGAGTTTCTGGGAAGTGCATGTCCCGGTGGACGCACCGGGTAAGGAAATAACGCCTTTTATGGGCCGCAAGCAGAGGAGCACCACTGCAGCAGTTCAGCCGCACACGAACCATTCATCTTTGTCATTCATCTTTGTTTCCTTCCGCACGCACCATTAATGCCTTGGAGACACGAACGGCGTTGTCGTGCGGTACTTGGGGTGGTGGGCACGCCAGTCTTATGAACAGAATTTCTGAAAGGAGAGTCGTAATAAAGTGTTCCTCTTCCTTGGAGCATTTGCAAGTGTCAGTCGCACCTCCCGAGATATACATCCACGAGGCACTGGTCAGAGCGGAATGTTTTCTTATACGCTTTTGCGTTGTGCATGTTTTGTGGCTGCTGTTGCATAACCTGTTGCGTTTGCTACGCGTCTTAATATATGCGTAATTGAGTTTTCGTGTAATAACATATGCAAACAGTCATGGAAGCCTCTCTACTTTTCATTAAAGCGTTTTCTTTTTTTTTTTGATCCGAAATAATAGTTAGGTGGACGTTTGTGTAAACCGTTGATAATTATTAGGAACGGAAATCTTTCCTCGCTGATCTGTAGCTTCTGGGATTTTTACCCCCATGTACTTCTCTAAATTTATTAAAGCGTTGTTCTAGTTGCAGGTTGATAATAATAACTGCTGGGATTTTAGTGCCAATACCGCAATATATGATTACGAGGAATGTCGTTGTCGAAGTCTCCGGAAATTTCGACTATACGCGGTATATTTACCAACGTGCACTGACATCACGCAGCACGGGCTTCCAGCATTTTGCCTCCATCGAAACGAGAAATGGCCGCTGCGGCTATCATCGTACCCGCGCCTTTCGGGCCAACAGCTGTGCACCGTAACCACTGCGCCATGGGGGCGCGGCGGCTCTGTACGGCAGCCTCAAAGAGGCGTGTGAGACTGAGCTGCAGTAGAGAGAGAGAGAGAGAGAAAACATTTATTTGAATGAAAAGAGGGATCTTCCTCGTAGGGTGGAGCCCTTAGTTCAGGGCCCCATTGGCTCGCGCCACTCCACGTGCTCGCTGGATCAGCCGACGCTGCTCCCGCGGCGCTGAGCTGGTCAGCGCAGTCTCCCAGGAGGAATGTGATGGTGATGGGATAGGGGAACAGCCCGGTGGACATGGGCATTCCCACGTGCAGTGATAAACTGTGGGCTGCGCTCCACAGTAGGGACAGTATGAGGGATATTGTGTGGGATGAAAGAGGTGTAGGGTGAAGAGACATGGGAAGGAATTAGTCTGTAGTTGCCGCCACGCGACAGCTTCCTCCCGGGTGAGGGAATGGTGTGGTGGGGGGAAATAACGTCGGCTTTGTCTGTAATGTTCTAGAGTGTCAGCGTAGTTCAATGGTTCTGTTGGTGCGTCGTCTGGATTGGACAGCTCTTCCGATGGCGCCCGGTTTGTAAGCTCTCGGGCTACCGCATTAGCGCGTTCATTGCCATGGAGAGAGGCGTGTCCAGGTGTCCAAACGATACGCACCCTGTGTAGTAATGAGGGGTGTAAAGATGTCAGAATGCGGTGTGTGTACGGTGTCACCATTCCTTGTGCTATGTTCCTGCAGGCAGTTTGCGAGTCAGTGACCACTGTCGTAGGTTCGTCCCGTGCTGGTAGGAGAGAAGCATGTACAATAGCCAAGGCGACAGCCGCCTCTTCCGCCATGGCACTGTCCTTAGTGTTAAGCGTGGCCGAAACGCTTAGAGTGTCGGTGTTGTCTACTACGACAAGACACATGGCCTGTCTTTGTGGGTACCGTGCCACGTCAGTATAGAGGACCGGCGTATCAGAGGTACCATCGCCTAGAACGCGCATTAAAGCCTGAACCCTTGCACGTCTCCGGCCTTTATGACGGTCAGGATGCATATTTCGTGGAATCGGGGCCACCTGAATTTTGCTTCGAATCTCAAGTCCAAGGTTCTTGCGTTCTTGTAGCGCTTTGTTCGGCAGGGTGTATCCCAACCGGGAGAGAATATCAGTACCTTGCCGTGTTCGTTGGAGGCGTTGAATTTGACTGTTCAGGTGGCCTTCCACCAGTTCTCGGATGGTGTTGTGGACCCCAAGTCGCAGTAGGAGCTGCGTTGACGCGTATTGGGGTAGTCCCAGAGCCGCCTTTAGTGCCGTGCGAAGGAGGGCGTCCATCCTGTTCGTCTCGGTTTGAGTAAGGTTATGGTAGGGGAGGTGGTAGGTGAGTCTGCTAATCACCAGAGCTTGCACAATTCGGAGGGTGTCTTTTTCCAGAAGCCCATGTCGGCGGTTTGTAATGCGCCTTATCATGTGCGTTACTTGGGCAATTTGTTGGCGTAGTAGTTGGACAGTATATGTAGCCTTGCCGTTGTGTTGGATGTGGAGCCCTAGTATGCGAAGTCTATCTACCCTTGGAATTTGGTCGCCATTCAGATGCAAGGTTACGTCTGGCGGTTTGTCTGTCTTTTTCCGTTTTTTGAACACGAGCAGAAGTTCCGATTTTTCAGCTGCGCAGGTGAGTCCTCCGGCAATGGCGTACCCTTGGACTACATTGACGGCTTCCTGTAGTGCATCTTGAACGGCGCCGTCCGACCCTTTTGTCACCCAGATTGTGATGTCATCGGCGTACAGAGCGTGCTGCACATTCGGAAGTTGTTCCAGGAGCGGTGGTAGCTTGGCCATGGCCACGTTAAACAGGGTAGGCGAGAGAACTGAACCCTGCGGAGTACCTCTGCCAGAAAGCTTTATTGTGTCTGACCGAATTTCTCCAAGGCCAATGGTTGCTGTGCGGTCAGATAAGAAGGCTCGAACATAATTATAGGTGCGTTGACCACATCGGGAGGAGGCAAGGTTCTTTAATATAAGGTCATGCGAGACGTTGTCGAATGCCCCCTTGAGGTCCAAGGCCAAAATTGCCCTCGTCTGCGCAGCACTTGGGCCATCCACAACATCTTCCTTAAGTTGTAGAAGTATGTCTTGTGTAGACATATTTCTGCGATAGCCAAACATGGTGTTAGGGAAAAACTCTCTCGCCTCAAGGTAGTCCTGCAGACGCATAAGAACAACGTGCTCGAAGAGCTTCCCGACACAAGAAGTGAGGGATATCGGTCGGAGATTTTGAAGGGACAAGGGTTTGCCAGGTTTTGGTATTAATGTGATGTGGGCGTGCCGCCATTCTTGAGGGAGCGTTCCATTTTTCCAAGGCTGATTGTAGAAATTAGTGAGCTGCTGGATGGCCTGGTCGTCGAGATTGCGTAGTGCAGTGTAATGGATGCCGTCTGCTCCAGGTGTCGTGTTTCGCCTTATGCCAATTAGAGCAGCCCTCACTTCTGCCTCTGTGATGTCTGCGTCCAGCTCCGTCACGTCCTGGTGTGGATAGTCTCTGTACTCCGGTCGAGGACCTGCAGCTATGTATCTATGCTGCAGTGTTCGGAGTAGGGCGTCGTCATCCATTTGTTCTTTATGAAGAATAGTGCGGATGGTATTAGTGGTGTGCGTTTTTGTGTGTGTTGGGTTGAGTAGTGCACGGAGGATAGACCATGTTTTAGATGTGCTCAGCGTGCCGTTGAGTCGGTCGCAGAGGTTGTGCCAACTGTTGTTAGTGAGGGTAGCAGCGTATTCTTCCGCTTCAGCCGTGATACGTGCAATCCTTTGTTTTAGCTTGCGGTTGTGCCGCTGCCTCTTCCACCGTTTGACAAGACCTCTACGAGCCTCCCATAGGTGAAGTAGGTGGCTGTCCACTTCCGGCGTATTCGTTGTTGCTGTCACTTGTTTGGTTGCAGCTTTGTAGTCTGCCTGTAGGTTTTGAATCCATTGACGTAGTGAGGGCGCATCACTTTGACTTGACGTGATCCTCTTTTTTCGAAAAGCCTCCCAATTCGTTATTTTGATTACACGCTCTGGAATGCGTGTCGCGGCCAGCTGTACTTCTATGGCCAAAATGCTATGGTCGCTACCCAAGTTCTCTATCATGTTATTCCATGAGCACTGAGTCAGCCCTCTGACCATCGTTAGGTCGGGACATGAATCTCTACTTACGCTATTGCCTGTTCTGGTAGGGCTGTCAGGTTCCGTTAAATGAGTTAATTGATGAAGGGCCATGACGTGGGCTAGCCGGCGGCCTTTCGGAGATTCTGTTTGGTACCCCCAGGCTGGATGGTAAGCATTGAAGTCGCCGAGAATAATCAGTTTTTTCGCTTGCTTACTTGCAGCTGCAAAAAGCTCTCCGAAGTCGTCCCGTCTTGATTTAGGTGCACTGTAGATGTTTAGCAAGAACAAGCTGGTTTGAGATCGAGCTCTCGGTACTATTTCTAAGAGTACATGTGGAATGTTGGAGCTGTCTAGTGTGTGCTCGATCACTGTGATGTGCTTGGATACAAGGGTCGCGGCTAAATGCGGTTTGGTGGTGTCATATTTATCTGTGTAAGCGTTGTAGCCACTAAGAGTGGGAGTGCAATGCACTTCTTGAAGCGCGATGACATCTGGTGGGTGGGGCTGTGTGGCGATGAATTGTGTGAGTTCCCCACGCTTCCTTCGGTATCCTCTACAATTCCACTGCCACACTCGTAAGGGTGCTGTAGTGTGTTTCTTAGGTTTGCTGGCCATGATTATTCGATGGAGCATCGCTGGCAAGGGCTTGAGCAGTGAGGGTCTGTGTGCTGGAACGGACCGGACGGGCATAGGGGTGTGACCTGCGTGGATCTCGAGAGGAGTTAGTGTCATGTGGCAGGCAGTCAGCTTGCTGGCAGAGAGAAGCATTAATGAACTGCTTCATTTCATTCATGGCCTGTTTTATGACCTCTTGCAGCATGTGCTTCACATCAGCCATAATCTCTTCTTTTAATTTTTGCATCTCTGCTCGCAAAGCTGTTCCCATTTCCTCTATCATTTCTCGCACCTCTCGTTTTGGGCAGTAGTTGTGAGTGGCTGGCTTGTCGACTGTGGGTGTAGGAGTGTCGGTGTGTGTAACAGCATGTGCGTGAAGTGGTGCGATTTGTGCTTGTTGTGATGAAGGTGATGAACGTGATGAAAGAGGTGGAAACTGCGCTGACCAACTCACCGACGTTGTCGTCGTGCCAGTGCTTGAGGACTCCACTTTTTGATGCTGCGATGTCTTCGTCCAAGCGACCTGAGGTTGTTTCAGATGTTGATGCTGGTTACGGTTGTTAATGCGGCTTACAGAATGACTCCGGCCGCGCGGGTGCTTGTGGTTCCCCGAATGGCTGCGGCCCCGGGACCTGCTGCGACCCTTGGAGTGGCTGCGGCTACGGTTGCGGGAGCGGTGAGGTGCTGCGGCTACGGTTGCGGGAGCGGTGAGGTGCTGCGGCTGTACTGTACTGCAGTAGAATGTTATCGCTTTTTCGTGACAGCAAGCAGCTCTTCTTGCACTATCGAAAAGAAGCTGGTAAGCAACAAAAATGAAAATGAGGAGGAGGTTGCTTACCTTTTTTTCAACATCCCCCTATCTCACCTTCCCTCGCTTATTCTTTTTTTTTTTTTTACAGATCGCGGAAACGCTCATATTGAGCTAATATATTCGAGGTGTCTTGCTAAATGGTAACTCGTAAGAAAAACTTGAAATAAACCGAAGCACTTGCCTGGGAAGTTTCGAGCAAATCTAGGCCAACATTGCAACGCTTGAAAATAAAGAAGTCTCGAAACCCCGTGCAATCACACTAACGCCGCCCAGCATGATGTTGTATCACCAAACTCAAGTACAAATATATGCCCCCCCCCCTTTTTTTTTTCTTTTCTACCAATATTTGACATCTTCTAGCTCACAGTTACTGAATGTAATCCTGTAAAACTTACTCGTGGTGTCCGAACTGACTAAACTATGGTTTTTTTAGATGCTGCCAAAGCAAGAAGGCAATGTTATACTAGTACATTAGTCGGAGTACCGAGTAAAAAAAAAGCAAGCACGGAACTGAATTGCTTTTTCCGTGCACGCGCAAAGAAAAAGGTAACAGCCCCGGTGCCGTACGATATGCACGTGCCGTACTATTACGCTATGCGGGCTACATAATGGGAGCATAATAGTCACATTATGAATACATAATGGATATAGAATGGAACTGCGATGGGCATAATACATGCGCACATTTATCTGGGACGTGTCCACGTGTGTGGTTGGATGGATATGCAAAAAGAATATGCGTGCGGGGCATTATGACCGATATGAGGTAGAAATTTGTTTCTCCCGATTTCATTATTTTCCTACTTTCATCGCTCACGACTCGCCGTGGCTCGTGGTTATACTTAGGCAGCACGTGACAAGGGTGAAATATGCAGAAGGAACAGAATCGTTACGGTAACTAGCCCTATGTCCTCGTATATAATGCAGCGGAGCTTAAAGCTAAACGAAAAAGAAAGTGCCGTATGCCTTCTGTGCCACAAGTGGAAGATCGCCGCTTACATTACAGATGCTTTTGTATAAGAAAGCCTTCAGACGAGCACGTTAAAAGCATCGTTGAGTGGCTCTTGATGTTCGAGAAGGCTGTAGCAGTCGAGTACTCCGAGGACTTTGTGCCGTACGAGAAAACGTCGCTAGGGAAACCATAGTTAAAAAGATGAAAGTGAGTTTTTCATCGGCGATCATTTCAAGTAGCCGGCAATATATCATTTGAGGTACCCTTCAAATGTTCCATCTTCGCAACCAAACCGATTCCTGTCAAATGTTCACGTTCAAACATATGAATAGGGAGCATCTTTCAGGACATTGAAAACTAAAACGAATAAATACGTAGGAAGTTCCAAGCAATCACTTAACAAAAATTAAATGTTCCGTTTCCTCCGTAAGAGTTGACGGCTTAAGTACAAAGCTAAAGCATTTTCTTTTAAAGTTTTGTTTACGATCGCCATTGCACACTGCTGCGTAGGGTCGATGGCGTAGCGCGGGTAAACGGCTTTAGGATAAACATTCTCTTACGTCATACATAAGAAACGATGATCACACCGTTATCTACGCTCTCAACTGCATCATTCCAAATTTAACATTCTTGAATGTACCATGCCCTAAACGTTCGCCGTAAAGAGACAACCACGTGTGAAGTCCTGGTGGAGCGAGAAATTCTGCAGGCCTTCTGTACGCAGCGACGCTTCTGTTTGTCAGCAGCTGAAGAGAAATATATACCACCACATAAAAACAAAAAAAAAATCCTCACTGCTACCGCACCACACTACCTACTAATGTAGTTGCCTTTCTCGGGCAACCCTTATTTATCACGGCACCTCGTGAGTGCGGATAAAGTTCTGCGCCCCTTTCCACCGTTCGTGCTAGTCTTGCTGGTGCCGGGGCCTTTCCACCCGGTGTGGACGCGGACAAAAGACATCCATGCACCTATGGCTAAGACAGGCCCATTAGTCTGCTTTTGTTGTGATCCTATCGACGAGAACAAAGCTGTGGAGTGCGCGGGGAGATGCCTCTTTCTGCGCGATAACCAAAAGGAAGCTGCTGGCATTGTTCCCCGATCGATTTCGGGTGAAGCTCTCCTAGTCTAGCCTAGATGTTGTTTACTTCGAACTGGAAGAAGCACACTGCTTCTTTCGTATGAGTGTGTTTCAAGAAATAATTATCTCGTGCATTATCACGGAAAAGATAATTTTGCCAGTACGTTATCTATTTCTAGACTATTTTTGTTAATCATTAAGAAGCTGGTGATTTTCAGGCATTAGAGCGACCAGTCTATAGCTACAGATAAACTGGAAGCGGTGCTTATGTCGGTTTCATTTGATGTTTTAGCATGTGATGCAGTAAACAGGACGTATCGATGAGGAACCTAAAGAATTAAGAATTGTTATAAGTAAGAACAAAAAAATCACAGGATATCCACGGGGTGAATGATGATGAGTGGGCGAAGCTCCGGAGGGAATCATCGGTATACCGTGAATCTTCCGTGTAATTCGCCCAGTCGATCATCATGTAAAGACGTGAGCAACACTGTATTCGAACGCTGGGATCTCGCGTTTAAGGGGACGCTAGCACAAATGCGTTAGAAACGTGCAGTACACTCTAGTAAGGGGGAGAGGCCACAGCGTCTTACGCAGCCGCTTACACAGGCCGGAACGCGCACCGCGTTTGCCGACGCCATCACATGACTGCTGAAATAGTATAAGGCGGAGAGGCCACAGCGTCTTACACCAGCTTCTTGCGTTTGTCCAGGTAGCAGCCTGGACACACATACCCGCTTTCTGTGCCGCATACCTGCCTTTATGCAGTAGTGGGCTGAGGGCAAGCGGTGGTTACTACATAGATACATACAGGTGACGAACGACCCACGCCTTAAGGAGCTTCGCCCCTAAAATAACACTCAACGTTTGTTTAATATTACGGGAGCTTAACAAATTTGTAAGGGTTGCTGTTCAATTATATGATGCCACTCGGTCAAAAACAAAATATTAACAAAAAACATACGCACTTTAGAGCAAACCTCACGGGATGAATTCATTTGTAAATTCAAGTATAGAGTCCTAAAACATACAACGTAAGGTTGTCACAGTTAACTGTTCACAGTAACTGCGTATTTGCCCCTGTGTGATGTTCATTTCGGGCCAAAAAAGAAGCGTACCAACGAAAGCCGCTGGGACATCCCCTTTGAATGTGAAAATTTCAAATTAGCGGACAGCGCCATTAACATCACCGCATAAGGCCTAAGCCATTTTATAAGGGAATAACATGTTATGTCTTTCGTTGAATGCTAAGCTGTTGAACTTACGTATTCACTGACCAAAGAGTTTTGCAGGAGTCAATGTGAAAGAAAAATGCTGTGAATTGTGCCTTTACGTTTACAAAACAAGAGTACATGAATAGGCTAGCAATTAGAGTTGTTAATTAACCTATCTGTGAGTTGAAGTTAACAAGCGAGAGATAGCCTTTCGGAGCGAAATTCATATCGTAGACCAGAGCACGTCTTCCGTTATATATGCCGCCCCGCCACGGTGGTCTAGTGGTTATGGCACTCGGCTGCAGATCCGAAGGTCGCGGGATCGAATCCCGGCCGCGGCGGCTGCATTTCGATGGAGGTGAAATGTTGAGGCCCGTGTGCTGTGCGATGTCAGTGCACGTTAAAGAACCCCAGGTGGTCGAAATTTCCGGAGCCCTCCACTACGGCGTCTCTCATAATCAGAGCTGGTTTTGGGACGTTAAACCCCACAAATCAATCAATCAATCCGTTATATATGCCCGGGTAAAAAAAAAGAAAGAAAAATAGAGGTCGGCTGTTAGCGGCGATACAAACGGTAATTAGATACGAACCAAAGTGGTATCGCAAAAGCAGCAAATAGTCTGGATGTCCTCACTTTGCTTTCATCATTCCAAGTAGACGTGAAGTGGACGCTAGCAATACCGCTAGCGTAACCGCAAACCTGATGCGACTCAACGTGTTTCACTTTTTTGTGTGTGTGTGTGTGTGTGTGTGTGTGTGTGTGTGTGTGTGCGTGCGTGTGTGTGTGGTCTCCTTTAACACCGACTTCCCATCTAACGTGCAGGAGTAGCAATCTAGGGCGGTAATCATGGGTGAAAGTCTCGTTGTCATCCACGTGCGGTTAGGGCAACGCGTTAATGAGTTTCCGCACAGAGATATCATACGTCACCATGTACGTCTTCTGAGTAAGATTTTAGTAAGCTTTCTTTTTTTTTTTTTTCGGCTAGGGCAATTCGTATGTAGAAAATAAAGCATGTTAAGACTGTGGAAATCAGGAGAGCTGGTGAGTTGTCAGGTTAGCAAAAACATTTATAGCATGAAATACTTGTCAGGAAAACTTACAAGGCATACTACTGTCGTGGCCCAAAAGACCAAACCAAACGAAATGCTCCAGCCGCAGTTCGCGAAAGACAAAGCAAGAGGAGTAACTCAAAAAGTGGCGGCATGACAGCAGAAAAAACAAATGGTTGTCGGGAATACATTTACTTAAGTTGGTGCATTCCTGAACCAACTCTTATAATAATGGAAACTTTAGCTTTTACAGTGTTAATGCGCTGTCGTTCTGACATTTGTTGATGACTACGCTATAATCAAAAAAGAGGAAAAAGAATTGTACCGACCAGTCGGAAATTGCCATCATTTGTTAGAAGCGACGCGAAGAGCCTTTTAGGCGACACCAGAAAGAGGAGGCAACGCACGTAGCGTTACGAGGCAGTCAGTTCAGCGTCGTTATCATATAGCGCCGCTTCCACGCAGAACTTCCGATCAATATCGTTGCTCAAATACGGGCCCTGCGATTCGTGAAGCGGTGCGGAGTGAGAAATTTATGATAAATTCTACCATTCTTTTCTGTTTACGCAAGGTTTCGTTGTCGCAAACTTAGTTTCCATGACGCAAACTTAGTACAATTATTGATTTGGTGTATCTGTCTCTAGACGTCCAAAAGCACATAGGAGTATGAAAGATGATTGGGGCCAGATTTGCAGGACTTCTCCTTCGTAAGCTTTTTTTTTTTTTTTTGCCATTGGTCTGTAGGCTTTTCTAATGATATGTCCAGCATCGGCATTGGTTGAAAGTTTCTCTCACGAACTTTTTCGTCGTATGTTGTTTTTATGAATACTGGCCCTGGTTGCCGTGTTTACTTGGCCACCCGGGGTTCGATAACGTGCGAAGCTTAATCTGTGTACACGAGCGACCTCACATTCTTTTTTCTTTTCGAAAGCTTGTCTTTAGCATAATAGTAAGTACATTAATTCTATCCATGCCAGGCTGCGGCATTCTGGAATTGAACTGGCAACCTCATACTAAACAGTTCAATGCCAAAGCCTTTTCGTGGGTGTCTGCAGTTCAGTATCGGTTTCAAACTCACTTCTGAGGCGTATGAAATTTTAGTAGTTTATTTTTTCGGAAAATAAAGTTGCCAACATCCTACCTAAACTGTCTTTCTGTGTAAGGCTTTGTGCGAACTGCACAGACTTATTTTTGCATAGAAGGCACTTCGCCAGGTCCAAGGAGAATGTTCTCACTTATTAGGCCGTATGTCTTTTTTTTTTTTCTTCGCAAGGTATCTTTACGTTGGCTTAATTATATGCAACCCTTGTAATGTCCGCTAATTCCTCAAACAGCACCTCTACACTCGCATTGCTAGATTCAGTCCTCGCGTCGAAACGTTGCCAGCCTCAGATTCCAACGGTGGCGTGCCCGAACGCAGTGATTCTCTGCTGTGTCACACATCTAACCCCAGAAGAGCGCAGCAGTTTGAGGAAGGTGGTGGGGCACCGTTAGTGGTAAACCAATATATCTACTTAGGTCAGGTAGTGACCCCTGATCCGAATCATGAGGCTGCAGTAATTGAAAGGATAATAATAGTGGAGTGAATTCGTTAGGCAGTCTAGGCAATGAATGGCAGCTCACCATTTTCCCTCAAAAAAAAAAAAAAAAAGTGTACGACAGTTGCATCTCACCGGTACTTCTCTATGGACCAAAAAGGTAGAGCCTCACTAAGATGGTTCAACTGAAATTAAGGATGACGCAGCGAGATATGGAACCGGAAATGATAGGTATAATTTTAAGGGACAAGAAGAAAGCGCAGTGGGTCAGGGAAAAAACGTGTGTTAATGACATTCTATATAGAAACCAAGAAGAGGAAATGGGCATTCATGGAACGTAATGCGAAGGCAAGATAACCTTTGGTGATCAAGGGTAACAGTGTGGATTCCTGGAGATGGCAAGCGTGGCAGGAGGCGGCAGAAGGTTATGTGGGCAGATGAGATCATGAAGCTTGCGGGGATAAATTGGTCGCAATTAGCACATGGCCGGGATAATTGGAAATCTATGGGAGGGGCCCTTGCCCCGCAGTGGGCGTAGACATTATTATTATTTTTTTTTTTGGGTTTAACGTCCCAAAACCAGCTCTGATTATGAGAGACGCCGAAGTGGAGGGCGCCGGAAATTTTTGACCACCTTGGGTTTTTTAACGTGCACTGACATCGCACAGTACATGGGCCTCAACATTTCGCCTCTATCGAAATGCAGCCGCCGCGGCCGGGATTCGATCCCGCGACCCTCGGATCAGCAGCCGAGTACCGTAGTCACTAGACCACCGAGGTGGGGCTATTATTATTATTATCTGCACCAAAGCGAACAAAGATCGCGAAAGAATAACGGGCTCAGGGAATCGCTGTTGCTTTGGAGCGGTCTTGTATAGACGAATTCGCGCACTAGAATGTCTAGCAGGGCTTTCAAAGCGCATTTGCAACGTTGACGGTATTTCTTAATCCTCAGGGGCATCGGGATGCTCCGAAGATAGCTAGTAAATTGCTGGAACACTATCTAGTCAATTTTATACGAGTGTACAGTTGTAGAATTAGCATGAATGTACTTTTCGCGCGTAATGCAAAAATTAAACATGTTTGTTTAAACGGTGACCGAGGCTATCGGAGTTTACTTCGCCCAGCAATGGCTGCCCTAAGTTCAAATGAAATGTAGAAGAAACAGAAAAGAAAAGAAAAGAAAAGGTAAGAAAACAAAACTGAACGGCAAGGAATAAGAAGGTATTCGGGAAACACGAGAGAACAAACCCAGTGAATGAAGGAAGGAATGCAAGAAACCGTGAACAAACAAAAGAGGAGAAGATAAGTTGAACAGCTGCAGCTGGAAATCAATTAACAAAATATAAGAAAAGAGAGAGCGAGAGACAATCAAATAATGGAATGATGAAAGGGACATGCGTAGAAAGAAAACTTAAAAGCAGCCGGATAGAAGGCAATAAACAAAAATGGGGCAAGAAAGGAACAAAATAGGATGAAAAAATAGTGGAAGAAAAGGCATGCGAATTAGTATTAACACCTAACATTAATATGAAAGAAAGGAGGGGACAGAAGGAGATTAGGGACACGA